>NC_069486.1:3601444-3643944 GCF_026875155.1 Cherax quadricarinatus
ACACAGTAACTGCTCTTGAAGTGTACACTGGTTTTGATAAAGGATTCGAAAGTGTGACTGTGGTGTAATGGCTCACAAAATACATGCAGAAGGAATAGTTTGAAAAGTAGTGTGATGTCAGAGGCTGTCAGTGAAAAGTTCTGTTCCTCAAGGCACAGTACTCACCCCAGACAGTAGTAGTAAACAGAGTGAAGTCAGAGGCTGACACAGTGAAAAGTTCTGTTCCTCAAGGCACAGTACTCACCCCAGACAGTAGTAGTAAACAGAGTGAAGTCAGAGGCTGACACAGTGAAAAGTTCTGTTCCTCAAGGCACAGTACTCGCCCCAGACAGTAGTAGTAAACAGTGTGAAGTCAGAGGCTGACACAGTGAAAAGTTCTGTTCCTCAAGGCACAGTACTAACCCCAGACAGTAGTAGTAAACAGAGTGAAGTCAGAGGCTGACACAGTGAAAAGTTCTGTTCCTCAAGGCACAGTACTCGCCCCAGACAGTAGTAGTAAACAGTGTGAAGTCAGAGGCTGACACAGTGAAAAGTTCTGTTCCTCAAGGCACAGTACTCGCCCCAGACAGTAGTAGTAAACAGAGTGAAGTCAGAGGCTGACACAGTGAAAAGTTCTGTTCCTCAAGGCACAGTACTCGCCCCAGACAGTAGTAGTAAACAGAGTGAAGTCAGAGGCTGACACAGTGAAAAGTTCTGTTCCTCAAGGCACAGTACTCGCCCCAGACAGTAGTAGTAAACAGTGTGAAGTCAGAGGCTGACACAGTGAAAAGTTCTGTTCCTCAAGGCACAGTACTCGCCCCAGACAGTAGTAGTAACAGGTGAAGTCAGAGGCTGACACAGTGAAAAGTTCTGTTCCTCAAGGCACAGTACTCGCCCCAGACAGTAGTAGTAAACAGAGTGAAGTCAGAGACTGACACAGTGAAAAGTTCTGTTCCTCAAGGCACAGTACTCGCCCCACTTCTGTTTCTCATTCTTATATCCAACATTAACAAGAACATAAATCATAGCAGTGTAACATTGTTTGTTGATAACACCAGAATCTGTATGAGAGTGTCGTCCCTCGAAGACACAGTGAATCTTCAGGCGGATATAAATCAAGTCTTCCAGTGGACCTCAGACAACAATATGATGTTTAACAAGGACAAGTTTCACTTGTTCTGTTATGGAAGAATGGAGGAAATAAAGACTGTAACAGAGTACAAGACAAACTATAATTATTCAATAGAGTGAAAGTACCATGTGCGAGACTTAGGAGTAATGATGTAGGAAGATCTCACATTCAAGGATCACAACAATGTTGTTATTGCTACCACAAGGAAAATGATAGACTGGATAACTAGAACTTTCAAGACAAGAGATGCTGAGTCAGTGATGATACTCTTCAAGTTACTTGTTCTCTCCAGGCTGGAATACTGTTGTATACTGACCACCACCGTCAAGACACACCAGATTACTGAGCTGGAACACCTACACAGAACTTTCACCGTTCTTGTACACACAGTCGAGTATCTGAACACCGGGAACACTTGAAAGTCCCCTCACTTGTATTCCTTGGAACATAGGCGACAAAGTTACATCATAATTTACCCCTGGAAAATCATGGAGAATCTAATCCCAAACCTGCACACTGAAATCACTCCATATGACTAGAAACTTGGGAAATGATGCAAACTTTCTCTAATAAAAAGCAGGGGAGCGACGAGTACACTAAGAGAACTCGATGAGTGTCAGAGGTCCCCGACTCTTCAACGCCCTCCCTCGGTACATGAGGGAAATTACCAACAAACTTCTGGCTGTCAAGAGGGAACTAAACAAGTTCCTTAAGTCATTTCCAGACCAGTCGGAATGTGGTTCGTACGTTGGACTGCATGCACCCAGCAGTAACAGCCTGGTTGATCAGGCTTTAATTTATCGGAAGGCCTGGTCTGGGACCGGGCCGCGGGGGCATTGACCCTTAGAAACAACCTTCAAGAACTATCATCAAAACACCCCCCATTAATGATTACCTGATCAACCAACCTATTCCTGCTACCAACCAGTCTGATTTTAAATAAATTCCTCACACGTTCACGGTTCTAATTAATAAAATCTAACGCGTGTCAAACCTGACGTACGAGGGAGAAAATACCCGTGTCCTCCGTGATCCTCGTTTATATGTTCACTCTGTTTAAAAGTCTATATTACTGAGAAGCTCTCTAATATATTTGTCACTTAATTACCAAAATGACATGGAAATCCACACATTCACACCCCTAATATATATATATATATTATATATATATATATATTATATATATAAATATATATATATAATATTATATAAAATATATAATATATATTATATATATAATAAAATATATATATATATGAGATATAATATATTATATATATATATATATATATATATACATATATATATATAATATATATATATATATATATATATATATGTAATAAATATAAAAATTTTATATATAATATATATAATATATATTTTTGTAATAGTATATATATATATATAAAATTATATATAAAATATAATTATATATATATAAAAAATTATATATATATATATATATATAAAATATATATATATATATATATGTATATATAAAATTTTATTATAAAAGTATATATATATATAATAATATATATATATATTATATATATATTATATAAAATTTTATATATATTATTTTATATTATATATATATATAAAATTTATATATTTTTAATATATATATTTTATATATATATATATTATATATATATATATATATATAATATATATATGTATAAAAATATATATTTTAAAATATAATATATATATAGTAATATATATATATATATATATATATGTATATATATATATATATTTTTATATATATAATATATATAAAATGATATATAATATTTTATATATTATATATAAAATTTTATTAATAATATAATATATATAAATATATATATTATATATATATATATATAATATGTATATAATATATATATATATTATATATTTATATATATTTTATATATATTTTTTATATATATATATATATAATAGTAATAATATATTTTAAATATATATATGTAAAATATATATATATGTATATATATAATATAGAATATATATATAATATAAAATTTTATATATATAAAAAATATATTATATAATATATTTATATATATATATATATAAATGTTATATATATATATAATAAATTATAATTTTAAATAAAAATATATATATTATATTTTATATATATATATAGTAATAATTTATATATTATATATATAATTTATAAATATATATATATATATATATATATATATATATATATAAATAATGTAAAAATATATTTTATATTAAAAATATATATGTATATATAATATATTATATATATATTATTTTATAATAAAAATATTATTTTTATATATATATATGAATAAAAATTTAAAATTATATATATTTATATATATATATATATGTATATATATTTTATATGTATATAAATTTTTATTTAAAAATTTTATATATAAAAGTATATATAAAAATGTAATTTTTATATATGTTTAAATTTTATATAGGGAAATTTTTCATAAAATTCCTTTTATATATCTATAAATATATAAATTTTTATATATATAAAAAATTTTTTGTGGTGCCAAAATGGGCAAAAATTTGCGTTTTGGGTTTAAAATTTTCAACTTCATTTGCCATTAGGGCAAAGTGAAAATTTTTGGAAAGCAATAATTTCCCCAAAAATTTTCAAAACCCAAAAACCAAAAAAAAATATTTTCACTGTGTTTGTTTAGTATTAAATTACTGTAAACAAATCAAAAAAATATATTTAGTTGGGTTAGGCTAAAAAAAATTTTTTCTTTTTATAAAGGTTAGGTAATTTTTTCCTAAAAATCTTTTGGTGCAAAATTAAAAAATTTTTTAACATTTAACTTTTAATGAAAAATATTTATTTTAAAAAACATAAAAGAGAAAATTTTAAAAAGGGATTTAAATTTTTAAAATGAGTTTTTGGGCTAACAACCAGTTTTACATATTGGGCCCGGAAAAAGTATATTATATATTATATTTTTATATAATATTTTAATATAAAATATAAAATTATATATTTAAAAAAATATTTTTGGGGAACAAGAAAAACCATAGGGAAAACATGGGGGCCTAAAAGAAAAAACCTTTCATAAGGGGTTGGGGAAGTTGTTACCAGGGATGCTGTAAAAAACTATATCTGGGGCTGGTGATGCTGCAAAGGGGGGTTTTTAATATTGGGGAGGCTGGGATGCGCAGATAATATCGCGGGGCGGGGGATGCTGCAGATAATTTTCGGGGAAAGGCTGGGGATGCTGCAAAACTATATCTGGGGGCTGGGGATGCTGCAGTAATTCGGGGAAAAGGGGGGATGCTGCGGGGACAATCTCGGGGGGAACTGGGGATCTGCAGACAATCTCGGGAACTGGGGATTTTTCAGACAATCTCTGGGAGGCTGGGGATTTTGCAGCCCAATATCGGGGAGTGGGGATGCTGCAGACAATTTTGGGGGAAGCTGGGGATGCTGCAAAACCAATCTCGGGGAAGCGGGGGATGCCGCAGAAAAATCTCTGGGGAAGCGGGGGTTTCTGCGGTTTTGGGGGGTTTTGGGGGGAGGGGGGGAATTTTGAAAGACAATATCTGGGGGGCCCTGGGGTTTCTGCAGACAAATTTTCTGGGAGCGGGGATGGCGGGCCCAATTTCTGGGGAAGCGGGGGAATGCCGCAGAAAATTTCCGGGGAAGCGGGGGAATGCTGCAAAACAATCTTCTTTTTGGGATAGCTGGTGGGCCCCTGGGTTTCCTTTGGGTTTTCCCTGACTTTTCCCCCACCAAAGGGTCCTTAAAAAAAAACCCGGGAATCATTCACTTTTTAAACTCACTTTTTTCTCACTTGTTACCCCAGGGCTTTCTTTTCCCAGGTCCTGTTTAGGGGTTTTGTTTCTTAAACAAGAAACCCTCTCCCTTTCAGTTTTAAACAGTCGCTTGTGGGTGTGGGTCACTGCCCGGCCACACCCGGGCTGTGGTACGTAATTTGGACTAGGGTTGCACCACCCAAAAAAACAGCCTCTTTGATCAGGCCTGGACCCAGCAGCAAAACCCCCCCCCCCCCCCCCGGGTTTTCTGGGGGGGGCCCCCCGGGGCCCCGTTGACCCCCGGGAATACCCTTGGGGTAGACTCCAGGTGGGTTTCTCGGGGATCCCCTTCCCTCTTTTTTCAGGGGCAGCTTGGCGATTCCACTGGACGGGGGGTGACTCCACCCGGGGACAGTGGGTGACTCCACCCTGGACGGGTGTGGGGGACCCCATCGGGGAAAAAGTGTGGTGACTCCACGGGGACGGGTGTGGTGACCCCACTGGACATGGGGTGACCCCCATTGGACAGTGTAGTGACTCCTCTGGACAGTTTTGGGTAAACTCCATCTGGACAGTGGGGTGACCCCCTCGGACAGTGGGGTTTACTCAATCTGGACAGTGGGGTTTGGACTCAATCTGGACAGGGGGGGGTACTCAATCTGGACAGTGTGGTACTAAATCTGGACAGTGTGGGGGGCCAAAACCCCCCCTTTGGGGAAAAAAAACCCCAAGTGGGGGTGACCCCAATCTGGAAAGTGTGGTGACCCAATCTGGACATTTGGTGGTGACCCATCTGGACAGTGTGGTGACCCCAACCCGGGATAGTGTGGTGACTCCATCTGGACGGGTTTTGGTGCTCCACGGGACATGTTTGATCCATTTGGAAGGGTTGACTTTTCCGGCCCCCAAGGGGTGGGGACTCCCAGTGGACAGGGGTGGTTGAACCTTCCTTTTGGGGGATAAAACCAGGGAAAATTTTTTTGACCCAAATTCCCAGGGAAGCCCCCGGGTTTTTGGGATTCACCCCGGGTAAAAACCCCCCCCTTGGGGTTTGGGGTTTTAAAACAGTTTCCTTTCCCCAAAACCTTCCGTTTTATCCTTTTTTTGGGAATTGGAAAATTAAATTTTGGTATTGTTCCGTGGTTTGAAGGGGGCCTGGAGTTTAAAACCCATTAATTGCCAGGTTTTAAAAAAGGGTAGGTGGTTTGTTTTAAACCATGTAATTTCCCGATTTGGGTGGGGGGCAGGGGTTAAATTTCCTTGTAATCCGGGTTTGGGTTTTGGGGGAAATTTGGGGGTTAAATTTGCCCAATTTTGGTTTTGGGATCGGGGGTTTTTGGGTAAGAATGAGGGGAGTGAGGGGGAATTTTAGACCTTTTTTGTGAATGACCTGAGTTTTGGGGTAAGAATAAAGGGAAATGAGGTGAAGTTAGACCAAATGTGAATGACCTGAGTTTTGGGTAAGAATGGAGGGCAATGAGGTAAAATTTAAAAACCCAGGGTGAAGCCTGTGTGGATGATTCGCCCGGGAAAGGTTTTTCACAAATAGCCAATAGGAAATCCCTAAAAAGGGGGGCCTTGCTGCTTTTGGGCCGAGTTTTTGTTCTTTGTGAGCAGTGTTTTGGAACGATTTTTCCCACAATGGGGCTGTCCCAGGGGGGGACTTTTTTTGGGAATCTCAGAGAGCTTTTTGGGTTTGGTTTTAAAAGAGTCTCCCGGGACTGCTTCTGCGTCCCCCGAACTTTTGGTTGAGATTTTCTTGTGCCCCTTTTCTCAACTTTCCCTGTCTTGTAATTGTCCCGTAACGGGGTTTGGAAAGCGCACTAAAGTTTTAAGCTTTGGGGGGCCCGGGGTTAAATTTCCCCGGTACGGGTTAAAAACCTTCGGACGTTTTTTCCTTTTACAAAACCCTTTTGTGCCCTGTTAAACCTCCCCAAAAAATACGTCCCCGGGGTGTTAGTCGACAGGGTGGGCCCGCTTTTCCGGAAAAAATTGACCAATTTTTTCAAAATGCTCCCCAAAAACCAAAGGGCTTTGTATATAGTATATTTCTTTAGGTGTTGGGCTATGGTCTGTATAAGTTGAATAAATTTATTTTGTAGAATAAAATTTTATTTTTAAATTATATTATATTTATTTTTTATTATTATTATGATTTTTTAATCGGGATACAACACCCCGAGCTTAGAAAATTTTGTTAATTTTTTCCGTTTGGGTAACTATCTGTTCTCCGGTCAAAAGTGGACGTTTTTGTTTAAATCCCATTTATGATTTCCAGGGGCAGATGTAGTGGTTTTTACCCCCGGAAAAATGTAATGCGCGAGTGTAGCCAGTTGGCCCAGGGCCAAACGCGCCCGGTCGGGGAGTTTTGTGTCTGCCCCCAACCGGGGGGTTCTATCCCCGCCCGTGGGATGGTTAGATTTAGTGGTCCTTTCCTTTGATTTGTGATTTCAAACAGTTAGTCGTTTTTTTGCCTAAAAATTTTTAGGGGTTTTGTGTAATTTGGGGAATCCCAAAAAAACGGATAGAGGAATCATGGGCATCCTAGCCACTCATCCTTTCCTACACCCCATTTAGATCATTTTTTCCCTCTAGGATTGTTTTTTGACAGCTTTCCCCGTACCAGCGGGTACACTGTAGGAGGTCATGTACCCGGGACACTGTAGGATTTGGTTTAGTACCCCGCGGTACACTGTAAAAGGCAAAGTAAACCGCCCGGGACACGTAGGATGGTCATGTACCAGCCGGGGACATTGTAGGATGGTCATGTACCAAGCGGTACACTGTAGGATGGTCATGACCAGCGGGACACTGTTTTGGATGGTTTATGACCAAACGGGTCACTGTAGGGTGGTCCCTGTACCAAACGGGGACACTGTAGGATGGGCTTTTACCACGGTCAAAATGTAGGATGGTCAAGTACCAGCGGGTTTTTTTTTCACTGTAGGGGGTCCTGTACCAGCGGGGACACCGTAAGGGGTGGGCATGGGGACCCGCGGTTTCACTGTAGGATGGTCAGTAAACCCGCGGCACTGTAGGATGGTCATGTACCACGGACACTGTAGGATGGTCCTGACCAGCGTTTTCACTGTAGGATGGTCATGTACCCGCGGTAAAAGGGAGGATGGTATTACCACGGGCACTGTAGGTTGGGGGTGTAAACCCGCGGGACACTGTAGGATGGTCAAACCGCGGTACACTGTAGGATGGTCAAGTACCAGCGGGGAAAAACGTAGGATGGTCAGGGACCAGGGGGTACACTGTAGGATGGCATGTACCGCGGACCGAGGATGGGCATGTACCAAAGGTACAAATGTAGGTTTTAAAAACCACACACACACCCCCACACAAAAACACACACACAAAAACACAACATTTCACACACACAAAACACACACACAACACACACACACACACACACACACAACAAAAAAACACACACAACCCCACACAAAAAAACCACACACACACACACACACCACACACATTTTAAAATTGTTAAAGTTAAAAATAATTTAATTTTAAAAATTTTCCCCCCCCCAAACTATCTTAGGTTTTAAAAATTTATTTCTTAATGTTTTTGTTGTGGGGGTTGGGAACATTTATGTGGGGGTGTTGTTAACACTGATGTGGGGGGGGTTGGAAAAACTGTGTTTGGGGGGGTTGGTAACACTGATGTGGGGGGTTTGGTTTAACCCCTGTGTGGGGGGGTTGGTAACACTGATGTGGGGGTGTTGGTAAAAAGGGTGGGGGGGGGGTTGGTAACACTGTGTGGGGGGGTGGGAAAAGGGTGTGGGGGGGTTTGGGAAAAAACTGATGTGGGGGTGTTGGGGAACACTGATGTGGGGGGTTGGTAAAAAAATGATTTTGGGGGGGTTGGTAACAAGATGTGGGGGGTTGGTTAAACAATGAGTGGGGGTGTTTTGGGGAACACTGATGTGGGGGGTTTTGGGAACGAAAGTGGGGGTGTTTTGGAACCCTGAAAGTGGGGGTGTTGGTAACAATGAAAGTGGGGGTTGGTAAAAAATGGTGGGGGGTGTTTGGTAACATGATGTGGGGGTGTTGGTTTTTACTGATTGGGGGTGTTTGGGAACACTTATGTTTGGGGGGTTGGGAACACTGATGGGGGGGGTTGGGGAATACTGATGTGGGGGTTGGGAACACGATGTTGGGATGTTGGTAAAAACTGATGTGGGGGTGTTGGCAACAGATGTGGTGTTTTGGGGAATACCCCGATGTGGGGTGTTTTGGGAAAAATTAAAGGTTTGTGGGGAAAGTGGTAAACTCTTCCCCCGGTGTCCCCCCCCCTTTAACTGTCCTCCCTTCATTGACCTGTCTCTCCCCTCATTGACCTGGGCCCCTCCCCTCATTGACCTGTCTCTCCCCTCATTGACCTGTCTCTCCCCCTTATTGGGCCTTTCTCCCCCCCTCATTGACCTTCTCTCCCCCCCATTGGGCCTGTTCTCCCCTCCTTTACCTGTCCCCTCCCCTCCCCTTTTACCTTTTTCCCCTCCTTTTACCCCTTTTTTCTCCCCTCATTGAACCCGTCTCTCCCCCCCCTTGACCTGTTTTCTCCACCCCCATTGACCTGCTCTCCCCTCCTTTTACCTTCTCTCCCCTTTCCCTTTACCCCCGTCCTCCCCCCTTGACCGTCTCTCCCCTCATTGACCTGTTTTCTCCCCCATTGACCGGTTTTTCTCCCCTCATTGACCTTCTCTCCCCCCATTGCCTTCCTCCCCTCCCCTTTACCTTCTCCCCTCATTGACCTTCTTCCCCCCTCATTTACCTGCTCTTTCCCCCCTTGACCTGGGCTCTCCCCCCTTTTACCTTCCCCTCCCCTCATTTACCTGTCTTCCCCCTCCTTGACTGTCTCTCCCCCTTGGACCCTTTTCTCCCCCTCCCTTGGGCCTGTTCCCCTCCCCTCATTGACCTGTCTCCCCCTCCTTGAAACCCGTCTCTCCCCCTCCCTTGAAACCCGTCCCCCCTCCTTGACCTGTCCTCCCCTCATTGACCCGTCTCTCCCCCATTGACCGGCTCTCCCCCCCTTGGCCCGTCTCTCCCCTCCTTGACCTGTCCCCTCCCCTCCCTTTTCCTGTTTTCTCCTCATGACCTTCCCCCCCCCCTCCCCTTGACCTGTTTTCCCCTCCTTGACCCTTTTTCCCCATTGACCTGTCTCTCCCTCCCCCTTTTACCTGTCCCTCTCCTTGACCTTCCCCCTTTCCCAATTGACCTGTCTCTACCTCATTGACCTGTTTTCTCCCCCCCCCTTTAACCCCTTTTTCCCCCCCTTGAACCCGTCCCCCCTCCTTCCCTTTTTCCCCCCCTTTACCTGTCTTCCCCCTCCTTTGGGCCTTCTTCCCCTCCCCCCATTTTGGGGGGCCTGTCCTCCCCTCCTTGACCTGTTTCCCCCCCCTTGACCTTTTTATCCCCTCCTTGCCTGTCTTTCCCCTTCCCTTTACCCTTTCTTTCCCCTTCCCGACCTGTCTTCCCCTCCTTGACCTGTTCTCCCCTCCTTTACCTTTTCCCTTTTACCCCCCCTTTACCGTCCCTCCCCTCCTTTTACCCGTCCCCTCCCCCCCCTTGACCTTTTTTCTCCCCCCTTGACCGGGCTCTCCCCTCCCCTTTCCCCCTTTTCTTTCCCCCCCCTTCCTCTCTTTTTCCCCCCCCTTTAGCCTACTCTCCCCTCCTTTTACCTCTCTCTCCCCTCCCCGGGCCTCCTTTTCTCCCCTCTTGACTCTCTCTTCCCCCTCCTTAAGTCTCTCTCCCCCCCCTGACCCCCTCCCCTTCCCCCCCGGCCCCTCCCCCCCCGGTTTCTGACAGCTTTTCTGAAGGTTTTTTTATGACGCTTCTGCGGCCCTTTGTTCTTGACGTCTGTCTGCTTTACACTCTTTAGTTGGGGACGGGAGAGACAATAGACAGACTGTGGGGGGCCGGAGTATAAAGTTTTGTCATCTTCAGTCACCGGGCACACAGCTGGTTTTAAATTTTCACCTGTCAAGCCATCTGTCAAACTCAGCTTTTCAGTTCTTTCCCCTGTCAGCCCCTGTCACTTTTTTCAGCTGTCCTTCTCCTCTGTCAGCCATCTTCATTTTTCAGCTGTCAGTTTCCCCTGTCAGCCATCTTTTACGTCTCAGCTGGGCAGTTTTTCCCCCTGTCAGCCCTCTGTTTACGTCCCCACTGTCAGTTCTCCCCCCGTCACCCTTGTCACGTTTTCCAAACTGTCGTTTTTTTTTCCCCCGTCAAAACCCAAATTTTTCACGGGGTTCCCCAGCTGGGCAGTTGTCCCCCCGTTTTAGCCATTTTTCAATTTTCTCAGCCCGTTTAGTTTCACCCCGTTTGGGCCCCATTTTTTCCCCGAAAATTCTCCCCTGTCCCGCCACGGGGAGTTCACGGGAGTTTCCCCGCGCCTTTTTGGGTTTTAAAACGATTTCTCCCCGTCGCCAAAAGTTTTCCGTCCCGGCTTTTTCCCTTCCCATTTCCCTTCTTTTCAGCTTTATAACCCGTTCCCAACCGGGGCGCGCGTCGGGAAAAATTTCTTTTAACCCTTTTTCAGACTGTAAAACTCTAAAACCCAAAAACTGGTATTTGGGGGAAGTTTTCATTAACCAAAAGCGTTTCCCTTTTGGGGAAAGGGACCCCCTTCACACACCTTTTACACCCAACTGTCAGCTCCACGTTTCAACCCCTTTTCACCCCTTGGTCCCCCATTTGTTAAACCCCCCCACTGAGCTTTAAACCCTCACACCTTTAATCCGGTTTTAAACCTGACATTTACGGGAAAATTGTTTGCAACCCTTAACCCTGGACGTAAACCCTTTTGGGCCCCCGTAAAATCAATTTGGGGGCTACCACCTGTTTGGCACCACCTGTCACACCATGTAGCAGCTACCACCTGTTTGGCACCACCTGTCACACCATGTAGCAGCTACCACCTGTTTGGCACCACCTGTCACACCATGTAGCAGCTACCACCTGTTTGGCACCACCTGTCACACCATCTAGCAACTACCACCTGTGTGGCACCACCTGTCGCACCATCTTGCAGATACCACCTGTTTGGCACCACCTGTCACACCATCTAGCAGCTACCACCTGTTTGGCACCACCTGTCACACCATCTAACAGCTACCACCTGTCGCACCATATAGCTACCACCAGTTTGGCACCACCTGTCACACCATCTAGCAACTACCACCTGTTTAGCACCACCTGTTGCACCATCTAGCAACTACCACCTGTGTGGCACCACCTGTCGCACCATCTTGCAGCTACCACCTGTTTGGCACCCCCTGTCACACCATCTAGCAACTACCACCCGTTTGGCACCACCTGTCGCACAAATTTTTTACGCTCCTGTTACCACCTGGCACTTGAGCGGGTGCCATGGTGGCTCTCTCTCCCTGGCATCTCAGGAGAGTTGTAGCCCAGGCGAGTTTAACTACTTTCCACTCTTAAACCAGCCTGTGGCTAAAGACATACTTCCTGACATCTCTGTGATTCAGCTGTGTCTACAGCCTCCATCTGTGGCACCTTGATCCTGGTCCTCTGAATTCAGTACGTTTCTTTCTGATCTGTTATTTTTTTCCTTGTGATTTTGTATGTCGTAATCGTGTCTCCTCCTCGTCCTTCTTTCCTCTAAGATGGTCAGGTTGAGTACCGTCAACCTCTCCGCATAGTACATTCCTCTCGGTTCTGGTATGGTTGCAAACCTTTGGAGCTTTCCTTGTTTCTTCACGTGCTTGGCCAGGTGAGGGTTCCATGCTGGTGCCGCGCACTCTATGATTGATCTATGTCATGTATAAGGTTCTGAAGGATTCCTTGTTAGAGTTCTCGAATGCTATTCCGGGTTAATCCTGCGTATACCACTGACGTTATGAGGTTGATATGTATTCTTGGTGATATGCTCGGTGTTATATTCACCCCCAGGTCCTTTTTATTCCCTGATATTTGCAGCTTCTCTCTTGCCTTGCTGTGCTCTGCGTCCGGTCTTTACTCTTCGGCAGTTTTTGGTCCGCCTCTGCAGTGTGTTGGTCTTCCTATAGTTTATTACTGCATTTCCCGGTTCTTATTGTTCTTAGTAAATATATGTGTGTGTGTATGTGTGTGTGTGTGTGGTGTGTGTGTGTGTGTGTGTGTGTGTGTGTGTGGTGTGTGTGTGTGTGTTGTGTGTAATGTGTTGTGTTGTGGTGTGTGTTGTGTGTGTGTGTGTCTTGTGTGTGTGTGTGTGTTGTGTGTGTTTTGTGTGTGTGTTGTTGTGTGTTGTGTGTGTGTTGTGTGTGTTGTGTGTGTGTGTGTGTTGTGTGTGTTGTATATGTGTGTGTTGTGTGTGTGTGTTGTATATGTGTGTGTTGTATATGTGTGTGTTGTATATGTGTGTGTTGTGTGTGTGTGTGTTGTGTGTGTGTGTGTGTGGTGTGTGTGTGTGTGTGTGGTGTGTGTGTGGTATATGGTGTGTTGTATATGTGTGTGTTGTGTGTTGTGTGTGTTGTGTGTGTGTGTGTGTTGTGTGTGTGTGTTTGTGTGTTGTGTTTGTTGTGTGTGTGTTGTGTGTTTTTGTGTGTTGTGTGTGTGTGTGTGTGTTGTGTGTGTGTGTGTGTTGTGTGTTGTGTGTGTTGTGTGTGTGTGTGTGTGTTGTGTGTGTGTGTTGTATATGTGTGTGTTGTGTGTTGTGTGTGTGTGTGTGTGTTGTGTGTGTGTGTGTTGTGTGTGTGTGTGTGTTGTGTGTGTTTGTGTTTGTGTGTGTGTTTTTGTGTGTGTGTGGTGTGTGTGTGGTGTGTTGTGTGTGTTGTGGTTTTGTGTGGTGTTGTGTGTGTGGTGTGGTGTGTGTGGGGTGTGTGGTGTGTGTGTGTGTGTTGTGTGTTTGGGTGGTGTGTGTGTTTGTGTTTGTGTGTGTGTTTGTGTGTGTGTTTTTGTGTGGTGTGTGTGTGTGTGTGTGTTATGGTGTGTTGTTGTGTGTGTTTGTGTGTGTGTTGTGTGTGGTGTGTGTGTTGTGTGTGTTGTGTTTGTTGTGTTGTGTGTTTGTGTGTGTGTTGTGTGTGTGTGTGTGTGGGTTGTGTGTGTGTTGTGGTTTGTGTGTGTGGTGTGGGTGTGTGTGTGTGGTGTGTGTGTGTGTGTTGTGTGTGTGTGTGGTGTGTGTGTGTGTGGTGTTGTGTGTGTGTTGTGTGGTGTTGTGTTGTGTTGTGTGTGTGTGTGTGTGTTGTTGGTGTGTTGTGTTGTGTTGTGTTGTGTGTGTGTGTGTGTGTGTGTTGTGTGTTGCGTTGTGTGTGGTGTGTTGTGTGTGTTGTGTGTGTGTGTGTGTGTTTTGTTGTGGTGTGGTGGTGTTTTGTGTGTGCTGTGTGGTGTGTGTGTGTGTGTGTGTGTGTTGTGTGTGTGTTGTGTGTGTTGTGTGGTTGTTTTGGGGTGGGGGGTTGTGTGTTGCTTGTGTTGGTCACCCAATAACTCTTCCACTATTTTCCCCCTAACACTTCACTTTCTTTTAAACTTCCTCTAACACTTCACTTTCTCTTACTTTCCTCTAAACACTTCACTTTCTCTTACTTCCTCTAACACTTCACTTTCTCTTACTTCCTCTAACACTTTTTCCATTCCCTCTTTCTCTTTACTTCCTCTAACACTTCACTTTCTCTTACTTCCTCTAACACTTCACTTTCTCTTACTTCCTCTAACACTTCACTTTCTCTTACTTCCTCTAACACTTCACTTTCTCTTACTTTCCTCTTAACAACTTCACTTTCTCTTACTTCCTCAAACACTTCACTTTCTCTTACTTCCTCTAAACTTCACTTTCTCTTACTTCCTCAAAACACTTCACTTTCTCTTACTTCCTCTAACACTTCACTTTCTCTTATTTTCCTCAAAACCACTTCACTTTCTCTTACTTTCTCTTACTCACCTTTTTATTCCCTCATTTTATAAACACACTCGACACTTCAACATTTTTAAAAGAATCACGTTTTACCATCTTTTGTGCAGTGCCTTTGTTTTGTTTTTTTTAATCTCATGTTCATCATTCCTTACGCATTTTTACCTCCACTCTTTCTCCTCCATTTTCGTCTCTCCCTTTCTGTTGCTCCCTTTCTTCCCCCCCCTTCACTTCCTCCTGGAATTTCTCTACTTGCATATTCATTGTTCTCGTCTCTCCCTGTCTTCTCTCCCTGTCTTCTCTCCCGTCTTCTCTCCCTGTTTCTCTTCCCTGTCTTCTCTCCCTGTTTCTCTCCCTGTCTTCTCTCCCTGTCTTTTTCTCCCTGTCTTCTCTACCTGTCTTCTCTCCCTGTCTTCTCTACCTGTCTTCTCTCCCGTCTTTTCTCCCCTGTCTTCTCTCCCTGTCTTCTCTACCTGTCTTCTCTACCTGTCTTCTCTCCCTGTCTTTTCTCCCTGTCTTCTCTCCCTTACTAACGTCTCTCTCCATCTTCCTCTCTTTTCTCTCCCTCGTATGTCTCTCATTCTTGCCTTTGTTCCTTTGGTATATCTCTCCTGCACTCCGGCCCTAGGCCGACCTTGCCTGATCAACCAGGCTGTTGCTTCTGCAGGTCTGCTACCCCACATATCCATCACAGCCTGGTTGATCTGGCACCTGGTGAAGATACTTGTCCAGTTTCCACTTGTTCCAGCAGTGTTTCTGATATCTTCTGGTAAGATGTTGAATAATCTGGAGCCACGGATGTTGATACAATGTTCTCTTATTGTGCCCACGGATGTTGATACAGTGTTCTCTTATTGTGTCCACGGATGTTGATACAGTGTTCTCTTATTGTTTTCCCAAACGGATGTTGGTTTATCAGTGTTCTCTTATTGTGTCCACGATGTTGATACAATGTTCCCCTTATTGTGCCCACGGATGTTGTACAATGTTCTTTTTATTGTGTCCACGGATGTTGATACAGTGTTCTCTTATTGTGTCCACGGATGTTGATACAGTGTTCTCTTATTGTGTCCACGGATGTTGATACAATGTTCTCTTATTGTGTCCACGGTTTGTTGATACAGTGTTCTCTTATTGTCCCCCACGGAGTTTTGATACAATGTTCTCTTATTGTGTCCATGGATGTTGATACAATGTTCTTTATTGTGTCCACGGATGTTGATACGTGTTCTCTTATTGTGTCCCACGGATGTTGATACAATGTTCTCTTATTGTGTCCACGGATGTTGATACAATGTTCTCTTATTGTGTCCACGGATGTTGATACAGTGTTCTCTTATTGTGCCCACGGATGTTGATACAGTGTTCTCTTATTGTGCCCACGGATGTTGATACAGTGTTCTCTTATTGTGTCCACGGATGTTGATACAGTGTTCTCTTATTGTGCCCACGGATGTTGATACAGTGTTCTCTTATTGTGCCCACGGATGTTGATACAATGTTCTCTTATTATGTCCACGGTGCCCATGCTTTTCACTGGGTTTATTTTACACTATTTTAAACTTCCATATTTTTCACTCCAGTTATGGCAGTGTGCAGATTTGGGATCAGTTCCTCAAGTACCTTCCAGATATATATTATCATGTATCTCTCTCTCCTCCGTTCCAGTGAATACATATTGAAGACTCTGTGACGTTCCCAGTAATTTAAATGCTTTATTGGCTCTGTGTGGGATGTAAATGATCTCTGTTCCAGCTCTAATGTCTCTCCTGTCCTGAACGGGGCCGTCAACACTGGACAATACTCAAAGTGAGAGATCACAAGATATTTAACCAGTGTTACCACTGACACTATTTCCCTTGTTTTGAAAGTTCTCATTATCCACTCTGTCATCTTCCTGGCTGTCGTGACATTTGCCTCATTATGCTTCTTGAAAGGAAGGTTAGCTGACATTGATACTCCCAGGTCCCGCACGTGTTCTTTTCGTGCTAATGGATCATCCTTGTCTGTTTTGCATGTAGTGTTGAGTCCTTCATTCTCTCCTTATGTCAGCAGTTGGAACTTGTCACCACTGAACGTCATGTTATTCTCCACTTGTCACCACTGAACGTCATGTTATTCTCCACTTGTTACCACTGAACGTCATGTTATTCTCCACTTGTCACCACTGAACGTCATGTTATTCTCCCTTTGTCACCACTGAACGTCCCTGTTATTCTCCACTTGTTACCACTGACGTTATGTTTAAATTTTCCACTTGTTACCAACTTTGGAACGTTCATGTTTTATTCTCCACTTGTCACCACTGAAAAGTTATGTTATTCTCCACTTGTTACCACTGAACGTTATGTTATTTTTCCACTTGTTTACCACGAACGTCATGTTATTCTCCACTTGTTACCACCCGAACGTCATGTTATTTCCACTTGTCACCACTGAACGTCATGTTTTTCTCCATTGTCACCCCCTGAACGTCTGTTATTCTCCACTTGTTACACTGAAAAGTCATGTTATTCTCCACTTTTTACCACTGAACGTCATGTTATTCTCCACTTGTTACCACTGAACGTCATGTTATTTCCACTTGTCACCACTGAACGTCATGTTATTCTTTCCCCTTTTCACCACTGAACGTCATGTTATTCTCCACTTGTTACCACTGAACGTCATGTTATTCTCCACTTGTTACCACTGAACGTCATGTTATTCTCCACTTGTCACCACTGAACGTCATGTTATTCTCCACTTGTCACCACTGAACGTCATGTTATTCTCCACTTGTCACCACTGAACGTCATGTTATTCTCCACTTGTTACCACTGAACGTCGTGTTATTCTCCACTTGTCACCACTGAACGTCATGTTATTCTCCACTTGTTACCACTGAACGTCATGTTATTTCTCCACTTTTCACCACTGAACCGTCATGTTATTCTCCACTTGTTACCACTGAACGTCATGTTATTCTCCACTTGTCACCACTGAACGTCATGTTATTGTCCACTTGTTACCACTGAACGTCATGTTATTCTCCACTTGTTACCACTGAACGTCATGTTATTCTCCACTTGTTACCACTGAACGTCATGTTATTGTCCACTTGTTACCACTGAACGTCATGTTATTCTCCACTTGTCACCACTGAACGTCATGTTATTCTCCACTTGTCACCACTGAACGTCATGTTATTTCTCCACTTGTTACCACTGAACGCCCATTTTAAATTCTCCACTTGTCCCCATGAACGTCATGTTATTCTCCACTTGTTACCACTGAACGTCATGTTATTCTCCACTTGTTACCACTGAACGTCATGTTATTCTCCACTTGTTTCCTTAATCCCCTTTTTCATTACCTTCTGTTATTTCTCCGTCACTCCCTCTCTGCCTTTCTCTCTCTCTCTCTCTCTCTCTCTCTCTCTCTCTCTCTCTCTCTCTCTTATTTTCTGTCTGCCTTTTTGACCTACTGGTACACCTGGTATTCTTGATATTCCTGGTACATCTGGTATTCCTGGTACACCTAGTGTTCCTGGTACACCCAGTGTTCCTGGTACACCTAGTGTTCCTGGTACACCCAGTGTTCCTGGTACATCTGGTATTCCTGGTACACCTAGTGTTCCTGGTACACCTAGTGTTCCTGGTACATCTGGTATTCCTGGTACACCTAGTGTTCCTGGTACACCCAATGTTCCTGGTACCCTAGTGTTCCTGGTACATCTGGTATTTCTGGTACACCTAGTGTTCCTGGTACACCTAGTGTTCCTGGTACATCTGGTATTCCTGGTACACCTAGTGTCTGGTACACCTAGTGTTCCTGGTACATCCAGTGTTCCTGGTACACCCAGTGTTCCTGGTACACCCAGTGTTCCTGGTACACCCAGTGTTCCTGGTACACCCAGTTTCCGGGTAAAACCCAGTGTTCCTGGTAACCCTGTTCCTGGTACACCCAGTGTTCCTGGTACACCCAGTGTTCCTGGTACACCCAGTGTTCCTGGTACACCCAGTGTTCCTGGTACACCCAGTGTTCCTGGTACACCCAGTGTTCCTGGTACACCCAGTGTTCCTGGTAACCCAGTTTTCCTGGTACACCCAGGTCCGGTACACCCAGTGTTCCTGGTACACCCAGTGTTCCTGGTACAACCCCGTGTTCCTGGTACACTAGTGTTCCTGTAACCAGTGTTCCGGGTACAACCAGTGTTCCGGGTACACCCAGTGTTCCTGGTACACCCAGTGTTCCTGGTACACCCAGTGTTTCTGGTACACCCAGTGTTCCTGGTACACGTAGTGTTCCTGGTACACCCAGTGTTCCTGGTACACCCAGTGTTCCTGGTACACCCAGTGTTCCTGGTACACCCAGTGTTCCTGGTACACCCCGTGTTCCTGGTACACCCAGTGTTCCTGGTGCACCCAGTGTTCCTGGTACACCCAGTGTTCCTGGTACATCCAGTGTTCCTGGTACACCTAGGTTCCGGTACACCATGTTCCTGGTACACCAGTGTTCCTGGTACACCCAGTGTTCCTGGTACACCTAGTGTTCCTGGTACACCCAGTGTTCCTGGTACACCCAGTGTTCCTGGTACACCCAGTGTTCCTGGTACACGTAGTGTTCCTGGTACATCCAGTGTTCCTGGTACACCATGTTCCTGTACCCCCAGTGTTCCTGGTACACCAGTGTTCCTTACTCCTTTCCGGTACACCTAGTGTTCCGGTACACCCGGGTTTTCCCTGGTACACCCAGTGTTCCTGGTACACCCAGTGTTCCTGGTACACCCAGTGTTCCTGGTACACCCAGTGTTCCTGGTACACCCAGTGTTCCTGGTACACCCAGTGTTCCGGGTAAAACCCCCAGTGTTCCTGGTACAACCCAGTTTTTCCTGGTATACCCAGTGTTCCTGGTACACCCAGTGTTCCTGGTACACCCAGTGTTCCTGGTACACCCAGTGTTCCTGGTACTCACCTAACTGGCTTCACTCTTGATAAAGGTAATAACCTCTCACTATATTCACACACACAAGACAGACCGGGCCGCGGGGGGCGTTGACCCCCGGAACTCTCTGCAGTTAACTCTCTCCAGATATATATCAAACAAGTTGATATATATATATGTCAATGAGAGAGAGAGAGAGAGAGAGAGAGAGAGAGGAGAGAGAGAGAGAGAGAGAGAGAGAGAGAGAGGTGGAGTGGATACAGCTTCCTATCTCAGTCCTCAACTCCCCCCCCCCCACCCCGGTATGACTTTCTTGTGCCATTAACCCCCTGTTCTCCCCCAACACCCCAGAATTACTACTGTGATCGCCACTACGAAAACATTACTACCACTACAACAATCCCCACTACCACATTTTACCACTACAGCAATCCCCACTACCACAGTTACCACTACAACAATATCACTACAACAATCCCCACTACCAAACAGTTACCACTACAACAATCTCTACTACCACAGTTACCACTAAAAACAATCCCCTACCACTGTTACCACAACAACAATCCCCACTACCACAGTTACCACTACAACAACCCCCACTACCACTGTTACCACTACAACAATCCCCACTACCCTGTTCCCACTACAACAATCCCCACTACCACAGTTACCACTACAACAATCCCCACTACCACTGTTACCACTACAACAATCCCCACTACCACAGTTACCACTACAACAACCCCCACTACCACTTTTAAACCACTACAACAATCCCCACTACCACAGTTACCTCTACAAAAATTTTCTACTACCACAGTTACCACACAACAATCCCCACTACCACAGTTCCAAACTACAACAATTCTCACTACCACAGTTACCACTACAACAACCCCCACTACCACAGTTACCAACTACAACAATTCCACTACCACATTACCACTACAACAATCTCCTACTACCACTGTTACCACTACAACAACCCCCACTACCACAGTTACCACTACAACAATTCTCACTACCACATTACCACTACAACAATCTCTACAAACCACTGTTACCACTACAACAATCCCCACTACCACTGTTACCACTAAAAACAATCTCTACTACCACTGTTACCACTACAACAATCTCCACTACCACTGTTACCACTACAACAATCTCTACTACCACTGTTACCACTACAACAATCTCTACTACCACTGTTACCACTACAACAATCTCCACTACCACTGTTACCACTACAACAATCTCTACTACCACTGGGGGGTTACCACTACAACAATCTCTACTACCACTGTTACCACTACAACAATCTCTACTACCACTGTTACCACTACAACAATCCCACTACCACTGTTACCACTACAAACATCTCCACTACCACTGTTACCACTACAACAATCTCTACTACCACTGTTACCACTACAACAATCTCCACTACCACTGTTACCACTACAACAATCTCTACTACCACTGTTACCACTACAACAATCTCCACTACCACAGTTACCACTACAACAATCTCTACTACCACTTTTTACCACTACAACAATCTCCACTACCACTGTTACCACTACAACAATCTCTACTACCACTGTTACCACTACAACATCCCCACTACCACTGTTACCACTACAACAATCCCCCACCACCACTGTTACCACTACAACAATCTCCACTACCACTGTTACCACACAACAATCTCTACTACCATGTTACCACTACAACAATCCCCACTACCACTGTTACCACTACAACAATCCCCAACCACCACTGTTACCACTACAAACAATCCCACCACCACTGTTACCACTACAACAATCTCCACTACCACTGTTACCACTACAACAATCTCTACTACCACAGTTACCACTACAACAATTCTCACTACCACAGTTACCACTACAACAATCCCCACTACCACAGTTACCACTACAACAATCTCCACTACCACGTTACCACTACAACAATCTGTACTACCACTGTTACCACTACAACAATCTCCACTACCACTGTTACCACTACAACAATCCCCACCACCACAGTTACCACTACAACAATCCCCACCACCACAGTTACACTACAACAATCCCACCACCACTGTTACCACTACAACAATCCCCACTACCACTGTTACCACTACAACAAATCCCCACTACCACAGTTACCACTACAACAATCCCACCACCACTGTTACCACTACAACAATCCCCACCACCACTGTTACCACTACAACATCCCCACCACCACAGTTACCACTACAACAATCTCCACTACCACAGTTACCACTACAACAATCCCCACCACCACAGTTACCACTACAACAATCCCCACCACCACAGTTACCCACAACAACAATCCCCACCACCACAGTTACCACTACAACAATCCCACCAACCACTGTTACCACTACAACAATCCTCACTACCGCAGTTACCACTACAACAGTCCCCACCACCACTGTTACCACTACAACAATCCCCACTACCACAGTTACCACTACAACAATCCCCACTACCACAGTTACCACTACAACAATCCCCACTACCACAGTTACCACTACAACAATCCCCACTACCACAGTTACCACTACAACAATCCCCACTACCACAGTTACCACTACAACAATCCCCACTACCACAGTTACCACTACAACAATCCCCACTACCACAGTTACTACTACTACAATCCCCACTACCACAGTTACCACTACAACAATCCCCACTACCACAGTTACCACTACTACAATCCCCACTACCACAGTTACCACTACAACAATCCCCACTACCACAGTTACCACTACAACAATCCCCACTACCACAGTTACCACTACAACAATCCCCACTACCACATTACCACACTACAATCCCCACTACACAGTTACCACTACTACAATCCCCACTACCACAGTTACCACTACAACAATCCCACTACCACAGTTACCACTACTACAATCCCCACTACCACAGTTACCACTACTACAATCCCCACTACCACAGTTACCACTACAACAATCCCCACTACCACAGTTACCACTACAACACATCCCCACTACCACAGTTACCACTACAAACAATCCCCACTACCACAGTTACCACTACAAACAATCCCCACTACCACAGTTACCACTACAACAATCCCCACTACCACAGTTACCACTAAACAATCTCCACTAACCACTGTTTACCACTACAACAATCCCCACTACCACAGTTACCACTACAACAATCTCCACTACCACTGTTACCACTACAACAATCTCCACTACCACAGTTACCACTACAACAATCCCCACTACCACTGTTACCACTACAACAATCCCCACTACCACAGTTACCACTACAACAATCCCCACTACCACAGTTACCACTACAACACAATCCTCACTACCACAGTTACCACTACAACAATCCTCACTACCACAGTTACTACTACAACAATACCACTACTACAATCCCCACTACCACAGTTACCACTACAACAATCCCCACTACCACAGTTACCACTACAACAATCCCCACTACCACAGTTACCACTACAACAATCCCCACTACCACAGTTACCACTACAACAATCCCCACTACCACAGTTACCACTACAACAATCCACACTACCACAGTTACCACTACAAACAATCCCCACTACCACATTACCACTACAACAATCCCCACTACCACAGTTACCACTACAACAATCCCCACTACCACTGTTACCACTACAACAATCTCCACTACCACTGTTACCACTACAACAATCCCCACTACCACTGTTACCACTACAACAATCCCCACTACCACAGTTACCACTACAAACAATCCCCACTACCACAGTTACCACTACAACATCCTCACTACCACAGTTACCACTACAACAATCCTCACTACCACAGTTACCACTACAACAATACCACTACTACAATCCCCCACTACCACAGTTACCACTACAACAATCCCCACTACCACAGTTACCACTACAACAATCCCCACTACCACAGTTACCACTACAACAATCCCCACTACCACAGTTACCACTACAACAATCCCCACTACCACAGTTACCACTACAACAATCCACACTACCACAGTTACCACTACAACAATCCCCACTACCACAGTTACCACTACAACAATCCCCACTACCACAGTTACCACTACAACAATCCCCACTACCACTGTTACCAGTACAACAATCTCACCTACCACAGTTACCACTACAACAATACCACTACTACAATCCCCACCACCACTGTTACCACTACTACACATCCCCACCACCACTGTTACCACTACAACAATCCCCACCACCACTGTTACCACTACAACAATCCCCACCACCACTGTTACCACTACAACAATCCCCACTACCACTGTTACCACTACAACAATCCCCCACTACCACTGTTACCACTACAACAATACCACTACTACAATCCCCACTACCACAGTTACCACTACAACAATCCCCACTACCACAGTTACCACTACAACAATCCCCACTACCACTGTTACCACTACAACAATACCACTACTACAATCCCCACTACCACAGTTACCACTACAACAATGCCCACTACCACAGTTACCACTACAACAATCCCCATTACCAACAGTTACCACTACAACAATCCCCACTACCACAGTTACCACTACAACAATCCCCACTACCACAGTTACCACTACAACAATCCCCACTACCCACAGTTACCACATACAACAATCCCCACTACCACAGTTACCACTACAACAATCCCCACTACCACAGTTACCACTACAACAATCCCCACTACCACAGTTACTACTACTACAATCCCCACTACCACAGTTACCACTACAACAATCCCCACTACCACAGTTACCACTACTACAATCCCCACTACCACAGTTACCACTACAACAATCCCCACTACCACAGTTACACTACAACAATCCCCACTACCACAGTTACCACTACAACAATCCCCACTACCACAGTTACCACTACTACAATCCCCACTACCACAGTTACCACTACTACAATCCCCACTACCACAGTTACCACTACAACAATCCCCACTACCACAGTTACCACTACAACAATCCCCACTACCACAGTACCACACTACAACAATCCTCACTACCACAGTTACCACTACAACAATCCTCACTACCACAGTTACTACTACAACAATACCACTACTACAATCCCCACTACCACTGTTACCACTACAACAATACCACTACTACAATCCCACTACCACTGTTACCACTACAACAATACCACTACTACAATCCCCACTACCACTGTTACCACTACAATTACCACCACTGCAGCAGACTCCTCTACCACAATTATCTCCTAAGGTAATACCACCTCCACTGCCTCCTCTTTCCCTCATCCCCCCTGCACCTCCCCTGCACCTCCCCCTGCACCTCCCCCTGCACCTCCCCCTCCCCCACCCCCTCCTTGACATATTAGGTACCTGAGGGAAACAATCATTGTGGCACCTGATTAACCTCGCCTAATTAGTGACCTTATGTAACTCTGGATGTTATCCAGAGTCTTGGATATTATCCAGAGTCTTGGATATTATCCAGAGTCTTGGATATTATCCAGACCCTTGGATATTATCCTCAGCCTTGGATATTATCCTGAGCCTTGGATATTACCCTCAGCCTTGGATATTATCCTGAGCCTTGGATATTACCCTCAGCCTTGGATATTATCCTCAGCCTTGGATATTATCCTCAGTCTTGGATATTATCCAGACCCTTGGACATTATCCAGACCCTTGGATATTACCCTCAGCCTTGGATATTATCCTCAGCCTTGGATATTACCCTCAGCCTTGGATATTTATCCTCAGCCTTGGATATTATCCTCAGTCTTGGATATACCCTCAGCCTTGGATATTATCCTCAGCCTTGGATATTATCCTCAGCCTTGGATATTACCCTCAGCCTTGGATATTACCCTCAGCCTTGGATATTATCCTCAGTCTTGGATATTATCCTCAGCCTTGGATATTATCCTGAGCCTTGGATATTACCCTCAGCCTTGGATATTATCCTCAGCCTTGGATATTACCCTCAGCCTTGGATATTATCCTCAGCCTTGGATATTATCCTCAGTCTTGGATATTACCCTCAGCCTTGGATATTATCCTCAGCCTTGGATATTATCCTCAGCCTTGGATATTACCCTCAGCCTTGATATTATCCTCAGCCTTGGATATATCCTCAGTCTTGGATATTACCCTCAGCCTTGGATATTATCCTCAGCCTTGGATATTACCCTCAGCCTTGGATATTACCCTCAGCCTTTGATATTACCCTCAGCCTTGGATATTACCCTCAGCCTTGGATATTACCCTCAGTCTTGGATATTATCCTGAGCCTTGGATATTATCCTCAGCCTTGGATATTACCCTCAGCCTTGGATATTATCCTCAGCCTTGGATATTACCCTCAGCCTTGGATATTATCCTCAGCCTTGGATATTACCCTCAGCCTTGGATATTATCCTCAGCTTTGGATATTACCCTCAGCCTTGGATATTACCCTGAGCCTTGGATATTATCCTCAGCCTTGGATATTACCCACAGCCTTGGATATTACCCTCAGCCTTGGATATTACAGTCAGCCTTGGATATTACCCTCAGCCTTGGATATTATCCTCAGCCTTGGATATTATCCTGAGCATTGGATATTATGCAGAGTCTTGGATATTATCCTGCCTGTGGTACCTGTCTAGCTAAGTATTCAGAGCCAATCCTGGGAGTGTCTGTGTCCTTCCTTGCTGCCTTCCCTCCTTCCTTGCTGCCTTCCCTCCTTCCTTGCTGCCTTCCCTCCTTCCTTGCTGCCTTCCCTCCTTCCTTGCTGCCTTCCCTCCCTCCTTGCGCCTTCCCTCCCTCCTTGCGCCTTCCCTCCCCCTTGCTCCCTTTCCCTCCTTCTTGCTCCCTTTCCCCTCCTTCTCCCCCCTTCCTGCTCCCTTTCCCCTTGCTGCCTTCCTCCTCCTTGCGGGCCTTCCCCCTCCTTGCTCCCTTTCCCCTCCCTCCTTCCCTGCCCTTCCTTGCTGCCTTCCCTCCTTCCTTCCCGGCCTTCCCCCCTTTCCCCACCTTGCTGCCTTCCTCCCCTTGCTGCCTTCCCCCCCCTTGCCTGCCTTCCCCCTTCCTTGCGCCTTCCTCCTTCCCTTGCTGCCTTCCCCTTCCTTGCTGCCTTCCCTCCCCCCTTTGCTGCCTTCCCCCTTCCTTGCTGCCTTCCCTCCTTCCTTGCTGCCTTCCCCTTCCTTGCTCCCTTTTCCCCCTCCTTCCTGTTTTCCTCCCCTTGCTGCCTTTCCTCCTTCCTTGCGCCTTCCCCCTTCCTTGCTGCCTCCTCCTTCCTTGCTGCCTTCCCTCCTTCCTTGCTGCCTTCCTTGCTGCCTTCCCCCCCTTCCTTGCTCCCTTTTTCCTTCTTCCATGCTGCCTTCCCCCTTCCTTGCGCCTTCCCTCCTCCTTCCTGCCTTTCCTCCTTCCTTGCTGCCTTCCCTCCTTCCTTGCTGCCTTCCCTCCTTCCTTCCTTGCCTCCCTCCTTCCTTGCTGCTCTCCTCCTTCTGCCTTTCCCCCTTTCCCTTTGCCCCTTTCCCCTCCTTCCTTGCTGCCTTCCCTCCTTCCTTTGCTGCCTTCCCCCTTCCTTGCTCCCTTTCCTCCTTCCTTGCTGCCTTCCCTCCTTCCTTGCTGCCTTTCCTCCTTCCTTGCTCCCTTTCCCCTTCCTTGCTGCCTTTCCTCCTTCCTTGCTGCCTTTCCTCCTTCCTTGCTCCTTCCCCTTCCCTTCTGCCTTCCCTCCTTTTGCTGCCTTCCCTCCTTCCTTGCTGCCTTTCCCCCTTTCCTTCCTGCCTCCTCCTTCCTTCGCCTTCCCTCCTTCCTTGCTGCCTTTTCCTCCTTCCTTGCTGCCTTTCCTCCTTCCTTGCTGCCTTTTTCCTCCTTCCTTGCTGCTTTCCCCTTCCTTGCTGCCTTTCCTTCCTTCCTTGCTGCCTTCCCTCCTTCCTTGCTGCCTTCCCTCCTTCCCTTGCTGCCTTTCCTCCTTCCTTGCTGCCTTTCCTCCTCTTCCTGCCTTTCCCCTCCTTCCTTGCTGCCTTTCCTCCTTCCTTGCTGCCTTTCCCCCTTTTCTTGCGCCTTTCCTCCTTCCTTGCTGCCTTTCCCCTCCTTCCTTGCGGGCCTTCCCTCCTTCCTTGCTCCCTTTTCCCCTCCTTGCTGCCTTCCCTCCTTCCTTGCTGCCTTTCCTCCTTCTTGCCTTCCTCCTTCCTTGCTGCCTTTCCTCCTTCCTTGCTGCCTTTCCTCCTTCCTTGCTGCCTTTCCTCCTTCCTTGCTGCCTTTCCTCCTTCCTTGCTGCCTTCCCTCCTTCCTTGCTGCCTTCCCTCCTTCCTTGCTGCCTTCCCTCCTTCCTTGCTGCCTTCCCTCCTTCCTTGCTGCCTTCCCCCCTTTCCCTTGCTGCTTTCCCCTCCTTGTTGCCTTTCCTCCTTCCTTGCTGCCTTTCCCTCTTTCCTTGCTGCCTTCCTCCTTCCTTGCTGCCTTTCCTCCTTCCTTGCGCCTTTCCTCCTTCCTTGCTGCCTTTCCTCCTCCTTGCTGCCTTTCCTCCTTCCTTGCTGCCTTCCCTCCTTCCTTGGCTGCCTTCCTCCTTCCTTGTTTGCCTTTCCCCCTTTCCCTTTGGCTCCCTTTTTCCCTTTCCTTGCTGCCTTCCTCCTTCCTTGCTGCCTTCCCTCCTTCCTTTGCTGCCTTTCCTCCTTCCTTGCTCCCTTTCCCCCTCCTTCCTTGCTCCCTTTTCCCCCCCTTTCCCTTTGCTGCCTTCCCTCCTTCCTTGCTGCCTTTCCTCCTTCCTGCTGCCCTCCCTCCTTCCTTGCTCCCTTCCTCCTTCCTTGCTGCCTTCCTCTTCCTTGCTGCCTCCCTCCTTCCTTGTTGCCTTCCCCCCTTTCCCCTTGTTTGCCTTTCCTCCTTCCTTCTGCCTTCCCTCCTTCCTTGCTGCCTTCCCCCTTCCTTGCTGCCTTTCCTCCTTCCTTGCTGCCTTTCCCCCTTCCTTGCTGCCTTCCTTCTTCCTTGCTGCCCTCCTCCTTCCTTCTGCCTTCCCTCCTTCCTTGCTCCCTTTCCCCTCCTTCCTTGCTGCCTTTCCTCCTTCTTGCTGCCTTTCCTCCTTCCTTGCTCCCTTTCCCTCCTTCCTTGCTGCCTTCCCCCCTTCCTTGCTGCCTTCCCTCCTTCCTTGCGCCTTTCCTCTTTCTTTTGCCGCCTTCCCTCCTTCCTTGCTGCCTTCCATTCTTCCTTGCTGCCTTCCCTCCTTCCTTGCTGCCTCCTCCTTCCTTGCGCCTTCCTCCTTCCCTTCTGCCTTCCCCCTTTCCCTTGCGCTTTCCCCCTTCCTTCTGGCCTCCCTCCTTCCTTGCTGCCTTCCCTCCTTCCTTGCTCCCTTTTCCCTCCTTCCTTGCTGCCTTCCCCTTTCCCTTCTGCCTCCCCTTCCTTCCCCTTTTCCCCTCCTTCCTTGCTGCCTTCCCTCCTTCCTTGTTTTCCTTTCCCTTCCTGCTGCCTTCCTCCTTCCTTGCTGCCTTCCCTCCTTCCTTGCTGCCTTCCCTCCTTCCTTGCTGCCTTTCCTCCTTCCTTGCTGCCTTCCCCCCTTTCCCCTTGCTGCCTTTCCCTCCTTCCTTCTGCCTTCCTCCTTCCTTGCTGCCTTTCCTCCTTCCTTGCTGCCTTTCCCTCCTTCCTTGCTCCCTTTTCCCTCCTTCCTTGCTGCCTTCCCTCCTTCCTTGCTGCCTTCCCTCCTCCTTGCTGCCTTCCCCTCCTTCCTTGCTGCCTTCCTCCTTCCTTGCTGCCTTTCCCCCTTCCTTGCTCCCTTTCCCCTCCTTCCTTCTGCCTTCCCTCCTTCCTTGCTGCCTTTTCCTCCTTCCCTTGCTGCCTTCCCTCCTTCCTTGCTCCCTTTTCCTCCTTCCTTGCTGCCTTCCTCCTTCCTTGCTGCCTTTCCCCTTTCCTTGCTGCCTTTTCCTCCTTCCTTGCTCCCTTTCCTTTCCTTGCGCCTTCCCTCCTTCCTGCTGCCTTCCTTCCTTCCTTGCTGCCTTCCTCCTTCCTTGCTGCCTTCCCCCCTTTCCCTTTGCTGCCTTCCCTCCTTCCTTGCGGGCCTTTCCTCCTTCCTTGCTCCCTTTCCCTCCTTCCTTGCTGCCTTCCCTCCTTCCTTGCGGGCCTTTCCCTCCCCCTTGCTGCCTTCCCTCCTTCCTTGCTGCCTTTCCTCCTTCCTTGCTGCCTTCCCTCCTTCCTTGCGCCTTCCCTCCTTCCTTGCTGCCTTCCTCCTTCCTTGCTGCCTTCCTCCTTCCTTGCTGCCGTCCCTCCTCCTTGCTGCCTTCCCTCCTTCCTTGCTGCCTTTCCTCCTTCCTTGCTGCCTTCCCTCCTTCCTTGCTGCCTTCCCCCCTTTCCCTTTGGCTGCCTTTCCTCCTTCCTTGCTGCCTTTCCCCTCCTTCCTTGCTGCCTTCCCTCCTTCCTTGCTGCCTTCCCCCCTCCCTTAGCTGCCTTTCCTCCTCCTCTGCTCCTCCTTCCTTGCTGCCTTTCCTCCTTCCTTGCTGCCTTTTCCCTCCTTCCTTGCTGCCTTTCCTCCTTCCTTGCTGCCTTTCCTCCTTCCTTGCTGCCTTCCCCCCTTTCCCTTTCTGCTTTCTCCTTCCTTGCTGCCTTCCCCTCCTTCCTTGCGCCTTCCCTCCTTCCTTGCGCCTTCCCTCCTTCCTGCTGCCTTTCCTCCTTCCTTGCTGCCTTTCCCCCCTTCCTTGCTGCCTTTCCTCCTTCCTTGCTGCCTTTCCTCCTTCCTTGCTGCCTTTCCTCCTTCCTTGCTGCCTTTCCTCCTTCCTTGCTGCCTTTCCCCCTTTCCCTTTGCTGCCTTTCCTCCTTCCTTGCTCCCTTTTCCTCCTTCCTTGCTCCCTTTCCTCCTTCCTTGTGCCTTTCCTCCTTCCTTGCTCCCTTTCCTCCTTCCTTGCTGCCTTCCTCCTTCCTTGCTGCCTTCCTTCCTTCCTTGCTGCCTTTCCTCCTTCCTTGCTGCCTTTCCCCCTTTCCCTTTTGCTGCCTTTCCTCCTCCTTGTTTGCCTTCCTCCTTCCTTGCTGCCTTCCTCCTTCCTTGCTCCCTTTTCCTCCTTCCTTGCTGCCTTTCCTCCTTCCTTGCTGCCTTTCCTCCTTCCTTGCTGCCTTTCCCTCCTTCCTTGCTGCCTTCCCTCCTTCCTTGCTGCCTTTCCTCCTTCCTTGCTGCCTTTCCTCCTTCCTTGCTGCCTTTCCTTCCTTGCTGCCTTCCCTCCTTCCTTGCTGCCTTCCCCCCTTCCTTCTGCCTTTCCCTCCTCCTTGCGCCTTCCCTCCTTCCTTGCTGCCTTCCCTCCTTCCTTGCGGGCCTTTTCCTCCTTCCTTGCTCCCTTCCCTCCTTCCTTGCTGCCTTTCCTCCTCCTTCTGCCTTCCTTCCTTGCTGCCTTTCCTCATTCCTTGCTGCCTTCCTTCCTTCTTGCTCCCTTTTCCCTTTCCTTCCTTGCGCCTTTTCCTCCTTCCTTGCTACCTTCCCCTCCTTCCTTGTTTTGCCTTTCCTCCTTCCTTGCTGCCTTTCCTCCTTCCTTGCTGCCTTTCCTCCTTCCTTGCTGCCTTTCCTCCTTCCTTGCTGCCTTTCCTCCTTCCTTGCTGCCTTCCCTCCTTCCTTGCTGCCTTCCCTCCTTCCTTGCTGCCTTTCCTCCTTCCTTGCTGCCTTTCCCCCTTTCCTTTGCTGCCTTCCCTCCTTCCATGCTGCCTTCCCTCCTTCCTTGCTACCTTCCCTCCTTTCCTTGCTCGCCTTCCCTCCTTCCTTGCTGCCTTCCCTCCTTCCTTCTGCCTTCCTTCCTTCCTTGCTGCCTTCCCTCCTTCCTTGCTCCCTTTCCCTCCTTCCTTGCTGCCTTCCCCCCTTTCCTTGCTGCCTTCCTCCTTCCTTGCTGCCTTCCCTCCTTCCTTGCTGCCTTCCCTCCTTCCTTGCTGCCTTCCCTCCTTCCTGCGGCCTTCCCTCCTTCCTTGCTGCCTTCCCCTCCTTCCTTGCTACCTTCCCCCCTTTCCCTTTGCTGCCTTCCCTCCTTCCTTGCTGCCTTCCCCCCTTTCCCTTGCTGCCTTCCTCCTTCCTTGCTGCCTTCCTCCTTCCTTTTTGCTCCCTTTCCCTCCTTCCTTGCTGCCTTCCCTCCTTCCTTGCTGCCTTCCCTCCTTCCTTGCTGCCTTCCCTCCTTCCTTGCTGCCTTCCCTCCTTCCTTGCTGCCTTCCCTCCTTCCTTGCTGCCTTTCCTCCTTCCTTGCTACCTTCCCTCCTTCCTTGCTGCCTTCCCTCCTTCCTTGCTGCCTTCCCTCCTTCCTTGCTGCCTTCCCTCCTTCCTTGCTGCCTTTCCTCCTTCCTTGCTGCCTTCCCTCCTTCCTTGCTGCCTTCCCTCCCTCCTTGCTGCCTTCCCTCCTTCCTTGCTGCCTTCCTCCTTCCTTGCTGCCTTCCCTCCTTCCTTGCTGCCTTCCCTCCTTCCTTGCTGCCTTTCCTCCTTCCTTGCTGCCTTTCCTCCTTCCTTGCTGCCTTTCCTCCTTCCTTGCTGCCTTCCCCCCTTTCCCTTTGCTGCCTTCCCTCCTTCTTGCTGCCTTTCCTCCTTCCTTGCGGGCCTTCCCTCCTTCCTTGCTGCCTTCCCTCCTTCCTTGCTGCCTTCCTCCTTCCTTTGCTCCCTTTCCCCCTCCTTCCTTGCTGCCTTCCCTCCTTCCTTGCTGCCTTTTTTCCTCCTTCCTTGCTGCCTTTTCCCCTTCCTTGCTGCCTTCCTCCTTCCTTGCTGCCTTCCTTCTTCCTTGCTGCCTTCTTCCTTCCTTGCTGCCTTTCCTTTTTCCCTTGCTGCCTTTCCTCCTTCCTTGCTGCCTTCCCCCCTTTCCTTCTGGCCTTTCCTCCTTCCTTGCTGCCTTCCCTCCTTCCTTGCTGCCTTCCCTCCTTCCTTGCTGCCTTCCTTCCTTCCTTGCTGCCTTTCCTCCTTCCTTGCTGCCTTTCCTCCTTCCTTGCTCCCTTTCCCCTTTCCTTCCTTGCTGCCTTTCCTCCTTCCTTGCTGCCTTTCCTCCTTCCTTCTCCCTTTTCCTTCTTCCTTGCTGCCTTCCTTCCTTCCTTGCTGCCTTCCTCCTTCCTTGCTGCCTTCCCTCCTTCCTTGCTGCCTTCCCTCCTTCCTTGCTGCCTTTCCTCCTTCCTTGCTGCCTTCCCTCCTTCCTTGCTGCCTTTCCTCCTTCCTTGCTGCCTTCCCTCCTTCCTTGCTGCCTTCCCTCCTTCCTTGCTGCCCTTTTCCCTTTTCTCCTACCTTTTTTGCTGCTTTTTTTCCTGGTGCCTTCCCCCCTTTCTTTCCTTGCTGCCTTTGGGTTTCTTGTTGTCTTCCTTACTGCGTTCTTGCTCCCTTCCTGCTGCCTTCCTTTCTGCTTTCATTCCAGCCTTTCTTCCTTGCTGCCTTTCTGTCTTGCTGCCTTCTTTTCTGCCTTCATTGCTCCCTTCGTTGCTCCCTTCCTTGCTGCCTTCCCTTGTCCCCTTTTTTGCCTTCCTTGCTGCCCCCTTTGTCCCCTTTTTTGCTTTCCTTGCTGCCTTCCTTATCCCCTTGTTGCTTTCCTCTGCCTTGTCCACTTGTTCTTTCCTTGCTGCCTTCCTTGTCCCCTTGTTGCCTTCCTTGCTTCCTTTCTGCCTTCCCTTGCTTCCTTGCCCCTTTCCTTGCCCCATTGTTGCCTTCCTTGTCCCCTGTTGCTTTCCTTGCTTCCTTGCTGCCTCCTTGTCCCCTTGTTGCCTTCCTTCTCCTTCCTTGTCCCCTTGTTCCCCTTCCTTTGCTTCCTTGCTCCCTTCCCTTGTCCCCTTGTTGCCTTCCTTCTGCCTTCCTTTCCCCTTGCTGCCTTTCCTCCTTCCTTTGCTGCCTTTTCCTCCTTCCTTGCTCCCTTTCCCTCCTTCCTTGCTGCCTTTCCTCCTTTCCCTTTTGCCGCCTTCCCTCCTTCCTTCTGCCTTCCCTCCTTCCTTGCTGCCTTCCCCCCTTTCCTTCTGCCTTCCCTCCTTCCTTGCTGCTTTCCTTCCTTCCTTCTGCCTTTTCTCCTTCCTTCTACCTTCCCTCCTTCCTTGCTGCCTTCCCTCCTTCCTTGCTCCCTTTCCTCCTTCCTTGCTGCCTTTCCCTTCCTTGCTGCCTTTCCTCCTTCCTTGCTCCCCTTTCCTCCTTCCTTGCTCCCTTTCCCTCCTTCCTTGCTGCCTTTCCTCTTTCCTTGCCGCCTTCCCTCCTTCCTTGCTGCCTTCCCTCCTTCCTTGCTGCCTTCCCTCCTTCCTTGCTGCCTTCCCTCCTTCCTTGCTGCCTTCCCTCCTTCCTTGCTGCCTTTTCCTCCTTCCTTGCGCCTTCCCTCCTTCCTTGCTGCCTTCCCCCCTTTTCCTTGCTGCCACCCTCCTTCCTTGCTGCCTTTCCTTTCTTCCTACCTTTTTTGCTTCTTTTTTTCCTGGTGCCTTCCCGCCTTCTTTCCTTGCTGCCTTTGTTTCTTGTTGTCTTCCTTACTGCGTTTCTTGCTCCCTTCCTGCTGCCTTCCTTTCTGCTTTCATTCCAGCCTTTCTCCTTGCTGCCTTTCTGTCTTGCTGCCTTCTTTTCTGCCTTCATTGCTCCCTTCGTTGCTCCCTTCCTTGCTGCCTTCCTTGTCCCCTTGTTGCCTTCCTTGCTGCCTTCCTTGTCCCCTGTTGCCTTCTTGCTCCTTCCTGTCCCCTTGTTGCCTTCCTTGCTGCCTTCCTTGTCCCCTTGTTGCTTTTCTTTCTGCCTTCCTTGTCCCCTTGTTGCCTTCCTTGCTTCCTTGCTGCCTTCCTTGCTTCCTTGCTGCCTTCCTTGTCCCATTGTTGCCTTCCTTGTCCCCTTGTTGCTTTCCTTGCTTCCTTGCTGCCTTCCTTGTCCCCTTGTTGCCTTCCTTGCGGGCCTTCCTTGTCCCCTTGTTGCCTTCCTTGCTTCCTGCCTGCCTTCCTTGCTTCCTTCTCCCTTTCCTTCCCATTTTTTCCTTCCTTGCCCCCTTGTGCTTTCCTTGTTTCCTTGCTTGCCTTCCTTGTCCCCTTGTTGCCTTCCTTGCTGCCTTCCTTGTCCCCTTGTTGCCTTCCTTGCTTCCTTGCTGCCTTCCTTGTCCCCTTGTTGCCTTCCTTGCTGCCTTCCTTGTCCCCTTGTTGCCTTCCTTGCTGCCTTCCTTGTCCCCTTGTTGCTTTCCTTGCTTCCTTGCTGCCTTCCTTGTCCCCTTGTTGCTTTCCTTGCTTCCTTGCTGCCTTCCTTGTCCCCTTGTTGCCTTCCTTGTTTCCCCTTGCTGCCTTCCTTTCCCCTTTTGCCTTCCTTGTTTTGCCTTCCTTGTCCCCTTTTTGCCTTCCCTGCTGCCTTCCTTGCTTCCTTGCTGCCTTCCTTACTTCCTTGCTGCCTTCCTTACTGCCTTGTTTATCTCCTTGTTGCCTTCCTTATCTCCTTGTTGCCTTCCCTGCTGCCTCCCTTCCTTGCTGCCTTACTTCCTACCTTCCTGTTTGTTCCACCTTCATCCTGGTACAACAGAGATGGAGTGTCATGAAGGAAGGAAGAATCTCCCTCCTCATATTTCTCCCTCTTCGTCTTCCTCCTCCTTCACTCAGCTGCCTTTCACTGATTGTAGGTATTGGCTGTGAGTCCCGGCTGCCTTCCACTGTTAAACTGGACTTTTGCTTGCACAGTGCTGGTTGCTTCTTGCTTAAGTAACTGCAAGTATAAGAGTCGTGTTGCTCTGTTTATCTTTCTTGTCTCCCCCCCCCTCCCCTTTCCCCTCCCCTCCCCCTCCCCTTTCCCCCTCCCCTCCCCCTCCCTCGTGTGTGTACTCACCTAGTTGAGGTTGCAGGGGTCGAGTCCTAGCTCCTGGCCCCGCCTCTTCACTCGTAAGCTTTATCATACGTGTGGTGTGTGTGTGTGTTGTGTGTGTGTGTGTTGTGTTGTGTGTTATGTGTGTGTGTACGTGTGTGTGTGTACGTGTGTGTGTTGTGTGTGTTGTGTGTGTATGTGTGTTGTGTGTTGTGTGTGTGTTGTGTGTGTGTGTGTGTACGTGTGTGTGTGTGTGTGTGTGTGTTTGTGTGTGTGTGTGTGTGTGTGTTTCTGTGTGTGTGTCTGTTTCTGTGTGTGTGTGTGTGTGTGTGTTGTGTGTGTTGTGTGTGTGTGTGTGTGTGTGGTGTTTGTATGTTTGTGTGTACTCACCTATTTGTACTCACCTATTTGTGGTTGCAGGGGTCGAGTCATAGCTCCTGGCCCCGCCTCTTCACTGATTGCTACTAGGTCCTCTCTCTCCCTGCTCCATGAGCTTTATCATACCTCGCCTTAAAACTATGTATGGTTCCCGCCTCCACTACTTCACTTTCTAGACTATCCACGACTTGACTACTCTATGACTGAAGAAATACTTCCTAACATCCCTTTGATTCATCTGAGTCTTCAACTTCCAATTGTGACCCTTTGTGTATGTGTCCCATCTCTGAACATCCTGTCTTTGTCCACCGTGTCTATTCCCGCAGTATTTATATATGTCGTTATCATGTCTCCCCTGACCCTCCTGGCCTCCAGTGTCGTCAGGCCGATTTCCCTCAACCTTTCTTCGTACGACAATCCCCGTAGCTCTGGACTAGTCTTGTTGCAAACCTTTGCACTTTCTCTAATTTCTTGACGTGCTTGACTAGGTGTGATTCCAAACTGGTGCTGCATATACTCCAGTATGGGCCTGACGTAAATGGTATACAGTGTCTTGAACGACTCCTTATTGAGGTACTCGGAACGCTATCCGTAGGTTTGCCAGGCGCCCGTATGCTGCAGCAGTTATCTGATTTATGTGCGCCTCAGAGATATGCTCGGTGTTTATACTCACCCCCAATCTTTTTCCTTGAGTGAGGTTTGCAGTCTTTGGCCATCTAAATATATTGTGTCTGCGGTCTTCTTTGCCCTTCCCCAATCTTCATGACTTTGCATTGGCAGGGTTAAACTCAAGGACCAGTTTACTGGACCAGGCTTGTAGCCTGTCCAGGTCTCTTTGTAGTCCTGCCTGATCCTCATCCGATTTGATTCTTCTCATTAACTTCACATCATCTGCAAACAAGGACACTTCTGATCTATCCCTTCCGTTAAGTCGTTCACATATACCAAGAACAGCACAGGTCCTAGGACTGACCCCTGGTGGAACCCCGCTTGTCACAAGCGCCCACTCTGACACCTCGTCACGTACCATGACTCGTTGTTGCCTCCCTGTCAGGTATTCTCTGATCCATTGCAGTGCCTTTCCTGTTATGTGTGCCTGATCTTCTAGCTTTTTCAGTAACCTCTTGTGAGGAACTGTGTCGAAGGCCTTTTTGCAGTCCAAAAAAAATGCAGTCGATCCATCCCTCTCTCTCTTGTCTTACTTCTGTCACCTTGTCAAAAACTCTAGTAGGTTTGTGACACAGGATTCCCTCCCTGAAACCATGCTGGTTGTCAATTATACACTTGTTTCTTTCCAGGTGCTCCACCACTCTCCTCCTGATTATCTTCTCCATGACCTTGCATACTATACACGTTAGTGATACAGGTCTGTAGTTTAGTGCCTCATGTCTGTCTCCCTTTTTAAAAATTGGGACTAACATTTGCCATCTTCCATACCTCAGGAGTTGCCCAGTTTCAAATGATGTGTTGAAGATCTTTGTTAATGGCACACACAATATCTCTGCTCCCTCTTTAAGGACCCACGGAGAGATGTTGTCTTGGTCCCACCGCCTTTGAGGTGTCAAGTTCGCATAGCAGCTTCTTCACTTCCTCCTTGGTTATATGTACCTCATCCAGCACTTGCTGTGTACCCCCCTGTTCTGATTTCCTGGAGTCCTACTGGTTTCCACTGTAAATACTTCTTTAAATCTCGTGTTGAGCTCCTGACATACCTCTCGCGTCGTTTCTTGTGAATTCCCCCATCACCCTTCCTCAGTCTGATTACCTGGTCCTTGACTGTTTTTTCCTCCTGAGGTGGCTGTACAACAGCTTCGGGTCAGTCTTGACTTTCGATGCTATGTCATTTTCATATTGTCGCTGAGCCTCCCTTCTTATCTGTGCATATTCATTTCTGGCTCTTCGGCTAATCTCTTATTTTCCTGAGTTCTCTGTCTTCTGTACCTTTTCCATTCTCTAGTACACCTAGTTTTTGCCTCCCTACAACCTTTGGGTGAACCAAGGACTCGTTCTGTTCTTCCCATTATTTCTGTTTCCCTTGGGAACAAACCTCTCCTCTGCCTCCTTGCATTTGTTGCCACATAGTCCATCATTTCTTGTACTGGTTTTCCTGTCAGTTCCCTCTCCCACTGAATGTTTTGAAGGAAGTTCCTCATGCCTGAGTAGTTTCCCCTTTTGTAGTTTGGTTTTTCCCACCATATTCCTGCTACTCTCTCCACTTGGAGCTCAACTATGTAGTCGAGCACAGAACCACATGATCACTAGCTCCCAGGGGCCTTTCATACAAGATATCCTCGATGTCTGAACTACTCAAGGTGAATACAAGGTCCAGTCTTGCTGGTTCATCTTCTCCTCTCTCTCTGGTAGTGTCTCTAACATGTTGATGCATGAGGTTTTCCAGTACTACATCCATCATCTTGGCTCTCCATGTTTCGGAGACCCCCATGGGCTCCAGGTTTTCCCAGTCAATCTCCTTGTGATTGAAATCACCCATAACTAGTAACTTTGCTCCCCCCCACTGTGCTCTCCTGCCACCTCGGCTAGTGTGTCGACCATGGCTCTGTTGCTCTCATCGTATTCTTCTCTTGGTCTCCTGCAGTTCTGTGGTGGTGTGTACATTACTGCAATTATCACCTTATGTCCCTCAGACTGGATTGTTCCTACTAAGTAGTCCCTTTCACCCGTGCCATCCATTCCTTCCATTTTCTCAAACCCCACTGGCTTTTAATGAGCAGTGCAACTCCTCCTCCCCCTCTCCTCCCTCTGTTTTTCCTGAGGATTTGATATCCGGTGGAAAGATTGAATCTGTTATTATTCTGGTGAGTTTTGTTTCTGTGAGTGCTATTATGTCTGGGGATGTCTCCTTGATTCTTTCATGCCACTCCTCATACTTATTTGTTATTCCATCTGCATTTGTATACCATACCTTCACTTCTTTTCTAAGACTGTGGTCTGGGAGGTGTATTGGGGTTGGGGAATTGGGAGACCTATAAGGAACTATGGGTGGTTGCTGTGGGGGTGGAGTTTGTAATGTAGTGGGTGGGGGCATTGGATATGACATGGGTTTTGTTTAGAGTGTTTTGGCTGCACTGGGGTTGACCTGGTTGGGAGGCTTCTATAGGAAGCTGTGAGGGAGGTTGTATTTGATCTTCTTCCTGTGTCTGGGATCTCCTGTCTGTCTTCTCCATCCCCTCTCTTTCCTCCTTTCGCCTTTGTATCATCTCTCTCAGTTTCCGCCTTTCGTCTTGTTTCTGTCGCGGTCGAGATACACCTTCCTGTATTCCGGCATGTCCCTTAATCGTGCTTTCTCCCACAGTATCCTGTTCCGAGTCGATTCTGCCTTGAAGGTCACTTTCACTGGCCGTTTCTTTTTTTTACAAACCCCCCTATTCTCCGAAAATTTTCCAGCGGGGTCATGTCGTCTTCTCCGATTACTTCATGATGCTTTCAATTGCTTTTTTTCCCCTTGTTTTCTTGCTTCATATGTTTCCCCTTCACTTCCTGTAGCCCATACACAAAGACTGACCTCACCCTTTCATTCTCCCACTGCATATCCCTGTGTATCCCCTCATTCAATTTGATTTCCTCCATTGCAGCTTTCCTTTCTTCAGTTTCACTAGCTACTGTACATGGGCTCAGTGGCCTGTCATTTTCCCTTCTCGGCTTTCCTGGGCTCTGTTGTGGTCTTTAGGGCCTCCACATATAGCTTAGCTCTTTCATTTACTACAGTCTCCACTGATAGAGCTTCTACATGCAGTTTTGCTCCTTCTGTCCCTACAGTCCCCTTATTTGTGGCTGAGGTAGCGGTCTCTGTTGTCAATCCCAAAATGTTATTTAGTTCTTTAGTCTGTTTCAGATTTTCCAGTTCCTCTTCTAAACTCTGTATCCTGGCCTCTGCTGCTTTGACTTTCACCTCCCTCTTCCTGCTTTCCATGTCTTTCCTCTCTTCCTTTCTCTTTCTAAGTTTTCTAAGTTTCTTTTCCATTCTGTTCCCTTTTTGTGGAGGCTCTGTCAGCCCATAATCTTCCTTTTGCCAGTTCCCTCCTACCTGTCCCTGGTTTTCTGTTGCTCTTGGCAACTCCATTTTTTTATCTGATTGCCTCAGAGTGGGAACCTCATGTAATTCTGTATGTTGGTTAGTATGTATTTGTCAGAGTGTGGGGGGAGTAAGGAGGAACTTGCTATATGGGATAGTTTGGGGAGGGGTTGGGAAGGAGTGAATCAAGTGTAAGTGGTGAGTGGTGAGGAGAGTGGGAGGGTGAGGTGAAAGAGGATGTGGAGGGATCAGGTGAAGGTGAGATGTTCTGGTGGGGAGGGAGTGTATGTGTGAGTCTGGGCATATGCTGTTGTGTGTGTGTGTGTATGGAATGTGTAGGTGTTGGTGTTGCGTGTGGTGTTTGTGGTGAGGGTGGGTGAGTGTGTGGGTGGGTGTGTGGATGGGTGTGTGGGTGGGATGTGTGGGGTGGGTGTGGGGTGGGTGTGTGAGGTGGGTGTGTGGGTGGGTGTGTGTGGATGTTGTGTGGTGTGTGTGGGTGTGTGTGTGTTGGGTGTGTGGTGGGTTGTGTGTGGTGTGTGGTTGTGTGGGGGGTGTGTGGGTGTGGGGGGTGTGGGGTGGGGGGTGGGTGGGTGGGGTGTGTGTGGGTGTGGGTGGGTGGGTGTGGGTGGGTGTGTGGGTGTGTGGTGGGTGTGGGGTGTGGTGTGTGGGTGGGTGGGGTGGTGTGTGTGGGGGGTGTGGGTGGTGGTGTGGGTGGGTTTGGGGGGGGTGTGTGGTGGGTGTGTGTGGGTGTGTGGGGTGTGTGGGTGTGGTGGGTGTGTGTGGTGTGGTGGGTGTGTGTGGTGTGTGGGTGTGTGGGTGTTGCGTGCGCACACTAGGCTACGCTACTCTTTTGAAGATTATAAAAAAAAATTTTTCCCAATCAATTCCTTATTAATATGCACTAATATATACTATATAATATTAATTGCGTACACTTGTGTTTGTGTGTGAGTGTGTTTACTAGCTTGTTCTTGAAAAGAGGGGGGGGGGTTACGTTAACACTATTTGTTATTGTTGTTGGTTCACCGGTACTCTCCCGGCCCAGATCTCCGCACACTATCGCTACTTTTACTTTTGAAGATTATAGATTATTTTTTCTCACTCAATTCCTATTAATATATACTGTTTATTATAACTAATTACGGGTGCACACGTGTGTTTGTATTGCGTACTTGTTTACTAGCTTGTCCCTCAGAAAAACAAGGGGGGGGGGTTCACTAGGCTACACCAACTTCTGGAGTTTACCTGGCGATATTTAGATAATTTACTAACCACTATCTATCTCCTGGTACTGAAATAGGGAAGAGAATGGTATAGCATACAACCAGCAGGGCGAGACACTGAGACTTTAGACACTAACCAAAATTAACCACAAATAGGCAAGTGATGTCGTCTGCACACAATGGAGGTTCCTGCTGGTCGGCTGATTACAACTCCTTCAATTTGTAACTCCTTCAGGAACTTTATCATACATTCAAGTTTTTATTTCTTTTTCTTTTAAGACTTGGTATTCCCTCTTTTTTCTTTAGTACAGTATTATGGTCCATAACAAGTCTGATGATGTTAGCTACCTTCACAACACCAACAGCTGGGGATTGACTAATTTTTTCTTACTTTCAGTATTTACTTAATCACTCTTTATGACCTTATCACTACACTGCTGCTATAATCAACCACATATGTATTTGTTAATATTTCAGATCACAACCGTTAACCCAATTAACTGTTTGGATATTTTTGTGTCACACTGCGGCCAGTAGCCTGATCGCTGACTGCTACCCTCCCTCACTCAAATTTCATTCAAATTTAAATTGTAAAATTCTTGATCCTATCACATTATTCGCACTCTTGGAAGCTATTACACTCTTGTAGGTATGTTCACTGATTCACTCACGTACGATGACCGCTAATAATATCTTAGGACAGCCACTAAAACGCTAAACCCTGGGAGCACTATTTAGCGATACTGCTTCACGTGTGTGTGTGTGTGTGTGTGTGTGTGTGTGTGTGTGTGTGTGTGTGTGTGTGTGTGTGTGTGTGTGTGTGTGTGTGTGTGTGTGTGTGTACTTGCCCATTTGTTGTTGCACATGTCGACTCTCAGCTCCTGGACCCGCCTCTCATTTTTCCGCTTGCTAGATTCACTCGCATTGTCGTGGGCACTGTCGTACCTGTTCGTAAAACTATGTATGAAGTCTGACTCCGCCCCTTCCTCCAAGTGTTCAATCTACATTCTAATTACTTCGAGGCTGAAGAAATACTTCCTGACATCACTGTGCCTCATCTGCATCTTCAATTTCGAGCTGTGCCCTCGAGTACCTATTTCCCGCCTCTCAACCTGTCACTGTGTACCCTGTCAATTCATCTGGGTATTTTGTATATTGTTATCGTGTCTCCCCCTGCTGCTCCTCTCTTCCTGGGTCGTCAAGTTCAGTACCTGAGCTCTGGAGACTAGTTTTGTTACATACTACCACATTTTCTCCAGTTTCTTAACCTGCTTCCCCGGGTGTGGGCTCCACACTGGTGCTGTGTACTCGAGACTGGTCCTGACATATATTCCTTAAATTGCTCTAAATGATTCTTTGTTAAGATTCCTGAAGGCTGTTTTTA
>NC_069486.1:3648944-3651444 GCF_026875155.1 Cherax quadricarinatus
CCCTTTCCCCCTCTCTTGTCCTCCCCCTCCCTCTCTCTCTCCTCTCTCTCTCTCTCTCTCTCTCTCTCTCTCTCTCTCTCTCTCTCTCTCTCTCTCTCTCTCTCCTCTCTCTCTCTCTCTCTCTCTCTCTCTCTCCTCTCAAATTATAAAAAATAAATCTGAGGTTCGAGGTAAAGGGGAAACAATGGCCCATTTGGGCCATAAATGGCCACAGTGGCCACCATTTACCTGGAGACTAACTCACTAAAAAGTAGATGTAGTCTGATAGATAACTAGAATTATCAAAGTTATTCACGTAATCTAGAAATAAGATAAATGAAATTAGTTATTAAATCTGGTAATAAGATAACTAGAATGAGCATAGAGGAGTAATCTAGAAATAAGATAACTAGAATCAGCATATATCATATAATCTAGAAATAAGTGGAATTAGATAAGACACTTCTAGGAGGGAGGGATGGGGTGTCTAGATGCTAATCAGGGGCTCTTAATCCAACGAACTGGAGCTATCCTTCCCCCTCATTTCCTCCCATTTCCCAAGCGCTACGTGACCCCCTACGAGTTTAGTGCTTTACAGTAATATGATAATAAGATACCTTAAGAGTCATGGTATTAGGCAGGATACCATAACGTGGTATTAGGCAGGATACCATAACGTGGTATTAGGCAGGATACCATAACGTGGTATTAGGCAGGATACCATAACGTGGTATTTAGGCAGGATACCATAACGTGGTATTAGGCAGGATACCATAACGTGGTATTAGGCAGGATACCATAACGTGGTATTAGGCAGGATACCATAACATGGTATTAGGCAGGATACCATAACATGGTATTAGGCAGGATACTATAACATGGTATTAGACAGGATACCATAACATGGCAGACAGGATACCATAACATGGTATTAGGCAGGATACCATAACATGGTATTAAGCAGGATACCATAACATGGTATTAGGCAGGATAAAATAACGTGGTATTAGGCAGGATACCATAGCATGGTATTAGGCAGGATACCATAACATGGTATTAGGCAGGATACCATAACGTGGTATTAGGCAGGATACCATAACATGGTATTAGGCAGGATACCATAAGTCATGGTATTAGGCAGGATACCATAACATGGTATTAGGCAGGATACCATAACATGGTATTAGGCAGGATACCATAACATGGTATTAGGCAGGATACCATAACATGGTATTACGCAGGATACAAGAACATGGTATTAGGCAGGATACCATAAGTCATGGTATTAGGCAGGATACCATAACATGGTATTAGACAGGATACCATAACATGGTATTAGACAGGATACCATAACATGGTATTAGGCAGGATACCATAAGTCATGGTATTAGGCAGGATACAATAACATGGTATTAGGCAGGATACCATAACATGATATTAGGCAGGATACCATAACATGGTATTAGACAGGATACCATAACATGGTATTAGGCAGGATACCATAAGTCATGGTATTAGGCAGGATACAATAACATGGTATTAGGCAGGATACCATAACATGGTATTAGGCAGGATACCATAACATGGTATTAGGCAGGATACCATAAGTCATGGTATTAGGCAGGATACCATAACATGGTATTAGGCAGGATACCATAACATGGTATTAGGCAGGATACCATAAGTCATGGTATTAGGCAGGATACCATAACATGGTATTAGACAGGATACCATAACATGGTATTAGGCAGGATACCATAAGTCATGGTATTAGGCAGGATACCATAAGTCATGGTATTAGGCAGGATACCATAAGTCATGGTATTAGGCAGGATACCATAAGTCATGGTATTAGGCAGGATACCATAACATGGTATTAGGCAGGATACCATAACATGGTATTAAACAGGATACCATAACATGGTATTAGGCAGGATACCATAAGTCATGGTATTAGGCAGGATACCATAAGTCATGGTATTAGGCAGGATACCATAACATGGTATTAGGCAGGATACCATAACATGGTATTAGGCAGGATACCTTAAGTCATGGTATTAGACAGGATACCATAACATGTTATTAGGCAGGATACCATAACATGGTATTAGGCAGGATACCATAAGTCATGGTATTAGACAGGATACCATAACATGGTATTAGGCAGGATACCATAACATGGTGTTAGGCAGGATACCATAAGTCATGGTATTAGGCAGGATACCATAACATGGTATTAGACAGGATACCATAACATGGTATTAGGCAGGATACCATAACATGGTATTAGACAGGATACCATAACATGGTATTAGGCAGGATACCATAACATGGTATTAGGCAGGATACCATAACATGGTATTAGGCAGGATACCATAACATGGTATTAGGCAGGATACCATAACATGGTATTAGGCAGGATACCATAACATGGTATTAGCAGGATACCATAACATGGTATTAGGCAGGATACCATAACATGGTATTAGGCAGGATACCATAACATGGCATTAGACAGGAT
>NC_069486.1:3653944-3696444 GCF_026875155.1 Cherax quadricarinatus
TTGGTAGACTGCCTTTGTGTCGTTGATGTTATTATGGTGTATGAACGTGTTCCAGACTCAAATCATTCTATTAATGTATGATTTCAGATGAAGTGATGTCCTGGAGTAAGGTACAGCCAGATTGTACTTGTTTGCTGCCCGTCTTGTGGTGTATTAACTGTCTTCTCACCGCCTGTCTTGTTTTGTAATACCTGTCTTCTTACTGTCCGTCTTGTGGTGTAGAAGCTTACTTCTCACTGTTCTCGTAGTGGAACCAAGTACTGTACCTTGACAACATTGACCTTGTATATAACAGTAAGACTGCCCATATCTCTCCAGTGATGAAGACTCTGTTAGATTGACACATCTGTCCAGGCTGGGTCCAGGCGAGAGTTGTCTTGCTCTGTTCTTCTTTCTCTCCAGAAGTGATAGATGAGTTGTGGGGAAGGACAGGCAGTCCAAGACAGTGGAGCATACTTAAGGTGTGTCTACATTTGTGCATAGTACAGGTTTGCAGCCTCTGCTGTCGAACAGGTTCAAGATTAGCCTCACCTTTTTGACTGCCATGTTTGCAAGATTTACTCCGTGGTTCTTCATAAATATTTTGGAGTCACATTTCATCCCTAGGATATCAACTACATCCCCAGGTTCTTATATTCTTCCAGTCATTCGTACCACAGGATTACCATCATGGTGCCTAAAGACCGTAAAGTGTGTTTTCTTAGAAGCAAATGTAACCTTCCATTATTTTTCCCATCTGGTAAAGCTGTGATTGATATAACTGTGAGTAGCTGGTATTTCCTCTCTTGCTAGGTATTGCTGGTAGATGCGAGTTAGAGGTGATGCTAGCTGGTCTACACATCTCAGTATTCTTGGTCTCGTTTTATCCGGGCTCGCAGCCTTTTCTTGGTCCAGGGATTATAGGAGGAGATTCACTTCATCCTACCTCATTCTTACCACTGGCAACTTTGACACAATTCTTGCAGCTAGCAAAGGTTACCTTGCTAGATCAGGGATTTGCATTTTGACAGCGAAGTGTTCAGCAAACAGTTCGGCTTTTTCTTGATTGCTAGCAGAGGCAATCCGATCTTGTCAGTTTACAGGTGGAATAATTCCACCAGGTAAATATCCTTGTCGGTCCCTGACCAAACACCACCAGGTTTTGAAACCTACTCTTCCTGATTCCAGTTTTCTTGTGTATGTGTCAGCCTCCCGTCTAGACATGGCCCTCTTTTGGACTTATCCCATAACGCTTACTGGTTTGCCTGTGCAGGTTCCTGTTATAGATAGTGGGAAGCCTCTTATACCTTCTCCAAGCCTTGTACTCAGCAGTAGCAGCAGCCTCTCCACAACGAAAGTCAAACCAAGGTTGATCTTAAGGTTTCAACACAAGTATATCCTTCTCCGGCAGTTTGTTATGGTTAAGATTGTTCAGTGAAGGTCTTTACTTGGTTGTCAGCATCACTTCGGAGAGTTTGAGCATTGCAGTCGTAGGTGGAGAGCTCAGAGCGAAGTGCTGGCCAGTTTCCTTACGATCTCAGAGCGAAGTGCTGGCTAGTTTCCTTGCGATCTCAGAGCGAAGTGCTGGCTAGTTTCCTTGCGAGCTCAGAGCGAAGTGCTGGCTAGTTTCCTTGCGAGCTCAGAGCGAAGTGCTGGCTAATTTCCTTGCGAGCTCAGAGCGAAGTGCTGGCTAGTTTCCTTGCGAGCTCAGAGCGAAGTGCTGGCCAGTTTCCTTGCGAGCTCAGAGCGAAGTGCTGGCTAGTTTCCTTGCGATCTCAGAGCGAAGTGCTGGCTAGTTTCCTTGCGATCTCAGAGCGAAGTGCTGGCCAGTTTCCTTGCGATCTCAGAGCGAAGTGCTGGCTAGTTTCCTTGCGAGCTCAGAGCGAAGTGCTGGCTAGTTTCCTTGCGATCTCAGAGCGAAGTGCTGGCTAGTTTCCTTGCGATCTCAGAGCGAAGTGCTGGCTAGTTTCCTTGCGATCTCAGAGCGAAGTGCTGGCCAGTTTCCTTGCGAGCTCAGAGCGAAGTGCTGGCTAGTTTCCTTGCGATCTCAGAGCGAAGTGCTGGCTAGTTTCCTTACGATCTCAGAGCGAAGTGCTGGCTAGTTTCCTTGCGATCTCAGAGCGAAGTGCTGGCCAGTTTCCTTACGATCTCAGAGCGAAGTGCTGGCTAGTTTCCTTGCGATCTCAGAGCGAAGTGCTGGCCAGTTTCCTTACGATCTCAGAGCGAAGTGCTGGCCAGTTTCCTTACGATCTCAGAGCGAAGTGCTGGCCAGTTTCCTTACGATCTCAGAGCGAAGTGCTGGCCAGTTTCCTTACGATCTCAGAGCGAAGTGCTGGCCAGTTTACTTACGATCTCAGAGCGAAGTGCTGGCCAGTTTCCTTACGATCTCAGAGCGAAGTGCTGGCTAGTTTCCTTGCGATCTCAGAGCGAAGTGCTGGCCAGTTTCCTTGCGATCTCAGAGCGAAGTGCTGGCTAGTTTCCTTGCGAGCTCAGAGCGAAGTGCTGGCCAGCTTCCTTGCGATCTCAGAGCGAAGTGCTGGCCAGTTTCCTTGCGATCTCAGAGCGAAGTGCTGGCCAGCTTCCTTGCGAGCTCAGAGCGAAGTGCTGGCTAGTTTCCTTGCGATCTCAGAGCGAAGTGATGGCCAGTTTCCTTGCGATCTCAGAGCGAAGTGCTGGCCAGTTTCCTTGCGATCTCAGAGCGAAGTGCTGGCTAGTTTCCTTGCGAGCTCAGAGCGAAGTGCTGGCTAGTTTCCTTGCGAACTCAGAGCGAAGTGCTGGCTAGTTTCCTTGCGAACTCAGAGCGAAGTGCTGGCCAGTTTTCCTGCGAACTCAGAGCGAAGTGCTGGCCAGTTTCCTTGCGAGCTCAGAGCGAAATGCTGGCCACTTTCCTCTCTTCCTGCAAGTTCTTCACCTCATCCTGGAGTCTTCAACCTTGTGGTCAGACGATGCAACATAGCCAAGGGGTTGACCAGTGTCGATACCTTCTGCCAGATCACTCACTACTGGGTCCAGGAAAGAACCAGAGATGTTAGTAGGGAAATCGGCAAAATTTCTCATGTCGAACACTGCAAGGTCATCGAAGTCCCTCTGTACAAGATGTTGGGTGATGTCGCCAACAATTATGTTGGAACAGAAGGGAGGCCATATTTTCTATCAGGAAGTTGATGTCTGCATGTTGCCACTCGGATCTGTACATTGTACATGCTAGTACAACAGTGTGCTGGGTATGTACACGTTTAGGAAACTAGACAGCAAAGCCTCCAGTGACACTTGTGACACTTTAAACCCAAGCAGTGGCACTTGTAGCTCAAGTGTGGCACTTCTAACTCGAGGCCTGGACATGGACCGGGCCGCAGGGGCGCTGACCCCACCAAAACACCCTCCAGGTATACTCCATGACCTGATCTGTCTCTCTCTCCTCTCTCTCACAGGTTTACAAAGTTAGGTTAAGGGCTCCTAACTTTATTTACAAGCTAGTGCTGTTACCTACATTAACTCTCTCTCTCTCTCTCTCTCTCTCTCTCTCTCTCTCTCTCCTCTCTCTCTCTCTCTCTCTCTCTCTCTCTCTCTGAAATGCTTAACACAAGGGCATTAAATTGACCCGCGGAGTAACACGAAGTAATTTCTTCAAATCCCGAGTAAAAGGTAAATTGTCAATTAAGGTCAATTTACTTGTTTCTTTTACAGGTGAATAGACTGTGGGGCGTAATTGGGCCTCCCTCCACTCTCCCCTCTCACCCCTTCCCTATTCCTTCCCCTCCCTCCTCTCACCTCTTCCCCCTCTCACTTCTTCCCCATTCCTTCCCCTCCCTCCTCTCACCCCATCACGTCACAGCTCCCACCTGTCGACAGTCTAAATGCTTTTCAGAAATACTGAAATGTATTTCTTCTTGTATGTCGACAGTGATGCTTGTATGTCGACAGTGACGCTTGTATGTCGACAGTGACACTAGTATGTCGACAGTGACACTTGTATGTCGACAGTGACACTTGTATGTCGACAGTGACACTTGTATGTCGACAGTGACGCTTGTATGTCGACAGTGACACTTGTATGTCGACAGTGACACTTGTATGTCGACAGTGACACTTGTATGTCGACAGTGACACTTGTATGTCGACAGTGACACTTGTATGTCGACAGTGACACTTGTATGTCGACAGTGACACTTGTATGTCGACAGTGACACTTGTATGTCGACAGTGACACTTGTATGTCGACAGTGACACTTGAAGGAGGAGACAAAGACCGAGAACAACGTAAGCAACAACACTAGGGTAGTATTGCGTGTCACCAGCAACAGCAACAGCCTGGTTGACCTGGCCGTCACCCCCCCCAGCTAGTGTAACGTGCACATACGTTAACACAGTAATAACATAAATACCCAGCCGGTAATTAATTACTTTATTATGAAAGTAATTATCGGTATAAATCACCCCAGGGGAGTAATCTCCTTGCTTTAAATTAACCTAATCACCACAACAGGTAAATCCCCTAATCACCATAGGCTTGTAACTGGCCAGCTATCCCTAATCACCACAACAGGTAAATCCCCTAATCACCATAGGCTTGTAACTGGCCAGCTATCCCTAATCACCACAACAGGTAAATCCCCTAATCACCACAACAGGTAAATCCCCTAATCACCATAGGCTTGTAACTGGCCAGTTATCCCTAATCACCACAACAGGTAAATCCCCTAATCACCATAGGCTTGTAACTGGCCAGTTATCCCTAATCACCACAACAGGTAAATCCCCTAATCACCACAACAGGTAAATCCCCTAATCACCACAACAGGTAAATCCCCTAATCACCATAGGCTTGTAACTGGCCAGCTATCCCTAATCACAACAACAGATAAATCCCCTAATCACCATAGGCTTGTAACTGGCCAGTTATCCCTAATCACCACAACAGATAAATCCCCTAATCACCATAGGCTTGTAACTGGCCAGTTATCCCTAATCACCACAACAGATAAATCCCCTAATCACCATAGGCTTGTAACTGGCCAGTTATCCCTAATCACCACAACAGGTGAATCCCCTAATCACCATAGGCTTGTAACTGGCCAGTTATCCCTAATCATCACAACATAAATCCCCTAATCACCATAGGCTTGTAACTGGCCAGTTATCCCTAATCACCACAACAGGTAAATCCCCTAATCACCATAGGCTTGTAACTGGCCAGTTATCCCTAATCACCACAACAGGTAAATCCCCTAATCACCATCGGCTTGTAACTGGCCAGTTATCCTAATCACCACAACAGGTAAATCCCCTAATCACCACAACAGGTAAATCCCCTGATCACCATAGGCTTGTAACTGGCCAGTTATCCCTAATCACCACAACAGATAAATCCCCTAATCACCACAACAGGTAAATCCCCTAATCACCATAGGCTTGTAACTGGCCAGTTATCCCTAATCACCACAACAGGTAAATCCCCTAATCACCATAGGCTTGTAACTGGCAAGTTATCATCCCCTGGATTACTATGGCAGTCACTGTAACAGTCGTAAAGTGGACTGTGGTAGTCACTGTGTATGTGAAGTTCCTATTGGCTGTTTCTCTCTCGTTATGTCTGGAACCATAGCAGGATTCGAACCTGCGCCGTCTGCATGAGAGTACTGTGTACAGAAGAGTGCGCAGGTTCGAATCCTCCTGTGGACTGGGAGATGGTGCTTATCAGAGAATATATAAGGAAAAATATGCCGATAAAATGATTAGGATTAGGAATGATTGGGAATGACCAGGAATTAGGAATGATTGGGAGTGATCAGGAAGAATTAAGATTAATCAGGAATGACTGGGAACGACTTGGAAGAATTAGGAATGACCAGGAATGATTAGGAATGACTGGGAAGAATTGGGAATGATTAGGAATGACTTTGAAGAATTAGGAATGATTAAGAATGACTGGGAAGAATTAGGAATGACTGGGAAGAATTAGGAATGACTGGGAAGAATTAGGAATGACTGGGAAGAATTAGGAATGACTGGGAAGAATTAGGAATGACTGGGAAGAATTAGGAATGACTGGGAAGAATTAGGAATGACTGGGAAGAATTAGGAACGACTTGGAAGAATTAGGAATGACCAGGAATGATTAGGAATGACTGGGAAGAATTGGGAATGATTAGGAATGACTTTGAAGAATTAGGAATGATTAAGAATGACTGGGAAGAATTAGGAATGACTGGGAAGAATTAGGAAATGACTGGGAAGAATTAGGAATGACTGGGAAGAATTAGGAATGACTGGGAAGAATTAGGAATGACTGGGAAGAATTAGGAATGACTGGGAAGAATTAGGAATGACTGGGAAGAATTAGGAACGACTTGGAAGAATTAGGAATGACCAGGAATGATTAGGAATGACTGGGAAGAATTGGGAATGATTAGGAATGACTTTGAAGAATTAGGAATGATTAAGAATGACTGGGAAGAATTAGGAATGACTGGGAAGAATTAGGAATGACTGGGAAGAATTAGGAATGACTGGGAAGAATTAGGAATGACTGGGAAGAATTAGGAATGACTGGGAAGAATTAGGAATGACTGGGAAGAATTAGGAATGACTGGGAAGAATTAGGAATGACTGGGAAGAATTAGGAATGACTGGGAAGAATTAGGAATGACTGGGAAGAATTAGGAATGACTGGGAAGAATTAGGAATGACTGGGAAGAATTAGGACTGACTGGGAAGAATTAGGAATGACTGGGAAGAATTAGGAATGACTGGGAAGAATTAGGAACGACTTGGAAGAATTAGGAATGACCAGGAATGATTAGGAATGACTGGGAAGAATTGGGAATGATTAGGAATGACTTTGAAGAATTAGGAATGATTAAGAATGACTGGGAAGAATTAGGAATGACTGGGAAGAATTAGGAATGACTGGGAAGAATTAGGAATGACTGGGAAGAATTAGGAATGACTGGGAAGAATTAGGAATGACTGGGAAGAATTAGGAATGACTGGGAAGAATTAGGAATGACTGGGAAGAATTAGGAATGACTGGGAAGAATTAGGAATGACTGGGAAGAATTAGGAATGACTGGGAAGAATTAGGACTGACTGGGAAGAATTAGGAATGACTGGGAAGAATTAGGAATGACTGGGAAGAATTAGGAACGACTTGGAAGAATTAGGAATGACCAGGAATGATTAGGAATGACTGGGAAGAATTGGGAATGATTAGGAATGACTTTGAAGAATTAGGAATGATTAAGAATGACTGGGAAGAATTAGGAATGACTGGGAAGAATTAGGAATGACTGGAAGAATTAGGAATGACTGGGAAGAATTAGGAATGACTGGGAAGAATTAGGAATGACTGGGAAGAATTAGGAATGACTGGGAAGAATTAGGAATGACTGGGAAGAATTAGGAATGACTGGGAAGAATTAGGAATGACTGGGAAGAATTAGGAATGACTGGGAAGAATTAGGAATGACTGGGAAGAATTAGGAATGACTGGGAAGAATTAGGAATGACTGGGAAGAATTAGGAATGACTGGGAAGAATTAGGAATGACTGGGAAGAATTAGGAATGACTGGGAAGAATTAGGAATGACTGGGAAAGAATTAGGAATGACTGGGAAGAATTAGGAATGACTGGGAAGAATTAGGAATGACTGGGAAGAATTAGGACTGACTGGGAAGAATTAGGAATGACTGGGAAAAATTAGGAATGACTGGGAAGAATTAGGAATGACTGGGAAGAATTAGGAATGACTGGGAAGAATTAGGAATGACTGGGAAGAATTAGGAATGACTGGGAAGAATTAGGAATGACTGGGAAGAATTAGGAATGACTGGGAAGAATTAGGACTGACTGGGAAGAATTAGGAATGACTGGGAAGAATTAGGAATCACTGGAAGAATTAGGAACGACTTGGAAGAATTAGGAATGACCAGGAATGATTAGGAATGACTGGGAAGAATTGGGAATGATTAGGAATGACTTTGAAGAATTAGGAATGATTAAGAATGACTGGAAGAATTAGGAATGACTGGGAAGAATTAGGAATGACTGGGAAGAATTAGGAATGACTGGGAAGAATTAGGAATGACTGGGAAGAATTAGGAATGACTGGGAAGAATTAGGAATGACTGGGAAGAATTAGGAATGACTGGGAAGAATTAGGAATGACTGGGAAGAATTAGGAATGACTGGGAAGAATTAGGAATGACTGGGAAGAATTAGGAATGACTGGGAAGAATTAGGAATGACTGGGAAGAATTAGGAATGACTGGGAAGAATTAGGAATGACTGGGAAGAATTAGGAATGACTGGGAAGAATTAGGAATGACTGGGAAGAATTAGGAATGACTGGGAAGAATTAGGAATGACTGGGAAGAATTAGGAATGACTGGGAAGAATTAGGAATGACTGGAAAAATTAGGAATGACTGGGAAGAATTAGGAATGACTGGGAAGAATTAGGAATGACTGGGAAGAATTAGGAATGACTGGAAGAATTAGGAATGACTGGGAAGAATTAGGAATGACTGGGAAGAATTAGGAATGACTGGGAAGAATTAGGAATGACTGGGAAGAATTAGGAATGACTGGGAAGAATTAGGAATGACTGGGAAGAATTAGGAATGACTGGGAAGAATTAGGAATGACTGGGAAGAATTAGGATGACTGGGAAGAATTAGGAATGACTGGGAAGAATTAGGAATGACGGGGAAAATTAGGAATGACTGGGAAGAATTAGGAATGACTGGGAAGAATTAGGAATGACTGGAAGAAATAGGAATGACTGGAGAATTAGGAATGACTGGGAAGAATTAGGAATGACTGGGAAGAATTAGGAATGACTGGGAAGAATTGGGAATGACTGGGAAGAATTAGGAATGACTGGGAAGAATTAGGAATGACTGGGAAGAATTAGGAATGACTGGGAAGAATTAGGAATGACTGGAAGAATTAGGAATGACTGGGAAGAATTAGGTATGACTGGGAAGAATTAGGAATGACTGGGAAGAATTAGGAATGACTGGGAAGAATTAGGTATGACTGGAAGAATTAGGAATGACTGGGAAGAATTAGGAATGACTGGGAAGAATTAGGAATGACTGGGAAGAATTAGGAATGACTGGGAAGAATTAGGTATGACTGGGAAGAATTAGGAATGACTGGGAAGAATTAGGAATGACTGGGAAGAATTAGGAATGACGGGGAAGAATTAGAATGACTGGGAAGAATTAGGAATGACTGGGAAGAATTAGGAATGACTGGGAAGAATTGGGAAATGACTGGGAAGAATTAGGAATGACTGGGAAGAATTAGGAATGACTGGGAAGAATTAGGAATGACTGGGAAGAATTAGGAATGACTGGGAAGAATTAGGACTGACTGGGAAGAATTAGGACTGACTGGGAAGAATTAGGAATGACTGGGAAGAATTAGGAATGACTGGGAAGAATTAGGAATGACTGGGAAGAATTAGGAATGACTGGGAAGAATTAGGAATGACTGGAAGAATTAGGAATGACTGGGAAGAATTAGGAATGACTGGGAAGAATTAGGAATGACTGGGAAGAATTAGGACTGACTGGGAAGAATTAGGAATGACTGGGAAGAATTAGGAATGACTGGGAAGAATTAGGACTGACTGGAAGAATTAGGAATGACTGGGAAGAATTAGGAATGACTGGAAGAATTAGGAATGACTGGGAAGAATTAGGAATGACTGGGAAGAATTAGGAATGACTGGGAAGAATTAGGAATGACTGGGAAGAATTAGGAATGACTGGGAAGAATTAGGAATGACTGGGAATGACTAAAATCTGTCAAAACAAATTTATTAATTAAAGCACAGTTGAGAAAGTCGCATTTCGTTGCGAACTCAGGAAATTTTGACGACTGAGGCGCAAATTTGTGCACTGGAACAACTCCTTACTAGACAAACACTAGATGACGTACCTGGAGTCTACCTGGAGTCTACCTGGAGGCTACCTGGAGTCTACCTGGAGGCTACCTGGAGGCTACCTGGAGACTTCCTGGAGTCTACCTGGAGGCTACCTGGAGGCTACCTGGAGACTACCTGGAGGCTACCTGGGGGCTATCTGGAGACTACCTGGAGGCTACCTGGAGTCTACCTGGAGGCTACCTGGAGTCTACCTGGAGGCTACCTGGAGGCTACCTGGAGTCTACCTGGAGGCTACCTGGAGTCTACCTGGAGACTACCTGGAGGCTACCTGGGGGCTATCTGGAGGCTACCTGGAGACTACCTGGAGTCTACCTGGAGGCTACCTGGAGTCTACCTGGAGGCTACCTGGAGGCTACTTGGAGACTACCTGGAGGCTACCTGGGGGCTATCTGGAGGCTACCTGGAGTCTACCTGGAGGCTACCTGGAGTCTACCTGGAGGCTACCTGGAGGCTACCTGGAGGCTACCTGGAGTCTACCTGGAGTCTACCTGGAGTCTACCTGGAGGGTACCTGGAGTCTACCTGGAGGCTACCTGGAGTCTACCTGGAGGCTACCTGGAGGCTACCTGGAGTCTACCTGGAGTCTACCTGGAGGCTACCTGGAGGCTACCTGGAGGCTACCTGGAGTCTACCTGGAGGCTACCTGGAGTCTACCTAGAGGCTACCTGGAGGCTACCTGGAGTCTACCTGGAGGCTACCTGGAGGCTACCTGAAGTCTACCTGGAGTCTACCTGGAGTCTACCTGGAGGCTACCTGGAGTCTACCTGGAGACTACCTGGAGTCTACTTGGAGTCTACTTTGAGGTTACCTGGAGTCTACCTGGAGGCTACCTGGAGACTACCTGGAGTCTACTTGGAGGCTACCTGGAGGCTACCTGGAGTTTTCCTGTAGTCTACTTGGAGTCTACTTGGAGTCTACTTGGAGTCTACTTGGAGTCTACCTGGAAGCTACCTGGAGTCTACCTGGAGTCTACCTGGAGGCTAGCTGAAGTCTACCTGGAGGCTACCTGGAGTCTACCTGAAGTCTACCTGGAGTCTACCTGGAGGCTAGCTGAAGTCTACCTGGAGGCTACCTGGAGTCTAGCTGAAGGCCTCCTTGTGCCTGGCTGGATCAAACAGGCCGCCAGCAGCAAAACAGCCTGGTTGACCAGACAAGCACCAGACAAGCCTGGCCTAGGACCGGGCCGGGCTTTAGAAACACTCAGAACGCATCAGAGGGATAGTGTAATCACCCTCTGGTCACTGGATTACTTTGAACTTGGGAGGATTGGGTAATCGCTGGCTGCCCAGTGGATTATTCGTTGCTCAGGCTGATAAATGGATTTACATGTAATCCCTAACTAAATCCCAGCGATGTGGGAAAGGTCTTCCCTTGTTGGGGTGGGATTTACACCTCCTGTGAGACTGACGATAATGTCAACACTGAGAGAGGAGTGTGAGGGCACCAAGACTTTTCACCATTCTTCCCTTTATATAGTCGAAACATGATGTGATAGAGCTCTACACAGAGTGAAACATAAAGCTCTACACAGAGTGAAACATAAAGCTCTACACAGAGTGAAACATAAAGCTCTACACAGAGTGAAACATGATAAGGCTCTACACAGAGTGAAACATAAAGCTCTACACAGAGTGAAACATAAAGCTCTACACAGAGTGAAACATGATAAGGCTCTACACAGAGTGAAACATAAAGCTCTACACAGTGAAACATAAAGCTCTACACAGAGTGAAACATAAAGCTCTACACAGAGTGAAACATGATAAGGCTCTACACAGAGTGAAGCATAAAGCTCTACACAGAGTGAAACATGATAAGGCTCTACACAGAGTGAAACATAAAGCTCTACACAGAGTGAAACATAAAGCTCTACACAGAGTGAAACATGATAAGGCTCTACACAGAGCGAAACATAAAGCTCTACACAGAGTGAAACATGATAAGGCTCTACACAGAGTGAAACATAAAGCTCCCACACAGAGTGAAACATGATAAGGCTCTACACAGAGCGAAACATAAAGCTCTACACAGAGTGAAACATGATAAGGCTCTACACAGAGTGAAACATAAAGCTCTACATAGAGTGAAACATGATAAAGCTCTACATAGAGTGAAACATGATAAAGCTCTACATAGAGTGAAACATGATAAAGCTCTACATAGAGTGAAACATGATAAGGCTCTACACAGAGCGAAACATAAAGCTCTACATAGAGTGAAACATGATAAGCTCTATATAGAGTGAAACATGATAAAGCTCTACACAGAGTGAAACATGATAAGCTCTATATAGAGTGAAACATGATAAAGCTCTACATAGAGTGAAACATGATAAAGCTCTACACAGAGTGAAACATGATAAAGCTCTACACAGAGTGAAACATGATAAAGCTCTACATAGAGTGAAACATGATAAAGCTCTACACAGAGTGAAACATGATAAGGCTCTACACAGAGTGAAACATAAAGCTCTACACAGAGTGAAACATGATAAGGCTCTACACAGAGCGAAACATAAAGCTCTACACAGAGTGAAACATGATAAGGCTCTACACAGAGTGAAACATGATAAAGCTCTACATAGTGAAACATGATAAAGCTCTACACAGTGAAACATGATAAAGCTCTACATAGAGTGAAACATGATAAAGCTCTACATAGAGTGAAACATGATAAAGCTCTACATAGAGTGAAACATGATAAAGCTCTACACAGAGTGAAACATGATAAAGCTCTACATAGAGTGAAACATGATAAAGCTCTACATAGAGTGAAACATGATAAAGCTCTACATAGAGTGAAACATGATAAAGCTCTACATAGAGTGAAACATGATAAAGCTCTACACAGAGTGAAACATGATAAAGCTCTACACAGAGTGAAACATGATAAAGCTCTACATAGAGTGAAACATGATAAAGCTCTACACAGAGTGAAACATGATAAGGCTCTACACAGAGTGAAACATAAAGCTCTACACAGAGTGAAACATGATAAAGCTCTACATAGAGTGAAACATGATAAAGCTCTACACAGAGTGAAACATGATAAAGCTCTACACAGAGTGAAACATGATAAAGCTCTACATAGAGTGAAACATGATAAAGCTCTACACAGAGTGAAACATGATAAAGCTCTACATAGAGTGAAACATGATAAAGCTCTACACAGAGTGAAACATGATAAAGCTCTACACAGAGTGAAACATGATAAAGCTCTACATAGAGTGAAACATGATAAAGCTCTACACAGAGTGAAACATGATAAAGCTCTACACAGAGTGAAACATGATAAAGCTCTACACAGAGTGAAACATGATAAAGCTCTACACAGAGTGAAACATGATAAAGCTCTACACAGAGTGAAACATAAAGCTCTACAGAGAGTGAAACATGATGAGGCTCTACACAGAGTGAAACATTAGAGAATATTGCTGTTATGAGAGAGAGAGTTGAAGAACTTTTGCATCTCAGTAATTAAAAAAGTGAATAATTATACCGAACAAGACAAAAACGTGGATAAAAGGTTTTAGCAGTGTGTGTGTGTGTGTGTGTGTGTGTGTGTGTGTGTGTGTGTGTGTATGTATGTGTACTCACCTAATTTACCTAATTATGGTTGTACAGTGTCTTGAACGATTCCTTACTGAGGTATCGGAACGCTGTTCTCAGGTTTGCTAGGCGCCCGTATGTTGCAGCAGTTATCTGGTTGATGTGCGCTTCAGGAGATGTGCTCGGTGTTATACTCACCCCAAGATCCTTTTTCCTTGAGTGAGGTTTGTAGTCGTTGGTCACCTAGACTATACTCCGTCTGCGGTCTTCTTTGCCCTTCCCCGATCTTCATGACTTTGCATACTATACATGTCAGTGACACAGGTCTGTAGTTTAATGCCTCGTGTCTGTCTCTTAAAAATTGGGACTACATTTGCCATCGTCTAAACCTTAGGTAGTCGCCCAGTTTCAATGGATGTGTTGAAGATTGTTGTTAGTGGCACACACAGCGTCTCTGCTCCCTCTTTAAGGACCCTCGGAGAGATATTGTCCGGTCCCACCGCCTCTGAGGTATCAGGTTCAGATAGCTTCTTCACCTTCTTGGCTGTGTACTCCCGTAATTGTGGTTGCAAGGGTCGATTCATAGCTCCTGGCCCCTGTGTGTCTGTGTGGCATGTAGGCGAGAGAGGAATGGAAGAGTGGGAGAAAGAGAGAAAGGAGGAAGATTGAAAAAGAGGAGGGATAAGCTCCGAAGAGAGAGAGAGAGAGAGAGAGAGGGATAGAGAGGGGGGCAGTGTGGGAAAAATAAGGGAGGGAGAGAGAGATAAAAGTGGGATCAGATTGGGAGAGAAAGAGATCTGGGGGGCGGAATTGAGGATTTAAAGGCCTGGAGGATGAGGTGTGAGGAGACAGAGATAGGAGAAGTTATTAAGAAGTTGGGGAGGGAAAGAGAAAGAGAAAGAGAGAGAGAGAGAGAGAGAGAGAGAGAGAGAGAGAGAGATGCAGTTTGGAAGTGGGGAGGAGCTTGGTAGGGGAGGTTGTGGAAAAAGGAGTATGCAGATGACTCCTCTCCCCTCCCCCTCTCCTCTTCCCCTCTCCCCTCCCCCTCTCCCCTATCTCCCTTCCCCAACACCCACGAAGGGGGAAGCCTAGGCATGATACATGGAGGTGAGGTTATTGTTGGGGCGTGTGTTGGGGATGGGGGAAGGTTGAATCAGGTGGGGGGTAAACCAGGGGAGGGGAGAGAGGGGAAGGGAAAGGAACGTAGCAAGTTTGGTTATTGGTGCCTAGCTGACTGATGGCGGCCTACTGTGTGTGAGAGAGAGAGAGAGAGAGAGAGAGGGAAGGAGAGGGAGAGAGGAAAAGATGGATAAAACACACAAACACACACACACACACACACACACACACACACACACACACACACACACACACACACACACACACACACACACACACACACACAGGTACAAAGGTTCGCAACCAGACTAGTCTCAGAGCTGAGAATCTGCACTGTGAAGATAGAGTGTAGAGGAGGTGATCCTGACCACGCTGGTGGGGAGAGAGCTAGAGACCTGGCCGGGGAACTGGGGGTGATAACCCCCAGATAAACCAAACGAGAACCACGATTAAACCAAACCCCAGAACCACGATTAAACCAACTCCAGAATTGCGGTTAAACCCACAGATCATGACCGGGCTCCGAGAGTAGTCAAACTCTCGATGCTCTTCAAAGGCATTTCAAAGGTATACTGCCAGTTCTATATATCCCTTTTGGGTTTAGCGCTTAGTTATGGAAACACTTCGTCTTAGTGTTCAGTGTTCGTATTACTGCGACTCGTCTAAACTCGTTTTTGTGTAGGTTGAACTCCAGCAGCCACTTACCCGGAGGTTACATTGGCGTCCCTGCAGATATAAGGGTAAATACTTGTAAACTCGGATTGTCTTGGAGTATAAACCTGGTTCCTGTAAACTCTTCCTGGTGGGACTGTGTATGGCTGATATATTAAGACACGTGTGCAATACTTGGGAGAAACGTTTCCTCAGTAAAGATACCCATCGTTTCAGTCCAATTTGATGAGCCTGGTCCATGGCCGGGCTCCAGGAGTAGTAAGAATCTCGAAACTCATCACAGGTATATCAAAGGTTCTCTGGAGCATTTGTCTACGTTACTGGGAAGAGATTGCGAGGTGAAAGCGCTTAAATGTAGATTCGAGGTGAGTAAATTAGAAACCGGTGAGCCAGACTTGAGTCCTGGAGGTCGGAAGTACAGTGCCTGCACTCTGAAGGACTGGCGTTAATGTTGCAGTTTTATAACTGTAGTGTAGGCATGGCTCTGGCAAGAAGGTGATGGAGTGAACGATGCTTCAAGTGTTTTTTTCTTTTTCTGGTCACCCTGCCTTGGTGGGAGACGGCCACTGTCGTAATTAAAAATACTTGGATATTAAGATTGTTATAGTTTAATTTTTTCTCTCTCCCTCTGTCACCCTTTCCTATTTCCTTTCCTCCCACTCTTATTAACTCTTCCTCCTCTGCTTCTCTTATCTTCCTCTTTTCCTCCTCCTTCTCCTCTTCTTCTTGCCTCTTCCTCCCCCCGTGTAAGACTCGGTAATCCTCAAGCGGATATAAATGGAGTCTTAGTGGACGACAGACAACAATATGATGTTAACAAGGACGAGTTTCACTTGTTACATTGTGGAAGAATGGACTTAAGACGGAGTACATTCCAAGGTTTGATCGTTCAGTAGAATCAAATTTACTTTTCCCAGACTTGGGAGTGATTGATAACCCGTACGTAGGAGAGAGGAGCTTACAACGATGTTTCGCTCCGATTGGGCCGTTCACAGCGTGACTTTGTAGTCCAGGTCGGTCTGAAATATCGTAAGTTCCTCTTATTTGTGGGTTATTTGTTTATTGTTCCAGTCACGGTATTGTGACGCTGTGCTCTCTTGTCAGTGATATCAGAAAACATCACATTCAATTATTCAATAGAGTGAAAGTACCATGTGCGAGACTTAGGAGTAATGATGTAGGAAGATCTCACATTCAAGGATCACAATGTTGTTATTGCTACCACAAGGAAAATGATAGACTGGATAACTAGAACTTTCAAGACAAGAGATGCTGAGTCAGTGATGATACTGTTGTATACTGACCACCTTCATGGTACACCAGATTACTGTTCTTATAGAGAACTTTACATTAAATCAAGCTTCTGGACTACTGGGAATTCTTGAAGTCCCTTCAACTGTATTCCTTGGAACATAGGCGAGAAAGGTACATCATAATTTGTGCTTTGAAAATTCTAGAGGGACTAGTCCCAAACCTGACACCGAAATCACTCCATTTGAAACAAGATACTTGGCAGACGGTGCACAATACTCCAGTAAAACACAGGGGCGCAATGAATACATTAAGAATTAAATGAGTGTTAGAGGTCCCCGACTCTTCAGCGCTTTCCCTCCCTCTGGCTGTCTTCGAAAGGAACTGGATAAGGTCTTCAAATCGGTACCTGATCAGCTGGGCTGTGGTTCGTATGTTGGATGCCTGCGGCCAGCAGTAACAACCTGGTTGATCAGGTCTTCCTCCAGCAGGAGACCTGGTTTAGGACCGGGCCGCAGGGGGCGTTGACCCCCGGAACCCTTCTTTAGGTATTTTTATTTACACATTTTTGTACGGTTCCTCAACCCCAAATTCTTAGTTTGTTTTTCCCTATCCTTCCCTTCCTTTTCTCTTCCCATCCTTCCCTTCCTTTCTTCTTCTTTCTCTTCTCTTTCCATCCTTCACCCCTTCTCCTTGTCCCTTCTTTGCCCCTTCTCTTCTTCTCTTCCTCTCACCACTGTCTGGAGGGTTATCAAATTAGGTGGTTGATGTGATGGGTGGTCTAGGATGGCCCTGGGTGGCCCTGGGTGGCCCTGGGTGGCCCAGGGTGGTCCTGGATAGGCGTCTCGGATGATTGCTACCTCAAATATTTATCTTCTTCTCATACATGTGGCAAAAGTCTATTTGAATAGCATCAGATTCCTTATGGCTATTAGCTGCCTGGCTCCGTGTTCAGGGAGCTCCCTGCCTCACGCCCTCTTACCTAAATGTTTACCTGCCTACCTGCCTGTTTACCTACCTACCTTCCGGCCTATCACATTGTTTACCTGTCTGACTTCGGGGCTACCTACATAACTGTTTACCTGTCTGCTTGCCGACCTTCCTGTTTATCTGCTTTCCTGTTTATCCGTGTTTGCTGATCCTTGTTAATCATGTATGAATCTTGTTTGGCACGGGCGTATTCTGTGTTTCGCCGGTTGATAGCTTCTGTGCACAACCCGCACGAAGAAACATGACATCATAGTACCAGTTTTGGTATTGTGGCTTTTTATTCCTTTTGAGAACCTCTGTGTCAAGTCTGGCGAGCTCCTGGTTCTCCACCAGGGAAGTAGGACCTTCACTGCCTGTGTTGTGATCATGTTCCTTGTAACCCAGGTTCGGTTGCTTCGGTCTTTATATAGGCCAGATTTACGTTTCGGAATTTGCCACCGAAGTGGCTAGTTTATTGTGTACCTCATATCCATCCTGTGGATGGTAGTGGCTAGTTTATTGTGTACCTCATATCCATCCTGTGGATGGTAGTGGCTAGTTTATTGTGTACCTCATATCCATCCTGTGGATGGTAGTGGCTAGTTTATTGTGTACCTCATATCCATCCTGTGGATGGTAGTGGCTAGTTTATTGTGTACCTCATATCCATCCTGTGGATGGTTGTGGCTAGTTTATTGTGTACCTCATATCCATCCTGTGGATGGTGTGGCTAGTTTATTGTGTACCTCATATCCATCCTGTGGATGGTAGTGGCTAGTTTATTGTGTACCTCATATCCATCCTGTGGATGGTAGTGGCTAGTTTATTGTGTACCTCGTAACCATCCTGTGGATGGTGGTTTATTGTGTACCTCACATCCATCCTGTGGATGGTAGTGGCTAGTTTATTGTGTACCTCATATCCATCCTGTGGATGGTAGTGGTTAGTTTATTGTGTACCTCATATCCATCCTGTGGATGGTAGTGGCTAGTTTATTGTGTACCTCATATCCATCCTGTGGATGGTAGTGGCTAGTTTATTGTGTACCTCATATCCATCCTGTGGATGGTAGTGGCTAGTTTATTGTGTACCTCATATCCATCCTGTGGATGGTAGTGGCTAGTTTATTGTGTACCTCATATCCATCCTGTGGATGGTAGTAGCTAGTTTATTGTGTACCTCATATCCATCCTGTGGATGGTAGTGGCTAGTTTATTGTGTACCTCATATCCATCCCTGTGGATGGTAACACAAGAACATATGGATACACAGTAGGCCTAGGAACTAGGCCTCGAGAGGATTAACAGGAGTACATCTGGATATACATTTACAGTTCACTTATCTGTTACAAACAAATTTAGTAAATTAGCTTAAGATATCTGGTATCTTATTTTCATTAATAAGATAATCTTGACATGTCACATAGGTTGTGTGTAGGGAAAAAGGTGGGGGAGCCCTTGCTTCTCATGCAAGGCTTCCTGTACTGTTAGGGGCTAGGATTCGAGTCCTTCTCCTGGCTAGTGGCCTCTATTTATCTTCTGTCGAAGGGATTGAGTTCTCTCCCTACCCTCAGTCCCTCAGTGGCCGCTGAATTAGGTGTGCCTTTGTAGGCAGTGGATGGGATCAAGGTCTTGGATAAATTAGACACTTGTGCAACATTTCGGTATTGTTATTCTGGAAACATTTCTCTACGCGTGCAACAATTGCAACATCAGTAACATTGACTTACCAGGACAACAGTGAACGGGCGGATGCTGAGGCGAAGGCTGCTGTAGCAAGCACGTTATCGTCTATTTTCCTTAAAGATCATGGGTGCCAACCTCTCTCCTGAGAGTGCACCTTCCCCCCTCTGAGAGTGCCATACTCTTCCTAGAGTGCCGTCTTCTCCCCTCTGAGAATGCCACCCTCACCCCTCTGAGAGTGGCACTCTCTCCCCTGAGAGTGGAACCCTCCCCCAGAGAGTGGCACACTGGTGGTGCCATGGTGGCACCTTCCCCCTGAGGGTGGCACCCTGGTGGTGCCGTGATGGCATCTTTCCCCTGAGGGTGACACCCTGCTGGTGACATGGTGGCACTTTCACCCTGAGGGTGACACCCTGGTGGTGCCATGGTGACACCAGTATAGTGGCACTATTACACTCCTCGTAACTCCTTTATGGCAAATATAAACCAGCCGTAACCTATATAGTGCCTGATACCCTCACCTGTGTACCTGTGTTCCCCTCACCTGTGTACCTGTTTTCCCCTCATCTGTGTACTTGTTAGAGGTGAGGATAAATCTCAGTGGATCTTCCACTTTTCTGGTGTGAAAAGCAGGAGTGAAATGAGCACAATAAGAGAACACTGTATCAACATCCGTGGGCACAATAAGAGAACATTGTATCAACATCCGTGGGCACAATAAGAGAACACTGTATCAACATCCGTGAGCACAAGAGAACACTGTATCAACATCCGTGGGCACAATAAGAGAACACTGTATCAACATCCGTGAGCACAATAAGAGAACACTGTATCAACATCCGTGGACACAATAAGAGAACACTGTATCAACATCCGTGGCCAAATTTATCAACATCTCTACACAAAAGAATCAGAAACCTGCATGGAACAAGTGTAGAAGCGGGGCACGTAGACCACGTCAACTCCTCCAGATACCAGTGCCAGATCAACAGCCCTGGCATGGATATGTTTGCAGTGGGCCCCAAAGAGAACACACAACACCTGTGACACAAGCTACAGCACCAACGACCATGGCCATGGCCGGCCTCCGTGGGTGAAAAAAGACTCCAAACTCTGACAATAAGAACATTACTCAACATCGGGCACATAGGATTTGAAACTATCAACATGTTCAATTAAGTTAACACATAACTCAGAAATATCATAACAATCTTAAATACTTAAAGGGGGTTGAACCCCGGCACTCTCTCCAGGTATACTCCAGGTGCCAGATCAACCAGGCTGTGATGGATATGTTTGGCAGAGGGCCTCCAGCAGCAACAACCTGGTTGACCAAGCTAGCACCAGACGAGCCTGGCCCATGGCCGGGCTCCGGGAGTGAAAAAAAACTCCAAACTCATCAAAGTTCTGCTCATTACGTTCACCGTCATCGGCGTTTGCGGTTTGAAACCTATCTACTACACTATGTTTATTAAGGTTACACATAACTCTTTCCCCTCCAGACAAGAATACTTTAAATAACTTAAATCGGGTTGAAATCAAACTCTCAGTGTATATATATACACACTTAAGAGAATACACATCTCAGTATATAAATTCATTAGACTGTGTCGACTTGTATTTACATCGTGTTTACATTAGACTGTGATATGTAAATTAGACTGTGTCTACACCTGGAAATATATTGTGACGAGGGAATTTTTATAGGCAAATCGCAGAAATTAATGTCAGAATTTCGGATCTCTGGTGAAATATTTCTCAATGCTGAGAAATTGTGAGGGAGAAATAGTGTTGGTGGTGGTAGTAGTGGTGATTGGAATAGTTGGGCTGGGTTGGTTGGGTACCTTATCAGAGGCGTCCTAGCACACATTAAATGATGGGGTTGACCCCACTCTTCCAGGTTGACCCCACTCACTCTTCCAGGTTGACCCCACTCACTCTTCCAGGTTGACCCCACTCACTCTTCCAGGTTGACCCCGCTCACTCTTCCAGGTTGACCCCGCTCACTCTTCCAGGTTGACCCCACTCACTCTTCCAGGTTGACCCCACTCTTCCAGGTTGACTCCACTCACCCTTCCAGGTTGACCCCACTCCCAGGTTGACCCCACTCTTCCAGGCCGACCCCATTCACTCTTCCAGGCCGACCCCACTCACCCTTCCTGGTTGACTCTACTCTTCCAGGCTGACCCCACTCACTCTTCCAGGTTGACTCCTCTCATTCCAGGCTGACCTGTGGTCAGTTCCTCAATATATAAACGATGTCATCGGTGTGTCACCCTGGAAGACGACAAAGTCTTGAGGTGGTCAGTACCTCAGCCTGGAGCAGAGTTGTGTACCAGAGTCTGGAACAATCTGAGGAGGTGGTCAGTACCTCAGCCTGGAGCAGAGTTGTGTACCAGAGTCGACAATCTGAGAGTGTCAGTACTCACGGGAGCAGAGTTGTGTACAGTCTGAACATCTGAGAGGTGCATACCAGCCTGGAGCAGAGTTGTGTACCAGAGTCTGGAACAATCTGAGGAGGTGTTCAGTACCTCAGCCTGGAGCAGAGTTGTGTACCAGAGTCTGGAACAATCTGAGGAGGTGGTCAGTACCTCAGCCTGGAGCAGAGTTGTGTACCAGAGTCTGGAACAATCTGAGGAGGTGGTCAGTACCTCAGCCTGGAGCAGAGTTGTGTACCAGAGTCTGGAACAATCTGAGGAGGTGGTCAGTACCTCAGCCTGGAGCAGAGTTGTGTACCAGAGTCTGGAACAATCTGAGGAGGTGGTCAGTACCTCAGCCTGGAGCAGAGTTGTGTACCAGAGTCTGGAACAATCTGAGGTGGTGGTCAGTACCTCAGCCTGGAGCAGAGTTGTGTACCAGAGTCTGGAACAATCTGAGGAGGTGGCCAGTACCTCAGCCTGGAGCAGAGTTGTGTACCAGAGTCTGGAACAATCTGAGGCTGTAGGTAAACGGTTCAGAGATCCAAAACCTGTACAACACTTGGGTATCTTTATTGAGGAAACGTTTCGCCACACAGTGGCTTCATCAGTCCTATACAGAGAAGAATGATGATCAGGAGGAGTTTGATGTTAAGTATATACAATATGTAAGAAGTGTCTTATATACCGTAGACAGGTGAGGGGAAGCAGTCGTAGGCGATATATCGGACAGATTCTCTGACAGGCTGTGACATTGGACAGGACCACTGACAAGCTGTGACATTGGACAGGACCACTGACAAGCTGTGACATTGGACAGGACCACTGACAAGCTGTGACATTGGACAGATCCACTGACAAGCTGTGACATTGGACAGAACCACTGACAAGCTGTGGCATTGGACAGATCCACTGACAAGCTGTGACATTGGGCAAAACCACTGACAAGCTGTGACATTGGACAGATCCACTGACAAGCTGTGACATTGGACAGATCCACTGACAAGCTGTGACATTGGACAGGACCACTGACAAGCTGTGACATTGGACAGATCCACTGACAAGCTGACATTGGACAGATCCACGGGTGGAATTAGGTCATGTCTATAGGCTAGGCAAGTTAAAGATTTCTTATATATAGCTCCCAGGATGTTGCTGTGTCTGGAACTCGAATAAATGGTCCAGATAACCGACAAATTGATAAATTAGACACATGTACAACACTCGGGTATCCCTACTGATACCCAAGTATCAGTCTTCTTTGTATAAGACTGATGAAGGCACTCTGGGGCGAAACGTTTGGAAATAATGATATTCAACTGTTGGATTTGTGTCTCAAAGAGTCATCAGTCGGTAAAGATAATTGGAAGACCAGACCAGAGTCTCCGGAGTCGGTTCCAGTCGGTAAAGATTATTGGAAGACCAGACCAGAGTCTCTGGAGTCGGTTCCAGTCGGTAAAGATAATGGGAAGACCAGACCAGAGTCGGTTCCAGTCGGTAGAGATAATTGGAAGACCAGACCAGAGTCTCTGGAGTCGGTTCCAGTCGGTAAAGATAATGGGAAGACCAGACCAGAGTCTCCGGAGTCGGTTCCAGTCGGTAAAGATTATTGGAAGACCAGACCAGAGTCTCTGGAGTCGGTTCCAGTCGGTAAAGATTATTGGAAGACCAGACCAGAGTCTCTGGAGTCGGTAAAGATAATGGGAAGACCAGACCAGAGTCTCTGGAGTCGGTTCCAGTCGGTAAAGATTATTGGAAGACCAGACCAGAGTTTCCGGAGTCGGTTCCAGTCGGTAAAGATTATTGGAAGACCAGACCAGAGTCTCTGGAGTCGGTTCCAGTCGGTAAAGATAATGGGAAGACCAGACCAGAGTCTCTGGAGTCGATTCCAGTCGGTAAAGACAATGGGAAGACCAGACCAGAGTTTCCGGAGTCGGTTCCAGTCGGTAAAGATAATGGGAAGACCAGACCAGAGTCTCTGGAGTCGGTTCCAGTCGGTAAAGACAATGGGAAGACCAGACCAGAGTCTCCGGAGTCGGTTCCAGACCTAGGTTCCAGTCTCTTAAATTCCTTTGAGTAGGTTCAACTCTAGCTCCTGGTACTCTTTGAGTAGGTTCAACTCTAGCTCCTGGTACTCTTTGAGTAGGTTCAACTCTAGCTACTGGTACTCTTTGAGTAGGTTCAACTCTAGCTCCTGGTACTCTTTGAGTAGGTTCAACTCTAGCTCCTGGTACTCTTTGAGTAGGTTCAACTCTAGCTCCTGGTACTCTTTAAGTAGGTTCAACTCTAGCTCCTGGTACTCTTTGAGTAGGTTCAACTCTAGCTCCTGGTACTCTTTGAGTAGGTTCAACTCTAGCTCCTGGTACTCTTTAAGTAGGTTCAACTCTAGCTCCTGGTACTCTTTAAGTAGGTTCAACTCTAGCTCCTGGTACTCTTTAAGTAGGTTCAACTCTAGCTCCTGGTACTCTTTAAGTAGGTTCAACTCTAGCTCCTGGTACTCTTTAAGTAGGTTCAACTCTAGCTCCTGGTACTCTTTAAGTAGGTTCAACTCTAGCTCCTGGTACTCTTTAAGTAGGTTCAACTCTAGCTCCTGGTACTCTTTAAGTAGGTTCAACTCTAGCTCCTGGTACTCTTTAAGTAGGTTCAACTCTAGCTCCTGGTACTCTTTAAGTAGGTTCAACTCTAGCTCCTGGTACTTTTTGAGTAGGTTCAACTCTAGCTCCTGGTACTCTTTAAGTAGGTTCAACTCTAGCTCCTGGTACTCTTTAAGTAGGTTCAACTCTAGCTCCTGGTACTCTTTAAGTAGGTTCAACTCTAGCTCCTGGTACTCTTTAAGTAGGTTCAACTCTAGCTCCTGGTACTCTTTGAGTAGGTTCAACTCTAGCTCCTGGTACTTTTTGAGTAGGTTCAACTCTAGCTCCTGGTACTCTTTAAGTAGGTTCAACTCTAGCTCCTGGTACTCTTTAAGTAGGTTCAACTCTAGCTCCTGGTACTCTTTAAGTAGGTTCAACTCTAGCTCCTGGTACTCTTTAAGTAGGTTCAACTCTAGCTCCTGGTACTCTTTAAGTAGGTTCAACTCTAGCTCCTGGTACTTTTTGAGTAGGTTCAACTCTAGCTCCTGGTACTCTTTAAGTAGGTTCAACTCTAGCTCCTGGTACTCTTTAAGTAGGTTCAACTCTAGCTCCTGTACTCTTTAAGTAGGTTCAACTCTAGCTCCTGGTACTCTTTAAGTAGGTTCAACTCTAGCTCCTGGTACTCTTTAAGTAGGTTCAACTCTAGCTCCTGGTACTCTTTAAGTAGGTTCAACTCTAGCTCCTGGTACTCTTTAAGTAGGTTCAACTCTAGCTCCTGGTACTTTTTGAGTAGGTTCAACTCTAGCTCCTGGTACTCTTTAAGTAGGTTCAACTCTAGCTCCTGGTACTCTTTAAGTAGGTTCAACTCTAGCTCCTGGTACTCTTTAAGTAGGTTCAACTCTAGCTCCTGGTACTCTTTGAGTAGGTTCAACTCTAGCTCCTGGTCCTCTTTAAGTAGGTTCAACTCTAGCTCCTGGTACTCTTTAAGTAGGTTCAACTCTTGCTCCTGGTACTCTTTAAGTAGGTTCAACTCTAGCTCCTGGTACTCTTTAAGTAGGTTCAACTCTAGCTCCTGGTACTCTTTAAGTAGGTTCAACTCTAGCTCCTGGTACTTTTTGAGTAGGTTCAACTCTAGCTCCTGGTACTCTTTAAGTAGGTTCAACTCTAGCTCCTGGTACTCTTTAAGTAGGTTCAACTCTAGCTCCTGGTACTCTTTAAGTAGGTTCAACTCTTAGCTCCTGGTACTCTTTAAGTAGGTTCAACTCTAGCTCCTGGTACTCTTTAAGTAGGTTCAACTCTTAGCTCCTGGTACTCTTTAAGTAGGTTCAACTCTAGCTCCTGGTACTCTTTAAGTAGGTTCAACTCTAGCTCCTGGTACTCTTTAAGTAGGTTCAACTCTAGCTCCTGGTACTCTTTAAGTAGGTTCAACTCTAGCTCCTGGTACTCTTTAAGTAGGTTCAACTCTAGCTCCTGGTACTCTTTAAGTAGGTTCAACTCTAGCTCCTGGTACTCTTTAAGTAGGTTCAACTCTAGCTCCTGGTACTCTTTAAGTAGGTTCAACTCTAGCTCCTGGTACTCTTTAAGTAGGTTCAACTCTAGTTCCTGGTACTCTTTAAGTAGGTTCAACTCTAGCTCCTGGTACTCTTTAAGTAGGTTCAACTCTAGCTCCTGGTACTCTTTAAGTAGGTTCAACTCTAGCTCCTGGTACTCTTTAAGTAGGTTCAACTCTAGCTCCTGGTACTCTTTAAGTAGGTTCAACTCTAGCTCCTGGTACTCTTTAAGTAGGTTCAACTCTAGCTCCTGGTACTCTTTAAGTAGGTTCAACTCTAGCTCCTGGTACTCCTGAAGAGTGTTGTTGATCTGTTATTCTTGCCGGGGGGGTCTTGAAGTTGTTGGCCTCCAGCTGTCGGTCCCTGTGATGATTTAAAAATTGCCAGCAAATTTGATCCTTCTGGCTGTTTTCTTTTCCTCTCTTTTTTTTTTTAGCTCTTAGCCCCTCTCTTTACTCTTTAATATTCTCTCTTTTTTACTCTTTTTCACTTTTCTCTCTAATCTTTTTATTCCCTCTCTTTATTCTTTTTAACTCCTCTCTTTACTCTTTTCAGCTCTTTTCTTCCATTTATTCCCTCTCTTTACTCTTTTAATTCCTCTATTCCCTCTCTTCCCTCTTTTCTCATTCCCTCTCTTCCCCTTAAATTCCACCCTTATAATTTTTTCCTTCCTTTTCCCCCCCTTCTTTTAATTTCCTCCCCCCTTTTTAAAATTTTAAACCCTAACCTTTTTTTTTTTTTTTTTTTTTTAATGTCTTTTCCCCTTACTTTTTAATTCCTTGTTTCTCTTTTTTTTTATTTTTATTTTTTATCTTTAATTTTTTTTTTTGCTTTTTTTTTCCTCTTTCCCTCTGCTTTATCTTTATGTTTATTTCCATCTTACTCTGTTTTATTCTTTTCCTCTCTTTACTCTTTTAATTTCTATTCCTTCTTTACTCTTTTTATTCCTCTATTCCCTTCTTTACTGTTTTTTTATTCCTTGTTCCCTCTCTATTGCTTTTTTAATTCGTTATTCCTTTTTATCTTGTTGTCTTATGTTCCTTTTGTGTTTTTTAATTCTCTGTTGTCCTTTTGTTATTTTGTGTTGTCCTCTTGTTTGTTGTGTGTTTTATGCTCTTGTGTGCTCTTTTATCTGTGTTTCTTGTGTATGTGGGTTTGTTTGTTTGTGTGTTTTTGCATTTTTCCTGTTGTTTTATTGTGTTTGTGTGTTTGTGTTTTTTTTTGTCCTTTGTCTTATGTTTCTGTCTCTGTTTGTCTTGTGTCTTGTTGTGCTCTTCTTCTTGTCTGCGTGTGTTCTGTTGTAGTTGGGATGTGGTGTGTGGGTGTGGCTGTGAGTTGTGTGTTGTTGAGTTCTGGTGTGTCTGTGTGTTTGTGGTGTGTGTGTGTGTGTGTGTGTGATGTTGTGTGTGTGTTTTGTGTTGTGATGTGGTGTGTGTTTGTGTTGTGTGTGTGTGTGTTGTTGTCATGATGTTGTGTGTGTTGTGTGTGTCGTGGGTGTGTGATGTGATGTGTATGGTTTGTTTGAGTGTGTGGGGTGTGTTGTGTGTGGTTTGTGTGTGGAGTGTGTGTTGTGTGTGTGTGATGTGTGGTGTGGTGTGTTTGTGTGGTGTGTGTTTGTGTATGTGTGTGGTGTGTGGTTGGTGTGTGTGTGTTGTGTGTGTGTTTGTGTTGTGTGTGTTGTGATGTGTGTGTGTGTGTGAGTGTGTGTGTGTGTGTGTGTGTGTTGTGTTGTGTGTGTGTGTGTGTGTGTGTGTGTGTGTTGTGTGTGTGTGTGTGTGTTGGTGTGTGTGTGTGTGTTTTTGTTGTGTGGGGTTGTGTGTGTGGTTTTGTGTGTGTGTGTGTTTTGGGGTGTGGTGTGTGTTGTGTATGTGTGTGTGGGTTGTGTGTTGTGTGTGTGTGTGTGTGTGTGTGTTGTGTGTGGTGTGTGGTTTGTGTGTGTGTGTGTGTTGTGTGTGGTGTGTGTGTGTGGTGTGATTGTTTGTGTGTGTTGTGTGTGTGTGTGTGTGTTGTGTGTGTGTGTGTGTGTGTGTGTTGTGTGTGTGTGTGTTGGTGTGTGTGTTGTGTGTTTTGTGTGTGTTGTGTGTGTGTTTTTGTGAGTGTGTGTGTGGTGTGTTGTGTAGTTGTGTGTGTGTGTGTGTGTGTGGTTGTGTGTGTGTGTTGTGTATTGGTGTGTGTGTGTGTGTAGTGTGTGTGGTGTGTGTTGTTGTGTGTGTGTGTGGTGTGGTGTGTGTGTGTGTTGTGGTGTGTTTTTGTGTGTGTGTGTGTGTGTTGTGTTGTGTGTTTTGTGTGTGTGTGTGTGTTTTGGTGTGTGTTGTTGTGTGTGTGTGTGTTGTGTGTTTTGTGTGGTGTGTTGTGTGTGTGTGTGTGTGTGTGTGTGTGTTGGTGTGTGTGTGTGGTGTTGTGTGTTGGTGGTTTGTGGTTTTTGTTGTTTTTTGTGTGTTGTGTGTGTGTGTTTGTGGTGTGTGTGTGTGTGTGTGTGTGGTTGTGTGTGTTGTGGTTGTGTGGGGTGTGTGTGTGGTGTTTGTGTGTGGTGGTGTGTGTGTGTTGTGTGTGTGTGTGTGTGTGTGTGTGGTGTGTGTGTGTGTGTGGTGGTTGTGTTGTGTGTGTGTGTGTGTGTTGTGTGTGTGTGTGTGTGTGGTGTGTTGTGTGTGTGTGTGTGTTTTTTTTGTGTGTGTTGTGTATGTTGTGTGTGTGTTGTGTATGTGTGTGTGTGTTGTGGTGTGTGTGTGTGATGTGTGTGTGGGGTGTTGTGTGTGTTGTGTGTTGTTTGTTTGTGTGTAGGAGTGTAGGGTTTTTGTTGGGATAGTTGTGTGATAGTTTGTGTGTGTTGTATGTGTTGTTTGGGTATTGAGTGAGAGATGTGATAGATTTAGTTTGATTGGTGTTAGTGTTTGTTGTGATGTGATAGAGTTGGTGTTGTTTTGTCTCACCTAATTGTGGTTAGGGGTCGGCTCAGCCCGGCCCCCCCTTCACTGACCCTACTGGTCCTCTCTCTCTCTGCTTCCTGAGCTTTGTCCATACCTCTTCTTAAAACTATGTATGGTTCCTGCCTCTACTACACTTGCTAGGCTATTCCACTTGCTGACAAATCTATGACTGAAGAAATACTTCCTAATGTCCCTGTGACTCGTCTGAGTCTTCAGCTTCCAGTTGTGACCCTTGTCCCTGTGTCCCCTCTCTGGAACATCCTATCTCTGCCACCTTGTCTATTCCCCGCAGTATTTTGTATGTCGTTATCATGTCTCCCCTGACCCTTCTGTCCTCCAGTGTCGTCAGTCCGATTTCCCTTAACCTTTCCTCATACGACATTCCCCTGAGCTCTGGGACTAGCCTTGTTGCAAACCTTTGTACTTTCTCTAACTTCTTGACGTGCTTGACCAGGTGTGGGTTCCAGACTGGTGCTGCATACTCCAGTATGGGCCTAACATACACAGTGTACAGTGTCTTGAACGATTCCTTATTAAGGTATCGGAACGCTATTCTCAGGTTTGCCAGGCGCCCGTATGCTGCAGCAGTTATGGGTTGATGTGTGCCTCGGTGATGTGCTCGGTGTTATGGTCACCCCAAGGTCTTTCTCTCTGAGTGAGGTCTGTAGTCTTTGTCCACCTAGCCTATACTCTGTCTGCGGTCTTCTTTGCCCTCCCCAATCTTCATGACTTGCATTTGGCTGGATTGAATTCGAGAAGCCAGTTACTGGACCACATGTCCAGCCTGTCCAGGTCTCTTGCAGTCCTGCCTCATCCTCGTCCGATTTAATTCTTCTCATCAACTTCACATCATCTGCGAACAGGGACACTTCAGAGTCTATTCCTTCCATCATGTCGTTCACATATATCAAAAATAGCACTGGTCCTAGAACTGACCCCTGTGGGACCCCGCTCGTAACAGGCGCCCCACTGTGATACCTCTTCACGTACCATGACTCGTTGCTGCCTCCCTGTCAGGTATTCCCTTTATCCATTGCAGTGCCCTTCCTTTTACGTGTGCCTGATCCTCCAGCTTCTGCACTAATCTCTTGTGGGGAACTGTGTCAAAGGCCTTCCTGCAGTCTAGGAAAATGCAATCAACCCACCCCTCTCTCTCGTGTCTTACTTCTGTTACCTTGTCATAAAACTCCAGGAGGTTTGTGATACAGGATTTGCCTTCCATGAACCCATGCTGGTTTTCATTTATAATCTTGTTCCTTTCCAGGTGTTCCACCACTCTCCTCCTGATAATCTTCTCCATGACTTTGCACACAATACATGTCAGAGACACAGGTCTGTAGTTTAGTGCCTCGTTTCTGTTTCCTTTCTTAAATATGGGACTACATTAGCTGTCTTCCATTTTCTCAGGTAGTTGCCCAGTTTCAAGGATGTGTTTGAAGATTGTGGTTAGAGGCACCACAGCATCTCTTGCTCCTTCTCAAGGACCCCATGGGGAGATGTCCGGTCCCATTGCCTTTGAGGTGTCAAGGTCACTTAAGAGCTTCTTCACCTCCTCCTCAGTTGTTCGTATGTCATCCAACACTTGTTTGTATATTCCCTCTTGATGTTCCCTTCTGTGCTGTCTTCCCACAGCCCTTCCTGTCTCTACTGTAAAAACTTCCTTAAATCTCCTGTTCAGCTCCTCACATACCTCCTGATCATTTCTTGTGAGTTCTCCACCTTCTGTCCTTAATCTGATCACCTGGTCTTTGACTGTTGTCTTCCTCCTGATGTGGCTATACAACAGTTTCGGGTCTTGATTCTCGATGCTATGTCATTTTCATACTGTCGCTGGGCCTCCCTCCTTACCTGTGCATACTCATTCCTGGCTTTTCGACTGATCTCCCTATTTTCGTGTGTTCTCTGCCTTCTGTACTTTCTCCATTCTCTATTGCACTTTGTTTTTGCCTCCTTGCACACCGTCGGGTAAAGCAGGGGCTCGTTCTGGTCTTCCCGTTGTTACTGTTGCCCTTGGGAATAAACTTTTCCACTGCCTCCTTGCATTTTGTTGTTACATATTCCATCATTTCATTTACTGGCTTTCCTGCCAGTTCTCTGTCCCACTGGACCTCCCGCAGGAAGTTCTTCAACCCTATGTAGTCCCCTCTTTTATAGTCAGGCTTTTCCCATTCAACTCCTGTTATTCTCTCCCCTCTGCAACTCTACTATGTATTCAAAGCACAGAACCACGTGGTCGCTAGCTCCTAGGGACTCTCATACTTGATGTCCTCAATGTCTGAGCTGCCCAGGTGAACACAAGGTCCAATCTTGCTGGTTCATTCCTCCCCTCTCACTCTGGTAGTGTCCTTAACATGTTGGTGCATGAGGTTTTCCAGCACCACGTCCAACATCCTGCTCTCCATGTTTCGGGACCCCCATGTGGCTCCAGGTTTTCCAGTCGATCTCCCTGTGGTTGAAATCCCCCAAAACCAGCAACTTTGCTCTGTTGGAATGAGCTCTTTTTGCCACCTCAGCAAGTGTGTCCACCATTGCTCTGTTGCTCTCTTCATATTCCTCTCTTGGCCTCCTGCAGTTCGGGGTGGATTATACATCACTGAAATGACCATTTTGTGTTCCCCAGACTGAAGTGAAACCTGCATGTAGTCTCTTTCTCCCGTCACATCTATCCCTTCCATTTTCTCGAATTGCCATCTTTTTTTACGAGCAGAGCAACCCCACCTCCCCCCCTGCCCCTTCTATCTTTCCTCATGATCTGGTATCCTGGTGGGAAGATTGTATCTGTTATTGTCTCCGTGAGTTTTTGTTTCTGTAACTGCTATAAATTCTGGGACTTCTCATTGATTCTTTCTTCCCATTTCCTCATGTTTATTCTTTAAATTTCCATCTGCTTTTTGTGTACCAAACCTTCAACTTCTGTTCTAATACTGTAACTGGGGTGCGGGGGGGGAAAACAGAGGGATCGGTGTGTGATGGTTTGGATTGTTCAGTTGCCTTGGGGGTGTCGTGGCTGGAGTCCTTCTGCAGGTGTTTCTGGGGGGTGTGCTTGTCCTTCCATTGATCCTGGGTTATTCTGCTCTCCTTTTTCATTTCCTCCCATTTCTCCTTTTTCGTTTTTGAACTCTCTCTTTCATCGTCTTCCTTTCGTCCTGTGTTCTGTCTCGATCGAGGTACACACTCCGGAACTCCTGCTTGCCTCTCAGCCGTGCTTTCTCCTGCAGGATCTTTGTTCGGGTTGATTCTGCCTTGAAAATTACTTTGAGAGGCCGATTCCTTTTCTTTGTGAACCACCCAATTCTCCGAAAATTTGCCACCTGGGTCATGTCCCCCTCGCCTATCACCTTCATGATGTCTTCAATCGCTTTTTTCTCCTGCTTTATTTCATCATAAGTTTCCCCTTTAGCTTCGTCTAGCCCATAGACAAACACGGATCTCTCCCTTTCCACCTCCCACTGTGACTCCCATTGCATCCTCTGATGTGTTTTAGTTCCTTCCCGTGGAGTGTTCCTTCTTCAGTCCCTTCCCCTAGTTATGGCCCTATGCTTCTTGGTTTAATCCTTCCTGCTTCACCGCCTGTGGCCCCCACAGGTATCTGGTAAGGTCCTTGCACATGTCCTAGTTCCTTCAATGTCTTCCAACCTCTCATTCTGTCCTGGTGTGCCCTGCCTTGTTTTGGCCCCATGTGGGTTTGACAGGACCTCTGCATACAGTTTATTTCCATGCTTCCTTCAGACCTGTTGTCTGTGTTTGATGTAGCCATTGCCGATGCTACTTCTGTAATATCTGTGTGTGTTGTGTGTGTGTGTGTGTGTGTGTGTGTGTGTGTGTGGTGTGGTGTGTGTGGTTTGTGTGTGTGTGTGTGTGTGTGTGTGTGTGTGGTGTGTGTGTGTGTGTGTGTGTGTTGGTGTGTGTTGTGTGTGTGTGTGTGTGTGTGTGTGTGTGTGTTGTGTGTGTGTGTGTGTGTGGTGTGTGTTGTTGTGTGCCACTGTTAAACCAGGTTACAAGACAGTATTAACCAGGATAGGAAGGATAGATACTAGCAGTAATAGAGAGGATAGAGGAGAGAGAGGGATGATAAATCATGTAAAGGAGAGAATGAGAGAGGTGGCTGGACAGGGAAGAAGAGAGGGCTGGAGAGGGAAGAGAGAGAGGGGCTGGAAGGGAAGAGAGAGAGGACTGGAGAGGGAAGAGAGAGAGAGGCTCCGAGAGGGAAGAGATAGGGGGCTGGAAAGGGAAGAGATGGGCTGGAGAGGAAAGAGATAGGGGGCTGGAGAGGGAAGATATAGAGGGCTGGAGAGGAAAGAGAGAAGGGGCTGGCAGGGAAGAGAGAGGGGGCTGGAGAGGTAAAAAGAGGGATCTCTTTAAATAGATGGAATATAAGGGAACATAGATTAATGAGTTCGGTAGAGAAAGATAGATGGATAGGAAGAGGGAGAATAGAGATGGATGGTGAGGGAGAGAGAGAGGAGAAAGGGAGAAATGAAGAGGATGAAGGTGATGGATGGATGGAGGGAGGGAGGGAGGGAAGTAAGGATGAAGGGAGGAATGAGAGAGTGATGGAGGAAGAGAGAAATATGGATGGAGGGAGGAAGATGGGTATAGGAGTGATGTAGAAGGGAAGGATGGCTCACATTGAGGCAGTAAAGCACTTAAACTATTTGGAACACCTGCAAGTCTTGAACATGTATTCACTGGAGCGGAGGAGATAAAGGTACATGATAGTATATACCTGGAATGTACTCGAGGGCTTAGTCCCAAATCTACACACTGCCATAACAACATACTGGAGTGAGAGATATGGGAGGAAGTGTAAAATAAACCCAGTGAGGAGCAGGGGTGCGGTGGGGACAATAAGAGAACACTGTATCAACATCCGTGGGCACAAGAGAACACTGTATCAACATCCATGGGCAGAATAAGAGAACACTGTATCAACATCCGTGGACACAATAACAGAACACTGTATCAACATCCGTGGACACAATAAGAGAACACTGTATCAACATCCGTGGGCACAATAAGAGAACACTGTATCAACATCCGTGGGCACAATAAGAGAACACTGTATCAACATCCGTGGGCACAATAAGAGAACATTGTATCAACATCCGTGGGCACAATAAGAGAACACTGTATCAACATCCATGAGCACAATAAGAGAACACTGTATCAACATCCGTGGGCACAATAAGAGAACACTGTATTAACATCCGTGAGCACAATAAGAGAACACTGTATCAACATCCGTGGGCACAATAAGAGAACATTTTATCAACATCCGTGGGCACAATAAGAGAACACTGTATTAACATCCGTGGGCACAATAAGAGAACACTGTATCAACATCCGTGGGCACAATAAGAGAACACTATTAACATCCGTGGACACAATAAGAGAACACTGTATCAACATCCGTGGGTACAATAAGAGAACATTGTATCAACATCCGTGGGCACAATAAGAGAACACTGTATCAGCATCCGTGGACACAATAAGAGAACACTGTATCAACATCCGTGGACACAATAAGAGAACATTGTATCAACATCCGGTGGCACAATAAGAGAACACTGTATCAACATCCGTGGACACAATAAGAGAACATTGTATCAACATCCGTGGACACAATAAGAGAACACTGTATCAACATCCGTGGGCACAATAAGAGAACATTGTATCAACATCCGTGGACACAATAAGAGAACACTGTATCAACATCCGTGGACACAATAAGAGAACCCTGTATCAACATCCGTGGACACAATAAGAGAACACTGTATCAACATCCGTGGGCACAATAAGAGAACACTGTATCAACATCCGTGGACACAATAAGAGAACACTGTATCAACATCCGTGGGCACAATAAAGAACACTGTATCAACATCCGTGGGCACAATAAGAGAACACTGTATCAACATCCGTGGACACAATAAGAGAACACTGTATCAACATCCGTGGACACAATAAGAGAACCCTGTATCAACATCCGTGGGCACAATAAGAGAACACTGTATCAACATCCGTGGACACAATAAGAGAACACTGTATCAACATCCGTGGGCACAATAAGGGAACACTGTATCAACATCCGTGGACACAATAAGAGAACCCTGTATCAACATCCGTGGGCACAATAAGAGAACACTGTATCAACATCCGTGGACACAATAAGAGAACACTGTATCAACATCCGTGGGCACAATAAGAGAACATTGTATCAACATCCGTGGGCACAATAAGAGAACATTGTATCAACATCCGTGGACACAATAAGGGAACACTGTATCAACATCCGTGGACACAATAAGAGAACACTGTATCAACATCCGTGGGCACAATAAGAGAACATTGTATCAACATCCGTGGGCACAATAAGAGAACACTGTATCAACATCCGTGGCTCCAGATTATTCAACATCTTACCAGAAGATATCAGAAACACTGCTGGAACAAGTGTAGAAGTCTTCAAGTGGAAACTGGACAAGTATCTTCACCAGGTGCCAGATCAACCAGGCTGTGATGAATATGTGGGGTACCGGGCCTCTAGCAGCAACAGCCTGGTTGACCAGGCAGGCACCTCACGAGCCTGGACCATGGCCGGGCTCACAGAGTAGATAAACTCTCGAAACTCTTCAAAGGTATATCAAAGTCACATACTGAGGTACACTGATAGTATACCGAGGAACACTGATGGTATACTGAGCTACACTGATGGTATACTGAGCTACACTGATGTATACCGAGGGACACTGATGGTATACTGAGCTACACTGTTGGTATACTGAGCTACACTGATGTATACCGAGGGACACTGATTGTATACTGAGCTACACTGATGGTATACTGAGCTACACTGATGTATACCGAGGAACACTGATGGTATACTGAGCTACACTGTTGGTATACTGAGCTCCACTGATGTATACCGAGGGACACTGATGGTATACTGAGCTACACTGATGGTATACTGAGCTACACTGATGTATACCGAGGAACACTGATGGTATACTGAGCTACACTGTTGGTATACTGAGCTCCACTGATGTATACCGAGGGACACTGATGGTATACTGAGCTACACTGATGTATACCGAGGAACACTGATGGTATACTGAGCTACACTGTTGGTATACTGAGCTCCACTGATGTATACCGAGGGACACTGATGGTATACTGAGCTACACTGATGGTATACTGAGCTACACTGATGGTATACTGAGATACACTGATGTATACCGAGGGACACTGATAGTATACTGAGCTACACTGATGGTATACTGAGCTACACTGATGTATACCGAGGGACACTGATGGTATACTGAGCTACACTGATGGTATACTGAGCTACACTGATGGTATACTGAGCTACACTGATGGTATACTGAGATACACTGATGTATACCGAGGGACACTGATGGTATACTGAGCTACACTGATGGTATACTGAGCTACACTGATGGTATACTGAGCTACACTGTTGGTATACTGAGCTCCACTGATGTATACCGAGGGACACTGATGGTATATTGAGCTACACTGATGGTATACTGAGCTACACTGATGGTATACTGAGATACACTGATGTATACCGAGGGACACTGATGGTATACTGAGCTACACTGATGGTATACTGAGCTACACTGATGTATACCGAGGGACACTGATGGTATACTGAGCTACACTGATGGTATACTGAGCTACACTGATGGTATACTGAGATACACTGATGGTATACTGAGATACACTGATGTATACCGAGGGACACTGATGGTATACTGAGCTACACTGATGGTATACTGAGATACACTGATGGTATACTGAGATACACTGATGTATACCGAGGGACACTGATGGTATTCTGAGCTACACTGATGGTATACTGAGCTACACTGTTGGTATACTGAGCTCCACTGATGTATACCGAGGGACACTGATGGTATATTGAGCTACACTGATGGTATACTGAGATACACTGATGTATACCGAGGGACACTGATGGTATACTGAGCTACACTGATGGTATACTGAGCTACACTGATGGTATACTGAGCTACACTGATGGTATACTGAGATACACTGATGTATACCGAGGGACACTGATGGTATACTGAGCTACACTGATGGTATACTGAGCTCCACTGATGTATACCGAGGGACACTGATGGTATACTGAGCTACGCTGACGGTATACTGAGCTACGCTGATGGTATACTGAGCTACACTGATGTATACCGAGGAACACTGATGGTATACTTAGTTACACTGATGGTATACTGAGCTACACTGATGGTATACTGAGCTACGCTGATGGTATACTAAGCTACACTGATGGTATACTGAGCTACACTGATGGTATACTGAGCTACGCTGATGGTATACTGAGCTACACTGATGGTATACTGAGCTACACTGATGGTATACTGAGCTACGCTGATGGTATACTGAGCTACACTGATGTATACCGAGGAACACTGATGGTATACTCAGTTACACTGATGGTATACTGAGCTACACTGATGGTATACTGAGCTACACTGATGGTATACTGAGCTACACTGATGGTATACTGAGCTACACTGATGTATACCGAGGAACACTGATGGTATACTGAGCTACTGATGGTATACTGAGCTACACTGATGGTATACTGAGCTACACTGATGGTATACTGAGCTACACTGATGGTATACTGAGCTACTGATGGTATACTGAGCTACACTGATGGTATACTGAGCTACTGATGGTATACTGAGCTACACTGATGGTATACTGAGCTACACTGATGGTATACTGAGCTACACTGATGGTATACTGAGCTACGCTGATGGTATACTGAGCTACACTGATGGTATACTGAGCTACACTGATGGTATACCTAGGTATATTCAATAGAAGAAAGGTGGTATAATGTAGCCCGGGAGAGCAGTGTAAAACACTGTAGTGTTGATACCTTTGTGTGCTGGACAGACATCTCATTCCAAAGGTGACGTTTGTATAATGTATGAGCGTGTGTGTTTGTGTGTGTGTGTGTGTGTGTGTGTGTGTGTGTTTGTGTGTGTGTGTGTGTGTGTGTGGTGTGTGTGTGTGTTGTGTGTTTGTGTGTGTGTGTGTGTGTGTGTTGTGTGGTGTGTGTTGTGTGTTTGTGTGTGTGTGTGTGTGTGTGTGTGTGTGTGTTGTGTGTGTGTGGTATGTGTGTGTGTGTGTTGTTTGGTGTGTTGTGATTGTGTTGTGTGTGTGTGTGTGTGTGTGTGTTTGTGTGTGTTTGTGTGTGTGTGTGTGGGGTTGTGTTGTGTATGTGTGTGTTGTGGTTTGTGTGTGTGTGTGTGTGTGTGTGTGTGTTTTGTGTGTGTGGGTATGTTGTGTGTGTGTGTTTGGTGTGTGTTGTGTTGTGTGTGTGTGTGTGTGTGCGTGGTATGTGCGTGTGTGTATGTGTGTAGTGGTGTGTTTGGTGTGTTGTGTGTGTGTGTGTGTGTGTGGTATGTGTTTTGTGTGTGTTGTGTGTGTGTGTGTGTGGTGTGTGTGTGTGTGTGGTAGTTGTGGGGTGGTGTGTGGTGTGTGTGTGTGTGTGTGTGTGTGTGTGTGTGTTGTGTGTGGTGTGTGGGAAGGTGTGGAAAGACAGAGGGAGTTTCATACAGACGTATGTGTGTGAGCGGCTTTAAGCTAAAGAATTTTGCATGTAACTGTTGATAGTGGTAGATGATGGTGGTGGATCGTGGTGGTGATGGTGGTAGATGATAGTGGTAGTAGTGGTAGTAATAGTGGTTGATGGTAGTGGAAAGTAAGGCCTTGCTTAATCAACTGTCTCTGTAGGAGTGATGGTGGTAAATGTATGGTAGACAGTGTCGACAAGATAAATATTAGACATGTGCAACATCTGGGTATCTTTATTTGTAGACGTTTCGCCCACCAGTGACTTTATCAATACAAATACAAGGACATAACTGGAAGACAGAACTATCTTCAGTCCCTCAGTCTTGGAGTTAGTGAAGAGTGAGGGACTGATTACCTGATCTGTTGTCCTGTTATGTCCTTGTATTTGTATTGATAAAGCCACTGATGGGCGAAACGTCTACAAATAAAGATACCCAGATTTTGCACATGTGTCTAATTTTCATCAGACGTGATGATTCCTGGTACCAACAACCTGACTGACCAGTACTGTCTTTATGGTGGTACAATAATGTGCATAATTGCCTCTATATGCATTGGTACACTTTTATCAAGAACTGACCAATGTTGAACACATATTGACAAGTTGTTTGTGGTTCCAGGTTCCAGTACGGTAGCAATTAGTGTCTCCCTAGTTGAACAATCCTGTTTTGCGATCCTGCGTTTGGTTATTGTTCATAGATTCTCAGCTGGGTTGAGGTCACGAGAGATTCCAGGTCAGTTTGGAACGCTTAGCCCACCCTCTTCGAGGAATGTCAGCATTTTCTGGACGTGTGGCATGGAGCAAGACACTGCTGGAAAATGCCTTCTCCATCAGGATCTTGCGCCATAGCATTTTCTGGACGTGTGGCATGGAGCAAGACACTGCTGGAAAATGCCTTCTCCATCAGGATCTTGCGCCATAGCATTTTCTGGACGTGTGGCATGGAGCAAGACACTGCTGGAAAATGCCTTCTCCATCAGGATCTTGCGCCATGCCACAGTTCCAGAAAGGAAATGAGTTGCCAGGATTGCCTTGTATTTGTCACTGTTCACCGTTCTCAACAATAACAAGCCGTCCAGGGCCTTTAGCAGTAAAATTATCCCAAAACATCTTCTTGGGTGTTTTGGCGTTTGTTAAATGTGTCCATTTCAAAGAGGTTCGCCTTTGCTCCGTCTTTCTACCACTGATCTGTACCCATGTACTTCAGAATGCGCCTCTTCTGAAATTATAACATTTCTCCAGTCATCTGTCGTCCATCCCTGATGATCGAGTGCCCACCACAGCCGTCGGTGGGCACTCGATCGGTAACTTTCTCTTTACCGGCTTTCTGGCAGTTCTGTCAACTTCAAGGAGCCTTCGTTGAACAGTCCAAGAATCAACATTTACGGAGCTGAAACCAAATATCTCTGTAGATCTTTGCTGGTTTTCTTGGGATCCTTCACACTTAGGATAACCTAGTCATCATGAGATGTTGTCTTGTGTTTTCTTCCACATCTTCCTGGACGCAGCGCTCCACAGTCACCAGTGTCGTCAGCTCTCTTCAGAATCCCACCAACACTTGACTTTGCTAGGCTTAAATTTTCGACGATCTGTCATACTCAACTTATCATGTTTTTTAAGAGTTATAATACTTGCACATTTCCTAGGTGTAGGATCCATCATGAATTGCAGCAGTGATCATGAGCTGAAGGGAAGAATTTGGAGAAACCACAGTCACTCACGGAGCACTATTGTAGGAATAGTCTTACAGAACATCAGCTGTTGTAGCACTGACGAGAGTCGCAGGGTAACGCCAGAGCTGTGGTAGTAGTGTGATTGTAGTAGTGATGGTAGTGTGATTGTAGTGGTGGTGGGAATGTGGGTGTGGTGGTGATGGGAGTGTGGTGGTAGTAAGGTTGTAATAGAGTCAGGAATTAAGAAGAGGTTAAGGTAAGGTAGGATTCCATTCTACCTCACCTTGACCTCTGACCTCACTTTGACCTCTGACCTCACCTTGACCTCTGGCCTCACCTTGACCTCTGACCTCACCTTGACCTCTGACCTCACCTTAACCTCTGACCTCACCTTGACCTCTGACCTCACCTTCCATCCTCATCTCATTTATTTAGAAATGACCTCCGTAAATTCATGTCTGTGGCGATGCTCTACCTGGTAGGCTGTTAGTCTGTGTACCTGTCTATGTTTGTATGTTTACCTGTCTGTGTTTATATGTCTACCTGTCTGTGTTTGTCTACCTGTCTGTGTTTGTATGTCTACCTGTCTGTGTTTGTATGTCTACCTGTCTGTGTTTGTATGTCTACCTGTCTGTGTTTGTGTGTCTTACCTGTCTGTATTTGTATGTCTACCTGTCTGTGTTTGTATGCCTACCTGTCTGCCTCAGTCTGCCTCGTCAGTGTAAGAAAGCAGTGGGAGAAGGCAGTACATCTCCTTGGGTTCTGAGAGAAGCTGTAAGGAAGATAATAGCATATCCCAGGTGACGGAATATTTACAAGGCTACTGGGCAGTGATAACTGTTGTCTCTGTTTAATCAGGGGCAACAGAGGGAACAGATTCAGCGGATGGTACTACTGACTTGTCAGTATACACTGGCAGCAACAACCTGGTTGTACCATGTGTGTGTGTGTGTGTGTGTGCGTGTGTGTGGGGTGTGTGTGTGTGTGTGTGTGTGTGTGTGTGTGTGTGTGTGTGTGTGTGTGGGTGTGTGTGTGTGTGTGGGGTTGTGTTGTGTGTGTGTGGGGTATGTGTGTGTGTGTGTGTGTGGTGTGTGTGTGTGTGTATGGTGTGTGTGTGTACTCACCAGTAAGGTGTGTGTGTGTGTGTGTGTGTGTGTGTGTGTGTGTGTGTGTATGTGTGTGTGTGTGTGTGTGGTGTGGGTATGTGTGTGTGTGTGTGTGTGTGTGTGTGTGTGTGTGTGTGTGTGTGTGTGTGGTGTGTGTGTGTGCGCATATTTTCCAAGGGGATGAGTCATAGCTTCTGGCCCAACCTCTTCGCAGGTCGCCACTAGGTCCCCTCCCTGCTCCGTGAGCTATATCATACCTCCTCTTAAAGCTGTGTATGGATCGTGTGTGTGTGTGTACAAAGCTACCATGATAAAACTGGTAATAGGATTATCTTGGGTGTTACTGAGAGAAGAATCTTAAGTTTTTTGAGGGAGGCTGAAGATGCTACCGTTATCTCGTTTATTCTCTCTCTCCCTCATTCCTTCTCTCTCCCTCATTCCTTCTCTCTCCCTCATTCCTTCTCTCTCCCTCATTCCTTCTCTCTCCCTCATTCCTTCTCTCTCCCTCATTCCTTCTCTCTCCCTCCCTTATTGTTTCTCTCTCTCTCCCTCATTCCTTCTTTCTCTCCCTCCCTTATTGTTTCTCTCTCTCTCCCTCATTCCTTCTTTCTCTCCCTCCCTTATTGCTTCTCTCTCTCCCTCATTCTTCTCTCTCCCTCATTCCTTCTCTTTCCCTCATTCCTTCTCTTTCTCCCTATTCCTTCTCTCTCCATCATTAATTCCTTCTTTCTCTCCCTCCCTTATTGTTCTCTCTCTCCTCATTCCTTCTCTGTCCCTCATTAATTCTTCTTTCTCCCTCCCTTATTGCTTCTCTCTCTCTCCCTCATTCCTTCTCTCTCCCTCATTAATTCCTTCTTTCTCTCCCTCCCTTATTCCTTCTCTCCCTCCCTTATTCCTTCTCTCCCTCCCTTATTCCTACTCCCTGATTATCTCCCCCTCTTATTCTTCTCCTGCCCTTATTATCTCTCCCTCCCTTATCCCGTCTCTCTTCCTCCTTATTCTCTTTCCTTTCCTGTAGTCTCTCTCTTCCTCCCTTATTCACCCTCTCTCATCCTCCACTCTTCACTATTTCTTACTGCCTTCATTAATTCTTTCCCCTCTTATCCCTCACTGCTCTCCCTCACCATTCCCCTCCCTCTGTCTCCACCTCCTTCCTCCCTTCCCCCTCCTTCCTCCTTCTCCTCCTCCTCCCATCTTCCGTCTGTCCTCGTTTCTTCTCCCAAATAACCTTTTATCTTATCACACGTTTTTCTTACGTCTATATTTCTTCCTCCCCCATTTTCCCCCCCTTAAGGGGGGGGGGTAAAAGACCCCACCCGATTTTCATGGGGTTGTATTATCCGGTTTTTCATGGGGGTTGTATTAACCGGTTTTTCATGGGGGTTGTATTAACGGTTTTTTCATGGGGGTTGTATTAACCGGTTTTTC
>NC_069486.1:3701444-3711444 GCF_026875155.1 Cherax quadricarinatus
AGTGGTTCCCACTAGTGGTTCCACTAGTGGTTCCACTAGTGGTTCCAATAGTGTTCCAATAGTGGCTCCACTAGTGGTTCCACTAGTGTTCCAATAGTGGTTCCAATAGTGGCTCCCACTAGTGGTTCAATAGTGGTTCCACTAGTGGTTCCACTAGTGGTTCCAATAGTGGTTCCAATAGTGGTTCCATAGTGGCTCCACTAGTGGTTCCACTAGGGTTCCAATAGTGTTCCAATAGTGGCTCCACTAGTGGTTCCACTAGTGGTTCCACTAGTGGTTCCAATAGTGGCTCCACTAGTGGTTCCAATAGTGGCTCCACTAGTGGTTCCACTAGTGGTTCCACTAGTGGTTCCACTAGTGGTTCCAATAGTGGCTCCACTAGTGGTTCCACTAGTGGTTCCATATAGTGGCTTCCACTAGTGGTTCAATAGTGGCTCCACTAGTGGTTCCAATAGTGGTTCCACTAGTGGTTCCACTAGTGGTTCCAATAGTGGCTCCACTAGTGGTTCCACTAGTGGTTCCAATAGTGGCTCCACTAGTGGTTCCACTAGTGGTTCAATAGTGGCTCCACTAGTGGTTCACTAGTGGTTCCAATAGTGGCTCCACTAGTGGTTCAATAGAGGCTCCACTAGTGGTTCCAATAGTGGTTCCATAGTGGTTCCACTAGTGTTCCAATAGTGGCTCCACTAGTGTTTCCACTAGTGGTTCCAAATAGTGGCTCCACTAGTGGTTCCACTAGTGTTCTCCAATAGTGGCTCCACTAGTGGTTCCAATAGTGGTTCCACTAGTGTTCCAATAGTGGCTCCACTAGTGGTTCCACTAGTGGTTCCAATAGTGGCTCCACTAGTGGTTCCACTAGTGGTTCCAATAGTGGCTCCACTAGTGGTTCCAATAGTGGCTCCACTAGTGGTTCCAATAGTGGCTCACTAGTGTTCCACTAGTGGTTCCACTAGTGGTTCCACTAGTGGTTCCAATAGTGGCTCCACTAGTGGTTCCACTAGTGGTTCCAATAGTGGCTCCACTAGTGGTTCCAATAGTGGTTCCACTAGTGGTTCCAATAGTGGCTCCACTAGTGTAAGTATGGAGGCAGCTCCGTGTGTTATCCAACCCTCCTTCTTTACCTTTAAAGAGTTTCGAGAGTTTATCTACTCTGTGAGCCCGGCCATGGGCAAGGCTCGTCTGGTGCTTGCCTTGTCAACCAGGCTGTTGCTGCTGGAGGCCTGCTGCCCCACATATCCATCACAGCCTGGTTGATGTGGCGGTATTGTTGATAATGGCACAATACCGACAGGTTCATGTATATTAAATCCAGCCTGGGGGACTGACCTCCTCAAATACTTCTTCTCCTCTGTATTTGACTGATGAAGTCCACTGTGTAGGCGAAACGTTTCAACAATCTTCAAAATGTCTTTTTTCTGACATACAAAATCCCGTATAATTTCGGAAAAAACAGTCTATAATATATGGACACAGATGCAGCTCCTGGACCTGGTTCATGGAGTTTTAAACAACTGATAAATGACAATAGTACGGCATTAGATTTTTTTTGAGAAAGAGGTTAGGCCTATATGAAATATCAGAGACCTTAAACAGTGCAGACACTGGTGCTGTGTACGGGAGGTGGTAGACACTAGTAGTAGTAGTGGTAGTAGCAATAGTAGTGGAAGTAGCAGTAGTGGTAGTAGCAATAGTAGTGGAAGTAGCAGTAGTGATAGTAGTAGTAGTAATAGTAGTGGTAGTAGCAATAGTAGTGGTAGTAGCAGTAGTGATAGTAGTAGTAGTAATAGTAGTGGTAGTAGCAGTAGTGATAGTAGTAGCAATAGTAGTGGTAGTAGCAATAGTAGTGGTAGTAGCAGTAGTGATAGTAGTAATAGTAGTGGTAGTAGCAATAGTAGTGATAGTAGCAGTAGTGATAGTAGTAGTAGTAATAGTGGTAGTAGCAATAGTAGTAGTAGTAGTAATAGTGGTAGTAGCAATAGTAGTGGTAGTAGCATTAGTGATAGTAGTAATAGTAGTGGTAGTAGCAATAGTAGTGATAGTAGCAGTAGTGATAGTAGTAGCAATAGTAGTGGTAGTAGCAATAGTAGCGATAGTAGTAGTAATAGTGGTAGTAGCAATAGTAGTGGTATTAGCATTAGTGATAGAAGCAATAGTAGTGGTAGTAGCATTAGTGATAGTAGCATTAGTGATAGTAGTAGTAGTAGCAATAGTAGTGGTAGTAGCAATAATAGTGGTAGTAGCAAATAGTAGTGGTGTAGCAATAGAGTGGTAGTAGCAATAGTAGTGGTAGTAGCAATAGTAGTGGTAGTAGCAATAGTAGTGGTAGTAGCAATAGTAGTGGTAGTAGCAATAGTAGTGGTAGTAGCAATAGTAGTGGTAATAGCAATAGTAGTGGTAGTAGCAATAGGAGTGGTAGTAGCAATAGTAGTGGTAGTAGCAATAGTAGTGGTAGTAGCAATAGTAGTGGTAGTAGCAATAGTAGTGGTAGTAGCAATAGTAGTGGTAGTAGCAATAGGTAGTGGTAGTAGCAATAGTAGTGGTAGTAGCAATATAGTGGTAGTAGCAATAGTAGTGGTAGTAGCAATAGGAGTGGTAGTAGCAATAGTAGTGGTATAGCAATAGTAGTGGTAGTAGCAATAGTAGTGGTATAGCAATAGTAGTGGTAGTAGCAATAGTAGTGGTAGTAGCAATAGTAGTGGTAGTAGCAATAGTGGTAGTAGCAATAGAGTGGTAGTAGCAATAGTAGTGTAGTAGCAATAGTATGGTAGTAGCAATAGTAGTGTAGTTAGCAATAGTAGTGGTAGTAGCAATAGTAGTGGTTAGTAGCAATAGTAGTGGTAATAGCAATAGTAGTGGTAGTAGAATTGTGTGGTAGTAGCAATAGTAGTGGTAGTAGCAATAGTAGTGGTAGTAGCAATAGTGGTAATAGCAATAGTTGTGGTAGTAGCAATAGTAGTGGTAATACAATAGTAGTGGTAATAGCAATAGTAGTGGTAATAGCAATAGTAGTGTAGTAGCAATAGTAGTGTAATAGCAATAGTAGTGGTAATAGCAAAGTAGTGGGAATAACAATAGTAGTGGGTAATAGCAAGTAGTGGTAATAGCAATAGTAGTGGTAGTAGCAATAGTAGTGGTAATAGCAATAGTAGTGGTAGTAGCAATAGTAGTGGTAATAGCAATAGTAGTGGTAGTAGCAATAGTAGTGGTAGTAGCAATAGTAGTGGTAGTAGCAATAGTAGTGGTAGTAGCAATAGTAGTGGTAATAGCAATAGTAGTGGTAGTAGCAATAGTAGTGGTAATAGCAATAGTAGTGGTAGTAGCAATAGTAGTGGTAGTAGCAATAGTAGTGGTAATAGCAATAGTAGTGGTAGTAGCAATAGTAGTGGTAGTAGCAATAGTAGTGGTAATAGCAATAGTAGTGGTAGTAGCATAGTTAGTGGTAATAGCAATAGTAGTGGTAATAGCAAATAGTAGTGGTAGTAGCAATAGTAGTGGTAATAGCAATAGTAGTGTAATAGCAATAGTAGTGGTAGTAGCAATAGTAGTATAGCAATATGTAGTGGTTAGTAGCAATAGTAGTGGTAGTAGCAATAGTAGTGGTAGTAGCAATAGTAGTAGTAGCAATAGTAGTGGTAGTAGCAATAGTAGTGGTAGTAGCAATAGTAGTGGTAGTAGCAATAGTAGTGGTAGTAGCAATAGTAGTGGTAGTAGCAATAGTAGTGGTAGTAGCAATAGTAGTGGTAGTAGCAATAGTAGTGGTAGTAGCAATAGTAGTGGTAGTAGCAATAGTAGTGGTATAGCAATAGTAGTGGTATGTAGCAATAGTAGTGGTAGTAGCAATAGTAGTGGTAGTAGCAATAGTGGTAGTAGCAATATTAGTGGTAGTAGCAATAGTAGTGGTAATAGCAATAGTAGTGGTAGTAGCAATAGTAGTGGTAGTAGCAATAGTAGTGGTAGTAGCAATAGTAGTGGTTGTAGCAATAGTAGTGGTAGTAGCAATAGTAGTGGTAGTAGCAGTAGTGAAAGTAGTAGCAATAGTAGTGGTAGTAGCAATAGTAGTGGTAGTAGCAATAGTAGTGGTAGTAGCAATAGTAGTGGTTGTAGCAATAGTAGTGGTTGTAGCAATAGTAGTGGTAGTAGCAATAGTAGTGGTAGTAGCAGTAGTGAAAGTAGTAGCAATAGTAGTGGTAGTAGCAATAGTAGTGGTAGTAGCAATAGTAGTGGTAGTAGCAATAGTAGTGGTAGTAGCAATAGTAGTGGTAGTAGCAATAGTAGTGGTAGTAGCAATAGTAGTGGTAGTAGCAATAGTAGTGGTAGTAGCAATAGTAGTGGTAGTAGCAATAGTAGTGGTAGTAGCAATAGTAGTGTAGTAGCATAGTAGTGGTGTAGCAATAGTAGTGGTAGAGCAATAGTAGTGTAGTAGCAATATAGTGGTTAGTAGCAATAGTAGTGGTAGTAGCAACAGTGTGGTAGTAGCAATAGTAGTGGTAGTAGCAATAGTAGTGGTAGTAGCAATAGTAGTGGTAGTAGCAATAGTAGTGGTAGTAGCAATAGTAGTGGTAGTAGCAATAGTAGTGGTAGTAGCAATAGTAGTGGTAGTAGCAATAGTAGTGGTAGTAGCAATAGTAGTGGTAGTAGTAATAATAGCAGCAGTAATTTTAGCAATATCGTTGTAAAGATAGTGTTTACAAAGGTCATGTTACAAGGTGGTGTCAGAAGCTTTGTTGTGGTGGCCACTGTGGCGCTGGTTTTAACATAATTAAACCGGTTTTATGACGCTAATGAGTGAGGCTGAGTGTGGGGATGTGCTGGGAGGCGGGGAGGTGTGGGGATGTGCTGGTGGGGAAGGTGTGGGGATGTGTAGTGGGTGGTGGAACCTCCAGACATTCACTGTTCTGTAAAGAACTAAGTGTGGGCTCCACACTGGTGCTGGACATTCGAGGATTTATCCTGTGGTGAGATGCACTCTGTAAGGGTCCTTGTTTTAAGTTATTAAATAATTTTAGCAGTCTTGAGAGACAGGTTTGGCGTAATGTTTACCCTTCAACCTACTGCTGACAGCAGGTATTAGATAGAAGGAATATAGGTTAGTATTTATTAGCAGGATTTTCGACCTTTAACTTGAGAATGAAGTCAGGAACCTTGTAAAATCCTGAGAGAGAGAGAGAGAGAGAGAGAGAGAGAGAGAGAGAGAGACAGCTAATGTAGGTAACAGCTCTTAGCTTGTAAATAACGTTAGGAACCTTAATCTAACCTTGTAAAACACTGTGTAAGAGAGAGAGAGAGAGAGAGAGAGAGAGAGAGAGAGAGAGAGAGAGAGAGAGAGATTTATTAGAAGCAGCATAGGTCTTTCTCCTCCATTAAGCTAGACAAGTCCATTTAAACGGCTTGTGTAGTAGCTGTCTCCTGCCCAGCTTCAAGGAGAAGTATTTACACTTGTCTGAAAAGAAGAATCTCTCTCTCTCTCTCTCTCTCTCTCATTGGCTTCTTTATTTCGTTCGTTTTTGGTTCGGTTATTCGTTAACTTCTACGTTCAGTTTGTTCGGCTGATTTTGTGTGTGTGTGTCTTGGCTCAAATGAGAATTGTTACACACACACACACACACACACACACACACACACACACACACACACACACACACACACACACACACACACACTGTGCTGCACTAAAATATTGTATGAACAACAATGTTCAACAGTGCCGGGATTGAACTAAATCGGAACAGGAGTGAATCAGGTGTGTTCAGTCCAGTACGAGACGGACGGTGACGGGGGGAAGTCATCATGGTTTGGTCGTTAGTGTGAGTAGGTAATTTTCGTCAGATTTTTAGTGTATACTATAGATGTATACTATAGATGTATACTTTAGGTGTATACTAAGTGCTGTCATGTTTATCTGTAAGGTCCTGCTGTGTGTGCAAGGGCCTGTGTTTTGGAGAGTAAACTGTAGGCTAAGTAGCCGGCAGAAAGGGAGGGGGAGGCTGGTTGTCATGGAGACCCTATTTATATATATTATTTTAATAGTATCAGTGTGTTAGGTGATGTGAACTGGAGTTATGGTGATGTTGTAGTTGGTTAGATTATAACTTGTATGTAAGTTACTGTTAAGTGAGGTTTTGTGAAGGTTCATACTGGCCCTAGAGGGGATGTGTTGTCGTATGTAAATACCCCTAGACTTGTCAGGTCATTTACCTTTTAGGAGGCAGGACATTTTATTTAGGTTATGATTTAAAATTCGTAACACCCACACCCACACATTGCAAATGTAGTTCCCATTTTTTAAAAAAAAGGAGACAGAAAAGAGGCACTAAACTATAGACCCGTGTCACTGACGTGTATAGTATGCAAAGTTATGGAGAAGATTATCAGGAGGGGAGTGGTGGAGCACCTGGAACGGAACAGGAGTATAAATGACAACCAGCACGGATTCATGGAAGGAAAATCCTGTATCACAAACCTTCTGGAGTTTTATGATAAAGTAACAGAAGTAAGACAAGAGAGAGAGAGAGATGGGTAGATTGCATCTTCTTGGACTGCAGGAAGGCCTTCGACACAGTTCCTCATAAGAGATTAGTGCAGAAGCTAGAGGATCAGGCGCGTATAACAGGATGGGCACTGCAGTGGATCAGAGAATAACTGACAGGGAGGCAACAACGAGTCATGGTACGTGATGAGGTATCACAGTGGGCACCTGTGACGAGCGGGGTCCCACAGGGGTCAGTCCTAGGACCAGTGCTATTTTTGGTATATGAGAATGATATGATGGAAGGGATAGATTCAGAAGTGTCCCTGTTCGCAGATGATGTGAAGTTAATGATGAGAATTAAATCAGATGAGGATGAGACAGGACTACAAAGAGACCTGGACAGGCTGGACATGTGGTCCAGCAACTGGCTTCTCGAATTTAACCCCGCCAAATGAAAAGTCATGAAGATCGGAGAAGGGCACAGCAGACCGCAGACAGAATATAGGCTAGGTGGCCAAAGACTGCAAACCTCAAGGAGAAAGATCTTGGGGTGAGTATAACACCGAACACGTCACCGGAGGCACACATCAACCAAATAACTGCTGCAGCATACAGGCGCCTGGCAAACCTGAGAACAGCGTTCCGATACCTTAGTAAGGAATCTTTCAAGACACTGTACACCGTGTATGTTAGGCCCATACTGGAGTATGCAGCACCAGTTTGGAACCCACACCTGGTCAAGCACGTCAAGAAGTTAGAGAAAGTACAAAGGTTTGCAACAAGGTGAGTCCCGGAGCTGAGGGGAATGTCTCGTGAAGAAAGGGAAATCGACCTGACGACACTGGAGGACAGGAGGGTCAGGGGAGACATAACGACAGAGACAGGATGTTGCAGAGATGTGACACAGCAACAAGGGGTCACACTTGGAAGTTGAAGACTCAGAAGAGTCACAGGGATGTTAGGAAGTATTTCTTCAGTCATAGAGTTGTCAGGAAGTGGAGCAGTCTGGAGAGTGATGTAGTGGAGGCAGGAACCATACATAGCCTTAAGATGAGGTATGATAAAGCTCATGAAACAGGGAGAGAGAGAGAGAGAATCTAGTAGCGTTCAGTGAAGAGGCGGGGCCAGGAGCTGAGTCTCGACCCCTGCAACCACAGTTATGTGAGTACACACACAATCCGGTGTATTTTTTCACTAATATTCTTGGCTCTCTCTTATATATTCGTCTCTTAAATTTCAATTTAGAGTCAGAGAAAATAAGAAGGAAGCATTTGTGAGGCGACCTAGTCTCTCTCTCTCTCTCTCTCTCTCTCTCTCTCTCTCTCTCTCTGGGTTCTATAAGATTAGGTTAAGGTTGCTAACTTTATTTACAAGCTGAGAGTTGTTACATCAACTCATTTGAAAGCTCTTTTATTGTTTTGAGACAAATATGGGACAGGATGAAGTTGGAGCCAGCTGTAGGCCAGCTGTGGCCCATCTGTGAGCAAGCTGTGGGCCAGCAGCTTCATTTGGTCAACTGACTTCATATTCTTGATATCATTATGTTGATGGAACATGTTCCAGACTGGAGTCATCCTGGGAGTAAATGATCTCGGATGAAGTGATGTTCTGGAGAAGGTTACATTGTGTAGTTGCTGCTGGCTGCCCGTCTTGTGGTATAGAAGCTGTCTTCTCACTGTCCGTCTTGTGATGTAGCAGCTGTCTTCTCACTGCCCGTCTTGTGGTGTAGACGCTTGTCTTCTCACTGCCCGTCTTGTGGTGTAGACGCTTGTCTTCTCACCGCCCGTCTTGTGGTGTAGTAGCTGTCTCCTTACTGCCTGTCTTGTGGTGTAGACGCTTGTCTTCTCACTGCCCGTCTTGTGGTGTAGACGCTTGTCTTCTCACCGCCCGTCTTGTGTAGTAGCTGTCTCCTTACTGCCTGTCTTGTGGTGTAGACGCTTGTCTTCTCACCGCCCGTCTTGTAGTGTAGTAGCTGTCTCCTTACTGCCTGTCTTGTAGTGTAGACGCTTGTCTTCTCATTACCCGTCTTGTGGTATAGAAGCTGTCCTCTCACTGCCCGTCTTGTGGTGTAGTAGCTATCTTCTCACTGCCCGTCTTGTTGTATAGAAACTGTCCTCTCACTGCCCGTCTTGTGGTGTAGTAGCTGTCTTCTCACTGCCCGTCTTTAGGTACCAACTGGGTCCAGGCGAGAGACGAGTCGTCTTGCTTGGTTCTGTATTCTGTCAAGAAGTCGCGGATGAGACGGAGGGCAGGCAGTCCAAGAGAGTGGAGCATACTCAAGGTGTGAGTGCACTTGTACCTCTTACAGTCTCTTGTTGCTTCTAATGTCGAGCAGATGCGAGATCCTTCTTAGTGCTGTCATCTTCCTGCTGCCTTGTTTGTCAGATTCTCTCTCTCTCTCTCTCTCTCTCTCTCTCTCTCTCTCTCTCTCTCTCTCTCTCTCTCTCTCTCTCTCTCTCTCTCTCTCTCTCTCTCTCAGAATAGAATATTGAGGTTTATACATGTTACATCAAGGGTTACTTGTCAGCCATATTGGACGTGAAATTTTACGCCCACGTCCGCATTCATGAAAGATGTCTCTCATTTTCCTCAGCCGCGACGATGGTTACTGGTTGAGTGGTTTACATGGCCTAATTCACCAAGCTTTTGGTGTTGGCCACTCGCAGACCAACTTGTGAACCCCAGCCTGTCTGATCAGGTTCCTTGTTGAAGAGAGCTAGGGGGTCTTGAAGATGGCTAGGGGGTCTTGAAGACAGCTAGGGGTCTAGAAGACAACTAGGGGGTCTAGAAGACATCTAGGGTGGTCTAGAAGACAGCTAAGGGGGGTCTTGAAGACAGCTAGGGGTCTAGAAGACAACTAGGGGTCTAGAAGACATCTAGGGTGGTCTAGAAGACAGCTAAGGGGGGTCTGAAGACAGCTAGGGGTCTAGAAGACAACTAGGGGTCTAGAAGACATCTAGGGTGGTCTAGAAGACAGCTAAGGGGGGTCTTGAAGACAGCTAGGGGTCTAGAAGACAACTAGGGGCTCTAGAAGACATCTAGGGTGGTCTAGAAGACAGCTAAGGGGGGTCTTGAAGACAGCTAGGGGTCTAGAAGACAACTAGGGGGTCTAGAAGACATCTAGGGTGGTCTAGAAGACAGCTAGAGAGTCTTGAAGACGACTAGGAGTGTGTCGTAATTCCTCCAATGTATGAAGGGAGAATGTTAAGTCTTGGTTCTTTTACACTTACTAGTGTATTTTGAACCATCTGTAAAGCCTCTTGCTCTTGTAGGGAGTGATTTCAGTGTGCAGATTTGGGACCAGTTCCTCCAAAATTTTCCAGATGTCGATTATGAGGTATTTTTCTCTAAAACCCTCACCTGCCGAAAAGCCATCAACACGAACAATTTTTTAACAGGAAAAGCACAAGTGTTTTGAATGTGCCCCCTTGGCAACATTTTTTGAAATTTCATTATCCACCCTTCATTGAAAGTTCTCTTTATCCATCCATCTTTTTAAAGTTCATTACCATTCATTGAAGTTCTCTTTCC
>NC_069486.1:3716444-3777717 GCF_026875155.1 Cherax quadricarinatus
GGGAGAAGGTAGGGGAGTGGAGGTCTCTGAGGGGGGGAGAAGGTAGGGGAGTGGAGGTCTCTGAGGTGGGGAGAAGGTAGGGGAGTGGAGGTCTCTGAGGTGGGAGAAGGTAGGGAGTGGAGGTCTCTGAGGGGGGAGAAGGTAGGGAGTGGAGGTCTCTGAGGTGGGGAGAAGGTAGGGGAGTGGAGGTCTCTGAGGTGGGGAGAAGGTAGGGGAGTGGAGGTCTCTGAGGGGGGAGAAGGTAGGGGAGTGGAGGTCTCTGAGGTGGGAGAAGGTAGGGGGTGGAGGTCTCTGAGGGGGAGAAGGTAGGGAGTGGAGGTCTCTGAGGTGGGGAGAAGGTAGGGAGTGGAGGTCTCTGAGGTGGGGAGAAGGTAGGGGAGTGGAGGTCTCTGAGGTGGGGAGAAGGTAGGGGAGTGGAGGTCTCTGAGGTGGGGAGAAGGTAGGGGAGTGGAGGTCTCTGAGGTGGGGAGAAGGTAGGGGAGTGGAGGTCTCTGAGGTGGGGAGAAGGTAGGGGAGTGGAGGTCTCTGAGGTGGGGAGAAGGTAGGGGAGTGGAGGTCTCTGAGGTGGGGGAAGGTAGGGGAGTGGAGGTCTCTGAGGTGGGGAGAAGGTAGGGGAGTGGAGGTCTCTGAGGGGGGAGAAGGTAGGGGAGTGGAAGGTCTCTGAGGTGGGGAGAAGGTAGGGGAGTGGAGTCTCTGAGGGGGGGAGATAGGTAGGGGAGTGGAGGTCTCTGAGGTGGGAGAAGGTAGGGGAGTGGAGGTCTCTGAGGTGGGGAGAAGGTAGGGGAGTGGAGGTCTCTGAGTGGGGAGAAGGAGGGGAGTGGAGGTCTCTGAGGTGGGGAGAAGGTAGGGAGTGGAGGTCTCTGAGGTGGGGAGAAGGTAGGGGAGTGGAGGTCTCTGAGGTGGTGGAGAAGGTAGGGGAGTGGAGGTCTCTGAGGTGGGGAGAAGGTAGGGGAGTGGAGGTCTCTGAGGTGGGGAGAAGGTAGGGGAGTGGAGGTCTCTGAGGTGGGAGGAGAAGGTCAGAGGGAGTGGAGGTCTCTGAGGTGGGGGAGAAGGTAGGGGAGTGGAGGTCTCTGAGTGGGGAGAAGGTAGGGAGTGGAGGTCTCTGAGGTGGGGAGAAGGTAGGGGAGTGGAGGTCTCTGAGGTGGGGAGAAGGTAGGGGAGTGGAGGTCTCTGAGGTGGGGAGAAGTAGGGGAGTGGAGGTCTCTGAGGGGGGAGAAGGTAGGGGAGTGGAGGTCTCTGAGTGGGGAGAAGGTAGGGGAGTGGAGGTCTCTGAGGTGGGGAGAAGGTAGGGGAGTGGAGGTCTCTGAGGTGGGGAGAAGGTAGGGGAGTGGAGGTCTCTGAATGGGGAGAAGGTAGGGGAGTGGAGGTCTCTGAGGTGGGGAGAAGGTAGGGAGTGGAGGTCTCTGAGGTGGGGAAGGTAGGGGAGTGGAGGTCTCTGAGGTGGGGAGAAGGTAGGGAGTGGAGGTCTCTGAGGTGGGGAGAAGGTAGGGGATGGAGGTCTCTGAGGTGGGGAGAAGGTAGGGGAGTGGAGGTCTCTGAGGTGGGGAGAAGGTAGGGAGTGGAGGTCTCTGAGGTGGGAGAAGGTAGGGAGTGGAGGTCTCTGAGGGGGGAGAAGGTAGGAAGAGTGGAGGTCTCTGAGGTGGGAGAAGGTAGGGGAGTGGAGGTCTCTGAGGTGGGGAGAAGGTAGGGGAGTGGAGGTCTCTGAGGTGGGGAGAAGGTAGGGAGTGGAGGTCTCTGAGGTGGGGAGAAGGTAGGGGAGTGGAGGTCTCTGAGGAGGGAGAAGGTAGGGGAGTGGAGGTCTCTGAGGTGGGGAGAAGGTAGGGGAGTGGAGGTCTCTGAGGTGGGGAGAAGGTAGGGAGTGGAGTCCTGAGGTGGGAAAGGTGGGGAGTCTCTGAGGTGGGGAGAAGGTAGGGAAGTGGAGGTCTCTGAGGTGGGAGAAGGTAGGGGAAGTGGAGGTCTCTGAGGTGGGGAGAAGGTAGGGGAAGTGGAGGTCTCTGAGGTGGGAGAAGGTAGGGGAGTGGAGGTCTCTGAGGTGGGGAGAAGGTAGGGGAGTGGAGGTCTCTGAGGTGGGAGAAGGTAGGGGAGTGAGGTCTCTGAGGTGGGGAGAAGGTAGGGGAGTGGAGGTCTCTGAGGTGGGAGAAGGTAGGGGAGTGGAGGTCTCTGAGGTGGGGAGAAGGTAGGGGAGTGGAGGTCTCTGAGGTGGGGAGAAGGTAGGGGAGTGGAGGTCTCTGAGGTGGGGAGAAGGTAGGGGAGTGGAGGTCTCTGAGGTGGGGAGAAGGTAGGGGAGTGGAGGTCTCTGAGGTGGGGAGAAGGTAGGGGAGTGGAGGTCTCTCAGTGGGGAGAAGGTAGTGGAGTGAGGTCTCTGAGTGGGGAGAAGGTAGGGGAGTGGAGATCTCTCAGGTGGGGAGAAGGTAGGGGAGTGGAGGTCTCTGAGGGTGGGGAGAAGGTAGGGAGTGGAGATCTCTCAGGTGGGGAGAAGTTAGGGGAGTGGAGGTCTCTCAGGTGGCGAGAAGGTAGGGGAGTGGAGATCTCTCAGTGGGGAGAAGGTAGGGGAGTGGAGGTCTCTGAGGTGGGGAGAAGGTAGGGGAGTGGAGGTCTCTCAGTGGGGAGAAGGTAGGGGAGTGGAGATCTCTGAGGTGGGGAGAAGGTAGGGGAGTGGAGGTCTCTGAGGTGGGGAGAAGGTAGGGAGTGAGGTCTCTGAGGTGGGGAGAAGGTAGGGGAGTGGAGGTCTCTCAGACGGGGGGAAGGTAGGGGAGTGGAGATCTCTCAGACGGGGGAAAGGTAGGGGAGTGGAGATCTCTCAGACGGGGAAAGGTAGGGGAGTAGAGATCTCTCAGACGGGGGAAAGGTAGGGGAGTGGAGATCTCTCAGACGGGGGAAAGGTAGGGGAGTGGAGATCTCTCAGACGGGAGAAGATAGAGGAGTGGAGATCTCTCAGACGGGGGGAAGGTAGGGGAGTGGAGATCTCTCAGACGGGGGAAAGGTAGGGGAGTGGAGATCTCTCAGACGGGGGAAGGTAGAGGAGTGGAGATCTCTCAGACGGGGGAAAGGTAGAGGAGTGGAGATCTCTCAGACGGGGAGAAGGTAGGGGAGTGGAGATCTCTCAGACGGGGAGAAGGTAGAGGAGTGGAGATCTTTCAGACGGGGAGAAGGTAGGGGAGTGGAGATCTCTCAGACGGGGGGAAGGTAGAGGAGTGGAGATCTCTCAGACGGGGGGAAGGTAGGTACTGGAGATCTCTCAGACGGGGGGAAGGTAGGGAGTGGAGATCTCTCAGACGGGGAGAAGGTAGGGAGTGGAGATCTCTCAGACGGGGAGAAGGTAGGGGAGTGGAGATCTCTCAGACGGGGGGAAGGTAGGGAGTAGAGATCTCTCAGACGGGGGGAAGGTAGGGAGTGGAGATCTCTCAGACGGGGAAAAGGTAGGGAGTGGAGATCTCTCAGACGGGGAAAAGGTAGGGAGTGGAGATCTCTCAGAACGGGGGAGGTAGGGAGTAGAGATCTCTCAGACGGGGGGAAGGTAGGGAGTGGAGATCTCTCAGACGGGGAAAAGGTAGGGAGTGGAGATCTCTCAGACGGGGAAAAGGTAGGGAGTGGAGATCTCTCAGACGGGGGGAAGGTAGAGGAGTGGAGATCTCTCAGACGGGGGAAGGTAGGGAGTGGAGATCTCTCAGACGGGGAAAAGGTAGGGAGTGGAGATCTCTCAGACGGGGAAAAGGTAGGGAGTGGAGATCTCTCAGACGGGGAAAAGGTAGGGAGTGGAGATCTCTCAGACGGGGGGAAGGTAGGGAGTGGAGATCTCTCAGACGGGGAAAAGGTAGGGGAGTGGGGAGATGTCTTAGACGGGGAAAAGGTAGGGAGTGGAGATCTCTCAGGTGGGGAGAAGGTAGGGGAGTGGAGAATCTCTCAGACGGCGGGGGAAGGTAGGGAGTAGAGATCTCTCAGACGGGGGAAGGTAGGAGTGGAGATCTCTCAGACGGGGAAAAGGTAGGGAGTGGAGATCTCTCAGACGGGGAAAAGGTAGGGGAGTGGGGAGATGTCTTAGACGGGAAAAGGTAGGGAGTGGAAGATCTCTCAGACGGGGGGAAGGTAGGGAGTGGAGATCTCTCAGACGGGGGGAAGGTAGGGAGTGGAGATCTCTCAGACGGGAAAAAGGTAGGGGAGTGGGGAGATGTCTTAGACGGGGAAAAGGTAGGAGTGGAGATCTCTCAGACGGGGGGAAGGTAGGGAGTGGAGATCTCTCAGACGGGGGAAGGTAGGGAGTGGAGATCTCTCAGACGGGGGGGAAGGTAGGGGAGTGGGGAGATGTCTTAGACGGGGAAAAAGGTAGGGAGTGGAGATCTCTCAGACGGGGGGAAGGTAGGGAGTGGAGATCTCTCAGACGGGGGGAAGGTAGGGAGTGGAGATCTCTCAGACGGGGGGAAGGTAGGAGTGGAGATCTCTCAGACGGGGGTAAGGTAGGGAGTGGAGATCTCTCAGACGGGGAAAAGGTAGGGGAGTGGGGAGATGTCTTAGACGGGGAAAAGGTAGGGAGTGGAGATCTCTCAGACGGGGGGAAGGTAGGGAGTGGAGATCTCTCAGACGGGGAAAAGGTAGGGGAGTGGGGAGATGTCTTAGACGGGGAAAAGGTAGGGAGTGGAGATCTCTCAGACGGGGGGAAGGTAGGGAGTGGAGATCTCTCAGACGGGGGGAAGGTAGGGAGTGGAGATCTCTCAGACGGGGAAAAGGTAGGGGAGTGGGGAGATGTCTTAGACGGGGAAAAGGTAGGGAGTGGAGATCTCTCAGGTGGGGAGAAGGTAAGGGAGTGGAGATCTCTCAGACGGAGAGAAGGTAAGGGAGTGGAGATCTCTCAGACGGAGAGAAGGTAAGGGAGTGGAGATCTCTCAGACGGAGAGACGGTAAGGGAGTGGAGATCTCTCAGACGGAGAGACGGTAAGGGAGTGGAGATCTCTCAGACGGAGAGAAGGTAAGGGAGTGGAGATCTCTCAGACGGAGAGAAGGTAAGGGAGTGGAGATCTCTCAGACGGAGAGAAGGTAAGGGAGTGGAGATCTCTCAGACGGAGAGACGGTAAGGGAGTGGAGATCTCTCAGACGGAGAGTGGTAAGGGAGTGGAGATCTCTCAGACGGAGAGAAGGTAAGGGAGTGGAGATCTCTCAGACGGAGAGAAGGTAAGGGAGTGGAGATCTCTCAGACGAGAGACGGTAAGGGAGTGGAGATCTCTCAGACGGAGAGAAGGTAAGGGAGTGGAGATCTCTCAGACGGAGAGACGGTAAGGGAGTGGAGATCTCTCAGACGGAGAGACGGTAAGGGAGTGGAGATCTCTCAGACGGAGAGACGGTAAGGGAGTGGAGATCTCTCAGACGGAGAGACGGTAAGGAGTGGAGATCTCTCAGACGGAGAGAAGGTAAGGGAGTGGAGATCTCTCAGACGGAGAGGAAGGTAAGGAGTGGAGATCTCTCAGACGGAGAGAAGGTAAGGGAGTGGAGATCTCTCAGACGGAGAGTGGTAAGGGAGTGGAGATCTCTCAGACGGAGAGAAGGTAAGGGAGTGGAGATCTCTCAGACGGAGAGACGGTAAGGGAGTGGAGATCTCTCAGACGGAGAGACGGTAAAGGAGTGGAGATCTCTCAGACGGAGAGACGGTTGGGGTCAAATTTAAGAAATTTGCTTAAGATATCTGGTATCTTATTTTCATTAATTAGATATCTTAACATATCACATAATAATTGTACAGTTAAACTCAGTGTTCAGGTTAGTGACCAGAAGGCTGGTCACATACTGGTCAGTGACCAGATGGCTGGTCACATACTGGTCAGTGACCAGAAGGCTGGTCACATACTGGTCAGTGACCAGAAGGCTGGTCACATACTGGTCAGTGACCAGAAGGCTGGTCACATACTGGTCAGTGACCAGAAGGCTGGTCACATACTGGTCAGTGACCAGAAGGCTGGTCACATACTGGTCAGTGACCAGAAGGCTGGTTCACATACTGGTCAGTGACCAGAAGGCTGGTCACATACTGGTCAGTGACCAGAAGGCTGGTCACATACTGGTCAGTGACCAGAAGGCTGGTCACATACTGGTCAGTGACCAGAAGGCTGGTCACATACTGGTCAGTGACCAGAAGGCTGGTCACATACTGGTCAGTGACCAGAAGGCTGTCACATACTGGTCAGTGACCAGAAGGCTGGTCACATACTGGTCAGTGACCAGAAGGCTGGTCACATACTGGTCAGTGACCAGAAGGCTGGTCACATACTGGTCAGTGACCAGAAGGCTGGTCACATACTGGTCAGTGACCAGAAGGCTGGTCACATACTGTCAGTGACCATGAAGGCTGGTCACATACTGGTCAGTGACCAGAAGGCTGTCACATAACTGGTCAGTGACCAGAAGGCTGGTCACATACTGGTCAGTGACCAGAAGGCTGGTCACATACTGGTCAGTGACCAGAAGGCTGGTCACATACTGGTCAGTGACCAGAAGGCTGGTCCACATACTGGGTCAGTGACCAGAAGGCTGGTCACATACTGGTCAGTGACCAGAAGGCTGGTCACATACTGGTGAGTGACCAGAAGGCTCGTCACATACTGGTGAGTGACCAGAAGGCTGGTCACATACTGGTCAGTGACCAGAAGGCTGGTCACATACTGGTCAGTGACCAGAAGGCTGGTCACATACTGGTCAGTGACCAGAAGGCTGGTCACATACTGGTCAGTGACCAGAAGGCTGGTCACATACTGGTCAGTGACCAGAAGGCTGGTCACATACTGGTCAGTGACCAGAAGGCTGGTCACATACTGGTCAGTGACCAGAAGGCTGGTCACATACTGGTCAGTGACCAGAAGGCTAATCACATACTGGTCAGTGACCAGAAGGCTAATCACATACTGGTCAGTGACCAGAAGGTTGGTCACATACTGGTCAGTGACCAGAAGGTTGGTCACATACTGGTCAGTGACCAGAAGGCTGGTCACATACTGGTCAGTGACCAGAAGCTGGTCACATACTGGTCAGTGACCAGAAGGCTGGTCACATACTGGTCAGTGACCAGAAGGCTGGTCACATACTGGTCAGTGACCAGAAGGCTGGTCACATACTGGTCAGTGACCAGAAGGCTGGTCACATACTGGTCAGTGACCACAAGGCTGGTCACATACTGGTCAGTGACCACATGGCTGGTCACATACTGGTCAGTGACCAGAAGGCTGGTCACATACTGGTCAGTGACCAGAAGGCTGGTCACATACTGGTCAGTGACCAGAAGGCTGGTCACATACTGGTCAGTGACCAGAAGGCTGGTCACATACTGGTCAGTGACCAGAAGGCTGGTCACATACTGGTCAGTGACCAGAAGGCTGGTCACATACTGGTCAGTGACCAGAAGGCTGGTCACATACTGGTCAGTGACCACAAGGCTGGTCACATACTGGTCAGTGACCAGAAGGCTGGTCACATACTGGTCAGCGACCAGAAGGCTGGTCACATACTGGTCAGCGACCAGAAGGCTGGTCACATACTGGTGAGCGACCAGAAAGCTGGTCACATACTGGTCAGTGACCAGAAGGCTGGTCACATACTGGTCAGTGAGCAGAAAGCTGGTCACATACTCGTGAGTGACCAGAAAGCTGGTCACATACTGGTCAGTGACCAGAAAGCTGGTCACATACTTTTCAGTGACCAGAAAGCTGGTCACATACTGGTCAGTGACCAGAAAGCTGGTCACATACTGGTCAGTGACCAGAAGGCTGGTCACATACTGGTCAGTGAGCAGAAAGCTGGTCACATACTGGTGAGTGACCAGAAAGCTGGTCACATACTGGTCAGTGACCAGAAGGCTTGTCACATACTGGTGAGTGACCAGAAAGCTGGTCACATACTGGTCAGTGACCAGAAAGCTGGTCACATACTGGTCAGTGACCAGAAGGCTGGTCACATACTGGTCAGTGAGCAGAAAGCTGGTCACATACTGGTCAGTGAGCAGAAAGCTGGTCACATACTGGTGAGTGACCAGAAAGCTGGTCACATACTGGTCAGTGAGTAGAAAGCTGGTCACATACTGGTCAGTGACCAGAAAGCTGGTCACATATTGGTCAGTGACCAGAAGGCTGGTCACATACTTTTCAGTGACCAGAAAGCTGGTCACATACTGGTCAGTGACCAGAAGGCTGGTCACATACTGGTCAGTGACCAGAAGGCTGGTCACATACTGGTCTGTGACCAGAAGGCTGGTCACATACTGGTCACATTGCATTTGGTTTATCTGTGTCAAAGTGCCAGAAGCACTTGCAACCAAACCTAAGTCTGGCCACTGCAACATCAGTGTCAACATTGCTAATTGTTCCATAAACATATCTACGTACGTTATCATAGTGGGTTATAGATCTATCTTTATGTTATAGATCTATCTTTATGTTATAGATCTATCTTTATGTTATAGTGAGTTATAGCTTGAGGGGTCAGCGCCCCCGCCTCTCGGTATCAGACCAACTGGTGTTGTGGATGTGATGGTGTATCTTGTGCGAGTGTGGGCATGGGGTATAGCATGGGCGTGCGAGCATGGGCGTGCCTGCATGGGCGTGCGGGCATGAGCGTGGGGGCATGGGCGTGCGGGCATGGGCGTGCGGGCGTGATTTCCTTGATGGTGCCATTCTCCTTAAGTGACGAAGGTTTTAACTTCTTGCTATAACTAATTTAACTTGTATGTTGGTCATCTGTACCGGTCCAGCGGTCCAGCAGGGCTGGTCCATCCGGTTTATCCCTGTCCACAGATGGTGGTCCAGTTCATGCTATATTGGTCCACTGGTGCCGGTATCCTGGCTCACCAGTTCCTGCTGTGTTGGTCCACTGATCCTGGTCCATTTCTTGCTATGTTGGTCCACTGAGCCTGGTATCCTGGTCCATCATTTCCTGCTAGGAAAGGGTTTTGAAGTCAGCTAGGGGGTCCTGAAGACAGCTAGGAGGTCCTGAAGACAGCTAGGGGTCCTGAAGACAACTAGGAGGTCGTGAAGACAGCTAGGGGTCCTGAAGACAACTAGGAGGTCGTGAAGACAGCTAGGGGTCCTGAAGACAACTAGGAGGTCGTGAAGACAGCTAGGGGTCCTGAAGACAACTAGGAGGTCCTGAAGACAGCTAGGGGTCCTGAAGACAACTAGGAGGTCGTGAAGACAGCTAGGGGTCCTGAAGACAACTAGGAGGTCGTGAAGACAGCTAGGGGTCCTGAAGACAGCTAGGAGGTCCTGAAGACAACTAGGAGGTCCTGAAGACAGCTAGGAGGTCCTGAAGGCAGCTAGGGGGTCCTGAAGACAGCTAGGGGTTCTGAAGTCAGCTAGGGGTCCTGAAGACAGCTAGGGGGTCCTGAAGGCAGCTAGGAGGTCCTGAAGACAACTAGGAGGTCCTGAAGACAACTAGGAGGTCCTGAAGGCAGCTAGGGGGTCCTGAAGACAGCTAGGAGGTCCTGAAGGCAGCTAGGGGATCCTGAAGACAGCTAGGAGGTCCTGAAGGCAGCTAGGGGGTCCTGAAGACAGCTAGGGGTTCTGAAGTCAGCTAGGGGTCCTGAAGTCAGCTAGGAGGTCCTGAAGACAACTAGGAGGTCCTGAAGACAGCTAGGAGGTCCTGAAGGCAGCTAGGGGGTCCTGAAGACAGCTAGGGGTTCTGAAGTCAGCTAGGGGTCCTGAAGACAGCTAGGGGGTCCTGAAGGCAGCTAGGGGTCCTGAAGACAGTTAAGAGGTCCTGAAGACAGCTAGGAGGTCTTGAAGACAGCTAGGGGTCCTGAAGACAGCTAGGAGGTCCTGAAGACAGCTAGGAGGTCCTGAAGGCAGCTAGGGGGTCCTGAAGACAACTAGGGATCCTGAAGTCAGCTAGGGGGTCCTGAAGTCAGCTAGGGGGTCCTGAAGACAGCTAGGAGGTCCTGAAGACAGCTAGGGGTTCTGAAGACAACTAGGGGTCCTGAAGGCAGCTAGGGGGTCCTGAAGATAGCTAGGGGTTCTGAAGTCAGCTAGGGGGTCCTGAAGACAGCTAGGAGGTCCTGAAGACAGCTAGGGGTTCTGAAGACAACTAGGGATCCTGAAGTCAGCTAGGGGGTCCTGAAGGCAGCTAGGGGGTCCTGAAGGTAGCTAGGGGTCCTGAAGACAGCTAGGGGTCCTGAAGGCAGCTAGGGGGTCCTGAAGGCAGCTAGGGGTCCTGAAGGCAGCTAGGGGGTCCTGAAGACAGCTAGGGGTTCTGAAGTCAGCTAGGGGGTCCTGAAGACAGCTAGGAGGTCCTGAAGACAGCTAGGGGTTCTGAAGTCAGCTAGGTGTTCTGAAGACAACTAGGGGATCCTGAAGACAGCTAGGGGTCCTGAAGACAACTAGGGGGTCCTGAAGACAGCTAGGGGTCCTGAAGACAGCTAGGGGGTCCTGAAGACAGCTAGGGGTCCTGAAGACAGCTTGGGGTCCTGAAGACAGCTAGGGGGTCCTGAAGACAGCTAGGGGTCCTGAAGACAGCTAGGTCTTAAAGACAGCTAGGGGTCCTGAAGACAGCTAGGGGTCCTGAAGACAACTAGGGGGTCCTGAAGACAGGGGTCCTGAAGACAGCTAGGGGGTCCTGAAGACAGCTAGGGGTCCTGAAGACAGCTAGGATTTCTTGAATACAGCTAGGGGTTCTGAAGTCAGCTAGGAGTTCTGAAGACAACTAGGGTGTCCTGAAGACAGCTAAGAGGTCTTGAAGACAGCTAGGGGTCCTGAAGACAGCTAGGGGTCCTGAAGACAACTAAGGGGTCCTGAAGACAGCTAGGGGTCCTGAAGACAGCTAGGGGTCCTGAAGACAGCTAGGGGGTCCTGAAGACAACTAAGGGGTCCTGAAGACAGCTAGGGGTCCTGAAGACAGCTAGGGGTCCTGAAGACAACTAGGGGGTCCTGAAGACAGGGGTCCTGAAGACAGCTAGGGGGTCCTGAAGACAGCTAGGGGTCCTGAAGACAGCTAGGATTTCTTGAATACAGCTAGGGGTTCTGAAGTCAGCTAGGAGTTCTGAAGACAACTAGGGTGTCCTGAAGACAGCTAAGAGGTCTTGAAGACAGCTAGGGGTCCTGAAGACAGCTAGGGGTCCTGAAGACAACTAAGGGGTCCTGAAGACAGCTAGGGGTCCTGAAGACAGCTAGGGGTCCTGAAGACAGCTAGGGGGTCCTGAAGACAACTAAGGGGTCCTGAAGACAGCTAGGGGTCCTGAAGACAGCTAGGGGGTCCTGAAGACAGCTAGGGGTCCTGAAGACAGCTAGGGGGTCCTGAAGACAGCTAGGGGCCCTGAAGACAGCTAGGGGGTCCTGAAGACTGCTAGGGTTCCTGAAGACAGCTAGGGGTCCTGAAGACAGCTAGGGCTCCTGAAGACAACTAAGGGGTCCTGAAGACAGCTAGGGTTCCTGAAGACAGCTAGGGGGTCCTGAAGACAACTAGGGGTCCTGAAGACAGCTAGGGGGTCCTGAAGACAGCTAGGGGTCCTGAAGACAGCTAAGTAGTGCGTTGGTACTGAGAGTCAGTAAGCTTTTTCTCCCAGTTCAGCTGTCGATTCCAGACTGTCGATTCCTAGATTGCAGCTCTGTGTCTCCTAGTCACCTTCTGGCTATTGTCGACAGTCCCTGAGGAACTGTACACACCACAGAAAGGAAGAAATCTCAACCTCTCTCTCTCTCTCCTTCGTGACCTAGGAGAGTGGTGATAGCAGTGGTGGTACTACTGCTATCACCACTACCACCACCCACTACCACCACCCATACTGCCAGGTCTGGTTGCTACAACGCCCTACCACCTTGTAGTTCCCTGGTGATGCTAACTGCAGCTCAGCTGGAAGGATGCCTTTGTAGCTGTCATCGTGGATGAACCGTTGATGGGATACTTGACGATATCCTCGCTGACACTGCTGAAGTCTGCCAGTTCACAGTGACACTGCTGAAGTCTGCCAGTTGACGGTGACACTGCTGAAGTCTGCCAGTTCACAGTGACACTGCTGAAGTCTGCCAGTTCACAGTGACACTGCTGAAGTCTGCCAGTTGACGGTGACACTGCTGAAGTCTGCCAGTTGACGGTGACACTGCTGAAGTCTGCCAGTTGACGGTGACACTGCTGAAGTCTGCCAGTTGACGGTGACACTGCTGAAGTCTGCCAGTTGACGGTGACACTGCTGAAGTCTGCCAGTTGACGGTGACACTGCTGAAGTCTGCCAGTTGACGGTGACACTGCTGAAGTCTGCCAGTTGACGGTGACACTGCTGAAGTCTGCCAGTTGACGGTGACACTGCTGAAGTCTGCCAGTTGACGGTGACACTGCTGAAGTCTGCCAGTTGACGGTGACACTACTGAAGTCTGCCAGTTGACGGTGACACTGCTGAAGTCTGCCAGTTGACGGTGACACTGCTGAAGTCTGCCAGTTGACGGTGACACTGCTGAAGTCTGCCAGTTGACGGTGACACTGCTGAAGTCTGCCAGTTGACGGTGACACTGCTGAAGTCTGCCAGTTGACGGTGACACTGCTGAAGTCTGCCAGTTGACGGTGACACTGCTGAAGTCTGCCAGTTGACGGTGACACTGCTGAAGTCTGCCAGTTGACGGTGACACTGCTGAAGTCTGCCAGTTGACGGTGACACTGCTGAAGTCTGCCAGTTGACGGTGACACTGCTGAAGTCTGCCAGTTGACGGTGACACTGCTGAAGTCTGCCAGTTGACGGTGACACTGCTGAAGTCTGCCAGCTCAGGCTGACACTACTGAAGTCTGCCAGTTGACGGTGACACTGCTGAAGTCTGCCAATTGACGGTGACACTGCTGAAGTCTGCCAGTTGACGGTGACACTGCTGAAGTCTGCCAGTTGACGGTGACACTGCTGAAGTCTGCCAGTTGACGGTGACACTGCTGAAGTCTGCCAGTTGACGGTGACACTGCTGAAGTCTGCCAGTTGACGGTGACACTGCTGAAGTCTGCCAGTTGACGGTGACACTGCTGAAGTCTGCCAGTTGACGGTGACACTGCTGAAGTCTGCCAGTTGACGGTGACACTGCTGAAGTCTGCCAGTTGACGGTGACACTGCTGAAGTCTGCCAGTTGACGGTGACACTGCTGAAGTCTGCCAGTTGACGGTGACACTGCTGAAGTCTGCCAGTTGACGGTGACACTGCTGAAGTCTGCCAGTTGACGGTGACACTGCTGAAGTCTGCCAGTTGACGGTGACACTGCTGAAGTCTGCCAGTTGACGGTGACACTGCTGAAGTCTGCCAGTTGACGGTGACACCTGCTGAAGTCTAGCCAGTTGACGGTGACACTGCTGAAGTCTGCCAGTTGACGGTGACACTGCTGAAGTCTGCCAGTTGACGGTGACACTGCTGAAGTCTGCCAGTTGACGGTGACACTGCTGAAGTCTGCCAGTTGACGGTGACACTGCTGAAGTCTGCCAGTTGACGGTGACACTGCTGAAGTCTGCCAGTTGACGGTGACACTGCTGAAGTCTGCCAGTTGACGGTGACACTGCTGAAGTCTGCCAGTTGACGGTGACACTGCTGAAGTCTGCCAGTTGACGGTGACACTGCTGAAGTCTGCCAGTTGACGGTGACACTGCTGAAGTCTGCCAGTTGACGGTGACACTGCTGAAGTCTGCCAGTTGACGGTGACACTGCTGAAGTCTGCCAGTTGACGGTGACACTGCTGAAGTCTGCCAGTTGACGGTGACACTGCTGAAGTCTGCCAGTTGACGGTGACACTGCTGAAGTCTGCCAGTTGACGGTGACACTGCTGAAGTCTGCCAGTTGACGGTGACACTGCTGAAGTCTGCCAGTTGACGGTGACACTGCTGAAGTCTGCCAGTTGACGGTGACACTGCTGAAGTCTGCCAGTTGACGGTGACACTGCTGAAGTCTGCCAGTTGACGGTGACACTGCTGAAGTCTGCCAGTTGACGGTGACACTGCTGAAGTCTGCCAGTTGACGGTGACACTGCTGAAGTCTGCCAGTTGACGGTGACACTGCTGAAGTCTGCCAGTTGACGGTGACACTGCTGAAGTCTGCCAGTTGACGGTGACACTGCTGAAGTCTGCCAGTTGACGGTGACACTGCTGAAGTCTGCCAGTTGACGGTGACACTGCTGAAGTCTGCCAGTTGACGGTGACACTGCTGAAGTCTGCCAGTTGACGGTGACACTGCTGAAGTCTGCCAGTTGACGGTGACACTGCTGAAGTCTGCCAGTTGACGGTGACACTGCTGAAGTCTGCCAGTTGACGGTGACACTGCTGAAGTCTGCCAGTTGACGGTGACACTGCTGAAGTCTGCACGAGGATTGACGGTGGTGACACTGCTGAAGTCTGCCAGTTGACGGTGACACTGCTGAAGTCTGCCAGTTTGACGGTGACACTGCTGAAGTCTGCCAGTTGACGGTGACACTGCTGAAGTCTGCCAGTTGACGGTGACACTGCTGAAGTCTGCCATTTGACGGTGACACTGCTGAAGTCTGCCAGTTGACGGTGACACTGCTGAAGTCTGCCAGTTGACGGTGACACTGCTGAAGTCTGCCAGTTGACGGTGACACTGCTGAAGTCTGCCAGTTGACGGTGACACTGCTGAAGTCTGCCAGTTGACGGTGACACTGCTGAAGTCTGCCAGTTGACGTGACACTGCTGAAGTCTGCCAGTTGACGGTGACACTGCTGAAGTCTGCCAGTTGACGGTGACACTGCTGAAGTCTGCCAGTTGACGGTGACACTGCTGAAGTCTGCCAGTTGACGGTGACACTGCTGAAGTCTGCCAGTTGACGGTGACACTGCTGAAGTCTCCCAGTTGACGGTGACACTGCTGAAGTCTCCCAGTTCACGGTGACACTGCTGAAGTCTGCCAGTTGACGGTGACACTGCTGAAGTCTCCCAGTTCACGGTGACACTACTGAAGTCTCCCAGTTCACAGTGACACTGCTGAAGTCTCCCAGTTCACGGTGACACTGCTGAAGTCTGCCAGCTCAGGCTGACACTGCTGAAGTCTGCCAGTTCACGGTGACACTGCTGAAGTCTGCCAATTGACGGTGACACTGCTGAAGTCTGCCAGTTGACGGTGACACTGCTGAAGTCTGCCAGTTGACGGTGACACTGCTGAAGTCTGCCAGTTCACAGTGACACTGCTGAAGTCTGCCAGTTCACGGTGACACTGCTGAAGTCTCCCAGTTCACGGTGACACTGCTGAAGTCTCCCAGTTCACGGTGACACTGCTGAAGTCTGCCAGCTCAGGCTGACACTACTGAAGTCTCCCAGTTCACGATGACACTGCTGAAGTCTGCCAGTTGACGGTGACACTGCTGAAGTCTCCCAGTTCACGGTGACACTGCTGAAGTCTCCCAGTTCACGGTGACACTGCTGAAGTCTCCCAGTTCACGGTGACACTGCTGAAGTCTGCCAGTTCACGATGACACTGCTGAAGTCTGCCAGTTCACGGTGACACTGCTGAAGTCTGCCAGTTCACGGTGACACTACTGAAGTCTGCCAGTTCACGGTGACACTGCTGAAGTCTGCCAGTCCACGGTGACACTGCTGTAGTCTGCCAGCTCAGGCTGACACTACTGAAGTCTGCCAGTTCACGGTGACACTGCTGAAGTCTCCCAGTTCACAGTGACACTGCTGAAGTCTCCCAGTCCGGGGTGGCACTACTGAAACCTGCCAGCTCAGGCTGACATTACTGAAGTCTTCCAGCTCAAGGTGGTTGTTGGCCTGATTGATCAGGCTATTGATGTCAGCAGTCCAACATTTGCACCACAGCCCGGCTCATCAGGAACTGATTTGAGGAATTTGTCGAGTTTCATCTTGAAGACCGCCAGGAGGGAGGGATAGTGCTGATGAGTCGTGGTCCCTTTACACTTATTGAATTATCTCTCATTGTACTCGAGGTATCCCTGTTTTTCCTCGGAAGGTATCCTGCAACGTCTGCCAAGCCTCTTGTTATCATAGGGAGTGATTTCGCTGCACTGATTTGGGACTGATCCCTCCAGTATCTTCCAGGTGTAGATGATGCATCTTTCTCGCCTACGTTCTAAGGAGTACTATTCTAGGGACTTCAAGCACGCGAAGAAATTTAGATGACTTATATAAGCACCAGCTTAGCATTTTCAGTCTTGAAGATGACATGAAGTGTGTCAGGATTGGCTTGACATCTCTTGTTTTGAAGGTTCTAGTTATCCAGTCTGTCAGTTTCCTTGCTGTTGTGATGGTGACACTGTTGTGCTGATGGGTAGATAGGTATGGTTAGGTGGCTTTTGTATCTACTGAGTAACTCTTATGGAATATTGTGGATCGACACTGTTCGTGTGTACAGTTTTACTAAGTGAATACTGTCACCTATCTCCCTGTCTACCTCCCTGTCTCCCTGTTTGTTTACTTGTCTCACTCCCGTCTCCCGTCTGAGTAGCCCTGTCTCCCTCCTTTCCTCCCTCCCTCTCTGTCTCTCTCCCTCCCTCTCTCCCTTGCTTCCCAACAAATGCTACTGTTCCTTAGATTAATTTGCCTGAGACGCTCCATTTCCTGGACTGTCAACGTTTGTGGTGTAACACACACACACACACACACACACACACACACACACACACACACACACACACACACACACACACTCCTTGCTACCAGCAGTACCAGCAGGTGGTCTGGTACGGAACCATATATGTGTGTTTGCAACCATTTGTCAAAGGTATTTGTCGATAGACATTGTACTCGCCTATTTGTACTCACCTGTTTGTGGTTGCATGGGTTGATTCATACGTCCTGGCCCCGCCTCTTTGCTGGTCGCCACTAGGTCCACTCCCTGCTCCATGAGCTTTATTATACCTCTTCTTACAGCTGTGTATGGTTCCTGCCTCCACTACATCACTCTCCAGGTGGTTCCACTTCCTGGCTACTCTGTGACTGAAGAAATACTTCCTAACATCCCTGTGACTCATCTGAGTCTTCAACTTCCAGTTGTGTCCCCTTGTTGCTGTGTCCCCTTGCTGTGTCACCCTGTTGCTGTGTCACCTTGTTGCTGTGTCCCCTTGCTGTGTCACCCTGTTGCTGTGTCACCTTGTTGCTGTGTCCCCTTGTTGTTGTGACACCGTATGTCCTTGTTGCTGTGTCCCCTTGTTGCTGTGTCCCCTTGTTGCTGTGTCCCCTTGTTGCTGTGTCCCCTTGCTGTGTCACCCTGTTGTTGTGTCACCTTGTTGCTGTGTTCCCTTGTTGCTGTGTCCCCTTGTTGTTGTGACACCGTATGTCCTTGTTGCTGTGTCCCCTTGTTGCTGTGTCCCCTTGTTGCTGTGTCCCCTTGTTGCTGTGTCCCCTTGTTGTTGTGACACCGTATGTCCTTGTTGCTGTGTCCCCTTGTTGCTGTGTCACCTTGTTGTTGTGACACCGTATGTCCTTGTTGCTGTGTCCCCTTGTTGCTGTGTCCCCTTGTTGCTGTGTCCCCTTGTTGCTGTGTCACCTTGTTGCTGTGTCACCTTGTTGCTGTGTCACCTTGTTGCTGTGTCACCTTGTTGCTGTGTCACCTTGTTGCTGTGTCACCTTGTTGCTGTGTCACCTTGTTGCTGTGTCACCTTGTTGCTGTGTCACCTTGTTGCTGTGTCACCTTGTTGCTGTGTCACCTTGTTGCTGTGTCACCTTGTTGCTGTGTCACCTTGTTGCTGTGTCACCTTGTTGCTGTGTCACCTTGTTGCTGTGTCACCTTGTTGCTGTGTCACCTTGTTGCTGTGTCACCTTGTTGCTGTGTCACCTTGTTGCTGTGTCACATCTCTGAATCATTCTGTCCCTATTCACTCTGTCAATTCCTCTCAGTATTTTATATGTCGTTATCATGTCCTCCCTGTCCCTCCTGTCCTCCAGTGTCGTCAGGTCGATTTCCCATAACCTCTCCTGGTAGGACACGCCCCTTAACTCCAGGACTAGTCGTATTGCAAACCTTTGCACCTTCTCTAATTTCTTACAACTGATTCCACTATCATTAATACCAGTTATCACCACTGATACCACCACTAATACCACCACTGATACCACTGTTACTACCATTGATACCTTTCTTTCCTCCCTCTGTCACTCGTTATGTCTTTAACCTCCCTTTTCCTCCCCGTCATTGGGGTGGTACACAGTGGGAGGCTGTGTACTCCCCTGTTTGTTAGTGAGGGGGTCGAGACGCCGCTCCTGCCTCGGATTCTCTACACTGCTGCCAGAGGCACTGTTGATTTCTGGCCTCGTAGGCCTTGGGTAGGCCTAGGGTCTTAATGATGTTTCGCCGACACAGTTCCTCAGTCTTTTGGTGGATCTGTTGGAGACGATTTTGGGGGTCAGTCCCCCAAGTCCCAGACCAGTCCTCCTGGTCGCTATATTGAGGTTGCTGTTATAGAAGGTCTTGTTATAGCTTAAATGTTCACGTTATTGGTCATTCAGGTGTTATTGTTCACGCAGGTGTTATTGGTCATTCAGGTGTTATTGTTCACGCAGGTGTTATTGGTCATTCAGGTGTTATTGTTCACGCAGGTGTTGTTCACACAGGTGTTATTGGTCATTCAGGTGTTATTGTTCACGCAGGTGTTATTGGTCATTCAGGTGTTATTGGTCATTCAGGTGTTATTGTTCACGCAGGTGTTATTGTTCACGCAGGTGTTATTGGTCATTCAGGTGTTATTGTTCACGCAGGTGTTATTGTTCACGCAGGTGTTATTGTTCACGCAGGTGTTATTGTTCACGCAGGTGTTATTGTTCACGCAGGTGTTATTGTTCACGCAGGTGTTATTGTTCACGCAGGTGTTATTGTTCACGCAGGTGTTATTGTTCACGCAGGTGTTATTCACGCAGGTGTTATTGTTCACGCAGGTGTTATTGTTCACGCAGGTGTTATTCACGCAGGTGTTATTGTTCACGCAGGTGTTATTGTTCACGCAGGTGTCATTGGTCGTTCAGGTGTTATTGTTGACGCAGGTGTTATTGTTGACGCAGGTGTTATTGTTCACTGGTGAACAAGCGCGGGGGTGTTCACTCCCTTCATCCACAGACTTGTTCATAAAAATTCATAGCTTTTATGTATTTTATGTCAAAATTGAACACCAGAACGTTGAACTTCGTTGAACGACTGTGAGGGGGGAGGGGGAGGGGGGAGGGGGGGAGGGAGAGGTAAAAGGGGGAGGGTTAGAATTGGGAGGAGGTGTTAGAGGATGGTGTGTGTACACGTGTGTCTTACAGCCATGTGTATACCTCGTAGATGAATGGTTCAGGGAACCGACACGTTGATAAATTAGACACATGTGCAATTCTTGGGTATCTTTATCGAGGAAACGTTTCGCCACACAGTGGCTTCGTCAGTCCATACATAGGAGAAACTTGAAGAACAGGAGGAGAATGAGGTAATCAGTCCCTCAACCTTGAGTCGATGTGGTCAGTCCATCAATCTTGAATAGACTGATGGACTTCTACAATCTTCAGTCTATCAATCTTCAAGATTGATGGACTGACCACATCGACTCAAGGTTGAGGGACTGATTACCTCATTCTCCTCCTGTTCTTCAAGTTTCTCCTATGTATGGACTGACGAAGCCACTGTGTGGCGAAACGTTTCCTCGATAAAGATACCCAAGAGTTGCACAGGTGTTTAATTTAACAACATGTGTATACCTCCCCCCACATACGTACATATACACATACTCAGTATATATATATATATATATATATATATATATATATATATATATATATATATATATATATATATATATATATATATATATATCGTGCCAAATAGGTAAAACTTGTGATTTTGGCTTAAATAGCAACGCTCTTCTTGCCGAATAAGACAAGCGAAAATTTGTGTATGCATTAATTTCACAAATATTATTGTGAACCTAACGACAAAAATATATTTAGTTGGGTTAGGCTAAACTGTGCTTGTTATAATAAGGTCAGGTAAGTTTTCTAAGGTTCTTTTGGTACAAAATTATTAATTTTCACATTAACATAAATGAAAAAAATATATCTTTAAACTATATATATATATAATATATATATATATATATATATATATATATATATATATATATATATATATATATATATAATATATATATATAATAATAGACACAAAATGAACACTGTCTGGTGGGTTGGTCCAGGACCTGTCTGGTGGGTTGGTCCAGGACCTGTCTGGTGGGTTGGTCCAGGACCTGTCTGGTGGGTTGGTCCAGGACCTGTCAGACATGGCTTAAATTCTTCGTAACTTCTATTAATTATAAATAAATCTATTTTGTCCAACTCTGATCTAATATTCTCAACCACAGACTTGTTTGATACAACTTTCTCAACCACAGACTTGTTTGATACAACTTTCTCAACCACAGACTTGTTTGATACAACTTTCTCAACCACAGATTTGTTTGATACAACTTTCTCAACCACAGACTTGTTTGATACAACTTTCTCGACTTGTTTGGGTAATCAATTAGACTCTTGTACACTTCTAATGCAGATGGGGTCCACCTCTGGTGTAAATTGCCGGACCCACAGCCTCGGAGATGGGGTCCACCTCTGGTGTAAATTGCCGGACCCACAGCCTCGGAGAAGTGGATAAAAAGTCTTCAAGGAAGAATATTTTGATTTCTTCCTGAAGTCATTTAAATATTCCACTCCCCCTACAACCCCATCTTTTCATGTTTTTTTTTACCAATAGGTAAAAAAATGCCTTATTTGATGCTCTATTTACATTTGTCTTGGCTCAAGAGTTTTCCCAGTTTGACCATAGTAAAGTTTATCACGGCTCAACCTGGTAAAAATCTTGCAGCAGGATTACAACAATATAAATATTAAATTAGAACTGGACAAGATTCTAATGTTGTGTTTATACACGTGAGGGATTTTAACCATCCAGTTGATTTTTCAAAAACCGAGAAAGTTGTATCAAGCAAGTCTGTGGTTGAGACAAATATAGTTGAATCAAGGTTTGAATTTAATGTGTGTATTGGTTTAGGATTGCGCGCGCGCGCGCACACACACACACACACACACACACACACACACACACACACACACACACACACACACACACACACACACACACACACACACACACACACAACACCTGACAAACTCAGGCTGCTTTGGAAAAGTCAATTTCACAGAGGCAGCTTCACCCGACCCAAACTTTGTGAGGCTCCTGTTGTCTGTGTGGATTGTCCGCTCCCTCCCCTCCCTACCCTCCCTACCCTCCCTCACTCACTCCCTACCTCACTCTACCCTCCCTTACCCCCTACCATCCCTGACTCTACCCTCCCTTACTCCCTACCATCCCTGACTCTACCCTCCCTTACTCCCTACCCTCCCTAACCTAACCTCCTACACTCCCTGCCCTCCTTCACTCTACCCTTTCTCTCTCTCCCTACCTTTCCTCATTCTCCCTTGACTATGCCTCTCTATAGTCTTTCGATTCAAGATAGTCATTCTTTAGCTCCTCGTATTCTCCCTTCTCCCTTATCCTTCACATTCCCTCTCTAAGAGTGTTACGTGTTCTGATTTCGAAACCATCCCTCCTAACCTTTCAGGTGTGAATTATGTTGTGTCTTTCTCGCCTACGTTCCAGGGAGTACATTTACAGTAGGTTTATGTACTTGATAGAGCTGTACCATACCTGTGACCTGTTTTCAGAGTTCCTCTCTATCCCTGCTGTGTTCAGCTTGTTGATTCCGGTCAACCAGTGTTGTTGTTAGCGCCACGTGACATCCAGCGTGATCTGCACCTTAATATTTGTGTGGTATATTCTCTTATTCCATTAAACATTTAGCGAGTGAGTTGTTTTGTAGATGTAGTCTGTCTTGTGTGTGTTTCGATTTCAGCCCGCTACAGCACAGCCTGGTTACCACTGTCAACCTGGTTTTGTGTAGCCAGGTAAACAAGCCTACGAACCTTCACATATACTGTGTTGTCACTTTATATCCATTTCTTCCTACTCTCTTCATCCTCTTCTTCTCTTTTCTTTTCCTCTCCTCTTCCTCACTTCCTTTCTCTCCTTCTTTCTCTTCTTTCCTCACTATATCTTCCTTCTTCTCCTCCTCTTCCTCCACTTCATCTTCTTCCTCCTTCCTCTTCTCTTCCTCTTCCTTTCCTTCTCCACTTCATTTCCTCTTCTTCCTCCTACTCTCATTTCTTCTTCCTCCTCTTCCTCTTCTTCTCCACTTCCTCTTCTCTTCCCTTCCTCTTCCTCTCTCTTCCTCTCCTCTCTCCTCTTCTCTCCACTTCCTCCTTCCATTCATCTCCTCCACCTCTCCTCTTCCTCTTCCTCCTCCTTCCTCCCTCTCCTTCTCCTCCACTTCCTCTTCCTCACTCCCTCCTGCACTTCCACTTCCTGCACTTCCTCCTGCTACCTCCTCTTCTTGCACTTCCTTCTTCCTGCACTTCCTCCTCCTGCACTTCTCCTGCACTTCCTCTTCCTCACTCTCTTCCTCACTTCCCTGCACTTCCTCTTCCTGCACTCCTTCCTGCACTCCTTCCTTTGCACTTTCCTCCTCTTCCTGCACCTCCTCTTCCTGCACTTCCTCTTCCTGCACTTCTCTCCTGCACTTCCTTCCTGCACTTCCTCTTCCTGCACTTCCTCCTCCTGCACTTCCTCCTGCACTCTCCTCTTCCTGCACTCCTCCTCTTCTCCTGCACCTTCCTCTTCCTGCACTCTCCTCTTCCTGCACCTCTTCCTCTCTTTCCTGCACTTCCTCTTCCTGCACTTCCTCTCCTGCACTTCCTCTCCTGCACTTCCTCTTCCTGCACTTCCTCCTCTGCACTTCCTTCCTGCACCTCCTCTTCCTGCACCTCCTCTTCCTGCACCTCCTCTTCCTGCACTTCCTCTTCCTGCACTTCCTCCTGCACTTCCTCTTCCTGCACTTCCTCTTCCTGCACTTCCTCCTCCTGCACTTCCTCCTGCACCTCCTCTTCCTGCACCTCCTCTTCCTGCACCTCCTCTTCCTGCACTTCCTCTTCCTGCACTTCCTCTTCCTGCACTTCCTCCTGCACTTCCTCTTCCTGCACTTCCTCCTCCTGCACTTCCTCCTGCACCTCCTCTTCCTGCACCTCCTCTTCCTGCACCTCCTCTTCCTGCACTCCTCTTCCTGCACTTCCTTTCTGCACTTCCTCTTCCTGCACTTCCTCCTGCACTTCCTCTTCCTGCACTTCCTCCTCCTGCACTTCCTCCTGCACCTCCTCTTCCTGCACCTCCTCTTCCTGCACCTCCTCTTCCTGCACTTCCTTCCTGCACTTCCTCTTCCTGCACTTCCTCTCTGCACTTCCTCTGCTCTCTTCGCACTTCCTCTCCTGCACTTCCTCCTGCACCTCCTCTTCCTGCACTCCTCTTCCTGCACTCCTCTTCCTCTGCACTTCCTCTCCTGCACTTCTCTCCTGCACTTCCTCCTGCCACTCCTCTTCCTGCACTTCCTCTCCTGCACTTCCTCCTGCACCTCCTCTTCCTGCACCTCCTCTTCCTGCACTTCCTCTTCCTGCACTTCCTCTTCCTGCACTTCCTCCTGCACTTCCTCTTCCTGCACTTCCTCCTCCTGCACTTCCTTCCTGCACTTCCTCCTTCCTGCACCTTCCTCTTCCTGCACCTCCTCTTCCTGCACTCCTCTTCCCTGCATCCTCCTCACTTCTCTCCTGCACTTCCTCTTCTCCACTTCTGCTGCACTTCCACTTCCTGCACTTCCTCCTCCTGCACTTTCCTGCACCTCTCTTCCTGCACTTCCTCCTTCCTGCACTTCCTCTTCCTGCACTTCCTCTTCCTGCACTTCCTCCTGCACTTCCTCTTCCTGCACTTCCTCCTCCTGCACTTCCTCCTGCACCTCCTCTTCCTGCACCTCCTCTTCCTGCACCTCCTCTTCCTGCACTTCCTCTTCCTGCACTCCTCTTCCGCACTCCTCTTCCTGCACCTCCTCTTCCACTTCCTCCTGCACCTCCACTTCCTGCACTTCCTCTCTGTGCTCCAGCTGTGTCAACAACACAGATCATTATCACTGATCTTCGTGTTAAGTACATGTATCAGACAAGAATACTTTAATCTTTAAAACAGTGTGTGTACACACTGCTATGTATACATTGTTATGTATACACTGTTATGTATATACTGAGACATACGCCTCTCGGTGTATATATACAGTGAGAGAGAAACTTGGGATGTATATACACTGACAGGCAGTATTATTGTGTGTATGAATGACTCTGGTGTGTATACATACTACCAACACCATGTATGAATGACTCTGGTGTGTATACATACTACCAACACCATGTATGAATGACTCTGGTGTGTATACATACTACCAACACCATGTATGAATGACTCTGGTGTGTATACATACTACCAACACCATGTATGAATGACTCTGGTGTGTATACATACTACCAACACCATGTATGAATGACTCTGGTGTGTATACATACCACCAACACCATGTATGAATGACTCTGGTGTGTATACATACTACCAACACCATGTATGAATGACTCTGGTGTGTATACATACCACCAACACCATGTATGAATGACTCTGGTGTGTATACATACCACCAACACCATGTATGAATGACTCTGGTGTGTATACATACCACCAACACCATGTATGAATGACTCTGGTGTGTATACATACCACCAACACCATGTATGAATGACTCTGGTGTGTATACATACCACCAACACCATGTATGAATAACTCTGGTGTGTGTACACCAGAATACAACAATTTAAAGGAGTATGGAGAGAAATGGGGAATGGGAATGAGGAATATGAGGATATGGGAATGGCAAAGGAGTGTATGTGAGAATGGCAAAGTAAGAGGTACTGTACCATCAGCAAGGTATGGTCATGTTGTGTAAGGCAGAGTGACCAGTCCAGACCATGTTGTACTGGTCAGTAGTTGTGAGAGGCAGGTAGTGACCATCCCAGACCAAGGTACTGGTCCAGTAGTTGTGAGAGGCAGGAGTGACCATCCAAGACCATGTTGTACTGGTCCAGTAGTTGTGAGAGGCAGGAGTGACCATCCAAGACCATGTTGTACTGGTCCAGTAGTTGTGAGAGGCAGGAGTGACCATCCAAGACCATGTTGTACTGGTCCAGTAGTTGTGAGAGGCAGGAGTGGACCATCCAAGACCATGTTGTACTGGTCCAGTAGTTGTGAGAGGCAGGAGTGACCATCCAAGACCATGTTGTACTGGTCCAGTAGTTGTGAGAGGCAGGAGTGACCATCCAAGACCATGTTGTACTGGTCCAGTAGTTGTGAGAGGCAGGAGTGACCATCCAAGACCATGTTGTACTGGTCCAGTAGTTGTGAGAGGCAGGAGTGACCATCCAAGACCATGTTGTACTGGTCCAGTAGTTGTGAGAGGCAGGAGTGACCATCCAAGACCATGTTGTACTGGTCCAGTAGTTGTGAGAGGCAGGAGTGACCATCCAAGACCATGTTGTACTGGTCCAGTAGTTGTGAGAGGCAGGAGTGACCATCCAAGACCATGTTGTACTGGTCCAGTAGTTGTGAGAGGCAGGAGTGACCATCCAAGACCATGTTGTACTGGTCCAGTAGTTGTGAGAGGCAGGAGTGACCATCCAAGACCATGTTGTACTGGTCCAGTAGTTGTGAGAGGCAGGAGTGACCATCCAAGACCATGTTGTACTGGTCCAGTAGTTGTGAGAGGCAGGAGTGACCATCCAAGACCATGTTGTACTGGTCCAGTAGTTGTGAGAGGCAGGAGTGACCATCCAAGACCATGTTGTACTGGTCCAGTAGTTGTGAGAGGCAGGAACGGACCATCCAAGACCATGTTGTACTGGTCCAGTAGTTGTGAGAGGCAGGAACGGACCATCCAAGACCATGTTGTACTGGTCCAGTAGTTGTGAGAGGCAGGAGTGACCATCCAAGACCATGTTGTACTGGTCCAGTAGTTGTGAGAGGCAGGAGTGACCATCCAAGACCATGTTGTACTGGTCCAGTAGTTGTGAGAGGCAGGAGTGACCATCCAAGACCATGTTGTACTGGTCCAGTAGTTGTGAGAGGCAGGAGTGACCATCCAAGACCATGTTGTACTGGTCCAGTAGTTGTGAGAGGCAGGAGTGACCATCCAAGACCATGTTGTACTGGTCCAGTAGTTGTGAGAGGCAGGAGTGAGACCATCCAAGACCATGTTGTACTGGTCCAGTAGTTGTGAGAGGCAGGAACGACCATCCAAGACCATGTTGTACTGGTCCAGTAGTTGTGAGAGGCAGGAACGACCATCCAAGACCATGTTGTACTGGTCCAGTAGTTGTGAGAGGCAGGAGTGACCATCCAAGACCATGTTGTACTGGTCCAGTAGTTGTGAGAGGCAGGAGTGACCATCCAAGACCATGTTGTACTGGTCCAGTAGTTGTGAGAGGCAGGAGTGACCATCCAAGACCATGTTGTACTGGTCCAGTAGTTGTGAGAGGCAGGAGTGACCATCCAAGACCATGTTGTACTGGTCCAGTAGTTGTGAGAGGCAGGAGTGACCATCCAAGACCATGTTGTACTGGTCCAGTAGTTGTGAGAGGCAGGAGTGACCATCCAAGACCATGTTGTACTGGTCCAGTAGTTGTGAGAGGCAGGAGTGACCATCCAAGACCATGTTGTACTGGTCCAGTAGTTGTGAGAGGCAGGAACGACCATCCAAGACCATGTTGTACTGGTCCAGTAGTTGTGAGAGGCAGGAACGACCATCCAAGACCATGTTGTACTGGTCCAGTAGTTGTGAGAGGCAGGAGTGACCATCCAAGACCATGTTGTACTGGTCCAGTAGTTGTGAGAGGCAGGAGTGACCATCCAAGACCATGTTGTACTGGTCCAGTAGTTGTGAGAGGCAGGAGTGACCATCCAAGACCATGTTGTACTGGTCCAGTAGTTGTGAGAGGCAGGAGTGACCATCCAAGACCATGTTGTACTGGCCCAGTAGTTGTGAGAGGCAGGAGTGACCTGTTGTAAACCCATGTTGACCTGGGTTATACAGTTGTTGTGACTCCACTTGTTTAACAATCTTGCTTCTTAAAACTCACTCAGAGATGTTGATAATATGGGACGTCAGTGTTGTCAGTCTATAGTGTTACGCTATTGTTTTACTGCCACCTTTGTGGAGTGGGACTATGTCAGTGATTTTTATGACTGTGGAATGACTCCTGTGTCGTGTCTCCTGTGTCCTGACTCCTGTGTCGGGACTCCTGTGTCGGGACTGCTGTGTCGGGACTCCTGTGTCCTGACTCCTGTGTCGGGACTGCTGTGTCGGGACTGCTGTGTCGTGACTCCTGTGTCGTGACTCCTGTATCCTGACTCCTGTGTCGTGACTCCTGTGTCGGGACTGCTGTGTCGGGACTCCTGTATCCTGACTCCTGTGTCGGGACTGCTGTGTCGGGACTCCTGTGTCGGGACTGCTGTGTCGTGACTCCTGTGTCGGGACTGCTGTGTCGTGACTCCTGTATCCTGACTCCTGTGTCGTACTCCTGTGTCGTGACTCCTGTGTCGGGACTACTGTGTCGTGACTCCTGTGTCGGGACTGCTGTGTCGTGACTCCTGTGTCGGGACTGCTGTGTCGTGACTCCTGTGTCGTGACTCCTGTGTCGGGACTACTGTGTCGTGACTCCTGTGTCGGGACTACTGTGTCGTGACTCCTGTGTCGGGACTGCTATGTCGTGACTCCTGTATCGTGACTCCTGTATCCTGACTCCTGTGTCGTACTCCTGTGTCGTGACTCCTGTGTCGGGACTGCTGTGTCGGGACTCCTGTATCAGGACTGCTGTGTCGTACTCCTGTGTCGCGACTCCTGAGTCGGGACTCCTGTATCAGGACTGCTGTGTCGTACTCCTGTGTCGCGACTCCTGAGTCGGGACTGCTGTGTCGTGACTCCTCCACAGGATATTTAGGGATGGACATGACAAGTTGACCATGAAGGAGAGAATCCTGGACATCCATCACTGGTAAATTCCTGACATTTTTTCATCACAAATGGAAAAAATCCCAATTAAAACTGATTTTCAAATTTGAGATTTTGTGTTTGAAGTTCACGAGGGAGATTATTGTTGTTGTTGTTGTTGTTGTTGTTGTTGTTGTTGTTGTTGTTGTTGTTGTTGTTGTTGTTGTTCATAAATATTGTGTTGAATGTTTAATCTGTTTGTGTTTAGGAGAGAGATTATAGTTGATAATGTTGATTAAATGTTTAAATTATATATCTTGTGTAGTGCTCTCTCTCTCTCTCTCTCTCTCTCTCTCTCTCTCTCTCTCTCTCTCTCTCTCTCTCTCTCTCTCTCTCTCTCTCTCTCTCTCTACACTTCCTGGTTCCTCCGTTCTTCTTATTTTTTCCTCTTCCTCACTTATTTCCTCCTCTTCCTCCTCTTATTTCTTCTTACTTGTTTATTCCATTATTTCCTCTTCCAGTTTGTGGCCTGAAAAATTCTTTAAGGGAACGAATTTTTCCCAAGTTAAAATGTAACTGCTGCCTTCCCCTGCTGCCTTCCTCTGCTGCCTTCCCCTGCTGCCTTCCCCTGCTGCCTTCCTCTGCTGCCTTCCTCTGCTGCCTTCCCCTGCTGCCTTCCCCTGCTGCCTTCCCCTGCTGCCTTCCTCTGCTGCCTTCCCCTGCTGCCTTCCCCTGCTGCCTTCCTCTGCTGCCTTCCCCTGCTGCCTTCCCCTGCTGCCTTCCCCTGCTGCCTTCCTCTGCTGCCTTCCTCTGCTGCCTTCCTCTGCTGCCTTCCTCTGCTGCCTTCCTCTGCTGCCTTCCCCTGCTGCCTTCCCCTGCTGCCTTCCCCTGCTGCCTTCCCTTGCTGCCTTCCCCTGCTGCCTTCCCCTGCTGCCTTCCCCTGCTGCCTTCCCTTGCTGCCTTCCCCTGCTGCCTTCCCTGCTGCCTTCCCCTGCTGCCTTCCCCTGCTGCCTTCCTCTGCTGCCTTCCCTGCTGCCTTCCCCTGCTGCCTTCCCCTGCTGCCTTCCCTTGCTGCCTTCCCCTGCTGCCTTCCCCTGCTGCCTTCCCCTGCTGCCTTCCCTTGCTGCCTTCCCTTGCTGCCTTCCCCTGCTGCCTTCCCCTGCTGCCTTCCCCTGCTGCCTTCCCCTGCTGCCTTCCTCTGCTGCCTTCCTCTGCTGCCTTCCTCTGCTGCCTTCCACTGCTGCCTTCCTCTGCTGCCTTCCTCTGCTGCCTTCCCCTGCTGCCTTCCCCTGCTGCCTTCCCTGCTGCCTTCCCTGCTGCCTTCCCTGCTGCCTTCCCCTGCTGCCTTCCTCTGCTGCCTTCCCCTGCTGCCTTCCCTGCTGCCTTCCTCTGCTGCCTTCCCCTGCTGCCTTCCCCTGCTGCCTTCCCCTGCTGCCTTCCCTGCTGCCTTCCCCTGCTGCCTTCCCCTGCTGCCTTCCCTGCTGCCTTCCTCTGCTGCCTTCCCTGCTGCCTTCCCTGCTGCCTTCCTCTGCTGCCTTCCCCTGCTGCCTTCCCTGCTGCCTTCCCCTGCTGCCTTCCCTGCTGCCTTCCTCTGCTGCCTTCCCTGCTGCCTTCCCTGCTGCCTTCCCCTGTGCTCCTTCCCCTGCTGCCTTCCCTGCTGCCTTCCTCTGCTGCCTTCCCTGCTGCCTTCCCCTGCTGCCTTCCTCTGCTGCCTTCCCCTGCTGCCTTCCCCTGCTGCCTTCCCCTGCTGCCTTCCCCTGCTGCCTTCCCCTGCTGCCTTCCTCTGCTGCCTTCCCCTGCTGCCTTCCCCTGCTGCCTTCCCTGCTGCCTTCCTCTGCTGCCTTCCCCTGCTGCCTTCCCCTGCTGCCTTCCCCTGCTGCCTTCCCCTGCTGCCTTCCCCTGCTGCCTTCCCCTGCTGTCCTCCCCTGCTGCCTTCCCCTGCTGTCCTCCCCTGCTGCCTTCCTCTGCTGCCTTCCCATGCTGCCCTCCCCTGCTGCCTTCCTCTGCTGACTTCCCCTGCTGCCCTCCCCTGCTGCCCTCCCCTGCTGCCTTCCTCTGCTGACTTCCCTGCTGCCCTCCCCTGCTGCCTTCCTCTGCTGCCTTCCTCTGCTGCCTTCCCCTGCTGCCCTCCCCTGCTGCCTTCCTCTGCTGCCCTCCCCTGCTGCCTTCCTCTGCTGCCTTCCCCTGCTGCCCTCCCCTGCTGCCCTCCCCTGCTGCCTTCCTCTGCTGCCTTCCCCTGCTGCCTTCCTCTGCTGCCTTCCCCTGCTGCCCTCCTCTGCTGCCCTCCCCTGCTGCCCTCCCCTGCTGCCTTCCTCTGCTGCCTTCCCCTGCTGCCTTCCTCTGCTGCCTTCCTCTGCTGCCTTCCCCTGCTGCCTTCCCCTGCTGCCCTCCCCTGCTGCCTTCCTCTGCTGCCTTCCTCTGCTGCCCTCCCCTGCTGCCTTCCTCTGCTGCCTTCCCCTGCTGCCCTCCTCTGCTGCCTTCCCCTGCTGCCCTCCCCTGCTGCCTTCCTCTACTGCCTTCCCCTGCTGCCCTCCTCTGCTGCCCTCCCCTGCTGCCTTCCTCTGCTACCTTCCCCTGCTGCCCTCCTCTGCTGCCTTCCCCTGCTGCCCTCCCCTGCTGCCTTCCTCTACTGCCTTCCCCTACTGCCTTCCTCTGCTGAGAGAGAGAGATGTTAGTGGTGTGTTGCAGCTGAGAGTGTAGTGTTGCAGCTGAGAGTGTAGTGTTGCAGCTGAGAGTGTAGTGTTGCAGCTGAGAGTGTAGTGTTGCAGCTGAGAGTGTAGTGTTGCAGCTGAGAGTGTAGTGTTGCAGCTGAGAGTGTAGTGTTGCAGCTGAGAGTGTAGTGTTGCAGCTGAGAGTGTAGTGTTGCAGCTGAGAGTGTAGTGTTGCAGCTGAGAGTGTAGTGTTGCAGCTGAGAGTGTAGTGTTGCAGCTGAGAGTGTAGTGTTGCAGCTGAGAGTGTAGTGTTGCAGCTGAGAGTGTAGTGTTGCAGCTGAGAGTGTAGTGTTGCAGCTGAGAGTGTAGTGTTGCAGCTGAGAGTGTAGTGTTGCAGCTGAGAGTGTAGTGTTGCAGCTTAGAGTGGAGTGTTGCAATAGTGCCAGGTCGCAACGTCATCTGGCACTCATGAATATATTGGCACTGTGTTGTTCATTCTTCGTGTTCAAATTGTCGGCTTTCCAGTGTTCATTGTTCAGTCTGTTGGTTCTGGCACCTTGTTGAACACCAGTGAACCTCTGCTGGTCAGTCTTGATGAACCTGCACTCCAGTGTTCTGTCTCTGTTTTCTCCATTACCGTGCTTGGATCAAACAGACTGTGATGGATATGTCGTCCAGGACCACCAGCAGCAACAACCTGGTTGACCAGACAAGCCTGGTCCAGGACCACCAGCAGCAAGAACCTGGTTGGCCAGACAAACCTGGTCCAGGACCACCAGCAACAACAACCTGGTTGACCAGACAAACCTGGTCCAGGACCTGGCTGCGGGAGGAGTAGAAACTCTGGAAACCCATCACAGGTATATCAGTCATGGTATACATATCAGATCACTGACAACACTTTCTACCTATCCAGACTCGTATGGCTAACCAGGCTGTTGCTGCTGGTGGTTCTCTGCCCCACACCTCTATCACAGCCTGGTTGATCTGGCACCTGGTGAAGATACTTGTCCAGTTTCCACTTGAAGACTTCTACACTTGTTCCAGCAGTGTTTCTGATATCTTCTGGTAAGATGTTGAATAATCTGGAGCCACGGATGTTGATACAATGTTCTCTTATTGTGTCCACGGATGTTGATACAGTGTTCTCTTATTGTGTCCACGGATGTTGATACAGTGTTCTCTTATTGTGCCCACGGATGTTGATACAGTGTTCTCTTATTGTGTCCACGGATGTTGATACAGTGTTCTCTTATTGTGTCCACGGATGTTGATACAGTGTTCTCTTATTGTGCCCACGGATGTTGATACAGTGTTCTCTTATTGTGTCCACGGATGTTGATACAGTGTTCTCTTATTGTGTCCACGGATGTTGATACAGTGTTCTCTTATTGTGCCCACGGATGTTGATACAGTGTTCTCTTATTGTGTCCACGGATGTTGATACAGTGTTCTCTTATTGTGCCCACGGATGTTGATACAGTGTTCTCTTATTGTGTCCACGGATGTTGATACAGTGTTCTCTTATTGTGCCCACGGATGTTGATACAGTGTTCTCTTATTGTGTCCACGGATGTTGATACAGTGTTCTCTTATTGTGTCCACGGATGTTGATACAGTGTTCTCTTATTGTGTCCACGGATGTTGATACAGTGTTCTCTTATTGTGCCCACGGATGTTGATACAGTGTTCTCTTATTGTGCCCACGGATGTTGATACAGTGTTCTCTTATTGTGCCCACGGATGTTGATACAGTGTTCTCTTATTGTGCTCACGGATGTTGATACAATGTTCTCTTATTGTGTCCACGGATGTTGATACAGTGTTCTCTTATTGTGCCCACGGATGTTGATACAATGTTCTCTTATTGTGTCCACGGATGTTGATACAGTGTTCTCTTATTGTGCCCACGGATGTTGATACAGTGTTCTCTTATTGTGCTCACGGATGTTGATACAATGTTCTCTTATTGTGTCCACGGATGTTGATACAGTGTTCTCTTATTGTGTCCACGGATGTTGATACAGTGTTCTCTTATTGTGTCCACGGATGTTGATACAGTGTTCTCTTATTGTGTCCACGGATGTTGATACAGTGTTCTCTTATTGTGCCCACGGATGTTGATACAGTGTTCTCTTATTGTGTCCACGGATGTTGATACAGTGTTCTCTTATTGTGTCCACGGATGTTGATACAGTGTTCTCTTATTGTGCCCACGGATGTTGATACAATGTTCTCTTATTGTGTCCACGGATGTTGATACAGTGTTCTCTTATTGTGTCCACGGATGTTGATACAGTGTTCTCTTATTGTGTCCACGGATGTTGATACAATGTTCTCTTATTGTGCCCACGGATGTTGATACAATGTTCTCTTATTGTGCCCATGGATGTTGATACAATGTTCTCTTATTGTGCCCACGGATGTTGATACAATGTTCTCTTATTGTGTCCACGGATGTTGATACAGTGTTCTCTTATTGTGTCCACGGATGTTGATACAGTGTTCTCTTATTGTGCCCACGGATGTTGATACAGTGTTCTCTTATTGTGCCCACGGATGTTGATACAGTGTTCTCTTATTGTGCCCACGGATGTTGATACAGTGTTCTCTTATTGTGCCCACGGATGTTGATACAGTGTTCTCTTATTGTGTCCACGGATGTTGATACAGTGTTCTCTTATTGTGTCCACGGATGTTGATACAGTGTTCTCTTATTGTGTCCACGGATGTTGATACAGTGTTCTCTTACTGTGTCCACGGATGTTGATACAGTGTTCTCTTACTGTGTCCACGGATGTTGATACAGTGTTCCCTTATTGTGCCCACGGATGTTGATACAATGTTCTCTTATTGTGTCCATGGATGTTGATACAGTGTTCTCTTATTGTGCCCACGGATGTTGATACAGTGTTCTCTTATTGTGCCCACGGATGTTGATACAGTGTTCTCTTATTGTGTCCACGGATGTTGATACAGTGTTCTCTTATTGTGTCCACGGATGTTGATACAGTGTTCTCTTATTGTGTCCATGGATGTTGATACAATGTTCTCTTATTGTGCCCACGGATGTTGATACAATGTTCTCTTATTGTGTCCACGGATGTTGATACAGTGTTCTGTTGTGTCCACGGATGTTGATACAGTGTTCTCTTATTGTGTCCACGGATGTTGATACAGTGTTCTCTTATTGTGTCCACGGATGTTGATACAGTGTTCTCTTATTGTGCCCACGGATGTTGATACAATGTTCTCTTATTGTGCCCACGGATGTTGATACAGTGTTCTCTTATTGTGCCCACGGATGTTGATACAATGTTCTCTTATTGTGTCCACGGATGTTGATACAGTGTTCTGTTGTGTCCACGGATGTTGATACAGTGTTCTCTTATTGTGTCCACGGATGTTGATACAGTGTTCTCTTATTGTGTCCACGGATGTTGATACAGTGTTCTCTTATTGTGCCCACGGATGTTGATACAATGTTCTCTTATTGTGCCCACGGATGTTGATACAGTGTTCTCTTATTGTGCCCACGGATGTTGATACAATGTTCTCTTATTGTGCCCACGGATGTTGATACAGTGTTCTCTTATTGTGCCCACGGATGTTGATACAGTGTTCTCTTATTGTGCCCACGGATGTTGATACAGTGTTCTCTTATTGTGTCCACGGATGTTGATACAGTGTTCTCTTATTGTGTCCACGGATGTTGATACAATGTTCTCTTATTGTGCCCACGGATGTTGATACAATGTTCTCTTATTGTGCCCACGGATGTTGATACAGTGTTCTCTTATTGTGCCCACGGATGTTGATACAGTGTTCTCTTATTGTGCCCACGGATGTTGATACAATGTTCTCTTATTGTGCCCACGGATGTTGATACAGTGTTCTCTTATTGTATTAAAGTATGTGTACAGTTTTTGTATTAAAATATATTTTCCGTGCAGTAACTGAAGAATGCATCTTCCGATAGGCTTCAAATCCTTGATAAACTAGACACACGTGGAACACTTGGATATCTTTATTGTGTAAACGTTTCGCCACACAGTGCCTTCTTCAGTCCTGTACAAAGACTGGCGGGGATCAGAAGGAGTTTGGGTAATCAGTCCCTCGGCCTGGAGTCGATGTAACCAGTCTAGCAATCTTGATAGACTGATTACATCGACTCCAGACTGAGGGACTGATTACCCAAACTCCTTCTGATCTTAACCATTCTTCTCTGTATAGGACTGAATCATTTATCTACATTCAAATCCTTAATGTTGTTGCTACATTCTTATATATTTAACTAACTATATCTTGTCTGTTTTCTTGGAGTGGTGGAGGAGGCTGGGCTTAGAGTATTCAGGGACACCTTTTTTTGGTTCATTTATAGGGGACTAGACACACACAAATCACTCCCAATGAAAAGCAACGGTGCCGTAAGTACGCTAATGCAAGGCATTAGTGTCAGGGGCCCTAGACTGTTCAGCAGCCTCCCAGTCATTCATAAGGGAATTATCAGTAGACTCTTGGTTGTCTTCAAGACCCCTGGTTGTCTTCGAGACCCCTGGTTGTCTTCGAGACCCCTGGTTGTCTTCAAGACCCCTGGTTGTCTTCGAGACCCCTGGTTGTCTTCGAGACCCCTGGTTGTCTTCGAGACCCCTGGTTGTCTTCCAGACCCCTGGTTGTCTTCAAGACCCCTGGTTGTCTTCGAGACCCCTGGTTGTCTTCCAGACCCCTGGTTGTCTTCAAGACCCCTGGTTGTCTTCGAGACCCCTGGTTGTCTTCGAGACCCCTGGTTGTCTTCAAGACCCCTGGTTGTCTTCAAGACCCCTGGTTGTCTTCAAGACCTCTGGTTGTCTTCAAGACCCCTGGCTGTCTTCAAGACCCCTGGTTGTCTTCAAGACCCCTGGCTGTCTTCAAGACCCCTGGTTGTCTTCAAGACCCCTGGCTGTCTTCAAGAAGGAGCTTTATCTGTTTCTAAAGTCAGTTCCTGATCAGCCAGGCTGTGGTGCACATAACATAAGACGGAGCATTGCAGCAGGCCTACTGGCCCATGCTAGGCAGGTCCAAGTCACCTACTGGTCTATGCTAGGCAGGTCCAAGTCACCTACTAGCCCATGCTAGGCAGGTCCAAGTAATACACTGGTCCATGCTAGGCAGGTCCAAGTAATATACTGGCCCATGCTAGGCAGGCCCAAGTCACCTTCTGGCCCATGCTAGGCAGGTCCAAGTGACCTACTGGCCCATGCTAGGCAGGTCCAAGTAGTATACTGGCCCATGCTAGGCAGGTCCAAGTGACCTACTGGCCCACGCTAGATAGGTCCAAGTCACCTACTGGCCCAAGCCAGTCAGGTCCAACTCAGTGGCAACCTCGGTGGCATACGGCCGGTTTGTTGAAGATGTATGTTGTGCCGAATAGGTAAAGCTTGCGATTTTGGCTTAAATAGCAACGCTCTTGTTGCCGAATAAGGCAAGCGAAAATTTGTGTATGGTAGACAGGGACACCTGGGGACACAACGACAGGTAGACAGGGACACCTGATGACACCCAACGACAGGTAGACAGGGGCACCTGGGGACACACAACGACAGGTAGACAGGAACACCTGGGGACACACAGCGACAGGTAGACAGGGACACCTGGGGACACCCAACGACAGGTAGACAGGGACACCTGGGGAGACACAACGACAGGTAGACAGGAACACCTGGGGACACACAGCGACAGGTAGACAGGGACACCTGGGGACACACAACGACAGGTAGACAGGGGCACCTGGAGACACAGCGACAGGTAGACAGGAACACCTGGGGACACCCAACGACAGGTAGACAGGGACACCTGGGGAGACACAACGACAGATAGGGACACCTGGGGACACACAACGACAGACAGGGACACCTGGGGACACACGACAGACAGAGACACCTGGGGACACACAACGACAGGTAGACAGGGACACCTGGGGACACACAACGACAGACAGGGACACCTGGGGACACACAACGACAGACAGGGACACCTGGGGACACACACAACGACAGACAGGGACACCTGGGGACACAACGACAGACAGGGACATCTGGGGACACACAACGACAGACAGGGACACCTGGGGACACACAACGACAGACAGGGACACCTGGGGACACACACAACGACAGACAGGGACACTGGGGACACAACGACAGACAGGGACACCTGGGGACACTCAACGACAGACAGGGACACCTGGGGACACACAACGACAGACAGGGACACCTGGGGACACACAACGACAGACAGGGACACCTGGGGACACACAACGACAGACAGGGACACCTGGGGACACACAACGACAGACAGGGACACCTGGGGACACAAAACGACAGACAGGGACACCTGGGGACACACAACGACAGACAGGGACACACAACGACAGACTGGGACACCTGGGGACACACAACGACAGACAGGGACACCTAGGGACACACAACGACAGGTGGACACATTAGTTCGTCAAGTGTTCTCTGTCTTTCCGTCTTTAAATTAAATTCTGGTACACCACTAAACGCCAGGATGTTTTGAGGTGGACGCGCCAGTAAAGCGCCTTTATGGCAACACCAGTAACACCAGTAAATGTTGGCTACGACAGCAGTAACAGCAGCAGCAGTAACAGAGGCAGCAGTAGCAGCAGCAGCAGTAGCAGTAGTAGTAGTAGTAACAGAAGCAGCAGCAGTAGTAGTAGTAACAGCAGCAGTAGTAGTAGTAGTAGTAGTAACAGCAGCAGCAGTAGTAGTAGTAGTAGTAACAGCAGCAGCAGTAGTAGTAGTAGTAGTATTTAACAGCAGCGATAGTAGTAGAAGTAGTATAACAGCACAGTGTAGTAGTAGTATTTAGTTAACAGCAGCAGCAGTAGGTGCAGTAGTAACATGTATCAGAGCAGCTAGTAGTAGTAGTAGAGTATAACAGAAGCAGCAGCAGTGTATTTAGTAGTAACAGCGGGCAGCAGTAGTAGTAGTAGTAGTTAACAGTACAGAGCAGTAGTAGTAGTAGTAACAGTCAGCAGAGTAGTAGTAGTAGTCAGTAACAGGAAAGCAGCAGTAGTGAGTAGTAACAAAAGCAGCGAGTAGTAGTAGTAAACAGTAACAGCAGCAGTAGTATTTGTAGTAAGTAACAGCAGCAAGCAGCGTGTAGAGTAGTAACAGCAGCAGTAGCAGTAGTAGTAGTAACAGTAACAGCCAGAAAGGCAGTTTAAAAGCGCTTTAGTAGTAAGTAAACAGCAGCAGTAGTAGTAGTACAGTAACAGCAAGCAGCAGTTAGTAGTGTAGTAACGACAGTAGTAGACAGTAACACAGCAGCAGTTTAAGTAGTAGGTAACTATTTAACAGCAGAGCAGTCAGTAGTAGTAACAGTTAACAGCAGCAGCAGTAGTAGTAGTAGTAGTAACAGTAACAGCAAGCTAGCAGTAGTAGTAGTAGTAACAACGCCAGGCAGCAGTAGTAGTAGTAGGAACAGTAACAGCAGCAGTAGTAGTAGTAGTAACAAGTAACAGATAGCAGCAGTAGCAGTAGCTAGTCAGTAACAGCACAGCAAGCAGTAGTAGTAGTAACAGTAACAAGCAGCAGACAGTAGAGTAGTACATACAGCCAGTTAGGTAGTAACAGTAACAGCAGCAGCAGTAGTAGTAAACAGTAACAGCAGCAGTAGTCCAGTAGTATAACAGATAACAGCTGCAGCAGTAGCTAGTAACAGTATACAGCAGCAGCAAGTAGTAGTAGTGTAAAGTAACGACAGACACAGTAGCAGTAGTGTTAGTAGTAAAGTAAACTAGACAGCAGCAGTAGTAGTAGTAACAGTAACAGCAGCAGCAGTAGTAGTAGTAACAGTAACAGCAGCAGTCAGTAGTAGTAGTAGTAACAGTAACAGCAGCAGTAGTAGTAGTAGTAGTAACAGCAGCAGCAGTAGTAGTAGTAACAGTAACAGCAGTAGTAGTATTAGTAGTAGTAACAGCAGCACAACAGTAGCTAGTAGAACAGCCAGCAGCAGTAGTAGTAAGCTAACAGCCAGCAGCAGTAGTAGTAGTAGTTAAGCAGTAACAAGCAGTAGTAGTAGTAGTAGTAACAGTAACAGCAGCGAGTAGTAGTAGTAACAGTAACAGCAGCAGTAGTAGTAGTAGTAACAGTAACTAGCAGCAGCTAGTAGTAGTAGTAGTAGAACAGTAACAGCAGACAGATGTAGTGTAGTAAGTAACAGCAGCAGAGATAGTATGACAGACAGTAGTAGTAAGTAGTACAGTAACAGCAGCAGCTAGTAGTAGTAGTAGTAGTAACAGTATACAGCAGCTAGTAGTGTAGTAGTAACAGTAACAGCAGCAGCAGTAGTAGTAGTACAGTAACAGCAGCAGTAGTAGTAGTAGTAACAGTAAAGCAGACAGTAGTAGATACTAACAGAGCAGCATAGTAGTAGTAACTAACAGCAGAGTCTGCAGTAGTAGTAGAAGTAACAGTAGAACAGCAGCAGTAGTATAGCTAGAACAGAGTAGTAGTAGTAGTATGTTAACAGCAGCAGCATAGTAGTAGTAGTAACAGTAACAGCAGCAGCAGTAGTAGTAGTGTAGTAACAGTAACAGCAGCAGTAGTAGTAGTAGTAACAGTAACAGCAGCAGCAGTAGTAGTAGTAGTAACAGTAACAGCAGAGTAGTAGTAGTAGTTAAACAGTAACACAGCAGTATAGTATAAACAGAACAGCAGCAGTAGTAGTAGTAGTAACAGAACAGCAGACAGCAGTAGTAGTAGTAGTAACAGTACAGCAGCATAGTAGTAGTAGTAGTAACAGTCACAGCAGCAGCAGTAGTAGTTAGTAGTAACAGCAGCAGCAGTAGTAGTAGTAGTAACAGTAACAGCAGCAGCAGTAGTAGTAGTAGTAACAGTAACAGCAGCAGTAGTAGTAGTAGTAACAGTAACAGCAGCAGCAGTAGTAGTAGTAGTAACAGTAACAGCAGCAGCAGTAGTAGTAGTAGTAAAAGCAGCAGCAGCAGCAGCAGTAGTAGTAGTAGTAACAGCAGCAGCAGTAGTAGTAGTAGTAACAGCAACAGCAGCAGTAGTAGTAGTTAAACAGTAACAGCAGCAGCAGTAGTAGTAGTTAGTAACAGTACAGCAGCAGTAGTAGTAGTAGTAAACAGTATACAAGCAGCAGTAGTAGTAGTAGTAACAGTAACAGCAGCAGTAGTAGATAGTAGTAATAGTAACCAGCAGCGCAGTAGTAGTAGTAGTAACAGTAACAGCAGCAGTAGTAGTAGTAGTAACAGCGCAGCAGTAGTAGTAGTAGTAACAGTAACAGCAGCAGTAGTAGTAGTAGTATTAGTACAGTATACAGCAGCAGTTAGTAGTAGTAGTTAACAGTAACAGCAGCAGTAGTAGTAGTAGTAACAGTAACAGCAGCAGTAGTAGTAGTAGTAACAGTAACAGCAGCAGTAGTAGTAGTACAGTAACAGCAGCAGCAGTAGTAGTAGTAGTAACAGTAACAGCAGCAGTAGTAGTAGTAGTAACAGTAACAGCAGCAGTAGTAGTAGTAGTAACAGTAACAGCAGCAGTAGTAGTAGTAGTAACAGTAACAGCAGCAGTAGTAGTAGTAGTAACAGTAACAGCAGCAGTAGTAGTAGTTAGTAACAGTAACAGCAGCAGTAGTAGTAGTAGTAACTAACAGCAGCAGAGTAGTAGTAGTAACAGTAACGCACAGTAGTAGTAGTAGTAACAGCAGCAGCAGTAGTAGTAGTAGTAACAGTAACAGCAGCAGTAGTAGTAGTAGTAGTAACAGTAACAGCAGCAGTAGTAGTAGTAGTAGTAACAGTAACAGCAGCAGTAGTAGTAGTAGTAACGCAGCAGCAGCAGTAGTAGTAGTAGTAACAGCAGCAGCAGCTAGTAGTAGTAGTAGTAACAGTAACAGCAGCAGTAGTAGTAGTAGTAACAGCAGCAGCAGTAGTAGTAGTAGTAACAGTAACAGCAGCAGTAGTAGTAGTAGTAACAGTAACAGCAGCAGTAGTAGTAGTAGTAACAGTAACAGCAGCAGTAGTAGTAGTAGTAGTAACAGTAACAGCAGCAGTAGTAGTGTAGTAGTAACAGTAACAGCAGCAGTGAGTAGTAGTAGAACGCAGCAGCAGTATAGTGGTAACAGCAGCAGCAGTAGTAGTAGTAGTAACAGTAACAGCAGCAGTAGTAGTAGTAGTAACAGCAGCAGCAGTAGTAGTAGTACAGTAACAGCAGCAGCAGTAGTAGTAGTAGTAGTAACAGTAACAGCAGCAGTAGTAGTAGTAGTAACAGTAACAGCAGCAGTAGTAGTAGTAGTAACAGTAACAGCAGCAGTAGTAGTAGTAGTAACAGTAACAGCAGCAGTAGTAGTAGTAGTAACAGTAACAGCAGCAGTAGTAGTAGTAGTAACAGTAACAGCAGCAGTAGTAGTAGTAGTAAGTAGCAGCAGCAGCAGTAGTAGTAGTAGTAACAGCAGCAGCAGTAGTAGTAGTAGTAACAGTAACAGCAGCAGTAGTAGTAGTAGTAACAGCAGCAGCAGTCAGTAGTAGTAGTAACAGTAACAGCAGCAGTAGTAGTAGTAGTAACAGTAACAGCAGCAGTAGTAGTAGTAGTAACAGTAGCAGCAGCAGCAGTAGTAGTAGTAGTAACAGCAGCAGCAGTAGTAGTAGTAGTAACAGTAACAGCAGCGTAGTAGTGTAGTAGTTAACAGTAACAGCAGCAGCAGTAGTAGTAGTAGTAACAGCAGCAGCAGTAGTAGTAGTAGTTAACAGCAGCAGCAGTAGTAGTAGTAGTAACAGTAACAGCAGCAGTAGTAGTAGTAGTAACAGACAGCAGCAGTAGTAGTATAGTAGTAACGACAGCAGAGTGTATAACAGCAGCTAGTTAGTAGTAGTAACAGTAACAGCAGCAGTAGTAGTAGTAGTAACAGTAACAGCAGCAGCAGTAGTAGTAGTAGTAACAGCAGCAGCAGTAGTAGTAGTAGTAACAGCAGCAGCAGTAGTAGTAGTAGTAACAGTAACAGCAGCAGTAGTAGTAGTAGTAACAGCAGCAGCAGTAGTAGTAGTAGTAACAGCAGCAGCAGTAGTAGTAGTAGTACAGTAACAGCAGCAGCAGTAGTAGTAGTAGTAAACAGCAGCAGCGTAGCTAGTTAAGTAAAGCAGCTAGTAGTAGTAGTAGTAACAGCAGCAGCAGTAGTAGTAGTAGTAACAGCAGCAGCAGTAGTAGTAGTAGTAACAGCAGCAGCAGTAGTAGTAGTAGTAACAGTAGCTAGCATAGCAGTAGTAGTAGTAGTAGTAACAGCGCAGCAGTAAGTAGTAGTAGTAGTAAGCAGCAGCAAGTAGTAGTAGTAGTAACAGCAGCAGTAGTAGTAGTAGTAGTAACAGCAGCAGCAGTAGTAGTAGTAGTACGTAGTATAGTAACAGCAGCAGCAGTAGTAGTAGTAGTAGTAGTAACAGCAGCAGTAGTAGTAGTAGTACGTACAGAGTAGTAGTAGTAACAGCAGCAGTAGTAGTAGTAGTATAACAGCAGCAGTAGTAGTAGTTAGTAACAGCAGCAGCAGTAGTAGTAGAGTAGTAGTAACAGCAGCTAGCAGTTAGTAGTAGTAGTAGTAACAGCAGCAGCAGTAGTAGTAGTAGTAGTAGTAGAACAGCAGCAGTAGTAGTAGTAGTAGTAACAGCAGCAGTAGTAGTAGTAGTAGTAACAGCAGCAGTAGTAGTAGTAGTAACAGCAGCAGCAGTAGTAGTAGTAGTAACAGCAGCAGCAGTAGTAGTAGTAGTAGTAGTAACAGCAGCAGCAAGTAGTAGTAGTAGTAGTAGTAAACAAGCAGCAGCAGTATAGATAGTAGTTAGTAGTAACAGCAGCAGCAGTAGTAGTAGTAACAGCAGCAGCAGTAGTATAACAGTAAGCAGCAGCAGTCGTAGTAGTAGTAGTAGTAACAGCAGCAGCAGCAGTAGTAGTAGTAGTAGTAACAGCAGCAGCAGTAGTAGTAGTAGTAGTAACAGCAGCAGCAGTAGTAGTAGTAGTAACAGCAGCAGCAGCAGTAGTAGTAGTATAGTAACAGCAGCGCAGCGTAGTAGTAGTAGTAACAGCAGCAGTAGTATAGTAGTAGTAGTATAACAGCAGCAGCAGTAGTAGTAGTAGTAACAGCAGCAAGCAGATAGTAGTAGTATTAGTAACAGCAGCGAGTAGTAGTAGTAGTAACAGCAGCAGTAGTAGTAGTAGTAGTAACAGCAGCAGCAGTAGTAGTAGTAGTAGTAACAGCAGCAGCAGTAGTAGTAGTAACAACATAGTAGTAGTAGTATACAGCAGCAGCAGCAGCAGTAGTAGTAGTATAGCAGCAGCAGCAGCAGTAGTTAGTAGTAGTAGTAACAGCAGCAGCAGTAGTAGTAGTAGTAGTAACAGCAGCAGAGCAGCAGCAGTAGTAGTAGTAACAGCAGCAGCAGCAGTAGTAGTAGTAGTAGTAACAGCAGCAGCAGTAGTAGTAGTAGTAGTAACAGCAGCAGCAGTAGTAGTAGTAGTAACAGCAGCAGAAGTAGTAGTAGTAAGTAACAGCGAGCAGCAGCAGTCAGTAGTAGTAGTAGTAACAGCTGAGCATAGTAGTAGTAGTAGTAACAGCAGCAGCAGTAGTAGTAGTAAGTAACAGCAGCTGCAGTAGTGAGCGTGTAGTAACAGCAGCAGCAGTGATAGTAGTAGTAGTAACAGCAGCAGCAGTATAGTAGTAGTAACAGCAGTCAGTTAGTTAGTATAACAGCAGCAGCAGAGTAGTAGAAAAGTAGTAACACAGTACGCAGCAGTAGTAGTAACAGCAGCAGCAGTAGTAGTAGTAGTATAACAGCAGCAGCAGTAGTAGTAGTAGTAGTAACAGCAGCAGCAGTAGTAGTAGTAACAGCAGCAGCAGTAGTAGTAGTAGTAGTAACAGCAGCAGCAGTAGTAGTAGTAGTAGTAACAGCAGCAGCAGTAGTAGTAGTAGTATAACAGCAGCAGCAGTAGTAGTAGTAGTAGTAACAGCAGCAGCAGTAGTAGTAGTAGTAACAGCAGCAGCAGTAGTAGTAGTAGTAGTAACAGCAGCAGCAGTAGTAGTAGTAGTATAGTAACAGCAGCAGCATGTAGTAGTAAGTAGTAGTAACAGCAGCAGCAGTAGTAGTAGTAGTAACAGCAGCAGCAGTAGTAGTAGTAGTAGTAGTAACAGCAGCAGCAGTAGTAGTAGTAGTAGTAACAGCAGCAGCAGTAGTAGTAGTAGTAGTAACAGCAGCAGCAGTAGCAGTAGTAGTAACAGCAGCAGCAGTAGTAGTAGTAGTAGTAACAGCAGCAGCAGTAGTAGTAGTAGTAGTAACAGCAGCAGCAGTAGTAGTAGTAGTATAGTAACAGCAGCAGTAGTAGTAGTAGTAGTAACAGCAGCAGCAGTAGTAGTAGTAGTAGTAACAGCAGCAGCAGTAGTAGTAGTAGTAGTAACAGCAGCAGCAGTAGTAGTAGTAGTAGTAGTAACAGCAGCAGCAGTAGTAGTAGTAGTAACAGCAGCAGCAGTAGTATAGTAGTAGTAACAGCGCAGCAGAGCAGAGTCAGCTAGTAGTAGTAGTATAACAGCAGCAGCAGTATAGTAGTATAGTAACAGCAGCAGCAGTAGCAGTAGTAGTAGTAGATAACAGCAGCAGCAGTAGTCAGTAGTAGTAACAGCAGCTAGCAGTAGTAGTAGTAGTAGTAGTAACAGCAGCAGCAGTAGTCAGTAGTAGTAGTAGTAACAGCAGCAGCAGTAGTAGTAGTAGTAACAGCAGCAGCAGTAGTAGTAGTAGTAACAGCAGCAGCAGTAGCAGTAGTAGTAGTAGTAACAGCAGCAGCAGTAGTAGTAGTAGTACAGTAGCAGCAGTACAGAAGTATAGTAGTAGTAACAGCAGCAGCAGTAGTAGTAGTAGTAACAGCAGCAGCAGTAGTAGTAGTAGTAGTAACAAGCAGCAGCAGCAGTAGTATAGTAGTAGTAGTAAACAGCAGCAGCAGTAGTTAGTAGTAGTAACAGCAGCAGCAGTAGTAGTAGTAGTAGTAGTAACAGCAGCAGCAGTAGTAGTAGTAGTAACAGCAGCAGCAGTAGTAGTAGTTAGTAACAGCAGCAGCAGTAGCAGTAGTAGTAGTAGTAACAGCAGCAGCAGTAGTAGTAGTAGTAACAGCAGCAGCAGTAGCAGTAGTAGTAGTAGTAACAGCAGCAGCAGTAGTAGTAGTAGTAACAGCAGCAGCAGTAGTAGTAGTAGTAGTAACAGCAGCAGCAGTGTAGTAGATAGTTAAGTAGTACAGCAGCAGCATTGTAGTAGTAGTAGTAACAGCAGCCAGCAGTAGTAGTAGTAGTAAGTAACAGCAGCAGCAGTAGTAGTAGTAGTAACAGCAGCAGCAGTAGCAGTAGTAGTAGTAGTAGTAACAGCAGCAGCAGTAGTAGTAGTAGTAACAGCAGCAGCAGCAGCAGCAGTAGTAGTAGTAGTAGTAGTAACAGCAGCAGTAGTAGCACCAGCAACAGCAGTAATAGCAGTAAAAGCTTTAGCAGTAGTAGTAGCAGAAACAGCAGTAGCAGTAGTAATAGCAGTAGCAGCACCAGCAGCAGCAGTAATAGCAGTAAAAGCTTTAGCAGTAGTAGTAGCAGTAACAGCAGTAGCAGCAGNTAGTAATAGCAGTAGCAGCACCAGCAGCAGCAGTAATAGCAGTAAAAGCTTTAGCAGTAGTAGTAGCAGCAGCAGCAGTAGAAGTAGCAGTAACAGCAGCAGCAGTAGCAGTAATAATAGCAGTAACAGCGGCAGCAGCAGTAGTAGTAGTAGTAGTAACAGCAGCAGTAGCAGTAGCAGTAGCAGTAACAGCAGTAGCAGTAGCAGTAGCAGTAACAGCAGCAGCAGTAGTAGTAGTAGTAGTAACAGCAGCAGTAGTAGTAGTAGTAGTAACAGCAGTAGCAGTAGTAGTAGTAGCAGTAACAGAAGCAGCAGTAGCAGTAGTAGTAGCAGTAACAGAAGCAGCACAGTAGCAGTCAGTAGTAACAGCAGCAGTAGTAGTAGTAGCAGTAACAGAAGCAGCAGTAGCAGTAGTAGTAGCAGTAACAGCAGCAGCAGTAGTAGTAGCAGTAACAGCAGCAGCAGTAGTAGTAGCAGTAACAGCAGCAGCAGTAGCAGTAGTAGTAGCAGTAACAGCAGCAGTAGTAGTAGTAGTAGCAGTAACAGCAGCAGCAGTAGTAGTAGTAGTAGTAGCAGTAACAGCAGCAGCAGCAGCAGTAGTAGTAGCAGTAACAGCAGCAGCAGTAGCAGTAGTAGTAGCAGTAACAGAAGCAGCAGTAGCAGTAGTAGTAGCAGTAACAGAAGCAGCAGTAGTAGTAGCAGTAAGAGAAGCAGCAGTAGTAGTAGCAGTAAGAGAAGCAGCAGTAGTAGTAGTAGTAGCAGTAACAGCAGCGGAAGTAGCAGTAGTAGTAGCAGTAACAGCAGCAGCAGCAGTAGTAGTAGTAGTAGCAGTAACAGCAGCAGCAGTAGCAATAGTAGTAGCAGTAACAGCAGCAGCAGTAGCAGTAGTAGCAGTAACAGCAGCAGCAGCAGTAGTAGTAGTAGCAGTAACAGCAGCAGCAGTAACAGTAGCAGTAACAGCAGCAGCAGTAGCAGTAGTAGTAGTAGCAGTAACAGCAGCAGCAGTAACAGTAGCAGTAACAGCAGCAGCAGTAGCAGTAGTAGTAGTAACAGCAGCAGCAGCAGCAGTAGTAGTAGTAGTAGTAGAAGTAACAGCAGCAGCAGTAGTAGTAGCAGTAACAGCAGCAGCAGCAGTAGTAGCAGTAACAGCAGCAGCAGTAGCAGTAGAAGTAGCAGTAACAGCAGCAGCAGTAGTAGTAACAGCAGTAGCAGTAATAGTAGCAGTAACAGCAGTAGTAGTAGCAGTAACAGCAGCAGCAGTAGTAGTAGCAGTAACAGCAGCAGCAGTAGTAGTAGCAGTAACAGCAGCAGCAGTAGCAGTAGTAGTAGCAGTAACAGCAGCAGCAGTAGTAGTAGCAGCAGCAGTAACAGCAGCAGCAGTGGCAGTAGTAGTAGCAGCAGCACTACTCTCTCTCTCTCTCTCTCTCTCTCTCTCTCTCTCTCTCTCTCTCTCTCTCTCTCTCTCTCTCTCTCTCCTGAAGTCATGATGTATGATACCAGACTAGCAAACACTTCACAGTGTTCCAGATTATGGAACACAACTCTTCTCCAGGCTGAGGGACTGACCACCTCAAAACTACGTCTTCAAGGCTGATGGACTGATGACACCGTCTTTACATCTCTGCCGCTTCTGCTAACTCTTCTGTACTTGACTGACGAAGCCTACTGTGTAGGCGAAATGTTTCGCCTACACATCTGGGTATCGTTATTTGTAGACGTTTCGCCCACCAGTGGCTTTATCGGTACAATACAAGGGAGTAAATAGGGGAAGTAGTGGTGATCCTGGTAGTAAGTACGGGAAGTAGTGGTGATCCTGGTAGTAAGTAGGGGAAGTAGTGGTGATCCTGGTAGTAAGTACGGGAAGTAGTGGTGATCCTGGTAGTAAGTACGGGAAGTAGTGGTGATCCTGGTAGTAAGTAGGGGGAGTAGTGGTGATCCTGGTAGTAAGTAGGGGGAGTAGTGGTGATGCTGGTATTAAGTAGGGGAAGTAGTGGTGATGCTGGTAGTAAGTAGGGGGAGTAGTGGTGATGCTGGTATTAAGTAGAGGAAGTAGTGGTGATGCTGGTAGTAAGTAGGGGAAGTAGTGGTGATCCTGGTAGTAAGTAGGGGGAGTAGTGGTGATGCTGGTAGTAAGTAGGGGAAGTAGTGGTGATCCTGGTAGTAAGTAGGGGGAGTAGTGGTGATCCTGGTAGTAAGTAGGGGGAGTAGTGGTGATGCTGGTAGTAAGTAGGGGAAGTAGTGGTGATGCTGGTAGTAAGTAGAGGAAGTAGTGGTGATCCTGGTAGTAAGTAGAGGAAGTAGTGGTGTTCCTGGTAGTAAGTAGGGGAGTAGTGGTGATCCTGGTAGTAAGTAGGGGGAGTAGTGGTGATGCTGGTAGTAAGTAGGGGAAGTAGTAGTGATCCTGGTAGTAAGTAGGGGGAGTAGTGGTGATCCTGGTAGTAAGTAGGGGGAGTAGTGGTGATGCTGGTAGTAAGTAGGGGAAGTAGTGGTGATGCTGGTAGTAAGTAGAGGAAGTAGTGGTGATCCTGAGTAGTAAGTAGGGGAGTAGTGGTGATCCTGGTAGTAAGTAGGGGGAGTAGTGGTGATGCTGGTAGTAAGTAGGGGAAGTAGTGGTGATGCTGGTAGTAAGTAGAGGAAGTAGTGGTGTTCCTGGTAGTAAGTAGGGGAGTAGTGGTGATCCTGGTAGTAAGTAGGGGGAGTAGTGGTGATCCTTGTAGTAAGTAGAGGAAGTAGTGGTGATCCTGGTAGTAAGTAGGGGAAGTAGTGGTGATCCTGGTAGTAAGTAGGGGAAGTAGTGGTGATCCTGGTAGTAAGTAGGGGGAGTAGTGGTGATGCTGGTAGTAAGTAGAGGAAGTAGTGGTGATCCTGGTAGTAAGTAGGGGGAGTAGTGGTGATCCTGGTAGTAAGTAGGGGAAGTAGTGGTGATCCTGGTAGTAAGTAGGGGGAGTAGTGGTGATGCTGGTAGTAAGTAGAGGAAGTAGTGGTGATCCTGGTAGTAAGTAGGGGGAGTAGTGGTGATCCTGGTAGTAAGTAGGGGGAGTAGTGGTGATCCTGGTAGTAAGTAGGGGAGTAGTGGTGATCCTGGTAGTAAGTAGGGGGAGTAGTGGTAGACAGCAAGGAGAGTGACGCTCTCTCTCTCCTCTGTGCAGGTTATTTATTCCTGGTATTGTACCATTTTGTTCTCTCTTGACTGTTTCAAGACCCGGCCTCAGATATCTTGCTGCTTGGCGATTTTAATTTGCATCTCAAATGAATGTAGCGCAGACCGTGTTAGCAGAAAATATCCCAGGAGCGTAAGACTAATGTGAGAGACCTGGGAGTGTTCATGTCAGCAGCTCTCGCAACAGTGTTGCTACCACGAGGGAAATGATAGACTGGATAACTAGAACCTTCGAAAACAGGAGATGCTAAGTTAGTAATGGTACTCTTTAAGTCGCTTGTCCTCTCTAGGCTGGAGTACTGCTCTGTTCAGGGTTGGAGAAATCACAAACCTGGAATATATACAGAAAATCTTCACTGTTTGCATAGATTCAGTCAGGCAAATAAATTACTGAGAACGTTTGAAGTTCCTTGACCTGTACTCCTTGGAGCGTAGGCGAGAAAGATACATTATATTCTGCACCTGGATGATACCAGCAGCACCACCACCACTAGCAGCAGCAGTACCAACAGCAGCGGTAACAGCAGTAGCAGCACCAGCAGCACCCAGGGGTGGGCTGGTAGTCGCGGTGACAGCAGCAGCACCCAGGGGTGGGCTGGTAGTCGTGGTGACAGCAGCAGCACCCAGGGGTGGGCTGGTAGTCGCGGTGACAGCAGCAGCACCCAAGGGTGGGCTGGTAGTCGCGGTGACAGCAGCAGCACCCAGGGGTGGGCTGGTAGTCGCGGTGACAGCAGCAGCACCCAGGGGTGGGCTGGTAGTCGCGGTGACAGCAACAGCACCCAGGGGTGGGCTGGTAGTCGTGGTGACAGCAGCAGTAGCACCCAGCCAGGGGTGGCCTGGTAGTCGTGGTGACAGCAGCAGTAGCACCCCCAGGGGTGGCCTGGTAGTCGTTTTGACAGCAGTAGCACTCCCCCAGGGGTGGTCTGGTAGTCGTGGTGACAGCAGCAGTAGCACCCCCCAGGGGTGGCCTGGTAGTCGTGGTGACAGCAGCAGTAGCACCCCCCAGGGGTGGCCTGGTAGTCGTTTTGACAGCAGTAGCACTCCCCCAGGGGTGGTCTGGTAGTCGTGGTGACAGCAGCATTAGCACCCCCAGGGGTGGGCTGGTAGTCGTGGTGACAGCAGCAGTAGCACCCCCAGGGGTGGGCTGGTAGTCGTGGTGACAGCAGCAGTAGCACCCCCCAGGGGTGGCCTGGTAGTCGTGGTGACAACAGAAGTAGCACCCCCCAGGGGTGGCCTGGTAGTCGTTTTGACAGCAGTAGCACTCCCCCAGGGGTGGTCTAGTAGTCGTGGTGACAGCAGCAGTAGCACCCCCAGAGGTGGGCTGGTAGTCGTTTTGACAGCAGTAGCACTCCCCCAGGGGTGGTCTGGTAGTCGTGGTGACAGCAGTAGCACCCCCAGGGGTGGGCTGGTAGTCGTGGTGTGACAGCAGCAGTAGCACCCCAGGGGTGGGCTGGTAGTCGTGGTGACAGCAGCAGTAGCACCCAGCCAGGGGTGGCCTGGTAGTCGTGGTAACAGCAGCAGTAGCACTCCCCCAGGGGTGGCCTGGTAGTCGTGGTGACAGCAGCAGTAGCACCCCAGGGGTGGGCTGGTAGTCGTGGGTGACAGCAGCAGTAGCACCCATGCCAGGGGTGGCCTGGTAGTCGTGGGTGACAGCAGCAGTAGCACTCCCACCAGGGGTGGCCTGGGTAGTCGTGGTGACAGCAGCAGTAGCACTCCCCAGGGGTGGCCTGGTAGTCGTGGTGACAGCAGCAGTAGCACTCCCCAGGGGTGGCATGGTAGTCGTGGTGACAGCAGCAGTAGCACCCAGCCAGGGGTGGCCTGGTAGTCGTGGTGACAGCAGCAGTAGCACTCCCCAGGGGTGGCCTGGTAGTCGTGGTGACAGCAGCAGATAGCACTCCCCCAGGGGTGGCCTGGTGGTCGTACTGAGAGATTTCAAAGCATCATATAATTAGGAGAGTACGAAAAAGTTAGTGGCAGTGAAATGCGAGGCCTTGGTGGTGCTGCTGGTGGTGCTGCTGGTGGTGCTGCTGTGGTGGTGCTAGTGGTGGTGGTAGTTTTGGTGCTTGTGCTTGTGAGGTTTGTGGGGCTCGTGACGTTGTTGGTGGTGCTTGTGAGGTGGTGGGGTGGTGCTGGTGACCGTGTTGGGGGTGCTAGCGGTGTTGTTGGTGGTGTTATTAGTGAAGCTAGACGTGGTGTTGGGGGGCTAGAGTCTTTTCTGGAGTGTGTCGGGGGGTCAGCGCCCACGCGGCCTAGCCCAAATGGCCAGGCCTCGTGGTGGATCAAGACTTGATCACCCAGGTTGTTACTGCTGGCCTCACGTAGTCAAATGTATGAACCACAGCCGGCTGATCAGGTACTGACCTGATGAGCCTGTTCAGTTCCCCTTTTTAAACCATCCAGCTAAAAATCTATTGGTAATCCCCCTCGTGAAGTCAGCCAGCTAGGAATCTATTGGTAATCCCCTCGTGAAAGTCAGCCAGCTAGGAATCTATTGGTAATCCCCCCCGTGAAGTCAGCCCGCTGGAATCTATTGGTAATCCCCCTCGTGAAGTCAGCCAGCTAGGAATCTATTGGTAATCCCCTCGTGAAGTCAGCCAGCTAGGAATCTATTGGTAATCCCCCTCGTGAAGTCAGCCAGCTAGGAATCTATTGGTAATCCCCCTCGTGAAGTCAGCCAGCTAGGGGAAATTTTTGGTAATCCCCCTCGTGAAGTCAGCCAGCTAGGAATCTATTGGTAATCCCCTCGTGAAGTCAGCCAGCTAGGAATCTATTGGTAATCCCCCTCGTGAAGTCAGCCAGCTAGGAATCTATTGGTAATCCCCTCGTGAAAATCAGCCAGCTAGGAATCTATTGGTAATCCCCCTCGTGAAGTCAGCCAGCTAGGAATCTATTGGTAATCCCCCTCGTGAAGTCAGCCAGCTAGGAATCTATTGGTAATCCCCTCGTGAAGTCAGCAGCTAGGAATCTATTGGTAATCCCCTCGTGAAGTCAGCCAGCTAGGGAAACTATTTGGGAATCCCCTCGTGAAGTCAGCCCGCTAGGAATCTATTGGTAATCCCCTCGAGAATCAGCCAGCTAGGAATCTATTGGTAATCCCCCTCGTGAAGTCAGCCAGCTAGGAATCTATTGGTAAATTTCCCCCCCGTGAAGTCAGCCAGCTAGGGGTTTATTGGTAATCCCCTCGTGAAGTCAGCCAGCTAGGAAACTATTGGTAATCCCCTCGTGAAGTCAGCCAGCTAGGAATCTATGGTAATCCCCTCGTGAAGTCAGCCCGCTAGGAATCTATGGTAATCCCCCTCGTGAAGTCAGCCAGTAGGAATCTATTGGTAATCCCCCTCGTGAAGTCAGCCAGCTAGGAATCATTGGTAATCCCCCTCGTGAAGTCAGCCAGCTAGGAATCTATTGGTAATCCCCCTCGTGAAGTCAGCCAGCTAGGATATCTATTGGTTAAACCCCTCGTGAAGTCAGCCAGCTAGGAATCTATTGGTAATCCCCCTCGGTGAAGTCAGCCAGCTAGGAATCTATTGGTAATCCCCTCGTGAAGTCAGCCAGCTAGGAATCTATTGGTAATCCCCCTCGAGAAGTCAGCCAGCTAGGAAATCTATTGGTAATCCCCCTCGTGAAATTTAGCCAGCTAGGAACTATTGGAATCCCCCTCGTGAAGTCAGCAGCTAGGAGTCTATTGGTAATCCCCCCCGTGAAGTCAGCCAGCTAGGAATCTATTGGTAATCCCCCTCGTGAAAGTGAGCCACTTGGAATCTATTGGTAATCCCCTGTGTATGATAGGAGGCTGTTGAGCAGTCTTGGTTCCCGGGTCGTGTTGACTATAACACCGTTTTTCCCTCCCATGTTGAGTATAACACCAAAGTTCTCTCCCATGTTGACTATAATCACCGGTTCTCTCCATGTTGACTATAACACCGTGTTCTCTCCCATTTTTGACTTAACACCGTGTTCTCTCCCATGTTGATTATAACCCGTGTTCTCTCCCGTGTTGTTTTAACACCATGTTCTCTCCCGTGTTGATTTAAAACTGTGTTCTTTTCCCATGTTGACTATAATACCGTGTTTCTCTCCCCCTGTTGACTTAACACCTGTTCTCTCCCATATTGACTATAACACCGTGTTCTCTCCCATGTAGACTATAACACCGTGTTCTCTCCCATATTGAGTATAACCCAGCGTTCTCTCCCATGTTGACTATAACACCGTGTTCTCTCCCATGTTGACTATAATACCGTGTTCTCTCCCATGTAGACTATAACACCGTGTTCTCTCCCATGTTGACTATAACCCCGTGTTGTCTCCTATGTAGACTATAACCCCGTGTTGTCTCCCATGTAGACTATAAGCCCGTGTTGTCTCCCATGTAGACTATAACCCCGTGTTGTCTCCCATGTAGACTATAACCCCGTGTTGTCTCCCATGTTGACTATAACCCCGTGTTGTCTCCTATGTAGACTATAACCCCGTGTTGTCTCCCATGTAGACTATAACCCCGTGTTGTCTCCCATGTTGACTATAACCCCGTGTTGTCTCCCATGTAGACTATAACCCCGTGTTGTCTCCCATGTAGACTATAACCCCGTGTTGTCTCCCATGTAGACTATAAGCCCGTGTTGTCTCCCATGTTGACTATAACCCCGTGTTGTCTCCCATGTAGACTATAACCCCGTGTTGTCTCCCATGTAGACTATAACCCCGTGTTGTCTCCCATGTAGACTATAACCCCGTGTTGTCTCCCATGTAGACTATAAGCCCGTGTTGTCTCCCATGTAGACTATAACCCCGTGTTGTCTCCCATGTGACTATAAGCCCGTGTTGTCTCCCATGTAGACTATAAGCCCGTGTTGTCTCCCATGTAGACTATAACCCCGTGTTGTCTCCCATGTAGACTATAACCCCGTGTTGTCTCCCATGTAGACTATAAGCCCGTGTTGTCTCCCATGTAGACTATAAGCCCGTGTTGTCTCCCATGTAGACTATAACCCATGTTGTCTCCCATGTAGACTATAACCCCGTGTTGTCTCCCATGTAGACTATAACCCCGTGTTGTCTCCCATGTAGACTATAAGCCCGTGTTGTCTCCCATGTAGACTATAAGCCCGTGTTGTCTCCCATGTAGACTATAACCCCGTGTTGTCTCCCATGTAGACTATAACCCCGTGTTGTCTCCCATGTAGACTATAAGCCCGTGTTGTCTCCCATGTAGACTATAAGCCCGTGTTGTCTCCCATGTAGACTATAACCCCGTGTTGTCTCCCATGTAGACTATAAGCCCGTGTTGTCTCCCATGTAGACTATAAGCCCGTGTTGTCTCCCATGTAGACTATAAGCCCGTGTTGTCTCCCATGTAGACTATAAGCCCGTGTTGTCTCCCATGTAGACTATAACCCCGTGTTGTCTCCCATGTAGACTATAAGCCGTGTTGTCTCCCATGTAGACTATAACCCCGTGTTGTCTCCCATGTAGACTATAACCCCGTGTTGTCTCCCATGTAGACTATAAGCCCGTGTTGTCTCCCATGTAGACTATAAGCCCGTGTTGTCTCGCATGTAGACTATAACCCCGTGTTGTCTCCCATGTAGACTATAAGCCCGTGTTGTCTCCCATGTAGACTATAAGCCCGTGTTGTCTCCCATGTAGACTATAAGCCCGTGTTGTCTCCCATGTAGACTATAAGCCCGTGTTGTCTCCCATGTAGACTATAAGCCCGTGTTGTCTCCCATGTAGACTATAAGCCCGTGTTGTCTCCCATGTAGACTATAACCCCGTGTTGTCTCCCATGTAGACTATAAGCCCGTGTTGTCTCCCATGTAGACTATAAGCCCGTGTTGTCTCCCACAGTGAGACGTGTACCACCGAGGTTCAGTAAGGAACCAGACTCCATGTACGAGGTGATGCCAGGCGCCTCCCTCAGTATCTCCTGTGTTGCTGTGGGCTCACCTATGCCCTATGTGCAGTGGAAGAAGGTGAGTAACACCTAGGTGCTCTCTCTCTCTCTCTCTCCTCTCTCTCTCTCTCTCTCTCTCTGTCTGTCTGTCTGTCTGTCTGTCTGTCTCTCTCTCTCTCTCTCTCTCTCTCTCTCTCTCTCTCTCTCTCTCTCTCTCTCTCTCTCTCTCTCTCTCCTGTCTTTTTTACACAGGGCTTAACGAGGTTCTCTCTCCGTGTCTCTCTTTCCCTCCGTCTCTCTCTCTCTCTCTCTCTCTCTCCTCTCTCTCTCTCTCTCTCTAATAATTCCAGAAAATAATACATCCACATTATTGAACTTACAAAGTTCCGGTCATTGAACTTAGCGACACTATAGCATAATGTGCACATCAGAACTTAGTTCCTAACTTCTAATTAATTCTTAACCAGGTTAATACCTGTTTCTAAGAACCGCCATCACGACTCTTAAATATTCAGTAATAAGACGACCTGGCACCAGCAGGAGACGTTAGATAGTCTTCAAACTTGACACTGGTGGTGTGGTGGCCACTGTTGTTGTTGTCTGCTTGATTAATCAGGTTGTGGTGGCCACTGTGTTGTTAGTAAGTGATCTCAGGTGATTATTATTATTATTATGGGTCTGTATACACCTTGTATGACGTTGTATACCGCTGTATACACCTTGTATGACGTTATATAACATTGTATACACTTTGTATGAAGTTGTATACCGTTGTATATACCTTGTATGACTTTAAATATAACATTGTATACACCTTGTATGACGTTGTATAACACTGTATAAACCTTGAAATGACGTATAACATTGTATACACCTTGTATGAACGTTGTATAACACTTAACCTTGTATGACGTTGTATAACACTGTATATACCTTGTATGACGTTTGTATAACATTGTATACCCCTTGTATGACGTTGTAAACACTGTATAACCTTGTATGACTTTGTATAACACTGTATATACCTTTATGACGTTCAAATTAACATTGTATACACCTTGTATGACGTTTGTATCCGCTGTATATACCTTGTATGACGTTGTATAACACTGTATACACCTTGTATGACGTTGTATAACACTGTATATACCTTGTATGACTTTTGTATAACACTGTATATACCTTGTATGACGTTGTATACCGCGGGTATACACCTTGTATGACGTTGTAAAAACAACTGTATATTCCTGTATGACGTTGTATAACACTATATACACCTTGAAATGACCCCGCCCATGACCCTGGTATGATAACCTGTCTTGACCCTGTTTTCTGCTCTGTGGTGTCTAGGGTCCGGGCCATCGACATGACAGACAACTTGATCACCAAGAATGTGCTGGTGCTGGAGATTTTTCCGGGAGTCTGCCAACTACACCTGTCAAGCCCAGTCAACCCTGGGACGGTCACCAAGGATGTTGAGGTCAAGGTACAAGGGAGTGTCAAGGAGAGTGTCAAGGAGAGTGTCAAGGTAAGTGTCAAGGGTAGTGTCAAGGTGAGTGTCAAGGAGAGTGTCAAGGAGTGTGTCAAGGTGAGTGTCAAGGAGAGTGTCAAGGAGAGTGTCAAGGGTTGGTGTCAAGGACAGTCACTGACTATCCAGTCACTATCAATAGACTGACAACCCCTCTCACTCGTGCTGTCAGCAGTCAGCTGACTATCCAGTCACTATCAATAGACTGACAGCCCTCTCACTCGTGCTGTCAGCAGTCAGCTGACTATCCAGTCACTATCAATAGACTGACAGCCCTCTCACTCGTGCTGTCAGCAGTCAGCAGACTATCCAGTCACTATCAATAGACTGACAGCCCTCTCACTCGTGCTGTCAGCAGTCAGCAGACTACCATCACTATCAATAGACTGACAGCCCTCCCAATCGTGCTGTCAGCAGTCAGCTGACTACCAGTCACTAACAATTTGACTGACAACCCTCTCACTCGTGCTGTCCCGCAGTCAGCTGACAAACCAGTCACTATCAATAGACTGACAGCCCTCGCACTCGTGCTGTCAGCAGTCAGCTGACTATCCAGTCACTATCAATAGACTGACAGCCCTCGCACTCGTGCTGTCAGCAGTCAGCAGACTATCCAGTCACTATCAATAGACTGACAACCCTCTCACTCGTGCCCGTCACAGTCACTGACTATCCATCATCTATCAATAGACTGACAGCCCTCGCACTCGTGCTGTCAGCAGTCAGCAGACTATCCAGTCACTATCAATAGACTGACAGCCCTCTCACTCGTGCTGTCAGCAGTCAGCAGACTATCCAGTCACTATCAATAGACTGACAGCCCTCCCACTCGTGCTGTCAGCAGTCAGCAGACTATCCAGTCACTATCAATAAACTGACAGCCCTCTCACTCGTGCTGTCAGCAGTCAGCTGACTATCCAGTCACTATCAATAGACTAACAGCCCTCTCACTCGTGCTGTCAGCAGATTATCCAGTCAATATCAATAGACTAACAGCCCTCTCACTCGTGCTGTCAGCAGTCAGCAGACTATCCAGTCACTATCAATAGACTGACAGCCCTCTCACTCGTGCTGTCAGCAGACTATCCAGTCACTATCAATAGACTGACAGCCCTCCCACTCGTGCTGTCAGCAGTCAGCAGACTATCCAGTCACTATCAATAAACTGACAGCCCTCTCACTCGTGCTGTCAGCAGTCAGCTGACTATCCAGTCACTATCAATAGACTAACAGCCCTCTCACTCGTGCTGTCAGCAGATTATCCAGTCAATATCAATAGACTAACAGCCTGGTTGATCAGGCGCTGATCCACCAGGAGGCCTGGTCACAGACCGGGCCGCGGGGGCGTTGACCCCCGAAACTCTCTCCAGGTAAACTCCAGGTAAACTCCAGACTGACGCCCTCTCACTCGGGCTGTCAGCAGACTACCAGTCACTACAAAGAGACACCCCTCACTCTGCGCGAGTCGCTGCGGGGGATAAGTAGGGCAGTCAGCTGATAAATTAACCCTCCAGCTGGGGTTTTAAAAGGGTGGGTTAATGGCTTTAAATGCCCTCTTAGTAACTTTCCGCACACCGGATTTACCCCCCAAACGGCTGCGGGGTAACCGGCTGTCCCCGGGATAGCGTAAGTTTTATCCGGCAATGTCCAAACTGACCTTGGTGACCTTTTTTGTGACCTTATGGTCTGAAACAAGATGTGCTTGAAATCTCAGCGTGTTTGTAATGAGAAGGATTTTTTTGGGGGCTTTAAGGGGTGTGTGGGGGTTTTTTGGTGTGTGGTGTGTGGGGTTTTGTGTGGGGGTTTTGTGTTGTGTGTGGTGTGGGTGTGATGTGTGTGTGTGTGGGTTTTGTTGTGTTGTGTGTTTGTGTGTGTGTGTGTTGTGTGTGTTGGGGTGTGTGTTTGGTTTTTGTGGTTTTTGGGGTTGTGTGTGTGTGTGTTTGTGTGTGTGTGTTTTGGTTGTGGTGTTGTGTGTGTGGTTGGTTGTGTGTGTGTGGGGGTGGTGTGTGTGTTGTGTGTGTGTGTGGTGGTGTTGTGTGTGTGTTTTGTGTTTGTTTTTTGTGTGTGTTTTTGTTGTGTGTTTTGTTTTGTGTGTGTTTTTTTTTTTTTTTTTTGTGTGTGTTGTTTTTGTGTGTGTGTTGTGTTGTGTGTGTTTGTGTTGTTGTTGTGTGTGTTGTGTGTGTGTTTGTGTTTTTGTGTGTGTTGTGTGTGTGTGTGTGTGTGTGTTTGTGTGTGTTGTGTTTTGTGTGTTGGTGTGTGTGTGTGTGTGTTGTGTGTTGTTTGTGGTGGTGTGTTGTGGTTTGGTGTGTGTGTGTGTTTGTGTGTGTGTTTGTTTTGTGTGTGTTGTGTGTGTGTGTGTGTGGTGTGTGTGTGTGTGTGTTGGGTGTGGTGTATGTGTGTGTTGTGGGGGTGTGTGTGTGTGTGTGGGGTGTGTGGTGTGTGTGTGTGGTGTATGTGTGTGTGGTGTGTGTTTTGTGGTGTGTGTGTGTGGTGTATGTGTGTGTGTTGTGTGTGGTGTGTGTGTGGTGGGGTGTGGGGTGTGTGGTGTGTGTGTGTGGTTATGTGTGTGTTTGTGTGTGTGTGTGTGTGTGGGGTTTTGTGTTTTGGTGGTGTGTGTGTGTGTGTGTGTGTGTGTGTGTGTGTGGGTGGTGGTTTTGTGGTGTTTGTGGTGTGTGTGGGGTGTGTGTGTGTGGTGGGGTGTTTGGTGGTGTGGTGTGTGGTGTGTTTTGTGTGTTGTAGTGGGTGTGTTGTGTGTGGTGTTGTGTGTGTGTGTGTGTTTGTGTGTTGTGTGTGGGGTGTGTGTGTGTGTGTGTGGTGTGTTGTGTGGTGTTGAATGTAGGGTGTTTGTTGTATGTGTGTGTGTGTGTGTGGGGTGTGTGTGGTTTGTGTGGGGGGTGTGGGGTGTATATGGTGTGTATGTGTACGTGAAACCCCAAAAAAAAAAAGGAGTTTGCAGGGGCCCAAAATTCACAGCCCCGGGCCCCCCGGGTTAACCCCAAATTCCCCATTTTCCAAAAACCTCAATCCCCCTCGTTATACCTGCTTTTTTCAAACTGGGGTTTCCCTTTATCCCTTATATCCCCTGCGTATACCCCTTTACACCCGGCTCCCCCGGGCCCCCAACCAGACAACGAAGCTTCAGTAAACGTCATGTCTACGCCCATTTCGAAATTCCCCGGGAGTACGACGTCAATCCCCAGGGGAGTATCGTATTTCGTTTAAAAGTCCAAACCCCCGCCAGCCCGGGACCGGACTACGCCGAATCCCCGGGGGCCTCGTAACGAAGTTTTTTACACCCGTCAGCAGTAAAGTGGGCCCTAAGGTTAGTATCTTAAAACCGAGAATTAACAAAACACCACACAAAACCACACACACACACACAACAAAAAACCACAAAAAAACACAACCAACAAAAAAAAACACCCAACCACCACACACACACACAAAACCCCACAAAACACAACACAACGCCCACAAAACACACACAAAAAAACACAAACACACAACACAACAAACACACAAAAAACACACACACACAACAACCCCACACACAAAACCCAAAAACAAAACAAAACCAACACACAAAACACTAACACACACAACCAAAACACACACACACACAACCCACCCCCACACACACACACCACACACAACCCAAACACAACCAAAAACCCACAACACAAAACAACACACACAAAAACACCCCAAAACACACACACACACACAACCACACACAACACACCACCCACACACACAGCCACACCACCCACAACACAAAACACACACACACACACACACCCACACACACACACACAGCCACACACAAAAACCCCCAAACCCCACAAACACACACACACAACAAAACACAACACACACAACCACACAAAACACAACAACCCCCCACACACACACAAAACCCACACCCACCCCAACACACCAAAACCCCCCACACCCCACACACACAAAACACCCCAAACCCACCCACAAAACACAAACCCCAAAACACAACAACAACCACACAACCACCAACACACACACACCACAACCACACCCACACCCCACAAAACCAACAAACACACCCACACACACAAAACACACACACACACACCACACAACACACACACGCACATACACACACAACACACACACAACACACCCCAAAACCACACACACAACAAAACACACAAACACACACAACACCCACAACAAAACACACACACAACACAAAACACACAACCAAAAACACACACAAAACCCACACACACACCACACAACCACACAACCCCCCCACACAACACCACACACACAAAAACCACACACAAACACACACAAAACCCACAAAACAACACAAACACACACTCACAACACACACAACAAAACACACACAACACACACAAAAAACACAAAACAACACACCACACAAAACACAACACACAAACACAAAACACACACACACAACCCCAAAACACAACAACACAAACACCACACAAAACACACAACAACACCACACACACAAACACAAAACCCCAAACACACAAAAACACACACACAACACACACAACAACACACAAAAACAACACACACACACAACACACAACACACACAACACACACACACACAACACACACACACACACACAACACACACACAACACACACAACACACACACAACACACACACACACCCAAAAACCACAAACACCACACAACACACACCCCAAACCCCACACAACACACAAAACACAACACCAAATATATAAATATATATAAAATATATTTAAATTTTTTAAATTTTATTAATTTTTAAATATTATATATATATATGTATGTATAATAGATAGTAGTAATAGTGCCAATAAGTAAAACTTGCTTTTTTTGGGTTTTAAATAGCAATGCTCTTCTTGCCAAAATAAGACACGCGAAAATTTGGTTATCCTGGGTGTAACCTTGGGTTAAAAATTAGAAAGAAATTTTATCAACAGTCCCAGCGGAAATACCGACAATGGGGAAGTGCCAGCTTCCGAGTGTGCCAGTAGTGCCAGAAATCCAGTGCCTTTTCCAGAGTGGCCACAGTGTCAGAGAGTGAGCAGTGCAGCAGTTGCAGTTTGTAGTAGTGCCCGCGAACCCGACAGTCCGCTGCCAGCAGTGCCTCGTTTACACCTGGCCTCAACATTGTTCCCTTTCTGCTGATTTTTCCAAAACTCTTCAATTTTTGCTCTTTTTTTTCTCTGGGGGAGCCGCGGGCATAAGGGCACTGGTGGCCCTGGCACCCCACGGGACCCACCCCTGGGGGCCCCCGGACCCCTTAGGGGGCTTTACCTCCCCGTTTTTTTATAAAAAAAACCCTTAACTTTAAAACCCCCTTTTTTTGGGAAATTTTTGGTTTGTCTCGGGTTGTGTCTGCTGGGTTGTGTTGCTGGTTGGTGCCCCGGTCTAGTGGGGTTGTGTCTGGGGTTGGTGCCCCGGTCAGTGGGTTGTGTTGTGGGTTGGTGCCCCCGGTCTACGGTTGGGGGTTGTGGGTTGGTGC
>NC_069486.1:3778217-3816872 GCF_026875155.1 Cherax quadricarinatus
CTGTAGTCGTTTTACGAAATGGACTACCACTGCCCTGTACCACATGTCACTGAGTGCTACCCTATACCACATGGCACCTACCTAACCGTGGACGGTGACACCTACCTTACCGTGGACGGTGGCACCTACCTAACCGTGGACGGTGGCACCTACCTTACCGTGGACGGTGGCACCTACCTTACCGTGGACGGTGGCACCTACCTTACCGTGGACGGTGACACCTACCTTACCGTGGACGCTGGCACCTACCTTACCGTGGACGGTGCACACTACCTTACCGTGGACGGTGACACCTACCTTACCGTGGACGGTGACACCTACCTTACCGTGGACGGTGACACCTACCTTACCGTGGACGGTGGCACCTACCTTACCGTGGACGGTGACACCTACCTTACCGTGGACGGTGGCACCTACCTTACCGTGGACGGTGGCACCTACCTTACCGTGGACGGTGACACCTACCTTACCGTGGACGGTGACACCTACCTTACCGTGGACGGTGGCACCTACCTTACCGTGGACGGTGGCACCTACCTTACCGTGGACGGTGGCACCTACCTTACCGTGGACGGTGGCACCTACCTTACCGTGGACGGTGACACCTACCTTTACCGTGGACGGTGGCACCTACCTTACGTGGACGGTGGCACCTACTTACCGTGGACGGTGACACCTACCTTACCGTGGACGGTGACACCTACCTTACGTGGACGGTGGCACCTACCTTACCGTGGACGGTGACACCTACTTACCGTGGACGGTGACACCTACCTTACCGTGGACGGTGGCACCTACCTTACCGTGGACGGTGACACCACCTTACCGTGGACGGTGGCACTACCTTACCGTGGACGGTGGCACCTACCTTACGTGGACGGTGGCACCTACCTTACCGTGGACGGTGGACACCTACCTTACCGTGGACGGTGACACCTACCTTACCGTGGACGGTGACACCTACCTTACCGTGGACGGTGACACCTACCTTACCGTGGACGGTGGCACCTACCTTACCGTGGACGGTGGCACCTACCTTACCGTGGACGGTGACACCTACGCTACTCTGAGACACCTCTCTCCCTGCTTTGGTTGCTCCCTTGCAACATTGCACAGCTCCTGATGACGCACTGAGAGAAGTGAGAGTACTCGAGTGGAGAATTCCCTCCCCCCGGGGTTGTCCTACATAGTTAAGATGGGCCTGTCTTGCGATTATTTGCACACACACACACACAAACCACATATATTTTATATATATATAATTTTATATATTTTATATATATATATTTAAAATAAAATATATAAACCTATTTTCGTGATGTATATGCCTATTTTCGTGATTATGCTTAGTGATGTCTATACCTATTTTCGTGATGTATATGCCTATTTTAGTGATGTATATACCTATTACAATTATGTATATACCTATTACAATTATGTATATACCTATTTTAGTGTTGCTGATTTGGTATATTTGTGTTGGCAGATCTGACTCCGTTCACTGAGTACGAATTCCATGTGTTGGCCGTGAATAAGATCGGTCGGGGACCACCTTCGGAACCTGCCATCGTGACCACTGGAGAAACAGGTGAGTCCTGGAAAACTCTTGTTTGATCTGCGGCCCGCTAGCATCAACAGGCTGCTTGATCGGGGCATCAGTGAGGTCTGGCCTGGCCTGGCCTGGCTTCGCGGTCGAGGGTAGGGTGTGACCTCTCGTAGGGGGTCACAGGTAAGTGTCAGGTGCATGGACACACACACACACACACACACACACACACACACACACACACACACACTATATGCATGTATAATCTAACACAAAAATACCTGTAACATGTTAAATCATTATTAACATATTAAATTATTTTAATAATACAAACTAGAAATGTGTATAAATTAACAAAATTAACAGTATAATTATTGTGTGTGTGTGTGTGTGTGTGTGTGTGTGTGTGTGTGTGTGTGTGTGTGTGTGTGTGTGTGTGTGTGTTTACACTATGGATCCCTGGAGGTGTCAGCCTCCAGGTCACATGATAACCAGCAGCTGGAGCTTTTGGTCATCTGACCGAGGCCTTCCACTGGCTCACCCATCCACTCGTTTAATATTTGTTACGATTACAACGAGTTTAATTTGTTCCCAGGGATGAGTTGACCATCACAGTAGAACATAAGATGTGAAAAATGTAAGCGGCCTATATCCGTAGGCCTAGAGTATTTAAAATTAAGGCACAGTAATGTGAGTGGAAGAATACACAACCCGTACATAGAATGATCCTTGTTTCAACCGTTTATTACTGCTTGTGTTACTAGTTACTAGTTACAACGTGGTTGTAGACGTTTACTAGTCGAAAGTAGACAGGTATATGCACCGAGTTCCAGATTAATCTGTACAGTGTGATGTTGAGCTCTATCTTGTGTTATTAAGGTCCTACTTGACTACTGGAGTATTCTGTCTTGTGTTATTAAGGTCCTGCTTGATTACTGGAGTCGTGTTTCAGCTCTGTGACTGTTATATAGTCATAATTTTTAAAGGGATGGAGGGGTAAGCCGGTGGAAGGCCTCGGTCAGATGACCAAAAACTCCAGCTGCTGGTCATCATGTGACTGATATACCCTTGAAGAGTTTCGAGAGTTTATTTACTCTCTGAGCCCGGCCATGGGCCAGGCTCGTCTAGTTATTCCATTTCTCAACGTTGTACTGGTCCAGTAGTGTGAGAGGCAGGAGAGTGACCATCAAGGACCAGGTTGTATGGTTCCAGTAGTTGTGAGAAGGCAGGAGTGGACCATCCTAGACCCATGTTGTTTGGTCAGAAAGACACAACCCCCACTAGTTGTGAGAGGCAGTGAGGACCATCAGACCATGTTGTACTGGTCCAGTAGTTGTGAGATGCAGGAACGGTGACCATCCAAAGACCATGTTGTACTGGTCCAGTAGTTGTGAGAAGAAGTAGGACTGAGTGACCATCAAGACCATGTTGTATTTTTTGGGTCCAGTAGTTGTGAGAGGCAGGAGCGACCATCCAAGGACCCATGTTGTATCTGGTCAGTAGTTGTGAAGGGCAAGGAGTGGACATTCCAGACCATGTTTGTCCTGGTCAGTAGTTGTGAGAGGCAGGAGTGACATCCAAGACCATGTTGTACTGGTCCAGTAGTTGTGAGAGGCAGGAGTGCCATCCCAAGACATGTTGTATGGTCAGTAGTTGTGAGAGGCAGGACCGTGTCCATCCAAGACCATTGTTGTAATGGGTCCAGTAGTTGTGAGAGGCAGGAGTGACCATCCAAGACCTGTTGTAAGCGTCCAGTAGTTGTAGAGGCAGGAGTGACCATCCAAGACCATGTAGTACTGGTCCAGTAGATGTGAGATCGGAGTGACCAATCACGACCAAGTTGTGTGCTGGTCCAGTAGTTGCGAGAGGCAGGAGTGACTTTTCTAAACCATTGTTGACATGGGTCCTAGAAACAAAATGTTTGTGATTCCACGTATCAGTGATCAGTATCTTAACAACTCGTCTCAAAGATCTTGCAAATTGTGAGCGTCAGGTCTATCAGTCAGTAGTTCTTGGCTATTTGGTATTTCTGCCACCTTTGTGGAGTGGGACCCCCATGTCAGTGATTTTTAAGGCTGGATATGACTCCCATTTCTAGTCTTTCTAGTGGTTCGTTAAAGGTCGTGATCCAAACGTGGAGTTCCATGAATTGGACCTAATGAGGATGCACGGCATGTCTTCAGATGGCTTTTTCGAAGTCAGTGTGGTGTTTAATAATGGCCTGTTAACTCCCACTACCAGTGTCTCTCAGTATATTACCCTTCTTCCATCTCCCCTTAAGCCTTCCCTTTTCCATATACACTTTCCCAAAAACCCCAACCCTTTCCGTTACCCTTCCCCCTTAAAAAATCATTAATCTCTCCTTAAATTCCTATCCACTGCCCTAAATGTCCTTTCACCGCTACCTAACACCCCTCCCCTCCCCATCCTTAACCACCACTCCCTGTCACGATGCCCTCCTCTCCTGTTACCACCCTTCCCTCCTGTCCCCACCCCTTCCCTCCTTTTACCACCCCTTCCTCCTGTCACCGCCCTTCCTCTGTCACCACACTTCCCCATCCTGTCACACCCCTTCTCTCCTGTCACCACCCCTTCCTCTGTCCCACCTTCCCTCCCTGTCACCACTCCTCCCTCCCTCCCAAATCCTCTGAAAAATGGCCGTCATAATTACTCCATTACCCGAGTATTTTCAATAGAAACACGCACCCTGGGCCTTTTAAACGATATTAATCCACTGTTATCAAAGGGTAAATGCGACCTGCATTTAATTTTTCGTGTTTCTGCGAGAAAAAGACATTTAAAAATGGCTGTAAGAAGAGGCGACGCTAATAAGGGCTGGTGATTGGCTTAGGTAATTATGTTTGATGTAAAAGGCTTTTGTTTTTTTTATAATGTGGAATGGTAAGGTAATTAAAAACGTGAGAGAGAGGTAATTTATGTGGGTATGTTAGGGAGTTATTTGACGGTTGACGGGATTAGTAGTGTGTTGTGCTGGTTCTGACGGTAGGGATTGGTAGTGTGTTGTGCTGGTTCTGACGGTAGGGATTAGTAGTGTGTTGTGCTGGTTCAGACGGTCGGGATTGGTAGAGTTGTTGTGCTGGTTCTGACGGGAGGGATAGGAGTGTGTTAGTGTGGTCTCTGACGCGTAGGGATATTAGTAGTGTGTTGTGCTGGTTCTGACGGAAGGGATTAGTAGTGTGTTGTGCGTGTTCTGACGGTTAGGGATTAGTAGTGTGTTGTGTGTGGTTTCTGACGGTTAGGAATTAGTAGTGTGTTGTGCTGTTCTGACGGTAGGGATTTAGTAGCTGGTATGTGCAGGTTCAGACGGTAGGAGCTTGGTAGTGTGTTGTGCTGGTTCAGACGGTAGGGATTGGTAGTGTGTTGTGCTGGTTCTGACGGTAGGGATTGGTAGTGTGTTGTGCTGGTTCTGACGGTAGGGATTGGTAGTGTGTTGTGCTTGTTCTGACGGTAGGGATTGGTAGTGTGTTGTGCTGTTTTTGACGGTAGGGAGTGGTAGTGTGTGTGCTGGGTTCGACGGTAGGGATTGGTAGTTGAGTTGTGACTGGTCTGACGGTAGGGATTGGTCGTGTGTAGAGTTGTTTTGCGGTAGGGATTGTTAGTGTGTTGTGCTTGTTTTGCGGTAGGATTGGTAGTGGTTGTGTGGTTTGTACGGTAGGGGATTGGTCGTGTGTTGGGGGCTTGTTTCTGACGGTAGGGGATTGGTTGTGTGTTGTGCTTGTTTTGACGGTAGGGATTGGTAGTGTGTTGTGCTGGTTCTGACGGTAGGGATTGGTAGTGTGTTGTGCTGGTTCTGACGGTAGGGATTGGTAGTGTGTTGTGCTGGTTCTGACGGTAGGGAATGGTAGTGTGTTGTGCTTGTTTTGACTGGTAGGGATTGGTGTGTGTTGTGCTGGTTTGACGGTCGGGATCTGGTAGTGTGTTTGCTTGTCTGACGGTAGGGATGTATAGTGGGTTGTGCTTGTTTTGCGGTAGGGATTGGTAGTGTGTTGTGCCGTTACTGGACGGTAGGGATTGGTAGTGTGTTGTTGACTGGTTCTGACGGTAGGTGCTTGTAGTGTGGTTGTGCTGGTTCGACGGTAGGGATTGGTAGTGTGTGGTGCTGGTCAGACGGTGGGATTGGTAGTGTGTTGTGTGGTTCTGACGGTAGGGATGGTCGTGTGTTGTTGCTGGTTCAGACGGTAGGGATTGGTAGGTGTGTTGTGCTGGTTCTGACGGTAAGTGGATTGGTAGTGTGTGGTGCTGGTCAGACGGTAGGGCTTTGTAGTGTGTTGTGCTGGGTTTGACGGTAGGGATTGGTTAAGTGTGGTGTTGTGTTCATATGGTTAGGGAATTGGTAGTGTGTTGTGCTGGTTCTGACGGTAGGGGAATAGTATAGTGTGTTGTGCTGGTTCTGACGGTAGGGATGGTTAGTGTGATGTGCTGGGTTCTGACGGTAGGGCTTGGTAGTGTGTTGTGTGGTTCTGACGGTAGGGATTGTAGTGTGTTGTGCTGGTTCTGCACGGTTAGGGATTGGAAGTGTGTGCTGGTTCTGAACGGTAGGGATTGGTAGTGTGTGTGCTGGTTTGACGGTAGGGATTGGTTAGTGTGTTGTGTGGTTCAGACGGTAGGGATTGGTGTGTTGTGCTGGTTCTGACGGTAGGATGGTAGTGTGTGCTGGTTCTGACGGTAGGATTGGTAGTGTGTTGTGCTGGTTCTAACGAGTAGGGATTGGTAGTGTGTTGTGCTGGTTCTGACGTGTAGGGATTGGAGTGGTTGTGCTGGTTCTGACGATAGGGATGGTAGTGTGTGTTGTGCTGGTTGACGGTGGATTGTAGTGTGTTGCGCTGTTCTGACGGTAGGGATGGGTAGTGTGTTGTGCTGCGTTTTTCTGACGGTGGGATTGGTATGTGTGGTGTGTGGTTCAGACGGTGTAGGGATGGTAGTATTGTGTGGTTCTGACGGTAGGGATTGGTAGTGTGTGTGGGTTCTGACGGTAGGGATTGTAGTGTGTTGTGTGTGGTTCAGACGGTAGAGATTGGTAGTGTGTTGTGCTGGTTCTGACTGAGAGATGGTGTGTGTTGTGCGGGTTTGACGGTAGAGATTGGTAGTGTGGTTGTTGCTGGTTTTTCTGAGGGTAGGGATGGTGTGTGTTGTTGTGCTGGTTCTGCCGGTAGGATTGGTAGTGTGTTGTGCTGGTTCTGACGGTAGAGATTGGTTTAGTGTGTTGTGTGTTCTGACAGGTAGGGGGATTGGTAGTGTGGATGTGCTCGGTTGTGACGGTAGGGATAGGTTAGTGTGTTGTGCTGGTTCTGACGGTAGGGATGGGTTAGTGTGGTGTGTGGTTTGACGGTAGAGATTGGTAGTGTGTCCTGAGCTGGTTTCTGACGGTAGGGATTGGTAGTGTGTTGTGCTGGTTCAGGACGGTAGAGATTGGGTAGTGAGTTTTGCTGGTTCAGACGGTAGAGAGATTGGTAGTGTGTGTTTTGCTTGGTTCAGACGGTAGAGATTCGGTAGTGAGTTTTGCTGGTTTCAGACGGTAGGGATTGGTTGTGTGTTGTGATGGTTCTGACGTAGGGATTGGTAGTGTTTTTTTGCTGGTTCAGATGGTAGGGATTGGTAGTGTGTTGTTGCTGGGTTTCTGACGTAGACGATTGGTAGTGTGTTTTGCTGGTTCAGGACCGGTAGGGAAAATTGGTAGTGGGTTTGCTGTTCAGACGGTAGAGATTGGTAGTGTGTTTTTGCTGGTTCTGACGGTAGAGTGCTTGGTAGTGTGTTTGCTGGTTAGGACGGTAGGGATTTGTTAGTGTGTTATGCTGGTTTGACGGTAGGGATTGGTAGTTTGTTGTGTGGTTTGACGGTCGGGATTGGTAGAGGTGTTTTGCTGGTTCAGACATAGACAAGGGTGGTCAGCCACTGCCACCGTGTCTTCCTTGCAGATGACACCCGAATCTGCCATGGACGTGTCTTTCCTCATTGCAGACACTGCAGGCTCCAGGCAGACATTGCAGGACACTGCAAGGCTCCAGGTAGGACATTTGCAGACTCTGCCAAGGCTCCAGGCAACATGCGGACCACTGCAAGGTCCAGGCAGACATTTGCCGACACTGCAAGGCTCCAGTAGACATTGCAGACACTGGCAAGGCTCAGGCAGACATTGCAGGACACAGCAAGGCTCCAGTAGACATTGCAGACACTGCAATGGCTCAGGTAGACATTGCAGACAATGCAAGTCTCCAGGTTAGACATTGCGACACAGCAAGGCCTCCAGGGCAGGACATTGCAAGGCTCCAGGTAGACATTGCAGACAGCTTCCAGGCTCCAGGCAGACATTGCAGGACACTGCCAACGCTCCATGGCAAAATTGCAGGCACTGCAAGGCTCCAGGAGAATTGCATCACTGCAAGGCTCCAGGTAGACATTGCAGGGACACTGCAAGGCTCCAGGCAAACATTTCAGACACTGCAAGGGGCTCCAGGCAGACATTGCAGACACTGCAAGGCTCCAGTGCAGACATTGCAGACATGCAAGGCTCAGAGCAGACATTGCAGACATGCAAGGCTCCAGGCAGACATTGCAGGACACTGCAAGGCCTCCAGCAAGACTCATTGCAGACACTGCAGGCTCCAGGCAGACAATGCAGGACACTGCAAGGCTCCAGGTTAGGCCCATGGCAGACACTGCAAGGCTCCAGGCAGGACATTGCAGACACTGCAAGGCTCCAGGTAGACATTGCAGACATGCAAGACTCCAGGGCAGACATGCAGACACTGCAAGGCTCCAGGCAGACATTGCAGACACTGCAAGGGCTCCAGTAGACAATGCAGACACTGCAAGGCTCCAGGTAGGACATTGCAGGGACCACTGCAAGGCTCCAGGCCGACATTGCAGACACTGCAAGGCTCCAGGTAGACATTGGCAGGACACGCAAGACCTCCAGGCAGATCATTTGCAGACACTGCAAGGCTCCAGCAGACATTCGCAGACACTGCAAGACTCCAGGCAGACATTGCAGACACTGCAAGACTCCAGCAGACATTGCAGGACACTGCAAGACTCCAGGCAGACATTGCAGACACTGCAAGGTCAGGCAGACATTGCAGGACACTGCAACGGCCTCCAGGTAGAATAGCAGACACTGCAAGGCTCAGGAGACATTGCTGACACAGCAAGGCTCCAGGCAGACATTGCAGACAGACTGCAAGGCCCAGGTAGACATTGCAGACACTGCAAGGCTCCAGGTAGACAATGCCGACCACTGCAAGGCTCCAGGTAGGACATTAGCAGACACTGCAAGATCCAGGCAGACTTGCAGACACTCTGCAAGGCTCAAGGCGACATTGCAGCCACTGCAAGACTCCAGGCAGACATTGCAGACATGCTAGACTCCAGGCAGAACATTGCAGGACAGTTGCAAGACTCCAGCAGACATTGCAGGACGCACTGCAGACTCCAAGGCAGACATTGCAGACACTGCAAAGGCTCAGGCAGACCATTGCAGACTCTGCAAGCTCCAGGTTAGACAATTGAGACCACTGCCAAGGCTCAGGCAGCCATTGCAGGACACGCATAGGCTCTAGGTAGACTTTGCAGACACTGCAAAGGCTCCAGGTAGACATTGCAGACACCTGCAAGGCTCAGGTTAGACATTGCAGACACTGCAAGGCTCCAGGCCGGACATTGCAGACCATGGCAAAGGCTCAGGCAGGACATTTGCAGGCGAATGCAAGGCACCAGGTAGAGACATTGCAGACACTGCAAGACTCCAGGCAGAACATTGCAGACACTGCAACGGGGGCTACAGGCAGACATTGTCAGGACACTTGCAAGGCTCCAGGTAGCATTCAGACACTGCAAGGCTCCAGGTGTAGACATTCGCAGACACTGCCAGGCTCCGGCAGGGACATTGCAGACACTGCAAGGTCCAGGCAGAGCAAAAATTGCAGACAAATGCAGGCTCAGGTTGGGACATTGCAGGACACTGCAGACTCCAGCAGAACATTGCAGACACTGCAAGACTCCAGGCAGGAACATTGCGACACTGCAAGACTCCCAGGAGACATTGCACACACTGCACGGGCTCAGGTACGACATTGCAGACATGCAAGGATCCAGGTAAGACATTGCAGACACTGCAAGGCTCCAGTAGACATTGCAGACACTGCAAGGCTCCCAGGTAGACATTGCAGACACTGCAAGGCATCCAGGCAGACTTTGCAACACTGCAAGCTTCCAGGTAGTATTGCAGACACTGCAAGGCTCCAGGTAGACATTGCAGACATGCAAGGCTCCAGGCAGACATTGCAGACACTGCAAGGCTCCAGATTAGACATTGCAGACACTGCAAGGCTCAGTAGACGCTATTGCAGACACTGCCAAGGCTCAGGTCGACATTGCAGACACTGCAAAGGCTCCAGGTAAGACATTGCTGGGACACTGCAAGGCTCCAGGCGGACAGTGCAGACACTGCAAGGTACAGGTAGACATTGCAGCCTCTGCCAAGGGCTCCAGAGTAGACATTTGCAGACACTGCAAGCTCCAGGTAGACATTGCAGACACTTGCAAGGCTCAGGCAGACTGGCAGACACTGCAAGCGGCTCCAGGTAGACATTGCAGACACTGCAAGGTCAGGCCGACATTGAGACACTGCACGGCTCCAGGTAGACATTGCAGACCCTGCAAGGCTCCAGGCAGGACATTGCAGAACACTGCAAGGCTCACGGTAGGACATTGCAGGACACTGCAGGCTCAGGTAGGACAATTTTCGCTTGCTCTTGGCAGACACTGCAAGGCTCCAGGCAGAACATTGCAGACATGCAAGGCTCAAGGTAGACATTGCAGACCACTGCACGGCTCCAGGCAGACATTGCAGAACTGCAAGGCTCCAGGCAGCACATTGCAGACATGCCAATTGCTCCAGGTAGGACATTGCAGACATGAACGGCCCCATGTAGACATTGCAGCACTGCAAGGTCCAGGTCGACATTCCGACACTGCAAGGCTCCAGGCAAACATTGGACACTGCAAGGCTCCATGGTAGACATTGCAGGACCTGCAAGCTCCAGGCAAAACATTGGAGGACCTGCAAGGTCCAGCAGACATTGCAGAATCTGCAAGGCTCCAGGCAGACATTGCAGACACTGCACGGCTCAGCAGACCTTGCAGACACTGCAAGGCTCCAGGCAAACATTGCAGACACTGCAAGGCCGCAGGCAGACATTTGCAGACACTGCAAGGCTCCAGGTAGGACATGCAGGAACACTGCAAGGCTCAGGGCAAAACATTGCAGACACTGCACGGCTCCAGGTAGAACATTGCAGACCACTGCCAAGGCTCCAGGCAAACAGTGCATGACACTGCAAGGCTCCAGGCAGACATTGACAGACCTGCAAGGCTCCAGGCAGGACATTGCAAGACACTGCAAGGCTCCAGGCGGACATCAACCAAATCTTTCTGTGGGTGCAGAACACAATATGAAGTTCAACGATGAGAAATTTCAATTACTCAGATGTGGTAAACATGAGGAAATTAAATCTTCATCAGAGTAAAAAACAAATTCTGGCCACGAAATAGAGCGAAACACCAACGTCAAAAGACCGGGGAGTGATCATGTCGGGGGAAATCTCCCCTTCAAGGACCATAACATTGTATCAATCGCATCTGCTAGAAAAATGACAGGATGGATAATGGGAACCTTCAAAACTAGGGATGCCAAGCCAATGATGCACTCTTCAGGTCATTGTTCTATCTAGGCTGGATATTGCTGCACACTAACAGCACCTTTCAAGCAGGTGAAATTGCCGACCTAGAAAATGTACAGAGAACTTTCACGGCGCGCATAACGGAGATAAAACACCTCAATTACTGGGAGCGCTTGAGGTTCCAAAACCCCTGTATTCCCTGGAACGCAGGAGGGAAAAGATACATGATTATATACACCTGGAAATCCTAGAGGGACTAGTACCGAACTTGCACACGAAAATCACTCACTACGAAAGCAAAAGACTTGGCAGACGATGCAACATCCCCCTAATGAAAAGCAGGGGTGTCACTAGCACGTTAAGAGACCATACAATAAGTGTCAGGGGCCCGAGACTGTTCAACTGCCTCCCAGGATACATAAAGGGGATTACCAACAGACCCCTGGCAGTCTTCAAGCTGGCACTGGACAAGCACCTAAAGTCGGTTCCTGACCAGCCGGGCTGTGGCTCGTACGTTGGTTTGCGTGCAGCCAGCAGCAACAGCCTGGTTGATCAGGCTCTGTTCCACCAGGAGGCCTGGTCACAGACCGGGCCGCGGGGGCGTTGACCCCCGGAACTCTCTCCAGGTAAACTCCAGGGATTGGTAGTGTGTTGTGTTGGTTCAGACGGTAGGGATTGGTAGCGTGTTGGCTTAGTGGGATTGGTAGCGTGTTTGGGCTGTTTTATGCACCAAGGATTGGTTAATCAGAGGGATTGGTTGCGTGTTGGAGAGAGACTCAGACATTAGGGATTAGCCAATCCACCAGGCTCCTAAATCCACGGATTACAAGGAATATAATCGTATCAGAGAATTGAGATTGGGTCTGGTGACCTCGCAAGCAACGCTCAGAGGTCACCGGATGCCGTGCACCTTCCTTAGGTGAATGTGACCTGACCTGACTAGGTTGGGACATTGACTTAAGCCGGTAGGAGACTTGGACCTGCCTCACATGGGCCAGTAGGCCTGATGCAGTGTTCCTGCTTTCTTTGGGGGAGCTGATGATTACGGTCAGTGAAGCAGTTGGCATGATATACCTTACCTTTGAAGAGTTTCGAGAGTATATCTACTCTCTGAGCCCGGCCATGGACCAGGCTCGTCTGGTGCTGTAGTCGATGTGCTGTAGATCGTCTTTATCGAACTGGACTACCACTGCCCTGTACCACATGTCACTGAGTACTACCCTATACCACATGGCACCTACCTAACCGTGGACGGTGGCACCTACCTTACCGTGGACGGTGACACCTACCTTACCGGGACGGTGACACCTACCTTACCGGGGGACGGTGGCCCTACCTTACGTGGACGGTGGCACCTACCTTACCGTGGATGGTGGCACCTACCTTACCGTGGACGGTGACACCTACCTAACCGTGGACGGTGGCACCTACCTAACCGTGGACGGTGACACCTACCTAACCGTGGACGGTGGCACCTACCTAACCTTGGACGGTGACACCTACCTTACCGTGGACGGTGGCACCTACCTTACCGTGGACGGTGACACCTACCTAACCGTGGACGGTGACACCTACCTTACCGTGGACGGTGACACCTACCTTACCGTGGACGGTGGCACCTACCTAACCGTGGACGGTGGCACCTACCTTACCGTGGACGGTGGCACCTACCTTACCGTGGATGATGGCACCTACCTTACCGTGGACGGTGGCACCTACCTTACCGTGGACGGTGACACCTACCTTACGTGGACGGTGAACCCTACCTTACCGTGGACGGTGACACTACCTTACCGTGGACGGTGGCCCCTACCAAAACCGTGGACGGTGGCACCTACCTTACCGTGGCGGTGACACCTACCTTACCGTGGACGGTGACACCTTACCGGGCGGTGCCCACCTACCTTACCGTGGACGGTGGCACCTCCCTTTCCCCGTGGACGGTGGCACCTACCCTAACCGTGGACGGTGGCACCTACCTTACCGTGGACGGTGACCCCTACCTTACCGGGACGGTGACACCTTCCTTACCGTGGACGGTGACACCTACCTTACCATGGACGGTGACACCTACCTTACCGTGGACGGTGGCACCTACCTTACCGTGGACGGTGACACCTACCTTACCGTGGACGGTGACACCTCCCTTTTACCATGGACGGTGGACCTACCTTACCGTGGACGGTGGCACCTACCTTACCGTGGACGGTGGCACCTACCTAACCGTGGACGGTGGCACCTACCTAACCGTGGACGGTGACACCTACCTTACCGTGGACGGTGACACCTACCTTATCGTGGAAACGGTGACACCTACGCTACTCTGAGACACCTCCTCCCCTTTGCTTTGGTTGCTCCCTTGCAACATTGCACAGCTCCTGATGACGCACTGAGAGAAGTGAGAGTACTCGAGCTGGAGATTCCCTCCCCCCCGTGGGTTGTCCTACATAGTTAAGATCGCCTGTCTGCGATTATTTGCACACACACACACACACACACACACACACACACACACACACACACACAAAATATATATATTTTATATATTTTATATATTTTATATATTATTATATATATATATATATATAAAATATATATATATATACCTATTTTCGTGATGTATATGCCTATTTTCGTGATTATGCTTAGTGATGTCTATACCTTTTTTTCGTGATGTATATGCCTATTTTAGTGATGTATATACCCATTACCAATTATGTATATAAACCTATTTTAGTGTTGTATATTTTAGTGATGCTGATTTGGTATATTTGTGTTGGCAGATCTGACTCCGTTCACTGAGTACGAATTCCATGTGTTGGCCGTGAATAAGATCGGTCGGGGACCACCTTCGGAACCTGCCATCGTGACCACGGGAGAAACGGTGAGTCCTGGAAAACTCTGTTTGATCTGCGGCCCGCTAGCATCAACAGGCTGCTTGATCGGGGCATCAGTGAAGTCTGGCCTGGCCTGGCCTGGCTTCGCGGTCGAGGGTAGGGTTTCCCCCTGTGACCTCTCGTAGGGGGTCACAGGGAAGTGTAGGGCATGGACACGCGCCAACCACCACACAACACACACACACCACAACACACACACACACACACACACACAACACACACATCACAATATGCATGTAAATCTAAACAAAATACCGGAACATGGTTAAATCATATAACATATTAAATTATTTTAAAATACAAACAGAAATGTGTATAAATTAACAAAATTAACCAGATAATTATGTGTGTGTGTGGTGTGGTGTGTTTTGTGTGTGTGTTTGTGTGTGTGTGTGTGTTTAACTATGGATTCCCTGGAGGTATCAGCCCCCAGGTCAATGATAACCAGCGCTGGAGTTTTCGTCATCTGGAACCGAGGCCTTCCATGGGTCACCCATTCCACTCGTTTAATATTTGTTATGATTACAACGAGTTTAATTTGTTCCCAGGGATGAGTTGACCATCACAGTAGAAATAAGATGTGAAAAATGAAGCGGCCTTATATCCGTAGGCCTAGAGTATTTAAAATTAAGGCACAGTAATGTGAGTGGAAGAATACACAACCCGTACATAGAATGATCCTTGTTTCAACCGTTTATTACTGCTTGTGTTACTAGTTACTAGTTACAACGTGGTTGTAGACGTTTACTAGTCGAAAGTAGACAGGTATATGCACCGAGTTCCAGATTAATCTGTACAGTGTGATGTTGAGCTCTATCTTGTGTTATTAAGGTCCTACTTGACTCCTGGAGTATTGTATCTTGTGTTATTAAGGTCCTACTTGACTCCTGGAGTATTGTATCTTGTGTTATTAAGGTCCTGCTTGACTACTGGAGTATTCTGTCTTGTGTTATTAAGGTCCTGCTTGACTACTGGAGTATTCTGTCTTGTGTTATTAAGGTCCTGCTTGACTACTGGAGTATTCTGTCTTGTGTTATTAAGGTCCTGCTTGACTACTGGAGTATTCTGTCTTGTGTAAATTTAAAGGGGGCCCTGTTTGGACTTCTGGGTATTCTGTTTTGGGTGTTTTTTAAAGGTTTCCTGCTTGCCCTACGGGGGAGTATTCGGGTCTTGTGTTTTTAAAAGGTCCGGGTTTGATACGGGAGTTTCTGCCCTTGGGGTTTTTAAATTAAGGTCAGCTTGACAAGGGGTTTTATTCGGGCTTGTGTTATTAAGGTCCTGTTTGGACTTTGGGGTTTTCCCTGTTTGTTTTTTATTTAAGGTTGCTTGCCCAAACTGGAGTTTTTCTGTTTTGGGTTTTTAAAGGGTTCCTGTTTAAATACTGGGTTTTCTTTTTGTAAAAATTAAGGTCCCTGCGGGGACTACTGGAGTTTTTCTGTCTTGGTTTTTTAAAGGGCCCTGTTTTAAATAGGGAAAGTTTTTCTGTTTGTGTTTTAAGGTCCTCTTGACTACGGGGAGTATTCTGTCTTTTTTTTTAAAGGGGTTCCCGCTTAAACTCCCGGGGTTTATTTGTCCTTGTGTTTTTAAATTTTTCGTTTGGGACAAAGGGAGTATTCGTTTGTGTTTTTTTAAAGGGGTTCCTGCTTGCCCTACTGGAGTTTTTTCCTGTCTTGTTTTTAATTAAGGCCCTTTCCTTGGACTACGGGAGTATTCGTCTTGTGTTTTTAAAGGGGAAAACCTTTGTTTTGGGCCCTCTGGTTTTTATTTTTTTTTTTTTTTCCCTTTTTTTTTTGGGGGGGTTTCTTTTTTTTTGTTTTTTTTTTTTCTTTTTTTTTTTTCTTTTTTTTGTTTTAATTTAAAGGGCCCTGCTTGACTACTGGAGTATTCGGGTCTGTGTTTTTAAAGGTTTCCTGTTGATAGGGGGAAAAGTATTCTTTTCTTGTGTTTTTAAGGTTTTCCTGTTTGGGATTTAGGGAAGTGTTCTGTCTTGGTTTATTTGGTCCTGCTTGCCCTTACTGGGGGTTATTTTTGTCTTGTGTTTTTAAAGGGGCCCTTCTTATTTCTGGGATTCTGTCTTTTTGTTTTTAAAGGTCCTGTTTGGGACAAATGGATTTATTCTGTCTTTTTGTTTTTTAAAGGGGCCCTGCTGACTACGGGAGTTTTTCTGTCTTGTTTTTTTAAAGGTTTCCTGCTTGATTTAAGGGAGTTTTTCTGTCTTGTTTTTTAAAGGGGGTTCCTGCTTGTTTTTTTACTGGAGTTTTTCTTTTCTTGTGTTTTTAAAAGGTCCTGCTTGATATTTGGAGTTTTTTCTTTTTTGGGGTTGTTTTAAGGCCCGGGTTGAAAACTGGGTTTTCTGTCTTGGGGTTTTTAAAATTTTCCTGTTTGGGCCCAAATGGAGAAATTTGTCTTGTGTTTTTAAAAAGGGTTTCCCCCTTCGGACTACTGGGTATTCTGTTTGGTGTTTTTAAAGGGGGGTCCTGTTGGGACACTGGAGTTTTCCTGTCTTGTGTTTTTTAAGGGGCCCCTTTTGGGGCCCTTACTGGGGGGATTCTGTCTTGGGGTTTTTTAAAGGGTCCGGGTTGAACGGGTTTTTATTCTGTCTTGTGTTTTTTAAAGGGGTTCCTGCTTGACTACTGGGGGTTTTTTTGTTTTTTTTTTTTGGTTTTTTTTGGTTTTTTTTTCGGGTTTTTTTTTTTTTGGTATTTGTGTTTTTAAAGGGTTTCCTGCTTGATCTGGAGTATTTTTTTTTTTTTTGGCCCTTTTTTTTTTTTTTTTTTTTTTTTTTTCCCTTTCTTTTTTTTTTTCCTTTTTTTTTTGTTTTTTTTTTTTTTTTTCTTTTTTTTTTGGGTTTTCTTTTTTTTTTTTTTTTTTTTTTTTTTTCTTTTTTTCGGTCTTGTGTTTTTTAAAGGGTTTTTCCTGTTGAAAAAGGGGTTTTTTCTGTCTTGTGTTTTTAAAGGGTTTTCCTATTGACTACGGGAGTTTTTTGTTTTTTGTGTTTTTTTTTGGGTTCCTCCCTTGGGGACTACTGGAGTATTTTTGTCTTGTGTTTTTTAAAGGTCCTGCTTGCTACTGGATTTTCTTCTTGTGTAAAAAAAGGCCCTCTTGACTCCCTGGAGTATTCTGTTTGTGTTTTTAAAGGGTTTTTCCTTTTGCTTGACTACTGGAGTATTTTGTCTTTGTTTTAAAGGGCCTGTTTGGGCCTACTGGAGTATTCTTCTTTTTGTTTTTAAAGGGTTTCCGGCTTGACTACGGAGTATTCGGTTTGTGTTTTTTAAAAGGTCCGCTTGACTACGGGGAGTTTTTTTTCTTGTGTTATTGGGGTTTTTTGTTTGGGACTACTGGGAGTATTTCTTTCTTGTGTTTTTAAAGGTCCTGTTTTAATTACTGGGTATTCTGCCCTTGTTTTTTAAAAGGTTTCCTGTTTGACTACTGGAGTTTTCTGTCTTGTTTTTAAATTAAGGTCCTGTTTTGACTACTGGTGTATTCTGTCTTGTGTTTTTTAAAGGGGTCCTGTTTGGACTACGGGAAAGTACTTTTCCTTGTGTTTTTAAAGGGGGTCCCTCCCTTGACTACTGGAGTTTTTGTCTTGGGGAAATTAAAGGGTCCTGTTTGGGGACTACTGGATTTTATTCTGTTTGTGTTTTTAAAGGGGTTTTTCTTGACTACTGGGTACTGTTTTGGGGTTTTTATTTAAGGTTTTTTTTTCCGCTTGACTACTGGAGTATTTTGTCTTGTGTTTTTTAAAGGCCCCCGTTTGGACTACGGGAAAGTTTTCTTTCTTGGGGTTTTAAAGGTTTTTTCCTTACTTAAATTTACTGGGTTTTTCTTTTCTTGTGTTTTTAAAAGGGTTTTGGGTTTGGGACTAGGGAGTATTTTTGTTTTGTGTTTTTAAGGGGTCCTGCTTTGGAATTTTGGAGTTTTTTTTGGGTGTTAAAATTTAAAAGGCCCTTTTGTTTGGGACTACTGGAGTTTTTGGGGCCCTTGTGTTTTAAGGTTTCTGCTTGACTATTTGGAGTATTTTGTTTTTGTTATTAAGGGTCCTGCTTGACTACGGGAGTATTCGGTCTTGTTTTATTAAGGCCCCCGTTTGGGACTATGGAGTATTCTGCCCTTGTGTTTTTTAAAAGGTCCGGCTTGAAACTGGGTTTTTTCTGCTTGTGTTTTTAAGGGTTTTCCTCCCTTGACTACTGGAGTTTTCTGTCTTGTGTTTTTTAAGGGTTTCCCCTGCTTGACTATGGGAAATTTTTCTTGTTTTAAATTGGTTTTCCGGGCTTGACTACGGGGATTTTAATTTCGGTCTTGTGTTATTAAGGTCCTTTGACTCTGGAGTATTTCCTGTCTTTTTGTTATTAAGGTTCCTCTTTTGACTACTGGAGTTTTTTTTTTGTGTTATTAAGGTTTCCTGTTTGGACTACTGGGGGAATTCGGGCCCTTGTTTTTTATTAAGGTTTTTTCCCTTGACTACTGGAGTATTTTTTGTCTTGTGTTTTTAAAGGGCCCCCTCTTGCCCTTTGGATTTATTTTTTTTGTCTTGTGTTTTTAAAAGGTTTTCCTGTTTGGGATACTGGGGTTTCCCTTCTTTTTGTTTTTTAAGGTCCTGCTTGACTACTGGGTTTTTCTTCTTGTGTTTTAAAGGGGTCCTGCTTCCCTCGGGGAGTATTCTTTCTTGTGTTTTTAAAGGGGGGTTTTCCCTCCCTTGACTACGGGTATTTTCTTGTTTTTTAAGGGGTTAGTTTGACTACTGGGTTTTCGTTTGGGGTTTTTAAAGGGTTTCCTGTTTAAACTATGGGGGTATTCTTCTTGTGTTATTAAGGTTTTCCTGCTTGAAAAACTGGGTTTTTTTTTCTGCCCCCCCCCTTTTTTTTTGGTTTTAAAAAAAGGGGCCCTGCCTTTGGGGAACTATTTGGAGTTTTTCTGCCCTTGTTTTTTATTAAGGCCCGGCGGGACTACTGGAGTTTTTTCGGGTCTTGTGTTATTAAGAAGGGGGTCCTGTTGGGACTCCCTGGAGTATTCTGTCTTGTGTTTTTAAAGGGTTTCCTCTTGACTACTGGAGTTTTTTCTTTTTTGTTTTTAAAAGGTTCCGCTTGAATACGGGAAAGTTTTTTTCTGTCTTTGGGGTTTTTAAAGGGTTCCTGTTTGACTATGGAGTTTTTTTGTTTGTGTTTTTAAAGGGCCCTTTTTTGATACGGGGAGTATTTCTTCTTGTGTTTTTTAAAAGGTTTTTCCTGCTTGACTACGGGAGTATTCTGTTTTGGTTTTGTTTTAAAGGGTTCCTCCTTGACTACTGGGGGATTTTCTTGGGGTTATTGGGGTCCTGTTTGCCCTACTGGAGTTTTTTGTCTTGTGTTATTTAATTTCCGGCTTGACTGGGGGGAGTATTCTGTCTTGTTTTTATTAAAGGCCCTCTTAAACTACGGGGAAAAGTATTGTTTTTTTTGTGTTATTAAGGCCCTTGCTTGACTACGGGAGTTTTTCGTCTTTTTGTTATTTTTAAAAGGTCCTCTTGACTACGGAGTATTTTTTTTGGGGTTTTTAAAGGGTTTCCTGCTTGATTTACTGGAGTATTTTTTTTTGTGTTTTTAAAGGGGTTTCCTGTTTTGACTACTGGAGTATTTGTCTTGTGTTTTTTAAAGGGTTTTCCTACTTGCTACGGGGGAGTATTTTCTTGTGTTTTTAAGGCCCTCCCTTGATTTTACTGGGGGTTTTTCTGTCTTGTGTTATTAAGGGTTCCTGCTTTTCAAAGGGGAGTATTTCTTCTTGTTTTTAATTAAAAGGTTCCCCCTTGACTACTGGGGGTATTTTGGTTTTGTGTTTTTTTAAAGGGGGCCCTGTTTGGGACTACTGGAGTTTTTTTGTCTTGTTTTTTTAAGGTCCTGTTTTGTTTTCTGGGGGTTTTCTTCTTGGGTAATTAATAGGGGGTTTCCGCTTGACTAAGGGGTTTTTTCTGTTTTGGTGTTTTTAAAGGGGTCCTGCTGACAAATTGGAGTATTTTTGGTCTTGGGTTTTTTTAAAGGGCCCTGTTTTGTTTCTGGAGAAGTATTTCTGTCTTTTTGTTTTAAAGGTCCTGCTTGAAAAATGGGGGATTCTGTCTTGTGTTTTTAAAAGGTCCTGTTGACTACTGGAGTTTCTGTCTTGTGTTTTTTTAAAGGTCCTGCTTGACTTTGGAGTTTTTTCGGTTTTTTGTTTTTTTTAAAGGTTTTCCTGCTTGACTACTGGGTATTTTCCCTTGGGGTTTTTAAAGGGGTTTCCTGCTTAAACTGGAGTTTTTCTGTCTTGGGGTTTTGGGTTTCCTGTTTTGGCTACGGGAAAGTTTTTTTTTGGCTTGGGGTTATTTAAAGGTTTGGGGGCTTTAAACTACTGGGTTTTTTTCTTGTGTTTTTAAGGGTCCTGCTTGACTACTGGGGGTACTGTTTTTGGGTTATTAAGGGCCTTTGCTTGATACTGGAAGGGACTTCTTGTGTTTTTTAAAGGTTTCCGCTTGATTTACTGGGGGTATTTTTGTTTTGGTGTTTTTAAAGGTTTTCCTGTTGACTACGGGGTTTTATTTGGTTTGGGTGTTTTAAGGTCCTGCTTGATACGGGAGAAAATTCTTTTTTGTGTTTTTTGGGGTTTTCCTGTTTGGATTTCGGGGATTCGGTCTTGTTTTTAAATTTTAAGGGTTTCCTGCTTGACTCCCTGGATGTTTTTTTGGTCTTGTGTTTTTTTAAGGGTCCTGGCTTGCCCTCTGGAGTATTCGGGCTTTGTTTTAAAATTATTGGGTCCGGCTTGACTAGGGGTTTTCTGTTTGGGGGGTTTTAAAGGGTTTTGCTTGACAAACGGGGAGTTTTTGGTCTTGTGTTTTTTAAGGTCCGGCTTGATTTTGGGTTTAATTCTTTTCTTGTTGTTTTTTAAGGCCCTGCTTGATTTCTGGCCGTTTTGGGGCTTTTTTTTTTTAAGGTCCTGTTTGGACTACGGGTTTCCGCCCTTGGGTTTTTTAAGGTCCTCTTGACTATTTGGGAGTTTTTCTGTTTGGGTTAAAAGGGTTTTTTTCTTGCCCTTCTGGAGTTTTTTGTTCTTGGGGTTTTTTAAAGGCCCCTTGCTTGACTACGGGGAAGTTTTGGGGGGCCTTTTGTTGTTTTAAAGGGCCTGCTTGCTACTGGAGTTTTCTGGCTTGGGGTTTTTAAGGTTCCTCTTGACTACTGGAGTATTCTTCTTGTGTTTTAAGGGGTTCCGGGCTTGTTACATTTTTTTTGGTTTTTTAAGGTTGCTTTTCGGGTTTTTTCTTTTTTTTGGGTTGTTTATTTTTTTTTTTTAAGGGTTTTTTCCCCTGTTTGGGACTACTGGGGGTTTTCATGGGGGGGGGAAGGGTTCCCCCTTGCTTAGGGGAATTTTTGGGTGGGGGGGGGGGGGGGAATTCGGGGGGGGGGTTGGGGGGGGGGGGGCGGGAAAGGGCCCGGGGGGGGGGTTGGGGGGGGCAGCCCCTTCCCCCGGTTTTTTGGGCTCCCCTACTTTTGGTTTTTTTTGTTTTTTTTTTTTTTTTTTTCTTTTTTTTTTTTTTTTGGGTTTCCCCTTTTTTTTTGGGGGTTTTTTTCACTTTTTCTTTGGGGGGGGTTTTTTTTTTTTTTTTTTTTAGCCCGGGGATTAAAGGGCCGGGGGGGGTTTTGGGATTTCCCCGGGGAGTAGTTTTCTGGGGGAAGGGGTTTTTCTGTTGGGTCGGGGAGGGGGTTTGGTGGTTTAAGGGGGTTTTGTTTTTTGGGGTTTTCTGTTTGGGGGGTTTTTTTTAAGTTGGGTTCGGGGGTTTTTTTGGGCCGGGGTTTTGGGGGGGGGGTTGGGGATTCGGGTTTCCCTTGGTCTTGTTTATTGGGGGTTCCCACCGGGGTTTTTCTGTCTTGTGTTTTTTAAGGCCCTCCGTTTGGGAATTTACTTGGGTTTTTTGGGGAAAAAGGGGTCCCCCGGGGCTTGTTTATTTGGATTTTATTCTGTCTTGTGTTATTAAGGTTTCCTGTTTGGGCTACTGGATTTTATTTGTTTTGTGTTTTTTAAGGTCCTCCCCCTTGACTACGGGGAGTTTTCTTTCTTGTGTTTTTAAAGGGTTTTCCTCCCTTTAAACAAAATGGGGTTCGCCTTGGGGGGGTTTTTTCGGGCCATTGGACCTGGTTTTTGGCGGGAAGGGGTTTTTTTTTTTTTGGGGGTTGATCCCGGGAGGGGGTATTCGGGGCCTTGTGTTATTTTAAGGGGGCCGGCTTGTTTTCGGGAGGGTTTTGGGGGGCCGGGTGTTATTAAGGGCCCTTTTGGGCCTTGGGGTTTATTTTGGGGGGGTTTTATTAAAGGTCCCCCCTGCTTCCCGGGACGTTTGGTTTTTAAGGGCCAGCCGGGAGGGTTTTTGGTTTTTTTAGGGGCGCCGGGTTTTCGTCTTTTTTTTTGGGAGGGCCGGGGGGGCCCGGGGCTTTGGGCCCAAGGGCCGGCAGGGGGGAAACCTTCGGATTCGGGGTGGCCGGGGCCCCCACGGAAGGGCGGGGGGGTTTTACCCTTTGTTTGGCCCTGTTTGGGGAAAGGGGGGTTTTTTTTTTGGTTTTAAGGTCTCTTTTTTTTTAAACCCTGGGTTTTCCGGAAAAGGGTTTGGCATGGGTTTTTCCCAATTTTGGGTAAAAAGGCCCCCTGCTTAAACTACTGGAAACTGTCTGGTGTTTTTAAGGCCCCGGGTTTGGGAACCTACTGGAGACATCCTTGGTGGTTTTAAAAAGGGTTTCCCCCCTTTTTTGGGAAAATGGAGAAATTTTTTATCTTGTTTTAAATTAAAGGGGCCCCTGCTTGCCCTTTTTTCCTTTTTGGTTTTTTCCGCATACACGGTTTCTTTTTGGGGTTTTTTAAGGGCCCCTGCCTTGCCCAAACGGATTTAATTTTTTATTTGTGTTTTTAAAGGCCCCTGCAAGCATGGGTTCTGTCTTTGTGTTTTTAAAAAAGGGTTCCTGTTTTTGAAAATGGAGTTTTTCGTCTTGTTTTATTAATTCCATGGTTTTTCTTTTTTTTTGGCCCGGTTTTTGACTTGGGGTATTCTTCTTGGGGTTTTTAAAGGCCCCCTGTTGACTACTGGATTTTATTCTATTCTTTTTTTTAAAAAAGGCCCCGCTTTTGGTTTGGGTGTTTTTTCCTATTCTTGGGGGTTTTTTGGGCCCCTTGCTTTATTAAAACGCCCAAAATTTTTTTGGGTTTGGGGGGTTAAAAAGGGTAAGGCCCCCCCCTGTTTGGAACTCCCCTTGGTGGTGGCTTCGGGGGGTTTTATAACCCTTTGGGTTTTTCGGGAGTTTTTTTAATTTTTGGGGGGGGAAGGCCCCCCTGGGGGCCCCCCTCTGGTGTATTCTTTTCTTGTTTTTTAAAGGGGGCCCTGTTGTTGGGGGAAAACCCCTTTTTTAAAGGTTTGGCGGGGGACATTTTGGAGTATTCTCCCCTTTTTTTTTTTAATGGCCCGGTTACTCCTGGATTTATTCTTTTTGTTTTATTAAATTTCCCCCTTGGGACAAATTGGAGAATTTAATTTGGGGGGTTTATTAAGGCCCTCTGCTTTTTTTTTTTTTTTTTTTTTTTAAGGGGTTTAATTTTGGACAGGGGGGAAGGGGGGGGTTTGGTTTCGCCTTGGGGGGGGAACGTTTATTTTTTAAAATTTTTTAAAAAAGGGAGGGATAAGCGGGGAAACCCCCCCAAACCAAAAACTCCACCCCCACATTACAACCCAAACAAAACCACCCCCAGGCCCAAACCCATTAACCCAAAAACCCAATTTTTAAAAAAAACCCCCCCAACCCCAAAAACAAAACACACCCCCCAACAACCAAACCCACCACCCAAAAAAAAACCCCCCTAAAACCCCAAAAAAAAAAAAAAAAACAAACAACCCAACACTTTTAAAAAATTTAAACCAACACAAAAAACCCCAAACCAACAACCAAAACCCCACCCCAAACCAACAAAAACCCCAAAAAAACTCAAACCCCACACAACCCCCCCCCACACACAACCCCCCAAAACCAAAAAACAACCCCCTTTTTTCCCACAACCCCCCCAAACCCCACACCCCCAACCCCAAACCCCAAACCCAAACACTTTAACCACCTTTACCAACCAATACCAAAACAACACCAACCCACACAACAAAAACCACCAAAAAAAAACCACCACACCCCCAAAAACCCCCCCCACACCCCCTACCCCTCCCCAAAAATTTTACACACACCCCCCACAACAAAAAAACTTTTCACAAAACCTTCCATAACAAAAAAATAAAACAAATTTTACCAAACACAAAACCACTCACAAACAACAACAAACCCAACCCCAAAAATTTTTAAAACAAAAACCCAAACACCAAAACAATAAAAAACCTTTACAAAACACACCCCCCAAACAATTTCACAACACAATACCAAAAATAAAACAATTACAAAACAAAAAACAACCACCCCCCAACCACCATAACCAATAAAAACCTCCACACACCCAAACCAAAACCACAAAACACCATCAAAAAAACCCCACCCCCCAAAACAACCATAAAAAAAAACTCAACCCCAACACCCCCCACCTTCAAAACTCCAAACCTCACAACACACACACCAAACATAAAACCCAACACACACACAAAAAAACAACACACCAACAAAAAAAATTTTAACCACCAACAACCACACCAAACACTCCAACCATTACCAAAATAACAACAAAAAAACCCCCACCCCAAAACCCAAAACTAACCCCATTATACGATCCCACCCACCACAACACATCCCAAAAACACAACACAACACACCAACAACACACACAAAACCATACCAAACAATACAAAACCTTTACAAACACTTTACACAACACATAACAACACATACACAACACATACACACCCCCCAAAACACACCAAACACAAACACATACACAACCCCATACAAAACCCAAAACAAAACACACAAAAACACAAACCAACACATACACACACACCCCAAAACACACAACACACCACACCAAAACATACACAACAATACACAACACCACACCCCACACCACACACACACAAAACCACATACCCAACACATACAAAACCTTTCACAACAACACACACCAACACAAAACACCCCACCCACACACACACACACACACACACACACACACACCCACACACAAACTTTACACAAACATACCAACACCCCCCACACACACACACACAAACACATACACAAAAACATACACAACACATACAAAAACACACACACACACACACACAAAACCCAAATACAAAAACCCCCTTTACACAAAAAACCAACACCCCCACACACACACACAACACATAACAACCCCACCCCCAAAACCCCCAAACACACACCACAACACAAACACACAACCCACACACACACCAACACTTTACTCAACACACACCCCACCACACCCCACCCCCACACACCCACATCACCACATCCCACAAAAACCACACAAAACACACACAACTTTCCCACACAATACTTACACACCACACACACACACCACACACACCCCACCCACACGTCTTGTTGAAGGAAAATGAATCCCTTTTAAAAAGAGGTCGTAACCCCATTTGTCCTCTTGATAAACAAAAAATTTTTTACCCCCCAGTGTCCTGGCTTGTTGGTGTGTGTTGTGTTGTGTGTGTTTTGTACCACCTAGTTGAGGTTGGGGGGTCGAGTCCAAAGTCCGGGCCCGCCTTTTCACTGCCCCGCTACTAGGCCCCTCCCCCTGACCCGTGAGCTTTATCATATTTCTGTTTTAAAGCTTGTTGGTTCCCTGCCCCCCATCCGTTTCCCCAAAAATTTTTCCCAACTTACTGACTCCCTCTGGGCTGAAGAAAAAATTTCCCTTAAAAATCCCTGTGATTCATCTTTTGTCTTAAAGCTTCCCCCTGTGCCCCCGGGTTACTGTGGCCAATCTCGGGAAAACACCCTGTTTTTGGGCCCCTTGTAAATTTCCTCGCGGAATTTTGTATGTCGTTTTCATGTCCCCCTTTTTCCCCGGGGTCCCCCGTTTTCGTCGGTTGTTTTCCTTAACCTCTCCTGTAGGCATCCTCTTAGCTCTGGGCCTGCCCTTTTTTGAAAACCTTTCCCTTTTTCCCTTAGTTTCTTTACGTGGGGGCTAGGTGGGGGTTCCCAAACCCTGGTGCTGCAAAACCCCAAATAGGGCCTAACGTACAGGTTTTACAGGGTCCTAAAAGGTTTCCCTTTTTAAGATGTGGGGAATGCTGTTCTGAGGTTTGCTGGGCCCGCCCATTTGCTGCAGCGTTTTTTTTGGGTTTTAAATGGGCGTTTCAGGAGATGTCCCTGGGTTATACTCCCCCCAAAGTTCTTTTTCCTTGAGTGGGGGTTTGTAGTCTCTGCCCCCCTAGACGGGTACCCATCTCCCGCCTTTTTTGGGCCCTTTCCCCCAATCTTCATGACTTTGAAATTGGGGGGGAATTGAATCCAGGAGCCAATTGGGGCCAGGCCCTGCGCCTGCCCCAGACCCCTTTTTGTTTTTCTGCCTGGTCTTCGATCGAGTGAATTCTTCTCATAAAAACTTCACGTCATTCCCAAACGGGACACCTCAGATTTCAAATTCCCTTCCGTCGGTCGTTCACAAATCCCGGAAACAGCACTGGTCCTGGGGACTGCCCCCTGGGGGGCCCCCCCGTTTGGCAAGGTGCCCACTCTGACCCTCCCCACGTCCCCATGCTCTTTTCGTTTTCCTGAAAAAGTTTTCCCCTGACCCATTTGTAGTGCCCCCCTGTTTTCCCTCCCTTGGGTTCCCCCAAGTTTTTGCCCCAAATCTCTTGTGGGGAAAACTGTGCCCAAAACCCCCTTTTTTCCCGGGCCAAAGGAAAATGAAATTCCACCCACCCCTTTTCTTTTCCCTTACTGCGGTCACCTTTGTCATAGAACCCCAGTGGGTTTGTGACCAGGTTTTTCCCGTCCCTAAAAACCATGCTGGCTGCTTTTGATGTTTGCTGTTGTTTGAGCCCTTTCCTTTCTGGGTTTGTTCCACCACTCTTCCCCTATAATCTTTTCCATGTTTTTGGGCATCTATACTTGTCAGGGGACTTTGGGTTTTGTAGTTTAATGTTCAGGGTCTGTTCCTTTTTTAAAGTTTTGGGATTTCTTTTGGTGTCTTCCATGTCAGGAAATTCCCCCCTTTTTCGATAGAGGTATTGAATATTGTTGTTAGGGGTACTTTTTGCCCCTCTGCCCCCTTCTCTAAAACCCCAAAGGGGAGAGGGTTATCTGGCCCCTTTTGCCTTTAAAGGTTTTCTAGTAAACTCAGAACCCTCTTCACTTCTTCCTCGGTTGTGGCACTGGGTCCGCAGGGGTTTGGTGTCCCCACCTCTCCGTCTTTCTTGGCCCCTTTGGGTTTTCCTCTGTGAACATTCTTTGAATTTCTTGTTGATTTTCCTTAATTTTCCCCGGTCTTTTCCCTTTTGGGCCCTTTTCCCCCTTTCCCCTTCTTAGCCTGATTACCTGGTCCTTGATGTTGTTTTCCCCTGATGGGGGTGAAAACAGTTTGGGGTTTCAGTTTGGTTTTTCGTTTGTTTATGTTCTTTTTTAAATTGTCTTTGGGCCCCCTTCTTATCTTTTGCTTTATTCGTTTCTGGCTCTACGATTTGTTCCCCTTTTCTCCGGGGTTTCTTTGCCTTCTATATTTCTTCCTTTCCCTAGCACCTTTTTTTTCCCTCCCTGCCCCCTTTGGGTAAACCATGGGCTCATCCTGGCTTTTTCATTACTCCTGTTCCCCTTGGGTAAAAAATTTTCTCCTCACCCTCCTTGTTTTTGGGTTGTACATATTCCATCATCTCTTAACGGGTTCCCCCGTTCCCCGGCCCCACTAAAACCCCGTTGGGTATTTCCCTTTCTTCCCTGTTTTTACCCCCTTTTTTTTGTTTGGTTCTTTTGCCCGGGCCCTTTCCTGCTTTCCCCCCCCATTTTTGCTCTACTGTGTATTCGAAGTTTTAAAAACCAACATGGTACTGGCCCCAAGGGTCTTTCTATGTGAGGGCCCTCGATATCTGCAAAACTGAAGGTGTTACTAAGTCCGTTTGCTGGTTCCCTCTCCTCTTTTGTATGTCCCTTACGTTTTGGGGGTACATGAAGTTTTTCCAGTCCACCCCCTTTCATTTTAGCCCTCCTTTGTTTTTTGGGGCCCCCATGGGGGTTTTTCCAAGTTCCCCCAATTCGATTCCTTGGGGTTTTAAAGTCCCCCTAAATCAGGACCCTTTTCCCCTCATGCATGAGTTTTTTGGCCCCAACTTACCGGGTTTTGTAACCAAATCGCTCTATTGCTCTCGTCTTTTCTTGCCTTTGGGTTTTTCCTGCGGGTTTTTTTGTGGTGGGTTAAACACCCTTTTGTTAATTTACCCCCTTTGGGGCCTTTCCAGAGTGAATTGTGTGTGTGTGTGTGGGTGTGTGTGTGTGTTTTGGGGTTTGGGGTGTGGTTTTGTGTGTGTGTGTGTGTTTTGTATGTGTACTCACCATTTGTACTCACCTGTTTTTTGGTTGCGGGGGTTTCGGGGTAAACATCTCCGGGCCCCCGCCTCTTTCGCTGTTGCTACTAGGTCCTCTCTTTTTCCCTGCCCCAGGGCCCTTTACCCATACCTCCCTTTAAAACCAATTGTTTGGTTCCCCCCTCCACTACCCCCTTTTCTAGGCAATTAAACGGCCTGCCTTTTTCTATTGACTGAAAAAATATTTCCAACATCTCTTTGATTCTCTGGTCTTCAATTTCCAAAATTTGGGGAATCTTGTTTCTGTGCCCCTTCTCTGGAAATCCCGTCTTTGTCCCCCTTGTTTTTTTCCCGGCCCAGTATTTTATATGTCGTTATCATTTTCCCCCCGGGCCCCTCCTTTCCTCCAGTGCCGTCGGGCCCGGGTTTTCCCCTCAACCTTTCTTATAGGACAACCCCCGTAGCTTTTGGGAAAATTTTTTGTTTGGGTTTCAAACCTTTGCACTTTCTTAATTTTTTTGACGTGCTTTTACTAGGTGGGGATTTCCCAAAATGGTGCTGCATACTCCAGTATGGGGCCTGACGAAATGGTTTACGGGGTCTTAAACGAATCCTTACTGAAAGGGATCGGAACGCTATCCGTTTGGTTTGTAGGCGCCCCTATCTGGGAGCGTTATTGATTTTATGGGCCTTTAGGGGGTTTGTCGGTGGGTTTTTACTCACCCCAGATTTTTTTTTCCCTTTAGTGAGGTTTTCAGTTTTTTGGCCATTTAAAAATATATTGTGTCTGCGGGCTTCTTTGCCCTTTCCCCCAAACTTCATACTTTTCTTTTGGGGGGGTTTTTTAAAAATCAAGGAAACCAGTTTCTGAACCCCGGCTTGTAGTGTCCAGGTCTCTTTTTTGTCCCGCCTGACCCCATCCGATTTGATTCTTTTCTTTTTTTTCAATCATCTTTTCAAAAAAAGGACCCCTTTGAGTCTATCCCTTTCCCTTATGTTTGTCACATATTCGAAGAACAGCACAGGTTTCCTTGGGGTGACCCTGTGGAAAACCGTTGTCCCCAAAAGGGGCCCCCTTGACACCTCGTCAGTACCATGGGTTTGTTGTTGCCTCCCTGTCAGAATTCTCTGATCCATTGCAGGGCCTTTCCCGTTATGTGTGCCCGGTCCTCTAGCTTTTGGGAGTAAACCCCTTGGGAGGAAAATGGTTTAAGGGGCCCTTTTTGTGTGTGTTGTGTGTGTGTGTGTTGTTTTGTGTGTGTGTGTGTGTGTGTGTGTGTTTTGTGTGTGTGTTGGGTGTGTGTGTGTGTGTGTGTGTGTGTGTGTTGTGTTTGTGTGTTGTGTGTGTGTGTGTGTGTGTGTGTGTGTGTGTTTTGTGTTTTGTTGTGCATCAAAACTACCTAACGCGTTCACTTTGTGTATACCCAATTTGGGTTTGGGTTTACGGGGGGGGAGACTCCTCCTGGCCCCCCCCTCCTGGCCCCCTTCATACCGACTTTTTGCTTCTTGGGTTTTGGTTTTTCTGTCTTGCAGCTGTGTATTATTGAGTCTACCTTCCCTCCTGGGCCCCATCCAAGTCATTCCAGTTGTCAACTTTTCCCAAGGCTTAAGAAAAAACTTTCCCAAAATCCCCGTTTTTCTTTTTGTGTTTCCCAAATTTCCCCCTTTCAAACACCTGATTTGGGCCCCCTTAGTCTCTATCACCAAATTCCCAATTTTCCCCTTTTTGAAAATTTTTTTACGTTTTTAAAATGTTCCCCCCTTTTTCCCCCTCTCCTCTAAGATTTGGGCAGGTTGGTTCCTTCAGCCTTCCTTGTAGTAATTCCTCTCAGTTCTTTATGGTATGGTTTGGGATTGCTGTGTAAAGCTACAACATACCACCCAAAGGGCGCGTTTCCAGGGTGTGCTGTGTCACACCTTTCAAACAACCCCACAAGTCAGCATACCCGGGATGTGCTGTGTCTTTCCTTTTTAAAACCCCACACTGTCAGCGTTCCCGGGATGTTTTCTGTTTTCACACCCACAACATACCCCCACACTGTCAGCAAACCCGGGATGTTTCTGTGTCATAACCCCCCAAAAATTTCCCCACACTGTCAGCGTACCGGGTTGGGCCCGTGTCACACCCCACAACATCCACCACTGTAGGTTACCAGGGATGGGCTGTGGGCACACCACAACATTAAAAACACTGTTTAGCCATACCAGGGTGGGGCTGGTTTTCATTTCCCCCAAACATACCCAAAACACTGTCAGCATTCCAGGGGGTTGCTTGGGAAAACCCAAAAATACCACACACTGTCAGCATACCAGGGTTTTGCCTTTTGTCATACCCAAAAGTTTCCACAAAACTGTCAGATACCAGGGAAAAATGCTGGCACCCCACAACATTTCCACCACTGGTCAGCATTACCCCGGGATGTGCTGTGTCAAACCCCCAACAACCCTCACCCCTTTTGCATACCAGGATTTCTGTGTCCCCCCCAACTTTCCCACACACTGTCAGCATACCAGGGAAGTCTGTGTCAAAACCCACCAAAGTTTCCAAAAACATGTCAGGGATACCAGGGGATGTGCTGTTTTACACCCACAACATTTCCACACCTGGCAGCATACCCCGGGATATGCCCGTGTCCACCCCCAACATACCACACACGTCGGCATACGGGATTTTTGCTTTGTATACCCCCAACTACCAAACACTGTCAGCTTCCCGGGAAGGGGCGTGGTTTTTCCCCCAACATTCCCCACCCCTGTCAGCATACCAGGGGGGTTTCTTTTTTTTTTGTTTATACCCACAAATACCAAAATGCAGCCCCCGTTCTGCCCTGCTTGCTAGTTTAAAGGGGTGGGGGGGTTTAAACCAAACGTTGGCCTCCGGGCAGTTTTCCCCAAAATTCCCGCTGCGGTTTGGGTTTTTTTAAAAGGAAAACCGCGGGTGCTTTTAAAAAAATTAACCTATCTAGACTGATGTTTTGGGCAGTTCCACTTCTAAAAAACATGTACTTTGCTCTCTCTTCTCTTCCTCTCCCCTCTCTCTCTTCTCTCTCTCTCTCTCTTCTCTCCTCTTCTCTCTTTTTCTTTTTTTCTCTCTCTCTCACACCAATACACACACACACAACAACCAACCCCCGTGCAAAAAAACACACTAAACCAAAACACCCATGCCACATCCAATGCCCCCACCCACTACATTACAAACTCCACCCCCACAGCAACCACCCATAGTTCCTTATCAGGTCTCCCACTTCCCCAACCCCAATATACCTCCCAGACCACAGTCTTAGAAAAGAAGTTGAAGGTGTGGTATACAAATGCAGATGGAATAACAAACAAGTATGAGGAGTGGCACGAAAGAATCATGGAGACATCCCCAGACATAATAGCACTCACAGAAACAAAACTCACCAGAATAATAACAGATTCAATCTTTCCATCCGGATATCAAATCCTCAGGAAAGACAGAGGGAGGAGAGGGGGAGGAGGAGCTGCACTGCTCATTAAAAACCAGTGGGGGTTTGAGAAAATGGAAGGAATGGATGGCACGGGCTAAAGGGACTACTTAGTAGGAACGATCCAGTCTGAGGGACATAAGGTGATAATTGCATTAATGTACAACCCACCACATAACTGCAGGAGGCCAAGAGAAGAATACGATGAGAGCAACAGAGCCATGGTCGACACACTAGCCGAGGTGGCCAGGAGAACACACACGGGGGGAGCAAAGTTACTAGTTATGGGTGATTTCAATCACAAGGAGATTGACTGGGAAAACCTGGAGCCCCATGGGGGTCCCGAAACATGGAGAGCCAAGATGATGGATGTGGTACTGGAAAACCTCATGCATCAACATGTTAGAGACACTACCAGAGAGAGAGGAGAGGATGAACCAGCAAGACTGGACCTTGTATTCACCTTGAGTAGTTCGGACATCGAGGATATCATGTACATCTCTCCGTGGGTCCTTAAAGAGGGAGCAGAGATACTGTGTGTGCCATTAACAAAGATCTTCAAGACATCATTTGAAACTTGGCAACTCCCTGAGGTATGGAAGATGGCAAATGTAGTCCCAATTTTTAAAAAGGGAGACAGACATGAGGCACTAAACTACAGACCTGTATCACTAACGTGTATAGTATGCAAGGTCATGGAGAAGATCATCGGGAGGAGAGTGGTGGAGCACCTGGAAAGAAACAAGTGTATAATTGACAACCAGCATGGTTTCAGGGAAGGAAAATCCTGCGTCACAAACCTACTAGAGTTTTATGACAAGGTGACAGAAGTAAGACAAGAGAGAGAGGGGTGGATCGACTGCATTTTTTTGGACGGCAAGAAGGCCTTCGACACAGTTCCTCACAAGAGGTTACTGAAAAAGCTAGAGGACCAGGCACACATAACAGGAAAGGCACTGCAATGGATCAGAGAATATCTGACAGGGAGGCAACAACGAGTCATGGTACGCGACAAGGTGTCAGAGTGGGCGCCTGTGACAAGCGGGGTTCCACAGGGTTCAGTCCTAGGACCTGTGCTGTTCTTGGTATACGTGAACGACATAACGGAAGGGATAGACTCAGAAGTGTCCTTGTTTGCAGATGATGTGAAGTTAATGAGAAGAATCAAATCGGACGAGGATCAGGCAGGACTACAAAGAGACCTGGACAGGCTACAAGCCTGGTCCAGCAACTGGCTCCTTGAGTTTAACCCCGCCAAATGCAAAGTCATGAAGATTGGGGAAGGGCAAAGAAGACCGCAGACACAATATAGTTTAGATGGCCAAAGACTGCAAACCTCACTCAAGGAAAAGATCTGGGGTGAGTATAACACCGAGCATATCTCCTGAGGCACACATCAATCAGATAACTGCTGCAGCATACGGGCGCCTGGCAAACCTACGGATAGCGTTCCGATACCTCAGTAAGGATTCGTTCAAGACTCTGTATACCATCTACGTCAGGCCCATACTGGAGTATGCAGCACCAGTTTGGAATCCACACCTGGTCAAGCACGTCAAGAAATTAGAGAAAGTGCAAAGGTTTGCAACAAGACTAGTCCCAGAGCTACGGGGATTGTCCTATGAAGAAAGGTTGAGGGAAATCGGCCTGACGGCACTAGAGGCCAGGAGGGTCACGGGAGACATGATAACGACATATAAAATACTGCGCGGAATAGACGAGGTGGACAAAGACGGGATGTTCCAGAGATGGGACACAGACACAAGAGGTCACAATTGGAAGTTGAAGACTCAGATGAATCAAAGAGATGTTAGGAAGTATTTCTTCAGTCATAGAGTAGTCAGGCCGTGGAATAGCCTAGAAAGTGACGTAGTGGAGGCGGGAACCATACATAGTTTTAAGGCGAGGTATGATAGAGCTCATGGGGCAGGGAGAGAGAGGACCTAGTAGCAATCAGCGAAGAGGCGGGGCCAGGAGCTGTGAATCGACCCCTGCAACCACAAATAGGTGAGTACACACACACACACACACACACATGCAGAAGAACCACAGGGGGCGTTCAATGATAGCTCTAGGCCTTTCATGTTGCAGTAAAGACATCATCAGGAGCTTACAGTGTTGCTGAGGCACTCTGTCCTCTTGAAAATCTTCAATATTTGTTGTGGCAACATTTCTGATATCTGTTGGTAGCAGGTTGAAGAGTCTTGGTCCACGCATGTTGACACAGTGTTCTCTTACTGTGACCATGGTACAACCAGGTTGTTGCTGCCAGTGTTGACCCAGTGTTGTCTTATTGTAACCATGGTACAACCAGGTTGTTGCTGCCAGTGTTGGCACAGTGTTCTCTTATTGTGACCATGGTACAACCAGTTGTTGCTGCCAGTGGTTGACACAGTTTTCCCTCTTATTGTGACCATGGTACAACCAGGTTGTTGCTGCCAGTGTTGACACAGTGTTCTCTTATTGTGACCATGGTACAACCAGGTTGTTGCTGCCAGTGTTGACACAGTGTTCTCTTATTGTGACCATGGTACAACCAGGTTGTTGCTGCCAGTGTTGACACAGTGTTATTTTACTGTGACCATGGTACAACCAAGTTGTTGCTACCATTGTCTTATTGTGACCAGGGTACAACCAGGTTGTGCTCCCAAGTTTTTGACACTTTTTCTGTTATTGTGACCATGGTACAACCAGGTTGTTGCTGCCAGTGTTGACACAGTGTTATTTTACTGTGACCATGGTACAACCAGGTTGTTGCTGCCAGTGGAACATCGTTGTTGCATGCCACTGAGAGTAACTTGGTAAGGTGTTACCAGTCTACCAGCACTTTCTTGTCTCATTAAGCCAGGAGTAAGCCAGGACGAGGCTCATTAAGCCAGGAGTAAGCCAGGACGAGGCTCATTAAGCCAGGAGTAAGCCAGGACGAGGCTCATTAAGCCAGGGGTAAGCCAGGACGAGGCTCATTAAGCCAGGAGTAAGCCAGGACGAGGCTCATTAAGCCAGGAGTAAGCCAGGACGAGGCTCATTAAGCCAGGAGTAAGCCAGGACGAGGCTCATTAAGCCAGGAGTAAGCCAGGACGAGGCTCATTAAGCCAGGAGTAAGCCAGGACGAGGCTCATTAAGCCAGGAGTAAGCCAGGACGAGGCTCATTAAGCCAGGAGTAAGCCAGGACGAGGCTTTAAAAGTAAAAGGCACTTAAGTAACTACTTAATACTCTGCATATTCCTCACCTGACTTTTATTACCAGAGGGAATAATGGTAATTTACGTTTGTAGGAACTTGACTGGAGTTTTGTGTGTGTGTGTGTGTGTGTGTGTTGTGTGTGTGTGTTGTGTGTGTGTGTGTGTGTGTGTGTGTGTGTGTGTGGTGTTGTGTGTGTGTGTTGTGTGTGTGTGTGTGTGTGTGTGTGTGTGTGTGTGTGTGTGTGTTTGGTGTGTGTGTGTGTGTGGTGTGTGTGTGTGTGTGTTGTGTGTGGTGTGTGTGTGTGTGTGTGGGGTGTGTGGGGTGTTGTGTGTGTGTGTGTCGTGTGTGTTGTGTGTGTTGTGTGTGTACTCACCTATTTGGGGTTGCAGGGGTCGAGTCATAGCTCCTGGCCCCGCCTCTTCGCTGATTGCTACTAGGTCCTCTCTCCCCCTGCCCCATGAGCTTTATCATACCTCGCCTTAAAACTATGTAGGGTTTTCCCGCCTCCACAAAACGTCACTTTCTAGGCTATTCCACGGCCTGACTACCTATGACTGAAGAAATACTTCCTAACATCTCTTTGATTCATCTGAGTCTTCAACTTCCAATTGTGACCTCTTGTGTCTGTGTCCCATCTCTGGAACATCCCGTCTTTGTCCACCTTGTTTATTCCGCGCAGTATTTTATATGTCGTTATCATGTCTCCCCTGACCCTCCTTTCCTCCAGTGCCGTCCCGGCCGATTTCCCTCAACCTTTCTTCGTAGGACAATCCCCGTAGCTCTGGAACTAGTCTTGTTGCAAACCTTTGCACTTTCCTAATTTCTTGACGTGCTTGACTAGGTGTGGATTCCAAACTGGTGCTGCATACTCCAGTATGGGCCTGACGTAGATGGTATACAGAAGTCTTAAACGAATCCTTACTGAGGTATCGGAACGCTATCCGTAGGGTTTTCCAGGCGCCCGTATGCTGCAGCAGTTATCTGATTGATGTGCGCCTCAGGAGATATGCTCGGTGTTATACTCACCCCCAGATCTTTTTCCTTGAGTGAGGTTTGCAGTCTGGCCATCTAAACTATATTGTGTCTGCGGTCTTCTTTGCCCTTCCCCAATCTTCATGACTTTGCATTTGGCAGGGTTAAACTCAAAGGGGCCAGTTTTCTGGACCAGGCTTGTAGCCTGTCCAGGTCTCTTGTAGTCCTGCCTGATCCTCGTCCCATTTATTTTTCTCTTAACTTCACATCATCGCAAACAAGGACAACTTCTGAGTCATCCCTTCCATTATGTCGTTCACATATACCGAGAACAGCACAGGTCCTAGGACTGACCCCTGTGGAACCCCGCTTGTCACAGGCGCCCACTCTGACACCTTGTCACGTACCATGACTCGTTGTTTCCTCCCTGTCAGATATTCTCTGATCCATTGCAGTGCCTTTCCTGTTATGTGTGCCTGGTCCTCTAGCTTTTGCAGAACCTCTTGTTTAGGAACTGTGTCGAAGGCCTTCTGTGTGTTTGTGTGTGTGTGTGTGTGTGTGTTTGTGTGTGTGTGTGTTTTTTTGTGTTGTGTGTATGTGTTTTGTGTTTGTGTGTTTTGTGTGTGTGTGGTGTGTGTGTGTGGGTGTGTTTTTGTGGTGTGTGTGTGTGTGTGTGTGTGTGTTGTTGTGTGGGTGTGTGTACTCGCCTAGTTGTGGTTGCAGGGGTCAGTTCACAGCTTCCGGTCTCTACTAGATCACTCCTCCTGCTCCATGAGCTTTATCATACCTCTTCTTAAAGCTATGTATGGATCCTGCCTCCACTACATCACTACTCAGATTGTTCCACTTCCTGACAACTCTGTGGCTGAAGAAATACTTCCTAACATCCCTGTGATTCATCTGTGTCAACTTCTGTGACCCCTTGTTGATGTGTTCCCTTGTTGCTGTGACCCCTTGTTGCTGTGACCCCTTGTTGCTGTGACCCCTTGTTGCTGTGACCCCTTGTTGCTGTGACCCCTTGTTGCAGTGAGCCCTTGTTGCAGTGACCCCTTGTTGCTGTGACCCTTTGTTGCATTGACCCCTTGTTGCTGTGACCCCCTTGTTGCTGTGTCCCCTTGTTGCAGTGACCCCTTGTTGCTGTGTCCCATCTCTGGAACATCCTGTCTCTGTCCACCTTGTCGATTCCTCTCGGTATATTATATGTCGTTATCATATCCCCCCTATCTCTCCTGTCCTCCTGTGTCGTCAGGTCAATTTCCCTTAACCTCTCCTCGTAGGACATATCCCTTAGCCCCGGGACTAGTCTTGTTGCAAACCTTTGCACTTTCTCTATTTTCCTTGCGTACTTGGCTAGGTGTGGGTTCCAAACTGGTGCTGTATACTTCAATATGGGCCTAACGTACACGGTGTACAGGGTCCTGAATGATTCCTTATTAAGATGTCGGAATGCTGTTCTGAGGTTTGCTAGGCGCCCATATGCTGCAGCAGTTATTTGGTTGATGTGCGCTTCAGGAGATGTGCCTGGTGTTATACTCACCCCAAGATCTTTTTCCTTGAGTGAGGTTTGTAGTCTCTGCCCCCTAGACTGCACTCCGTCTGCGGTCTTCTTTGCCCTTCCCCAATCTTCATGACTTTGCACTTGGTGGGATTGAACTCCAGAAGCCAATTGCTGGACCAGGTCTGCAGCCTGTCCAGATCCCTTTGTAGTTCTGAGATGTCAGAATGCTGTTCTCAGGTTTGCTAGGCGTCCATATGCTGCAGCAGTTATTTGGTTGATGTGCGCCTCAGGAGATGTGCTCGGTGTTATACTCACCCCAAGATCCTTTTTCTTGAGTGAGATTTGTAGTCTCTGGTCCCCTAGGCTGTGCTCTGTCTGCGGTCGTCTTTGCGTTTCCCCAATCTTCATGACTTTGCACTTGGTGGGGTTGAACTCCAGGAGCCAGTTGCTGGACCAGGTCTGCAGCCTGTCCGGATCCCTTTATAGTTCTGCCTGGTCTTCGTCCGATTGAATTTTTCTCATCAACTTCACATCATCTGCAGACTGGGACACTTTGGAGTCTATTTCTTTCGTCATGTCGTTCACAAATACCAGAAACAGCACTGGTCCTAGGACTGACCCCTGTGGAACCTCGCTGGTCACAGGCGCCCACTCTGACACCTCGCCACGTACCATGACTCACTGTAGTCTTCCTGACAGGTATTCCCTGATACACTGTGGTGCCTTCCCTGTTATCCCTGCTTGGTCCTCCAGCTTTTGCACTAATCTCTTGTGTGGAACTGTGTCAAATGCCTTCTTGCAGTCCAAGAAAACACAATCTACCCACCCCTCTCTCTTGTCTTACTGCTTTCATCCTGTCATAGAACTCCAGTTGAAATGTGACACAGGGTTTCCCATCCCTGAAACCGTCGCCGCGTGTAACCCCCATTCAAAATTTTAGGTGCT
>NC_069486.1:3817372-3872372 GCF_026875155.1 Cherax quadricarinatus
TTTTGGGTGGTTTTGGGCAAAAAATGTGGGGGGGTTTGGTAAACAGGTGGTTTTTTGGGACTTTTGGTGGTGGCACGGGGGTGGTAGGCACTGGGGGGTGGGGGGGTATGGGGTGGGGTATGGGGGTGTGTATGGGGTGGTGACTGATGGTGGGGGCCCTTGGTGGCAGGTGGGGTGGCCGGGTGGTGGGGGCATGTGGGGGCCTGGTGGGGTGGATTGGGGGTGGGCACTGGTGGGGGTGGCATGGGGGTGGAGGGGGGGGACTGATGTGGGACGGGTGGTGGTGGCACTGTGGTGGTGGCCGGGTGGTGGCCGGTGGTGGGGGCCGGGTGGTGGGGGCACTGGGGGTGGGGGGCCTGGAAATGTGGGGCCGGTGGGGGTGGCATGGTGGTTTGGTGGCCGGTGGTGGTGGCCTGATGTGGGGGGCATGTGGTGGGGGCACGGGTGGGGGGGCCGGGTGTGGGGGCCTGATGGGGTGGCACGGGGGTGGGGGAAACGATGGTGGGGCGCTGGGGGGGGATGGTGGTGGTGGCGGGGGGTGGGGCACGGGTGGTGGTGGCCTGGTGGTGTGCACGTGGTGGTGGCACTGGGTGGTGGCCTGTGGTGGTGGCCTGGTGGTTATGATGGTGGGGCCTGGTGGTGGGGCACGGGGGTGTTTGGTGGGGGCTGGGGGGTTGGCGCTGGTGGAAGGGTTGGGGCATTGTGGGGGTGGACTGGGGTGGGGGGGGGAATGATGTAGGGGGGGTTACTGGGGTGGGGGTTTGTGGTGGGGGGGGTTGAAAGGGGTTGGGGGTTTTTTTGGGTGGTGGGGGCCCGAGGGGACTGGGTGGTGGGGGGTGGGGGCGGCACTGATGTGATGGTGGACTGTGGGGGGGGACTGGGGTGGTGGGGGTGGGGACTGGGGGTAGGGTGGCCTAGGGGTGACTGGGGGTTGTGGCCTGGTGGAGTGGTCGGGGGTAATGATGGGGCACTGGGGTAGGGTACGGTGGTAATGATGTGGATGGGGTAGTGTACTGGTGGTAATGATAGGGCACTGGTGGTGGTACGGGGGTTGTAGGGGGGTGGTGGACTGGTTAAAAAGGTGGTGGTGGCCCGGGGGTTTCTGGTGGTGGTACGGGTTTTGGGGTGGGGGGTGGTGGTACTGGGGGTGGGGGCCTGGTGGTGGTGGCACTGGGGTGGTGGTACGGGTTGGTGGACTGGTGTGGTGCACAGGGTGGTGTAACTGTGGTGGTGGACTGGGGGGGTGGCACTGGTGGTGGTGGTATGGTGTGTGGTTGGCCACTGGTGGGGTGGTACTGGTGGTGGTGGCACTGGGGTGGTGGAACTGGTGGGTGTCACTGGGTGGTGGCACTGGTGGGGGTGGTACTGGTGTTGGTGGCACTTGGTGGGACTGTGGTGGTGGCACTGTGGTGTGGACGGGTGGTGGACTGTGGTGGGTGGACTGGTGGTGGTGGTACGGGGGGGATGGTGGTGTGGACGGGTGGTGGGGCACTGTGTGGTGGCACTGGTGGTGGGACTGGTGGTGGTGGCACTGGTGGTGGTGGACTGGTGTGGTTGAACTGGTGTGGTGGCACTGGTGGTGGTGGCACGTGGTGGTGCACTGGTGGAGGTGGCACTGGTGGTGGTGGACTGGTGGTGGGTACTGGTGGTGGTGGCACTGGTGGGGTGGCACGGGTGGGTGGGGGGGGGCACTGGTTTGGGGGTTTGGCACGGGTGGGTGGTACTGGTGGTGGTGGTACTGGTGGTGGTGGCACTGGTGGTGGTGGTACTGGTGGTGGTGGAAACTGGTGGTGGTGTACTGGTGGGGGTGCATGTGGTGGTGGTACTGGTGGGGTACGGTGGTGGTGGGCACTGGTGGTGGGGACGGGTGGTGGTGGCACTGGTGGTGGTGGCACTGGTGGTGGGGTACTGGGGTGGTGGCATGGTGGTGGTGGTACTGGTGGTGTGGTGGCACTTGGTGGGGGCACTGGTGGTGGTGGACTGGGTGGTGGTGGCACTGGTGGTGGGCATGGGGTGGTGGCACTGGTGGTGGTGGCACGGGTGGTGGTGGCACTGGTGGTGGTGGCACTGGTGGTGGTACGGGTGGTGGTGGTACTGGTGGTGGTGGTACGGTGGTGGGGCACTGGTGGTGGTGGCGCTGGGGTGGTGTACTGGGGTGGTGGCACTGGTGGTGGTGGTACTGGTGGTGTGGTGGTACTGGTGGGGGTGGCACGGGTGGTGGTGGTAATGGGGGTGGTGGGCACTGGTGGTGGTGGCACGGGGTGGGGGGTGGTACTGGTGGTGGTGGCACTGGTGGGGGTGGTACTGGTGGTGGTGGGCCTGGTGGTGGTGGCACTGGTGGTGGTGGTACTGGTGGTGGGGGCACTGGTGGTGGTGGCACTGGTGGTGGTGGCACTGTGGTGGTGGCACTGGTGGTGGTGGCAATGGTGGTGGTGTACTGGGGCAGGGTGGTGGCACTGGTGGTGGTGCACTGGTGGTGGTGGCCCCTGGGGGTGGAGTTGTGCACGGTGGTGTGGAGGGGAGGGGGACGGTGGTGGTGCACTGTACACGGGGGGGGGGCACGGGTTTGGGGGTGGACGGTACCTTTGGGGGCGATGGGGCCAAGCAAGATCCTTCCATCATCTCTCTTCCTTCTAGAGTTTCTCCTCCTTAGTCTCTCTCCCTCTATTGTTTATTTACTAAAACGTTTCTCTCGCCTCAACTCTCCCACATAAGGGAGCAACGACACAGAAACGTGCACCAAAAACACCGGAACAGAAAACACAACTTTTGAGAGTTTTAAAGTCTTTCCTTGTATGGCCCAGTAGACCTTCTGCAGTGCTCCCCTACTACACAGTATTAGCAAAACCCAAACATTAAAAGCGAAAATTTCACAATTGTGCAATACCTTGGTTCCCTTTGTAACGTTTCGCCACCAGTGGCCTTGATCAGTACATACATAGACAAATTTTGAAAACTGAATACTACAAAAGAGATAGGAGATCAGTCCCTCATCTAAAACCCAGATGAGAGAATGATCACCTCAAACCCTATGATCTTTACTATTTTCTCTGTATAGGACTGATGAAGCCCTGTGGGCCGAAACGTTTCCTAATAATAGATACCCAAAGTGTTGTAACTGTTGTTAATTTATCATACCTTTGGGATACCTTTGATATACCTTTGGTAACCTTTGGTATACCTTTGGTTATACCTTTGATATTACCTTTGGTATACCTTTGGTATCCCTTTGATAACCTTTTGTTATACCTTTGGTATACCTTTGATAATACCTTGGTATACCTTTGGTATACCTTTGATAAAACCTTTGATATACCTTTGGTATACCTTTGGTATACCTTTGATATACCTTTGGTATACCTTTTGAAAACCCTTTTGGGTATACCTTTGATATCCTTTGGTATCCCTTTTGGGTAATGCCTTTGGTATACCTTTGTTATACCTTTGTTACCTTTGATATCCTTTTGGGATATACCTGGTAAAACTTTGGTATACCTTTGATATACCTTTGGTATACCTTTGATATACCTTTGATACCTTGATATACCTTTGGTATACCTTTGATATACCTTTGGTATACTTTTGGTATACCTTTGATATACCTTTGATATACCTTTGATATACATTTGGAATACCTTTAATATTTCCTTTGATATACCTTTGATATCCCTTTGTTTATACATTTGGTATACCTTTGATATACCTTTGATATACCTTTGAAGAGTTTCGCGATTTTTCCACTACTCTTGGAGCCCGGCCATGGGCCAGGCTCGTCTGGTGCTTGCCTGGTAAACCAGGTTGTTGCTGCTGGAGGGCCCCCCCTCCCCCACATATCCATCACAGCCTGGTTGATCTGGCACCCGGTGAAGATACTGTCCAGTTGCCTCTTGAAGGCAATTACAAAACCGTCTAGAAATTAAAACATACTGGATACGTCCCTCTCAAAAAACGACGAACTGACCCGGAGAAATAACAATCGTAACAGAAATAGAAATTGATTATATTAACACAATACAAACAAAAACGAATGTTGATGAATGGTTCAACAACCGTAGTTGATTTTATTAGCCCCCGACCCAGGTGGGCCTCTGGTGGCCTGGTGTTTAACGCTCTGGCTTCACACGGTGAGGCCTGGGTTCGATTCCCAGCCAAGTAGAAACATTGGACGTGTTTCTTTCCCACCTGTTGTCTATGTTCCCCATCAGTAAAATGGGTACCTGGGTGTTAGTCGACTGGTGTGGTCGCATCCTGGGACACTGACCAAGGAGGCCTGGTCACAGACCGGGCCGCGGGGCGTGACCCCCGGAACTCTCTCCAGGTAATCCAGGTAAAGGTGCTAATTACATCGACTCAAGGCTGAGGGACAGATTACCTAAAACTCCTCTTGTCCTTCACAATTCTCCTTCGTATGGACTGATGAAGTCACTGTGGGGCGAAACGTTTCCTCATTAAAGACACCGAAATGTTGCACGTGTCTAATTTATCACAAAAAATGGAATGATCTATAAATATAAACATCGTGTTTTTAACCCCGTGGGAATTTCTAAACAGGAAACACAGTCACTCGTGCAATAGACTAGATTTGTCGAATTCCCTATTTATAAGGTGTAAAATAGGCGTACGTAAGTTCCTTCAGGCCTTACGAGGGACGTCAGTTCCTTCAGGCCTTAAGAGGGACGTAAGTTCCTTCAGGCCTTAAAAAGGGGCGTAGTTCCTCAGGCCTTAAGAGGGACGTAAGTTCCTTCAGGCCTTAAGAGGGACGTAAGTTCCTTCAGGCCTTAAGAGGGACGTAAGTTCCTTCAGGCCTTAAGAGGGACGTAAGTTCCTTCAGGCCTTAAGAGGGACGTAAGTTCCTTCAGGCCTTAAGAGGGACGTAAGTTCCTTCAGGCCTTAAGAGGAAGTCAGTTCCTTCAGGCTTAAGAGGAAAGTAGTTTCCCTTCAGGCCTTAAGAGGGAACGTCAGTTCCTTCAGGCCTTTAAAAGGAACGTCATTTCCTTTAGGCCTTTAAAAGGACGTCAGTTTCCCCTTTAGGCCTTAAGAGGAACGTCCAGTTCCTTCAGGCCTTAAGAGGAACGTCAGTTCCTTTAGGCCTTAAGAGGGACGTCAGTTCCTTCAGGCCTTAAGGGGAACGTCAGTTCCTTCAGGCCTTAAGAGGAACGTCAGTTCCTTCAGGCCTTAAGAGGAACGTACGTCAGTTCCTTCAGGCCTTAAGAGGAACGTCAGTTCCTTCAGGCCTTAAGAGGAACGTCAGTTCCTTTAGGCCTTAAGAGGGACGTCAGTTCCTTCAGGCCTTAAGAGGAACGTCAGTTCCTTCAGGCCTTAAGAGGAACGTCAGTTCCTTCAGGCCTTAAGAGGAACGTCAGTTCCTTCAGGCCTTAAAAAGGACGTCATTCTTAGGCCTTAAGAGGAACGTCCCGTTTTCCCTTCAGACCTTAAGAGGAACTCAGTTCCTTCAGGCCTTAAGAGGAACGTCAGTTCCTTCAGGCCTTAAGAGGAACGTTAGTTCCTTCAGGCCTTAAGAGGGAAAGTCAGTTCCTTCAGGCCCTTAAGAGGGACGTCATTTTCCCTTTAGGCCTTAAGAGGGAACGTCAGTTCCTTCAGGCCTTAAGAGGAACGCGTTTCCTTTAGGCCCTTAAGAGGAACGTCAGTTCCTTCAGGCCTTAGAGGAACGTCAGTTCCTTCAGGCCTTAAGAGGGACGTCAGTTCCTTCAGGCCTTAAGAAAGGGAAAGTCAGTTCCTTAGGCCTTAAGAGGAAAGTCAGTTCCTTTAGGCCTTAAAGGAACGTCAGTTCCCTTTAGGCCTTAAAAAGGAACGTCAGTTCCTTCAGGCCTTAAGAGGAACGTCAGTTTTCCCTTTAGGGCCCTTTAAAAGGGAAAGTCAGTTCCTTCAGGCCTTAAGAGGAACGTCAGTTCCTTCAGGCCTTAAGAGGAACGTCAGTTCCTTCAGGCCTTAAGAGGAACGTCAGTTCCTTCAGGCCTTAAGAGGAACGTCAGTTCCTTCAGGCCTTAAGAGGAACGTCCAGTTTTCCCTTTAGGCCTTAAGAGGAAAAGTCAGTTCCTTCAGGCCTTAAGAGGGACGTCAGTTCCTTCAGGCCCCTTTAAAAGGGACGTCAGTTCCTTCAGGCCTTAAAGACGTCAGTTCCTTCAGGCCTTAAGAGGGACGTCAGTTCCTTCAGGCCTTAAGAGGGACGTCAGTTCCTTCAGGCCTTAAGAGGGACGTCAGTTCCTTCAGGCCTTAAGAGGGACGTCAGTTCCTTCAGGCCTTAAGAGGGACGTCAGTTCCTTCAGGCCTTAAGAGGGACGTCAGTTCCCCAGTCTTCAAAAATGTTATTTACTCCCTCTAATTACCCTGTCCATAATTATTATCTCATTTGCTTTCCCTGCTTTCAGTTGTCCGCATTGATTTGTTAAGTTATACCAAGAATTAAGAAAAGATCCTGGACTTTACCTTACGAGATAGACAAGTAAATGCGATACACCAGTAGATTATAGGGGCAAGAATAAACGTGATATTAGGAGACAGAGGAACTCACGCGCCTCTTAGAGATTCCAGATACAGCTCCTGTCGACACACGAGTCAGTAGAACACTAGTAAAATATTACACGCCAATAGCACTATCACATATAAAATTGTGAGGAATGGTTTGAAAAAACGACAAGTTGAAGATTGAGACACTTATGCAACGTATGGGAATCTTTATTCAGGAAACGTTTCGCCACACAGTGGCTTCATCAGTCGAATACAAAGTAGAAAGGCATAAGGAGAGGAGGAGTTTGAGGTAATGAGTCCCTCAGCCTGGAGTCGATGTGTTCAGTCCATCAATCTTGTAAAATGTACAGCATAGAGCCGTAGACGTGGCTTATATACTGTAGTGAGGTGAGGCGAAGCAGGCGGAGGCGGGGTCATAGTGGTACCATCGACTCCAGACTGAGGGACTGATTACCTCAAACTCCTCCTCTCCTTACGCCTTTCTACTTTGTATTGGACTGATGAGGCCACTGTGTGGCGAAACGTTTCCTGAATAAAGATTCCCATATGTTTCATAAGTGTCTAAATCAACACACATATTACGCCATATTACCAACTTAATAACAACAGCACAACCTGCACACACCAAACCAACTTGACTTTAGAGAGGGAAGATCATGTCTGTCACAACTACTAAACCAATATGACAGGATTATGGAGGCACTGGAAGAAAGCTAAAATACAATCTTGGAATGATATATACAACAGGGAAAGTAGGCAATTATATTCAACTTTATGATAAGCACAAGAGTAGCGGTAATTCCCTAACACGGGTGGGTTAGAACCCACCATCTTCGCAAAACTCCAGACCGACGCGTTAGCCATTGGGCCAGATAGCGGGAGATTTGCCTGTAAATATTTGCATTTGTGGTCACAGTGGTGGTCTATGCTAACCTTCCTATGGTGTAGAAATATACCTAGTTGGATGAATCTTATTGTGGCTACTGGCCCATGGCTAGAGCGGTCGTCTGGAGTTTTATGACTCTCTGACCGCGGGTTCTAACCCCATCCCTGGTATAGTTTGTTTACAATCGTGTCATTACGATTTCGTGAGTCAAGTAGAGGTAAGTAGTACCCCGAGGTACTCTCCTGGTGCCTCGACTGTTTCTTATCCTCAGAGCTGACGTAATAACATGACGTTCAGTGGTGACAAGTGGAGAATAACATGACTTCAGTTGGTGACAAGTGGAGAATAACATGACGTTCCGGTGGTGACAAATTTTGGGAAATTACATACGTTCAGTGGTAACAAGTGGACAATAACATGACGTTCAGTGGTGACAAGGGAAATAACATGACGTTCAGTGGTGACAAGTGCAGAATAACATGACGTTCAGTGGTAACAAGTGGAGAATAACATGACGTTCAGTGGTAACAAGTGGACAATAACATAACGTTCAGTGGTGACAAGTGCAGAATAACATGACGTTCAGTGGTAACAAGTGCAGAATAACATGACGTTCAGTGGAACAAGTGGAGAATAACATGACGTTCGTGGTGGACAAGTGGACAATAACATGACGTACAGTGGTGACAAATGGAGAATAACATGACGTTTAGTGGTGACAATGGACATATCAGACGTCAGTGGGAACAGGTGGCAATAATACGTTCAGTTTACCTGGAGTTTTCCCCGGGGGAGTTTTGGGGGTTAAGCCCCGCGGCCCCGGGCTGTGACCAGGCCTCCTGGTGGTAGCGCCCACAACCCGGCTTTGCTGCTGGCGCACGAAAACCAAATACAGCCCGCCCGGCTGATCGGAACTGACTTTAGGTGCTTTTCCCGTGCGCTTGAAGACTGCCAGGGGGGTTTGGGAACCCCCTTATGTGTGCTGGGAGGGGGTTTAAAAGTCTCGGGCCCCTGACATTATTTTATGGTCTTTAAAGTGTAGTGAACCCCCCCGCTTTTTATTGGGGGGGATGGGGGCATCTCGCCAAATCTTTTGTTTCGTAGTAGTGATTTTCGTGGCAAGTTCGGTACTATCCCTCTAGGATTTTCCAGGGTAATAAACCGATCTCTCCCCCCTGGTTCCAGGGAATTTCAGGTTAGAAACTAAGCGCTCCCCAATAAATTTGGGGGGTTTTATTCCGTTATGCGCGCCTGAAAGTTCTCTGTACATTTTCTAGGTCAGCAATTTCACCGCCTTTTAAAGGTGCTTTTGAGTGCGCAATATTCCAGCCTAGAAGAAAGTGACCTGAGAGGTGTCATCAGGGCTTGGCCCTCCCCAGTTTTGAAGGGTTTCATTATCCATCCTGTCTTTTTCTACAGATGCGTTGTACAATGTTATGGTCCTTTAAGGTGAGATCCTCCGACATAACCTCCCAGGTCTTTGACGTTGTGACAAGTGGGGAAATAAAATGACTTCAGTGGTAAAATGGGAATAAAATAGTTCAGTGGTGACAAGTGAGAAAAAATACGTTCGTGGTGACAAGTGGAGAATAACATGAGTTTCTGTGACAAGTGGGAATAAATGAGTTCATGGGTGACAAGTGGAGAATTCATGACGTTCAGTGGTGACAATTTGGGGAATAACATGACGTTCGTGGTAACAATGGAGAATAAAATGAGTTTTTGGTGACAAGTGGAGAATAACTGCGTTCAGTGGTGACAAGTGGAGAAAAATGACGTTCAGTGGTGAAGTGGAGAATAAAATACGTTCAGTGGTAAAAAAGTGGGAAAAAACAGCGTTCGTGGGGACAAGTGGGGAATAACATGAGTTCAGTGGGGAAAGTGGAGAATAACTGACGTTCAGTGGTAAAAAAGGGAGAATAACTGACGTTCAGTGGTGCAAGTGGAGAATAACATGCGTTCAGTGGTGACAAGTGGAGAATAACATGACGTTTAGTGGTGACAAGTGGAGAATAACATGACGTTCAGTGGGAAAAAAGTGGAGAAAACTGCGTTCGTGGGAAAGTGGGGAATAAAATGACGTTCGTGGTAAAATGGGAGAATCATGCGTTCAGTTTGGGGCAAGTTGGGGAATAAAATGACGTTTAAGTTTTGGGAAAAATGGGGAAAAACATGCGTTCGTGGTAACAAAGGGGAATTTAATGAGTTCAGTGGTGACAAGGGAGAATAACTGACGTTCAGTGGTGACAAGGGAGAATAACATGGGGCGTTTTGTGGGAACAAGTGGAGAATAACAGCGTTCAGTGGGACAAGTGGAGAATAACATGACGTTCAGTTAACAAGTGGGAAAAAACATCGTTCAGTGGTGACAAGTGGGAATAACTAACGTTCAGGGTAACAATGGAGAAAACATAACGTTCGTGGTAACAAGTGGAAAATAACAAACGTTCATGGTGACAAGTGGGAATAACATGAGTTCAGTGGGGACAAGTGGAGAATAACATACGTTCAGTGGTAACAAATGGAGAATAACATAACGTTCAGTGGTGACAAGTGGAGAATAAAATAACGTTCAGTGGTAACAAGTGGGAATAAATACGTTCATGGTAACAAGGGAGAAAACATAAGTTCAGTGGTAAAACAAGTGGAGAATAAATAACGTCAGTGGTAACAAGTGGGGGAATAACATAGTTCAGTGGTAACAAGTGGGAAAACATAACGTTTTAGTGGTAAAAGGGGGAGAATAAAATAACGTTCAGTGGTACAATGGGGAATAACATAACTTCAGTGGTAACAAGTGGAGAAAAACTAAGTTTAGTGGTAACAAGGGAGAAAACATAACGTTCAGTGGTAACAAGTGGACAAAAAATAACGTTCAGTGGTAACAAATGGCAATAACAAAAGTTCAGTGGTGACAAGTGGGCAATAACATAACGTTTTTGGGTGACAAAAGGGACAATAAAATAAAGTTCATGGTAACAATGGACAATAAAAATGCGTTCAGGGTGCAAGTGGAGAATAACATGCGTTCAGTGGTGACAAGTGGGAATAACGACGTTCAGTGGTGACAAGTGGAGAAAAACATGACGTTCGTGGTGACAAGTGGAGAATAAATAACTTTCAGGGTGACAGTGGAAATAAAATGACGTTCAGTGGTGACAAGTGGGGAATAACATAACTTCAGTGGTGACAAGTGGGCAATAACATAGTTTAGTGGTAACAAGTGGGGCAAAAAAATAACGTTCGTGGTAACAAGTGGACAAAACTAAACGTTCCCGGGTAAAAGTGGACAAAAACATAACGTTCAGGGTGACAAGTGGACAATAACAAACGTTCAGTGGTAACAAGTGGACAATAAAATGACGTTCAGTGGTGAAAGTGGAGAATAAATGACGTTCATGGTGACAAATGGAGAAAACAGCGTTCATGGTGACAAGTGGGGAAAACATGACTTTAGTGGGGCAAATGGAGAATAACATGACTTCAGTGGGGACAAATGGAGAAAACATGACGTTTTAGTGGGGGAAAGTGGGAATAACATAACGTTCAGTGGTGACAAGTGGAAATAAAATACGTTAGTGGAACAAGTGGACAAAAACATAACGGTTTTAGTGGGGCAAGGGAGAATAACTGACGTTTTAGTGGGCAAAATGGAGAAAACATAACGTTCAGTGGTAACAATGGGAAATAACATAACGTTCAGTGGTAAAAGTGGGAAAAAACAAAACGTTCGGGGGAACAAGTGGACAATAACATAACTTTTTAGTGGAAACAATGGACAATAACATAAGTTCAGTGGTAACAAGTGGACAATAACATAACGTTCAGTGGTGACAAGTGGACAATAACATGACGTTCAGTGGTGACAAGTGGACAATAACATGACGTTCAGTGGTGACAAGTTCCAACTGCTGACATAAGGAAAGAATAAGGAACTTAAAGGGGACACTACGAAACACAAGACCACAAAACAGAATAAAGGGAACATGTGAAGAATCTGGGAGTAATAATGTAAGCTGACCTTTCTTTCAGAGAATACAACTAGATAAATGTCACGACAACAAAAAAAAAATGACAGGAAAGATAATAATCATTTCGAAATAAAAGAAATGATGCCAGTGGAGATGCTTCTCAAATGCCTTGTGCTCTCTTGCTCAGAGTACTGTTCAGTGTTGACAGCTCCATTCAGGTCAGAAAAGATCAGATCAAGAACATATGTAGGGATTAGCAAGACACACGTCCAAGAGTTGAATATATTAAAATATTTCGTCTAAACGGTAGACATCTTCAGTCAAATACAGAGGAGAATAATTATGGAGACAGTAGCAATGGTGAGGTAAAGATGTCTTTAAAAGATACCCAACTGTTGCACGTGTCTCTTATTTATATTACTGTTGGTATTGGGTACCAGTCATTATACACAAGTTTACAGTAAACACAGAGCCGATGAAGAGTTTAAATTACTGGGAACGCCTCAAAATCTTAGATATGTACTCACTGGAGTGGAGGAGAGAGAGGTACATGATAATATATACCTGGAAAGTGCTCGAGGGTCTGGTGCCAAATCTGAACACTGTCATAACAACATACTGGAGTGAGAGATATGGGAGGAAGTGTAAAATAAACCCAGTGAGGAGCAGGGGTGCTGTGGGCAAAATAAGAGAACACTGTATCAACATCCGTGAGCACAATAAGAGAACACTGTATCAACATCCGTGGGCACAATAAGAGAACACTGTATCAACATCCGTGGGCACAATAAGAGAACATTGTATCAACATCCGTGAGCACAATAAGAGAACACTGTATCAATATCCGTGGGCACAATAAGAGAACACTGTATCAACATCCGTGGGCACAATAAGAGAACACTGTATCAACATCCGTGGGCACAATAAGAGAACACTGTATCAACATTCATGGACACAATAAGAGAACACTGTATCAACATCCGTGGGCACAATAAGAGAACACTGTATCAACATCCGTGGCTCCAGATTATTCAACATCTTAACAGAAGATATCAGAAACACTGCTGGAACAAGTGTAGAAGTCTTCAAGTGGAAACTGGACAAGTATCTTCACCAGGTGCCAGATCAACCAGGCTGTGATGAATATGTGGGGCAGAGAACCACCAGCAGTAACAGCCTGGTTGACCAGGCTAGCACCAGATAAGCCTAGCTTAGAGCTGGGCTGCGGGATCAGAAAAACCTCTCGAAACTCTTCAAAGGTATATAAGAACATAAGAAAGAAGGAACACTGCAACAAGCCTACTGGCCAATGCGAGGCAGGTCCAATTCTCATACGGGCTCAGCCAAGTTTTCCCCTTCCCAGTAATGTGTTGTTTCCTTAGTAATGATGGAGTGAGGAAGGGGTGTGTGGGGGAGGGGAGGGTGCGGGAGGGGGAGAGTTCGAGTGAGGGGGAGGGGGAGAGTTGGAGTGTGGGGGAGGGAAGGAGGAAGAAAGTAAGGCAGGAGGTAAACCCAATGTCAACAAGGTAATTAGATTGTACCAATAACCTCAGGACCACACCCCTCACCTGTGTGTACTTACCCAGATGTGTTTGTGGGGGTTGAGTCACAGCTCCTGGACCACACCCCTCACCTGTGTGTACTTACCCAGATGTGTTTGTGGGGGTTGAGTCACAGCTCCTGGACCACACCCTTCACCTGTGTGTACTTACCCAGATGTGTTTGTGGGGGTTGATTCACAGCTCCTGGACCACACCCCTCACCTGTGTGTACTTACCCAGATGTGTTTGTGGGGGTTGAGTCACAGCTCCTGGACCACACCCCTCACCTGTGTGTACTTACCCAGATGTGTTTGTGGGGGTTGAGTCACAGCTCCTGGACCACACCCCTCACCTGTGTGTACTTACCCAGATGTGTTTGTGGGGGTTGAGTCACAGCTCCTGGACCACACCCCTCACCTGTGTGTACCCAGATGTGTTTGTAGGGGTTGAGTCATAGCTCCTGGACTACATCCCTCACCTGTGTGTACTTACGCAGATGTGTTTGTGGGGGTTGATTCACAGCTCCTGGACCACACCCCTCACCTGTGTGTACTTACCCAGATGTGTTTCTGGGGGTTGATTCACAGCTCCTGGACCACACCCCTCACCTGGTGTCTTACCCAGTGTTTCTGGGGGTTGATTCACAGCTCCTGGGCACACCCCTCACCTGTGTGTACTTACCCAGATGTGTTTGTGAAGGTTATGTTACAGCTGCTGGTTTCACCCATTATTTAAAGTTGGGAGTTACCTCTCTCTCTCTCTCCTCCAATAAACCTTAAAGCCGACATGACAGTCATGTTAATTAACATAATTAACCACAACACGCTGCATTATGTAAATTGTAAATATTTGTAACCATATACAGCGTTTACATATTTCTGATGGGCTTATAGGCCAGGTGTTGCTGGGTGAGACCCAGTGTGTTCTGGGGTGAGGGCCAGTGTGTGTCGGGTGGACCAGTGTGTTTCTGGGTGAGGCCAGTGTGTTGCTGGGGTGACCAGTGTGTTGCTGGGGTGAGCCAGTTTTTTTGCTGGGTGAGCAGTGTGTTGCTGGGTGAGCGTGTGTTCTGGGGTGAGACCAGTGTGTTGCTGGGGTGAGACCAGTGTGTTGCTGGGGTGAGGCCAGTGTGTTGCTGGGGTGAGACCAGTGTGTTGCTGGGGTGAGGCCAGTGTGTTGCTGGGTGAGGACCAGTGTGTTGCTGGGGTGAGACCAGTGTGTTGCTGGGGTGAGACCAGTGTGTTGCTGGGGGAGCCAGTGTGTTTCTGGGTGGGGACCAGTGTTTTGCTGGGGTGAGGGCCCGTGTGTTTTCTGGGGGTGAGACCTGTGTTGCTGGTTTAGACCAGTGTGTTGCTGGGGTGAGACCGTGTTTTCTGGGTGGACCAGTGTGTTGCTGGGGTGAGACCAGTGTGTTGCTGGGGTGAGACCAGTGTGTTGCTGGGGTGAGGCCAGTGTGTTGCTGGGGTGAGACCAGTGTGTTGCTTGGGTGCGCCCGTGTTTGTGGGGTTTAGACCAAGTGTTGTGGGGTGAGACCGTGTGTTGCTGGGGTGAGCCAGTGTGTTGCTGGGGGTTTGACCAGTGGTGCGGGAGACCAGTGGGTTGCTGGGGTGAACCAAGGGAAAAAGACCAGTGTTCTGGGGAGCCATCGGGAAAACCCGGTTCCCGGGGAAACCCTGTTTCGGGTGAACCAGTGTTGCTGGGTGAGAACCCGTTTTTGCTGGGTTAGACCCAGTTATCGGGTGAACCATGGTTCTGGGTTAACCATGTTCCCGGGTACCTGTAGCTGGGAGCCAGTGTTCTGGGTTGACCAGTGTTCGGGGTGAGGCCATTTTTCTGGGGAACCAGGGTTTTCATGGGGTAGACCAGTGTGTTGCGGGGAGCCAGTGGTTCTTAACCCCGTGTTCGGGAACCAGTGTGTTGCCGGAGGGAAACCGTGGGTGAACCAGGGCTGTTGCGGGAAACCTGTGTTGCTGGTTGGCCCCGGGCTGGGCCGTGTTCCTGATGAGACCAGTGTGTGCGGGTGGAAACCCGGGGTGGAGTAGCCAGGGCTGGGCGGACCAGTTTTCGGGGAAACCCCCCCTTTTCGGTAACCCTGGTGCCGGGTAACCTTGTTCTGCGAGAACAAAAGGTGGGGGTTGTGTGGAACCATGTTTGCTTAACCATTTATGCCTGGGAGGCCATGTTTGCTAGGATACCGTGTGTTATGGGTAGACCAGGATGGTGGGTAACCCTTTATTAAGACCACACACCAACACCATCCCCACTAAAACACCCCCCACACCACCTCACAACCCCACAAAACACACCACCACCCCCCACCACACACCCAAACCCCCACCACCACCCCCAAACCCCACCCCACCACCACCACACACCACCCCCACACCAAACACCACCACACCAAAACACCACCACACACCACCACTACACACACACAAACCCACACACCACCACACCAAACCCCCACCAACACACCAACCACACACCCCCACCAACACCACCACCACCACCACACCACCAACACCACCACACCCACCACCACCACCACACCACCACACCACCACCAACCCACAACACACCACCAAAAACCACCACCACACACCACCCCACACCCCACCAACACCACCACCACCAACACACCACCCCCACCCACCCACGCCCAAAACCCAACACCACACCCCCACACACACAACCACCACACAACCCCCACCACAACACCACCACCACCACCACACCACCACCACACACCCCCACCACACACCACCCACACACCACCACACACCACCCCACACCACAACCCCCCCACCAACACCACCACCACCACCACCACACCACCACCACCAACCCCCACAACCCCCACCACACACCACCACACACCACACCACCACCACACCACCACACCCACCACACACCACCACACACCCACCACACCACCCACACACCACCACACCACCCACCCACCACCACCACACCCACCACCCCACACACCACCACACACCACCACACACCACCACCACAACCACCACACACCACACACCACCACAACACCACACCACCACACACCCACCACCACCACACACCACCACACACCACCACAACCCAACACCACACACCACCACACACCACCACACACCACCACACACCACCACACACCACCACACACCACCAACACCACCACCACACCACCACACACCACCACACACCACCACACACCACCACACCACCACCACACACCACACCCACACACCACCACACACCACCCACACACCACCACACACCACCACACACCCCACCACACACCACCACCACACCACCACACACCACCACACACACACCACACACCCCACACACCACCCACACACCACACACACCACCACCACACACCACCACACACCACCCACACACACCACACACCACACACAACACCACACACCCCCTCCCACACACACCACCACCACCACACCCACCACACCACACACACAACACCACACACACCCACACACCACCAACACCACACACAACACCACCACACACACCACACACACCAACCCACCACCACACCACCACCACACCCACACACCACACACACCACCACACACCACCACACACCACCACACACCACCACACACCACCACACACCCACACCACCACACACCACCACACACCACCACCATCAACCAGTGCTCTCAAGCACACAGACAAACACGGTTCAACCTTTTTACGAAATTGAAGAATGAGGAGTGTAGCTAGCCAGGTGTGTAGCCAGCCAGGTGTGTAGCCAGCCAGGTGTGTAGCCAGCCAGGTGTGTAGCCAGCCAGGTGTGTAGCCAGCCAGGTGTGTAGCCAGCCAGGTGTGTAGCCAGCCAGGTGTGTTAGCCATGTCCCCAGGTGTGTAGCTAGCCAGGTGTGTAGCCAGCCAGGTGTGTAGCCAGCCAGGTGTAGCGCCAGTGTGTAGCCAGCAGGTGTGTAGCCAGCCAGGTGTGTAGCTAGCCAGGTGTGTAGCTAGCCAGGTGTGTAGCCAGCCAGGTGTGTAGCCAGCCAGGTGTGTAGCCAGCCAGGTGTGTAGCCAGCCAGGTGTGTAGCTAGCCAGGTGTGTAGCCAGCCAGTGTGTTAGCAGCCAGGTGTGTAGCCAGCCATGTGTGTAGCCACCAGGTGTGTAGCTAGCCAGGTGTGTAGCCAGCCAGGTGTGTAGCAGCCAGGTGTGTAGCCAGCCAGGTGTGTAGCCAGCCAGGTGTGTAGCCAGCCAGGTGTGTGTAACCATTGTCCAGGTGTGTAGCTCAGCCAGTGTGCTACTCATCAGGTCTCTAAGCACCTAGGTTCGTAGACCAGTTATAGCAGTCAGGTGTGTCAGTCGTTCCAGGTGTGTAGCTGTCAGTCGTGTTAGCTCAGTCGTGTTTGTAGCGTCAGTTGTCACGCATAGTGTGTGTCACTGCAGCTGTGTAGCTCAGTCAATCCTGCGAGGTAAGGGTGTGCATAGCTCAGGTCGTGTTACCAACCACAGGAGTTGATGAGACATAAGTCGTGTACCTGGAGGTGAGTAGGGTCCAGGTACTCAGGTCGTGTACCTGAGTGAGAGGGAGTCCAGGTAGCGTCAGTCGTGTACCTGGAGTAGAGGGGTCGCAGGTAGCGTCAGTCGTACCTGGAGGTGAGAGGAGTCCGGTAGCGTCAGGTCGTGTACACTGGAGTGAGAGGGAGTCGCATGGTAGCGCAGGTGTGTACCTGAGGTGAGAGGGAGCCAGGGTTAGCGCCAGGTCGTGTACTGGAGTACAGGGTGTCGCAGTGCTCAGAGTCGTGTACCTGAGGTGAGAGGAGTCGCAGGTAGCGTCAGGTCGTGTACCTGGAGGAGAGGGGTCGCAGGCTAGCAGTCAGGTCGTGTACCTGGAGGTGAGAGGAGTCATGTAGCGTCAGTCCGGTACGTGGATAGAGAGGGAGTCGCAGGTAGCGTCAGGTGTGTACTGCAGGTGAGGTGTCCAGGAGCGTCAGGTCGTGTACCTAGGAGGTGAGGGGCAGCCAGGTTAGCGTCAGGTCGTGTACCTGGAGTGAGGGGAGCGCAGGTAGCTCAGGTGTGTACCTGGAGGTGGAGCGGAGTGCAGGTAGCGTCAGGTCGTGTACCTGGAGGTGAGAGGATCGCAGTAGCGTCAGGTCGTGTACTGGAGGTAGGGTGAGTCCAGGTAGCGCAGGTCGTGTACCTGGAGGTGAGAGGGAGTCGCAGGTAGCGTCAGGTCGTGTACCTGGAGGTGAGAGGGAGTCGCAGGTAGCGTCAGGTCGTGTACCTGGAGGTGAGAGGGAGTCGCAGGTAGCGTCAGGTCGTGTACCTGTGGGTGAGAGGGAGTCAGTCCAGGTAGCCGTCAGGTCGTGACCTGAGTGTGTAGGGATCGCAGGTAGCGTCAGTCGAGCCTGGAGGTGTAGAGGGAGTCGCAGGTGGTCAGGCTCGTTGTTGTACATTGGAGGTGAGAGGGAGTCGCAGGTAGGTCAGTCGAGACATGGAGTGAGGGGAGTCGCAGGTAGCGTCAGGTCGTGTACCTGGAGTGAGAGGGAGTCGCAGGTAGCTGTCAGCTCGAGTACTGTGAGGTGAGGGGAGTCGCCAGGTTAGCGTCAGGTCGTGTACCTGGAGCGTAGGAGTCGAGTAGCGTCAGGTCGTGTACCTGAGGGAGGGAGCCAGGTAGCGCAGGTCGTGTACTGAGGCAGGGTGAGTCCAGTAGCGTCAGTGTGTTACGCCAGCAGGGTGTAGTCCAGGTAGCCAGGTGTGTACCGAGGTGAGGCAGTGTGTAGCGCAGGTCGGTAGGAGTGGTAGGAGCCAGGTAGCGCAGGTGTGTACCATAGGGAGTCGTAGTAGCCAGGTCTGTACTGATGAGCTAGAGAGTGAGTAGCGTCAGGTGTGTACGAGGCGAGGTGTGGTAGCCAGGCCATGCCTTTTGCAGTCAACACCTGGTGTGTGCAGCCAGTTGACGAAGTGACATGTGTAGCCATGAGGTTGTAGCAGTGCAGGGTGGCAGCACTCAGGTTTTGTAGCAGTTGGACCACCAGGCGTGTCTGCCACGCCAGTAGTGTAGCATCAGGTGGGAGACCAGGAAGCGAGGGGTGAGGGGCCAGGGGAGGGAGGTAAAGGAGGGGTTGGCAGGTGGAGAGAGGTGTGTAGCGAGTGGAGATGAGCGGGAAGTGGTAGCAGGGAGGTGTGTAGCAGCGGGGTAGGAGACAGGGGTGACAGGAGTGGAAGGGGAGGGGGAGGTCAGGTGCTTACCAGCCAGTTAGTGTGAAACTAGCCATCGGTTGTGCCAGTCAGGTGTGTCCACCCACACTAGTCAGGGGTGGCGGTGCACCCACACAGTGAGGTGGGCGGTGCCACCCACATAGTGAGGGGTGGGCGGTGCCACCCACACTAGTGAGGGGTGGACGGTGCCACCCACACTAGTGAGGGTGGGCGGTGCCACCCACACTAGTGAGGGGTGGGCGGTGCCACCCACACTAGTGAGGGGTGGACGGTGCCACCCACACTAGCGAGGGGTGGACGGTGCCACCCACACTAGTGAGGGGTGGACGGTGCCACCCACACTAGTGAGGGGTGGGCGGTGCCACCCACACTAGTGAGGGGTGGGCGGTGCCACCCACACTAGTTAGGGGTGGGCGGTGCCACCCACACTAGTGAGGGGTGGGCGGTGCCACCCACACTAGTGAGGGGTGGGCGGTGCCACCCACACTAGTGAGGGGTGGGCGGTGCCACCCACACTAGTGAGGGGTGGGCGGTGCCACCCACACTAGCGAGGGGTGGGCGGTGCCACCCACACTAGTGAGGGGTGGGCGGTGCCACCCACACTAGTGAGGGGTGGGCGGTGCCACCCACACTAGTGAGGGGTGGACGGTGCCACCCACACTAGCGAGGGGTGGACGGTGCCACCCACACTAGTGAGGGGTGGGCGGTGCCACCCACACTAGTGAGGGGTGGGCGGTGCCACCCACACTAGTGAGGGGTGGACGGTGCCACCCACACTAGCGAGGGGTGGACGGTGCCACCCACACTAGTGAGGGGTGGGCGGTGCCACCCACACTAGTGAGGGGTGGGCGGTGCCACCCACACTAGGGGTGGGCGGTGCCACCCACACTAGTGAGGGGTGGGCGGTGCCACCCACACTAGTGAGGGGTGGGCGGTGCCACCCACACTAGTGAGGGGTGGGCGGTGCCACCCACACTAGTGAGGGGTGGGCGGTGCCACCCACACTAGCGAGGGGTGGGCGGTGCCACCCACACTAGCGAGGGGTGGGCGGTGCCACCCACACTAGTGAGGGGTGGGCGGTGCCACCCACACTAGTGAGGGGTGGGCGGTGCCACCCACACTAGTGAGGGGTGGGCGGTGCCACCCACACTAGTGAGGGGTGGGCGGTGCCACCCACACTAGCGAGGGGTGGGCGGTGCCACCCACACTAGCGAGGGGTGGGCGGTGCCACCCACACTAGTGAGGGGTGGGCGGTGCCACCCACAATAGTGAGGGGTGGGCGGTGCCACCCACAATAGTGAGGGGTGGGCGGTGCCACCCACAATAGTGAGGGGAGGGCGGTGCCACACACAATAGTGAGGGGAGGGCGGTGCCACCCACACTAGTGAGGGGTGGGCGGTGCCACCCACACTAGTGAGGGGTGGGCGGTGCCACCCACACTAGTGAGGGGTGGGCGGTGCCACCCACACTAGTTAGGGGTGGGCGGTGCCACCCACACTAGTGAGGGGTGGGCGGTGCCACCCACAATAGTGATGGGTGGGTAGTGCCACCCACAATAGTGAGGGGTGGGCAGTGCCACGCACACTAGTGTGGGGTGGGCAGTGCCACGCACACTAGTGAGGGGTGGGCGGTGCCACCCACAATAGCGAGGGGTGGGCGGTGCCACCCACCTTCAGGGAGGGGTATGGATGGGTAGCTAGGCTTTGGATTGGGCGGTAGGAAAGGGCAGGGTTAACAGGAGTGGGTTAGGGAATGGGGAGGGGTTAGGGGGAGGGGGAAGGGGTAGGGGGAAGGGGAAGGGGAAGGGGAAGGGGTAGGGGGAGGGGCTGCAGCAGGTGGTAGTGGCGACCAGACTCAATCTGACCCGAAATCAACTTAGTCCACTCGTTAAGCACCCCCTCCCCCCCCCTCCCCCTCCTCTTCCCCCTTCCTGCATTATCTCATTTACCCCCTCCTTCTTCTCCCTAACCCCCCACATACCATTTCTCCCACCCCCTCCCACTTACTATCCCGGTATAAATCTTAGTAATAGATTGGTCCAGTAGGTGATATGGACCTGCCTAGCATGGTCCAGTAGGTGATATGGACCTGCCTAGCATGGGTCAGTAGGTGACTTGGACCTGCCTAGCATGGTCCAGTAGGTGACTTGGACCTGCCTAGCATGGTCCAGTAGGTGACTTGGACCTGCCTAGCATGGTCCAGTAGGTGATATGGACCTGCCTAGCATGGTCCAGTAGGTGACTTGGACCTGCCTAGCATGGGCCAGTAGGTGACTTGGACCTGCCTAGCATGGGCCAGTAGGTGACTTGGACCTGCCTAGCATGGGCCAGTAGGTGATATGGACCTGCCTAGCATGGTCCAGTATGTGACTTGGACCTGCCTAGCATGGGCCAGTAGGTGACTTGGACCTGCCTAGCATGGGCCAGTAGGTGACTTGGACCTGCCTAGCATGGTCCAGTAGGTGACTTGGACCTGCCTAGCATGGGCCAGTAGGTGACTTGGACCTGCCTAGCATGGTCCAGTATGTGACTTGGACCTGCCTAGCATGGGCCAGTAGGTGACTTGGACCTGCCTAGCATGGTCCAGTAGGTGACTTGGACCTGCCTAGCATGGTCCAGTAGGTGACTTGGACCTGCCTAGCATGGGCCAGTAGGTGACTTGGACCTGCCTAGCATGGGCCAGTAGGTGACTTGGACCTGCCTAACATGGTGCCAGTAGGTGACTCAGACCTGCCTAGCATGGGGCCAGTAGGTGACTCGGACCTGCCTAGCATGGGGCCAGTAGGTGACTCAGACCTGCCTAGGATGGGGCCAGTAGGTGACTCGGACCTGCCTAGCATGGGGCCAGTAGGTGACTCAGACCTGCCTAACATGAGGCCAGTAGGTGACTCAGACCTGCCTAACATGAGGCCAGTAGGTGACTCAGACCTGCCTAACATGAGGCCAGTAGGCCTGCTGCAGTGTTAGAAGTGACCGAGCAGTAGCACTATGTCTCTAATTTTGTTAAAATACTTATTGTTCCTGTAACTCCCTTTGTCTGGTGAGGTCCTTTGATATCAGCTGATATGCCATTTGATATATAAAGTCGAAAATGATCTCTGTATCTGTTCCAGCTCTAATATTTCTCCTGCTCTGAACGGGGCCGTCAACACTGAACAATACTCTAAGCGAGAGAGCACAATATATTTGACCAGTGTCACCACTGACACTTATTTCCCCCTGTTTTGAAAGTTCTCATTATCCACCCGGTCATCTTCCTGGCTTTTGTGATATTTGTATTACTGTGTTCTTTAAGAGGAAGGTCTGCTGAAATTGTTACTCCCAGGTCCTTCAGGTGTTCCTTTACCAGGGTTTCTTTTCACCTCTCTCCGTTATCTTCCCCTCTCCCTTTGCCCTCTCCTTCCTCTCCTTTTCCTTCTCTCTCTTGTTCGTCTCCCTCGCTTAGGAAGGTGGACAGGAGATGCAGTCGTGATCTACTTAGTCTTGTACACAGATGGGGTCCTGGCACAGGTGGTCCTTCTGGCACTAGTGGTCCTGGCACTTGTGGTCCTGGTACTAGTGGTCCTGGCACTAGTGATCCTGGCACTAGTGGTCCTCCTGGCACTGATTATCTCCTACAAGCCAGTAATTACCAACCAGACAGAGATACAGCAACATGAGATAAAGTGAAGGACACAGATGAGAGAGTGATAACACAGGAGGATATATAGAGACAAACGAATGATGGTGAAAGTTTTTCTTTTTCGGGCCACCCTGCCTTGGTGGGAATCGGCCAGTGTGATAATAAAAAAAAAAAAAAAAAAACGAAGAGATGGGAGACAAAACTGAAGATGAGAGATGGGCAATGTGGGAAGGTCTGAAATTTCAGTCACTCAAGTAACTACAACAACCCCCACCTTCCTTCCCCTCACCCCCACCTTCCCCTCACCCCCACCTTCCCCTCACCCCCACCTTCCCCTCACCCCCCACCTTCCCCTCCTCACTTTCTCAGACATCTAAAGTTCGCATCAAAATTACTTTCTTAATGGAGTGGATTAATATGAGGTCAGTGATCTTGTTCTCCTGTCCTTGTTCTCCTGCCCTTTTTCTCCTGCTCTTGTTCTCCTGTCCTTGTTTTCCTACCCTTGTTCTCCTGCCCTTGTTCTCCTGCCCTTGTTCTCCTGTCCTTGTTCTCCTGTCCATTTCTCCTGTCCCTGTTCTCCTGTCCTTGTTCTCCTGTCCTTGTTCTCCTGTCCTTGTTCTCCTGTCCTTGATCTTTATGTCCTTGTTCTATTTATGTTCTTGTCTTTGTTCTTCCGTTCTTGTTCTCCTGCCCTTGTTATTTTGTCCTTGTTCCCCCTCTCCCCTTGTTCTCGTTTCCCCTCTCCACTTGTTCTTGTTTCCCCTCTCTTCCTGTTTCCCCTTTCCCTTTGTTCTTGCTTCCCCTCTCCCCTTGTTCTTCCTTCCCCTTTCCCCTTGTTCTTGTTTTCCCCTCTTCCCTCGTTCTTGCTTCCCCTCCCCTCTTGCTTCCCCTCTCCCCTTGTTCTTGCTTCCCCTTTCCCCTTGTTCTTGCTTCCCCTCTTCCCTCGTTCTTGCTTCCCCTCCCCTCTTGCTTCCCCTCTCCCCTTGTTCTTGCTTCCCCTCTCCCCTTGTTCTTCCTTCCCCTTTCCCCTTGTTCTTGCTTCCCCTCTCCACTTGTTCTTGTTGCCCCTCTCTTCCTGTTTCCCCTTTCCCTTTGTTCTTGCTTCCCCTCTTCCCTTGTTCTTGCTTCCCCTCTTCCCTCGTTCTTGCTTCCCCTCTTCCCTTCATCACGGGTGACAGCATACACAGTGAGGTCTGCAAGAATACCAGCAACAGTAGGCCAATGGATATTCAATTTCTGTAAATACAACGGAGCAGATGTAAACAGAATAAGGAGTACCCGCAGGGAGTGTCTTGGTGCCGCTACTGTTTCTTATAGCTGACATACCTGGAGTGTACATGGTATTCCGGGGGTCAGCGCCCCCCCACGGCCCGGTCCATGACCAAATCTCGTAGATAAAAGCAACCAGAGTTTTGTATCATAATTTGCGGATAAAATTGACATAAAAATCGCCTCAGTAGAAGATATTGAAGACTTGCAAGATGTGAACAAGGTGTTACGGTGGAGAATAACATGACGTTCAGTGGTGACAAGTGGAGTATAACATGACGTTCAGTGGTGACAAGTGGAGAATAACATGACGTTCAGTGGTGACAAGTGGAGAATAACATGACGTTCAGTGGTGACAAGTGGAGAATAACATGACGTTCAGTGGTAACAAGTGGAGAATAACATAACGTTCAGTGGTAACAAGTGGAGAATAACATGACGTTCAGTGGTGACAAGTGGAGAATAACATGACGTTCAGTGGTAACAAGTGGAGAATAACATGACGTTCAGTGGTAACAAGTGGAGAATAACAAGAACATGTGAAAATCCTGTTCCTTTCAAGGTTGATGCCCAAGTTCAGGGCAGGAAAAATATCAGAGCTGGAACAAATACAGAACGCAAGAAAATCAACAAACAGAACGAAAGGAACACGCGAAGATCATCAAATAGAAGGAAAGGAACACTAGAAGGACCTGGGAGTAACAATGTCAGCAGAACTTTCTTTTATAGAACGCTGTAATACAAATATCACGACAACCAGGAAGATGACAGGATGGATAATGAGAACTTTCAAAACAAAAGAAATAAGTATCAATGGTGACACTGGTCAAATATCTTGTGCTCTCTCACCTAGAGTATTGTTCAGTGTTGACGGCCCCGTTCAGAGCAGGAGGAATATCAGAGCTGGAACAGATGTACAGATCATTTACGACCCACAGAGATAATTAAGCATTTAAATTACTGTCAACGTCTCAGAGTTCTAAATGTGTACTTACCGAAGCGGATGACACACACACCACACACACACACACACACACACACACAGTAACAAGTTGGAAGTTGAAGACACAGATGAATCATAGGGATGTTAGGAAGTATTTCTTCAGCCACAGAGTAGTCAGTAAGTGGAATAGTTTGGGAAGCGATGTAGTGGAGGCAGGATCCATACATAGCTTTAAGCAGAGGTATGATAAAGCTCATGGTTCAGGGAGAGTAACCTAGTAGCGATCAGTGAAGAGGCAGGGCCAGGATCTCGGACTCGACCCCCGCAACCTCAACTAGGTGAGTACAACTAGGTGAGTACACACACACACACACATTATATATATATATATATATATATATATATATATATATATATATATATATATATATATATATATATATATATATATATCACAATAAGAGAACACTGTGTCAACATGCGTGGACCAAGACTCTTCAACCTGCTACCAGCAAATATCAGAAATATTACCACAGGAAATATTAACGTTTATCAAGAGGACACTGGACCACCACCTCTCCTGCTTTTCCACCTTTGAAGGAATGCAAGCAGGCAGGGAAAGGAGGCCCGAAGAAAAGCCTAGAAGGAAGGAAGACAGGAAGGAAGGCAGGGAGGAAGGCAGGAAGGCAGGAAGGAAGGCAGGAAGAGGCAATCAGGAAGATGGTATCGCCGGTTCCATGATCCACCCAGTCATTAATCATCGCCTCGCTTGCTTCCTGTTACAATAATTACTTCCTATACCACCTTCCTCAACACATGTGCCTGTGTGTGTGTGTGTGTGTGTGTGTGTGTGTGTGTGTGTGTGTGTGTGTGTGTGTGTGTGTGTGTGTGTGTGTGTTGCGTAGAAGATAAGCAAAATATATAGCGTACACTGACATAAAAGTCTCAACAAGTGTGATCATGGTAATAACACCTCACAAAACACCTGCAAAAACAATAACTGGAAAAGTAGACAGAAGGATATTAAACTTGCTAACAAATAGAATGAAAATAGTAACAAATAAACAATGAGAGACTGACACAGTGAAAAGCTCAGTTCCCCCAAGACACAGTACTCAACCCGAGACACAGTACTCAACCCGAGACACAGTACTCAACCCGAGACACAGTACTCAACCCGAGATACAGTACTCAACCCGAGACACAGTACTCAACCTGAGACACAGTACTCAACCCGAGATACAGTACTCAACCCGAGACACAGTACTCAACCCACTTCTCTATCATATCCGACAGATACAAATCATTGCATACACAACTAATATTCAGCTAATATAGACCAAGCTGAGGAATTAGACACACGTGCAACATCTGGGTGTCTTTCGTTGTAGACGTTTCGCCCACCGATGACTTTATCAACACAGATTGAAGGACGTAATTGGAAGACAGTAGAAGTATATACACGAGATGAAGTAATGAGTCCCTCAGTCTTGGAGATGGTGAAGATCAATCTTGAAGACTACGGCACTCATCAGTACCTCCAAGACTGAGGGACTGATTACCTCATCTTTTGTATACACTTCTACTGTATTCCAATTATATCCTTGAATCTGTGTTGATAAAGTCACCGGTGGGCAAAACGTCTATAACAAAGACAGACACCCAGATGTTGCACATGTGTCTAATTCCTCAACATGTAGGTATTGTCTACCACAGATAGACACAGACCAAGTTAAATTCTGCTTCCTTTCGTGTAATTCATCAAATTAATCAGAACAGAGTAATACAGTGTGTGACGGAAGCCAAGAATAATCTATGTTAATTCCCTTTTCCTCTGATTTCAGAGCACAAACCTCTGGTTCCTCCAGCAAATCTTAAAAGTGGGCCACAGACAACAATAACGCATTTTCCGGCATATAAGGCGCACTTTTCCCCATCAAGAAAGTCTTGAAAAATCAACCTGCGCCTTATATGCTCAAGGGTAGGCTTTTTGGTTAAGCTTTAGCGGGTGTTTACTAACGTTACGCTCCTGCGCCTTATATGCCGGAAAATACACTTATGTTCTATGAGTGCTAATTTAAGGAAAAAAAAACGAAACTGGAGCCAGTGAATATAGATTTTATAGGAATGATTTAGGAGTGATAATGAGAGGGGCTTGGACATCCACCAGGCTAGTGTGAGTGGAAGCAAATGTTTTATGACTTGATGTGCTGTTAGAGTGTCAGCAAAATAATATGAAGGGATTCAGGGAAACTGGTTAGCCGGACTTGAGTCCTGGAGGTGGCAAGTACAATGCCTGCACTCTAAAAGTAGGGGATACTACAGTTCTGAACTGTAGTATCGGCAAACATCTCTGGCAAGACAGAGGTGTTTGGTGAATAATGGTAAAAGTGTTTTTTTTCGGGCCACCCTGCCTCGGTGGGAGACGGCCGATGCGTTGAAAAAACGTCAGATCGCCTCACATTCAAAGATCACAACTCTGGTGGCCTGGTGGTTAACGCTCTGGCTTCACACGGTGAGGGCCTGGGTTCGATTCCCAGCCAGAGTAGAAACATTGGACGTGTTTCTTTCCACCTGTTGTCTATGTTCCCCATCAGTAAAATGGGTACCTGGGTGTTAGTCGACTGGTGTGGGTCGCATCCTGGGACACTGACCTAAGGAGGCCTGGTCACAGACCGGGCCGCGGGGGCGTTGACCCCCGGAACTCTCTCCAGGTAAACTCCAGGTGTTACCACACCCGCAAGGCAGATGGTATCCTGGATAACTAGAACCTTCAAAACGAGGTGCCAAGCCAGTGCTGACACTCAAGTCACTTGTTCTCTCAAGACTCCAATCTTGAATACTGCTGTACAAAATTACAGAACTGGAAAATGTGCAGAGAGCCTTCAGTGCTCGTATAACTTGAGTCAAGCAGCTGAACTACTGGGAACACCTGAAGTCCAACCTTGAACTGCACTCCCTGGATTGTAGGCGAGAAAGATACCTCAAAATTTACACCAGGAAAACTCTGGAGGGATTGCTCCCAAATCTACACACCAAGATCACTCCCTACGAGAGTAGGGAGTGACTTCAGTGTGTAGATTTGGCAAACGGTGCAAAATACCTTCAATAAAAAGTAGGGATGCCAAGAATACACTAAGACATAAGTGTAAAGGGACCAAGACTCTTCAACATACATAAGAGGAATTACCAACACTTGGCTGTCTACAAGAAGGAAATCGATAAATTCCTCAAGTTAGTTCCCGATCAGCTAGGCTGTGGTGCATACTTAGTCAGCATGTTGCTAGAACCAACAACCTGGTTGATCAGTCTGGCACCTACAATAGTTAATTTAGCTACAGAACTTCACACAGGCAACAAAAAGACCAACAATATACGAATATAAGGAGAAACAACGACCATATTGCAGATTTACGTCAAGAGATGGCGCCACCTTGCACTCCACAGACAGGTATGAACGTGATGCAGATTGCAAGAGTGCCGTGAAAAATGCCACTGCCGGTTAGAATGCTTTAGAGCGGCAGACACACACGGGTATATGAGTGCCATCTACGAGCGCGCTCAGGCACAAGTAACTTACAAGAGTAGTGCCTACAGATGGCACTGCTATACATTGCAAAGTGCCATCTGTGAGCGGGAAATGTAACTATTCTCACATCTCAAGCTTATAACAGACGCCAATATATATATATATATATATATATATATATCGTGCCGAATAGGTAAAAATTGGTCAATTTGTACCAAAAGAACCTTAGGAAACTTATCTGACCTTATTATAACAAGCGCAATTTAATTTAGCATAATTCAACTAAATATATTTTTTCTCGAATTTTTCGCTTGCCATATTCGGCAAGAAGAACGTTGCTATTTATGCCAAAAATAGCAAGTTTTACCTATTCAGCACGACATATATACACACTGAAATATATATATACACCTCTCAGTGTATATACACTGAGAGGTGTATATCTCAGTGTATATACACTGAGAGGTGTATATCTCAGTGTATATACACTGAGAGGTGTATATCTCAGTGTATATACACTGAGAGGTGTATATCTCAGTGTATATACACTGAGAGGTGTATATCTCAGTGTATATACACTGAGAGGTGTATATCTCCGTGTATTTACACTGGTAGTTTACATTAATCAGTATTTTAGGTATTAAAGTATTCTTGACTGGTGGTGTACAGGTGACATGTAGCCTTAATGACCCTCGTGTAGTAGATAGTCTTGAAACCCCATTAACCAACCAACCAGCCTTAATGACCCTCGTGTAGTAGATAGTCTTGAAACCCCATTAACCAACCAACCAGTCTTAATGACCCTCGTGTAGTGGATAGTCTTGAAACCCCATTAACCAACCAACCAGTCTTAATGACCCTCGTGTAGTGGATAGTCTTGAAACCCCATTAACCAACCAACCAGTCTTAATGACCCTCGTGTAGTAGATAGTCTTGAAACCCCATTAACCAACCAACCAGTCTTAATGACCCTCGTGTAGTAGATAGTCTTGAAACCCCATTAACCAACCAACCAGCCTTAATGACCCTCGTGTAGTAGATAGTCTTGAAACCCCATTAACCAAACACCAAAATAAGGGGCGCAGTACAGTGCCAGGGCTACAGAGTGCCATAATAGACTAACCCAACTACAGTCTGGGTTTGGGTTGGGTTGGGTTGGGTTGGGTTGGGTTGGGTTGGGTTGGGTTGGTTTGGTTTGGGTTGGGTTGGGATGGGTTGGTTTGGGTTGGGTTGGGTTGGTTGGGGTTGGGTTGGATTGGGTTGGGTTGGGTTGGGTTGGTTGGGTTGGTTGGGTTGGTTGGGTTGGTTGGGTTGGGTTGGTTGGGTTGGGTTGGGTTGGTTGGGTTGGTTGGGTTGGTTGGGTTGGTTGGGTTGGTTGGGTTGGGTTGGTTGGGTTGGTTTGGGGTTGGGTTGGTTGGGTTGGTTTGGTTGGGTTGGGTTGCTTGGGTTGGGTTGGTTGGGTTGGGTTGGTTGGGTTGGGTTGGTTGGGTTGGGTTGCTTGGGTTGGGTTGGTTGGGTTGGGTTGGTTGGGTTGGGTTGGTTGGGTTGGGTTGGGTTGGGTTGGGTTGGGTGGGTTGGGTTGGTTGGGTGGTTGGGTGGGTTGGGTTGGTTGGGTTGGTTGGGTTGGTTGGGTGGGTGGGTTGGTTGGGTTGGTTGGGTTGGGTTGGTTGGGTTGGTTGGGGTTGGGTTGGTTGGGTTGGTTTGGTTGGATTGGGTTGGTGTTGGTTGGTTGGGTTGGGTTGGGTTGGTTGGTTGGGTTGGGTTGGTTGGGTTGGTTGGGTTGGGTTGGGTTGGTTGGTTGGTTGGGTTGGTTGGGTTGGGTTGGTTGGGTTGGGTTGGTTGGGTTGGTTGGGTTGGTTGGGTTGGTTGGGTTGGTTGGTTGGGTTGGTTGGGTTGGTTGGTTGGGTTGGTTGGGTTGGTTGGGTTGGTTGGTTGGTGTTGGGTTGGGTTGGGTGGGTTGGTTGGGTTGGGTTGGTTGGTTGGGGTTTGGGTTTGGTTGGTTGGGTTGGTGTTGGGTTGGGTTGGTTGGGTTGGGTTGGTTGGGTTGGGTTGGTTGGGTTGGTTGGGTTGGGTTGGTTGGGTTGGGTTGGTTGGGTTGGTTGGGTTGGGTTGGTTGGGTTGGGTTGGTTGGGTTGGTTGGGTTGGTTTGGGTTGGGTTGGTTGGGGTTTGGGGTTTGGGTTTGGGGTTTGGTTGGGTTGGTTGGTTGGGTTGGTTTGGTTGGGTTGGTTGGGTTGGGTTTGGTTGGTTGGGTTTGTTGGGTTGGTGGGTTGGGTTGGTTGGGTTGGGTTGGTTGGTGTTGGGTTACCTTGTAACTTAACATTAATATAACCTAATACTAATCTAATAATCCACTGTAATTATTAATAATTATATCAAGCAATAATCTAATGTGACAATATTAATTATATCCATGATAATTATATCAATGATAATTATATCAATGATAATAATTATATCAATGATAATTATATCAATGATAATTATATCAATGATAATTATATCAATGATAATTATATCAATGATAATAATTATATCAATGATAATAATTATATCAATGATAATAATATCAATGATAATTATATCAATGATAATTATATCAATGATAAAAATTATATCAATGATAATAATTATATCAATGATAATAATATCAATGATAATTATATCAATGATAATTATATCAATGATAATATTATATCAATGATAATAATTATATCAATGATAATAATTATATCAATGATAATAATTATATCAATGATAATAATTATATCAATGATAATTATATCAATGATAATTTATATCAATGATAATTATATCAATGAAAAAATTATATCAATGATAATAATTATATCAATGATAATTATATCAATGATAATTATATCAATGATAAAAATTATATCAATGATAATAATATCAATGATAATAATATCAATGATAATTATATCAATGATAATTATATCAATGATAATAATTATATCAATGATAATAATTATATCAATGATAATAATTATATCAATGATAATAATTATATCAATGATAATTATATCAATGATAATTATATCAATGATAATTATATCAATGATAAAAATTATATCAATGATAATAATTATATCAATGATAATTATATCAATGATAATTATATCAATGATAATAATTATATCAGTGATATAATTATATCAATGATAATAATTATATCAATGATAATAATTATATCAATGATAATTATATCAATGATAATAATTATATCAATGATAATTATATCAATGATAATAATTATATCAATGATAATAATAATTATATCAATGATAATTATATCAATGATAATTATATCAATGATAATTATATCAATGATAATTATATCAATAATAATTATATCAATGATAATAATTATATCAATGATAATTATATCAATGATAATTATATCAATAATAATTATATCAATGATAATATCAATGATAATAATTATATCAATGATAATTATATCAATAATAATTATATCAATGATAATTATATCAATGATAATAATTATATCAATAATAATAATTATATCAATGATAATAATTATATCAATGATAATTATATCAATGATAATTATATCAATGATAATTATAACAATGATAATTATATCAATGATAATATCAATGTAATTATATCAATGATAATAATTATATCAATGATAATAATTATATCAATGATATAATTATATCAATGATAATTATATCAATGATAATTATATCAATAATAATTATTCAATGATAATTATATCAATGATAATTATATCATGATAATTATATCAATGATAATTATATCAATGATAATTATATCAATGATAATTATATCAATGATAATTATATCAATGATAATTTAATCAATGATAATAATTATATCAATGATAATTATATCAATAATTATATCAATGATAATTATATCAATAATAATTATATCAATGATAATAATTATATCAATGATAATAATTATATCAATAATAATAATTATATCAATAATAATTATATCAATGATAATAATTACATCAATGATAATAATTATATCAATAATAATAATTATATCAATGATAATTATATCAATGATAATAATTATATCAATAATAATTATATCAATGATAATAATTATATCAATGATAATTCTATCAATGATAATAATTCTATCAATGATAATAATTATATCAATGATAATAATTATATCAATGATAATAATTATATCAATAATAATTATATCAATGATAATTATATAAATGATAATAATTATATCAATAATAATTATATCAATGATAATTATATCAATGATAATTATATCAATGATAATTATATAAATGATAATAATTATATCAATAATAATTATATCAATGATAATTATATCAATAATAATTATATCAATGATAATTATATCAATGATAATATCAATGATAATAATTATATCAATAATAATTATATCAATGATAATATCAATGATGATAATAATTATATCAATGATAATTATATCAATGATAATTATATCAATGATAATAATTATATCAATGATAATAATTATATCAATGATAATAATTATATCAATGATAATTATATCAATAATAATTATATCAATAATAATTATATCAATAATAATTATATCAATGATAATTATATCAATGATAATAATTATATCAATAATAATAATTATATCAATGATAATAATTATATCAATGATAATTATATCAATAATAATAATTATATCAATGATAATAATTATATCAATGATAATAATTATATCAATGATAATAATTATATCAATGATGATAATTATATCAATGATAATTATATCAATGATAATAATTATATCAATGATAATAATTATATCAATGATAATAATTATATCAATGATAATTATATCAATGATAATAATTATATCAATAATTATATCAATGATAATAATTATATCAATGATAATTATATCAATATATAATAATTATATCAATGATAATAATTTATATCAATGATAATTATATCAATGATAATTATATCAATGATAATAATTATATCAATGATAATAATTATATCAATGATAATTATATCAATGATAATAATTATATCAATAATTATATCAATGATAATAATTATATCAATGATAATTATATCAATGATAATTATATCAATGATAATAATTATATCAATAATTATATCAATGATAATAATTATATCAATAATTATATCAATGATAATAATTATATCAATGATAATAATTATATCAATGATAATTATATCAATGATAATAATTATATCAATGATAATAATTATATCAATAATAATTATATAAATATCAATAATAATTATATCAATGATAATAATTATATCAATGATAATAATTATATCAATAATAATTATATAAATATCAATAATAATTATATCAATGATAATAATAATTATATTAATGATAATAATTTTTCAAAAGTTCATTTTTATCATTACTAAGCGTCAGCCAAAAAAAAAAATTACCCACAAATACGCAGACTGAGAAAAGAAATTTAATGCGTCTGGCAGGGGGGTAGCAAGGGGGCGAAACACGGTCAAATCTGCACGTTTCTCTCACGTACAGAACAATATTCCCAGCCAAGTCTTCAAGATGCCGGAAACATTCTGCGTAGAAGGTCATTAAGATAATTACCCTCATTAATAGTACACTAATTTAACGATACAATCGTTTTACGGGAAAAAAAACTGAAAATTATTGAATTTACGTTCAATTTTCAACGATTTTGTGATTTGTATATTATTTACAGGAAAATTTACTGAGGAAGGATATTTGGGGGAAGCGAAAGGCCTCGTCTCACAACTGAAGGAGATGAGTTCGATTCAGGGGCGGGTACGAACACTGGGCGTGTTTCCTTGCGCCTGTTGTCACTGTTCACCTAGCAGTAAGTAGGTACCTGGGTGTTAGTCACCTTACACCTGCTGTCACTGTTCACCTAGCAGTAAGTAGGTACCTGGGTGTTAGTCACCTTACACCTGCTGTCATGTTCCCCCTTTACAGTAAGTAGGCACCTGGGTGTTAGTCACCTTCCCACCTGCTGTCACTGTTCACCTAGCAGTAAGTAGGTACCTGGGTGTTAGTCACCTTACACCTGCTGTCACTGTTCACCTAGCAGTAAGTAGGCACCTGGGTGTTAGTCACCTTACACCTGCTGTCACTGTTCACCTAGCAGTAAGTAGGTACCTGGGTGTTAGTCACCTTACACCTGCTGTCACTGTTCACCTAGCAGTAAGTAGGTACCTGGGTGTTAGTCACCTTACACCTGCTGTCACTGTTCACCTAGCAGTAAGTAGGTACCTGGGTGTTAGTCACCTTTAAACACCTGCTGTCACTGTTCACCTAGCAGTAAGTAGGTACCGGGGTGTTAGTCACCTTACACCTGCTGTCACTGTTCACCTAGCAGTAAGTAGGTACCTGGGTGTTAGTCACCTTACACCTGCTGTCACTGTTCACCTAACGGTAAGTAGGTACCTGGGTGTTAGTCAACTGGTGTGGGTGGCATCCTGGGGGTGGTGGCTGGCCTTTGCAATGTACTGACATAAGGTGGTAGATCTTATATATACGGGAAGGTCTATTTTACACTTCCTCCCAATCTCTCTCTCTCTCTCTCTCTCTCTCGCCTTGAACGGGGCCGTCGACACTGAACAATACTCTGAGCAAGAGAGCACAAGTGACTTATTGTCACCATTGGCACTATTTCTCTCATTTTAAAAAGTTTTGATTATCTACCCCTGGATGGGAGAAGCCAAACTATAAAAAGGGGACTACACAGGCATGAGGAACTTCCTGCAAGATGTTCAGTGGGTAAGAGAACTGGCAGAAAAACCAGTAAAAGAAATAACGGACTATGTGACAACAAATTGCAAGGAGGCAAAGGAGATGTTTATTCCGAAGGGCAACAGAAATAAAGGGAAGACCAGGACATGTCCTTGGTTCACCCAAAAGTGTAGGGAAGCAAAAATTAAGTGTACTAGGGAATGGAAAAATTACAGAAGACAAAGGACCCACGAAAATAGAGAGATTAGCTGAAAAGCCAGAAACGATATGCACAGATAAGAAGGGAGGCTCAGGGACAATACGAAAATGACATAGCATCGAAAATCAAGTCGGAGCCGAAGCTGTTGTATAGCCACATCAGGAGGAAAACAACAGTCAAGAACAAGGTAATCAGGCTGAGGAAGGAAGGTGGGGAGTTCACAAGAAATGCCCAAGAAGTATGTGAGGAGCTCAACATGAGATTTAAATAAGTATTTACAGTGGAGACAGGAAGGACTCCAGGAAGTCAGAATAGGGAGGTACACCAACAAGTGCTGGACGAAATACACACAACCGAGGAGGTGAAGAAGCTGCTATGTGACCTTGATACCTTAAAGGTGGTGGGACTTGACATCTCTCTGTGGATCCTTAGAAAGGGAGCAGAGACACTGTGTGTGCCACTAACAAAAATCTTCGACATATCCAATGAAACTGGGCAACTACCTGAGGTATGGAAGATGGCAAATGTAGTCCCAATTTTTAAAAAAGGAGAAAAACCATACTACAGGTGGGGATAGAGCCCACGATCAGAAAGGAGACAGACACAAGGCGTTAAGCTACAGACCTGTGTCACTGGTGTGTATAATATGCAAAGTCATGGAGATTATCAGGAGAGTGATGGAGCACCTAGAAAGAAACAAGCTTATAAACGACAACCAGTACGGTTTCAGGGAAGGAAAATCTTGTGTCACAAACCTACTGGAGTTTTATGACAAGGTAATGGAAGTAAGACACGAGAGAGAGGGGTAGATAGATTGCATTATCTTGGACTGCAAGAAGGCCTTCGACACAGTTCCTCACAAGAGGTTAATGCAAAAGCTAAAGGATCAGGCACATATAACAGGAAAGGCACTGCAATGGATCAGGGAGGCAACAACGAGTTATGCTACGTGACGAGGTGTCAGAGTGGGCGCCTGTGACAAGCGGGGTTCCACAGGGGTCAGTCCTAGGACCTGTGCTGTTTTTGGAATATGTGAATGACATGACTGAAGGAACAGACTCAGAAGTGTCCCTGTTTGCAGATGATGTAGGTTAATGAGAATTAAATCGGATGAGGATCAGGCAGGACTACAAAGAGATTTGGACAGGCTACAAGCCTGGTCCAGCAACTGGCTCTTCGAATTTAACCCCGCCAAATGCAAAGTCATGAAGATCGGGGAAGGGCAAAGAAGACCACAGAGTATAGTCTAAGTGGCCAAAGACTACAAACCTCACTCACGGAGAAAGATCTGGGGGTGAGTATAATACCGAGCACATCTGAGGCGAACATCAACCAGATAACTGCGGCATCATATGGGTGCCTGGCAAACCCAAGATTAACAGTCCGATACCTTAGTAAGGAATCGTTCAAGACTCTGTACACCGTGTACGTCAGGCCCATACTGGAGTATGCAGCACCAGTTTGGAATCCACACCTGGTCAAGCATGTCAAGAAATTAGAGAAAGTGCAAAGGTTTGCGACAAGGTTAGTTCCAGAGGTAAGGGGAATGTCCTATGAAGAAAGGTGAAGAGAAATCGGCCTGACGACACTGGAGGACAGGAAGGTTAGGGAAGACATGATAACGACATATAAAATACTGCGAGGAATTGACAAGGTGGACAAGACAGGATGTTCCAGAGATGGGACACAGAAGCAAGGGGTCACAATTGGAAGCTGAAGACCCAGATGAGTCAAAGGAATGTTAGGAAGTATTTCATTAGTCACAGAGTTGTCAGGAAGTGGAACAGTCTGGGAAGTGATATAGTGGAGGCAGGAGCCATACATAATTTTAAGACGAGGTTTGATAAAGCTCATGGAACAGGGAGAGGACCTAGTAGCGATCAGTGAAGAAGCGGGGCCAGGAGCTATGACTCAACCCATGCAACCCCAAATAGGTGAGTACAAACCACATTCACAATCATACTAGGGCAGGACTCGAACCTGAGCACTCTGCATCAAAGTATTCAGCATTACACAGATCAACCAGACCTCAGGCACACACAGATGCCCAGCTGATACTAGACCTTGTCTTCCTCTAGTCTCAGATATTTGTATATCTCACTTGTCTTGCTAGACATTGCCTTCCTCTAGTCTGACGTACCTGTATACCTCATTTGTGTTAAGAACTTAAGCACACTCTACACACTGAGTGGTACAAGGACTCCCACATCTTGAGAAAACACACACAAGTCACTCTCAGCACCAACATCCTGACGTGGTCAATCTGACTGACCTCCTCACTGAAAGTCTCATCTTCAACACAGACTCCCTCTGGGTTTTTTTTAAAGGTAACTTAGCTGTGGAACTAGCCTTGACGTTCATTTTTTCACCTACATTGATCCCTAACAGCGTTGTGTGTAGTTTCTGGTATTGTCTCAGTTGAATATTGGTTTCGTGATTTATACATGTATTTGTTAGTAATCCATATATAGTTACACAATGGATTCACACCCAAGGTTCCACCGAGGGCCCATACCATGTGCTCATACCACCATGGGTCCATACCATGTGCTCATACCACCATGGGCCCACACCACGTGCTCATACCACCGTGGGTCCAGGGTCAGGGGCCCCTCGTACACTCCAGTGTGAAAATTTACCTCCGTGACTGCTACAGGGATCCATCTCCCTTGATATACTACCTCGTTTTCAGAGGCATTACCGAGAGAAAGGGAGAGAGAAGGGAGAAAGAGGGAGGGACATGAGGGAGAGGGAGAGAGGGGAGTCAAAAGAGAATCAACATCACTGAGTTCAGATGTGAAGTGGTGGTAACCAAGCCGCCAGCAGCAACAGCCTGGTTGACCAGGCAAGCACCAGACAAACCTGGCCCATGGCCGGGCTCAGAGAGTGGATAAACTCTCGAAACTCTTTAACGGTATATCAAAGGTAAGGTAAGGTGGACCATAAGGGATATTTTCCAATAATAATAATAATAATAATAATAATAATAATAATAATAATTTGTACTCTATATCCATCCTGTGGATGGTAGTAGCTAGTTTATTGTGTACCTCATACCCATCCTGTGGATGGTAGTAGCTAGTTTATTGTGTACCTCATATCCATCCTGTGGATGGTAGTGGCTAGTTTATTGTGTTACCTCATACCCATCCTGTGGATGGTTAGTGGCTAGTTTATTGTGTACCTCATATCCATCCTGTGGATGGTAGTGGCTAGTTTATTGTGTACCTCATATCCATCCTGTGGATGGTAGTGGCTAGTTTATTGTGTACCTCATATCCATCCTGTGGATGGTAGTGGCTAGTTTATTGTGTACCTCATATCCATCTGTGGATGGTAGTGGCTAGTTTATTGTGTATCTCATATCCATCTGGGATGGTAGTGGCTAGTTTATTGTGTACCTCATATCCATCCTGTGGATGGTAGTGGCTAGTTTATTGTGTACCTCATATCCATCCTGTGGATGGTAGTGGCTAGTTTATTGTGTACCTCATATCCACCCTGTAGATGGTAGTGGCTAGTTTATTGTGTACCTCAAATCCATCCTGTGGATGGTAGTGGCTAGTTTATTGTGTACCTCATATCCATCCTGTGGAATGGTAGTGGCTAGTTTATTGTGTACCATCATATCCATCCTGTGGATGGTAGTGGCTAGTTTATTGTGTACCTCATATCCATCCCGTGGATGGTAGTGGCTAGTTTATTGTGTGCCTCATATCCATCCTGTGGATGGTAGTGGCTAGTTTATTGTGTACCTCATATCCACCCTGTAGATGGTAGTGGCTAGTTTATTGTGTACCTCATATCCATCCTGTGGATGGTAGTGCTAGTTTTATTGTGTACCTCATATCCATCCTGTGGATGGTAGTGGCTAGTTTGTGTACCTCATATCCATCCTGTGGATGGTAGTGGCTAGTTTATTGTGTACCTCATATCCATCCCGTGGATGGTAGTGGCTAGTTTATTGTGTGCCTCATATCCATCCTGTGGATGGTAGTGGCTAGTTTATTGTGTACCTCATATCCATCCTGTGGATGGTAGTGGCTAGTTTATTGTGTACCTCATATCCATCCTGTGGATGGTAGTGGCTAGTTTTATTGTGTACCTCATATCCATCCTGTGGATGGTAGTGGCTAGTTTATTGTGTACCTCATATCCATCCTGTGGATGGTAGTGGCTAGTTTATTGTGTACCTCATATCCATCCTGTGGATGGTAGTGGCTAGTTTATTGTGTATCTCATATCCATCCTGTGGATGGTAGTGGCTAGTTTATTGTGTACCTCATATCATCGTGTGGATGGTAGTGGCTAGTTTATTGTGTACCTCATATCCATCCTGTGGATGGTAGTGGCTAGTTTATTGTGTACCTCATATCCACCCTGTAGATGGTAGTGGCTAGTTTATTGGTGTACCTCATATCCATCTGTGGATGGTAGTGGCTAGTTTTATTGTGTACCTCATATCCATCCTGTGGATGGTAGTGGCTAGTTTATTGTGTACCTCATATCCATCCTGTGGATGGTAGTGGCTAGTTTATTGTGTACCTCATATCCATCCTGTGGATGGTAGTGGCTAGTTTATTGTGTACCTCATATCCATCCTGTGGATGGTAGTGGCTAGTTTATTGTGTACCTCATATCCATCCTGTGGATGTTAGTGGCTAGTTTATTGTTGCACCTCATATCCATCCTGTGGATGGTAGTGGCTAGTTCATTGTGTACCTCATATCCATCCTGTGGATGGTAGGGCTAGTTTATTGTGTACCTCATATCCATCCTGTGGATGGTAGTGGCTAGTTTATTTGTGTACCTCATATCCATCCTGTGGATGGTAGTGGCTAGTTTATTGTGTACCTCATATCCATCCTGTGGATGGTAGTGGCTAGTTTATTGTGTACCTCATATCCATCCTGTGGATGGTAGTGGCTAGTTTATTGTGTACCTCATATCCATCCTGTGGATGGTAGTGGCTAGTTTATTGTGTACCTCATATCCAATCCTGTGGATGGTAGTGGCTAGTTTATTGTGTACCTCATATCCATCCTGTGGATGGTAGTGGCTAGTTTATTGTGCACCTCATATCCATCCTGTGGATGGTAGTGGCTAGTTTATTGTGTACCTCATATCCATCCTGTGGATGGTAGTGGCTAGTTTATTGTGTATCTCATATCCATCCTGTGGATGGTAGTGGCTAGTTTATTGTGTACCTCATATCCATCCTGTGGATGTAGTGGCTAGTTTATTATGTACCTCATATCCATCCTGTGGATGGTAGTGGCTAGTTTATTGTGTACCTCATATCCATCCTGTGGATGGTAGTGGCTAGTTTTATTGTGTACCTCATATCCATCCTGTGGATGGTAAGTGGCTAGTTTATTGTGGTACCTCATATCCATCCTGTGGATGGTAGTGGCTAGTTTATTGTGTACCTCACATCCACCCTGTGGATGGTAGTGGCTAGTTTATTGTGTACCTCACATCCATCCTGTGGATGGTAGTGGCTAGTTTATTGTGTACCTCATATCCATCCTGTGGATGGTAGTGGCTAGTTTATTGTGTACCTCATATCCATCCTGGGGGATGGTAGTGGCTAGTTTATTGTGTACCTCATATCCATCCTGTGGATGGTAGTGGCTAGTTTATTGTGCACCTCATATCCATCCTGTGGATGGTAGTGGCTAGTTTATTGTGTACCTCATATCCATCCTGTGGATGGTAGTGGCTAGTTTATTGTGTATCTCATATCCATCCTGTGGATGGTAGTGGCTAGTTTATTGTGTACCTCATATCCATCCTGTGGATGGTAGTGGCTAGTTTATTATGTACCTCATATCCATCCTGTGGATGGTAGTGGCTAGTTTATTGTGTACCTCATATCCATCCTGTGGATGGTAGTGGCTAGTTTATTGTGTACCTCAATTCCATCCTGTGGATGGTAGTGGCTAGTTTATTGTGTACCTCATATCCATCCTGTGGATGGTAGTGGCTAGTTTATTGTGTACCTCACATCCACCCTGTGGATGGTAGTGGCTAGTTTATTGTGTACCTCACATCCATCCTGTGGATGGTAGTGGCTAGTTTATTGTGTACCTCATAATCCATCCTGTGGATGGTAGTGGCTAGTTTATTGTGTACCCTCATATCCATCCTGTGGATGGTAGTGGCTAGTTTATTGTGTACCTCATATCCATCCTGTGGATGGTAGTGGCTAGTTTATTGTGTACCTCATATCCATCCTGTGGATGGTAGTGGCTAGTTTATTGTGTACCTCATATCCATCCTGTGGATGGTAGTGGCTAGTTTATTGTGTACCTCATATCCATTCCTGTGGATGGTAGTGGCGTTTATTGTGTACTTCATATCCATCCTGTGGATGGTAGTGGCTAGTTTATTGTGTACCTCATATCCATCCTGTGGATGGTAGTGGCTAGTTTATTGTGTACCTCATATCCATCCTGTGGATGGTAGTGGCTAGTTTATTGTGTACCTCATATCCATCCTGTGGATGGTAGTGGCTAGTTTATTGTGTACCTCATAATCCATCCGTGGATGGTAGTGCATGCTAGTTTATTGTGTACCTCATATCCACCCTGTGGATGGTAGTGGCTAGTTTATTGTGTACCTCATATCCATCCTGTGGATGGTAGTGGCTAGTTTATTATGTACCTCATATCCATCCTGTGGATGGTAGTGGCTAGTTTATTGTGTACCTCATATCCATCCTGTGGATGGTAGTGGCTAGTTTATGTGTGTACCTCACATCCATCCTGTGGATGGTAGTGGCTAGTTTATTGTTGTTACCTCATATCCATCCTGTGGACGGTAGTGGCTAGTTTATTGTGTACCTCATATCCATCCTGTGGATGGTAGTGGCTAGTTTATTATGTACCTCATATCCATCCTGTGGATGGTAGTGGCTAGTTTATTGTGTACCTCATATCCATCCTGTGGATGGTAGTGGCTAGTTTATTGTGTACCTCATATCCATCCTGTGGATGGTAGTGGCTAGTTTATTGTGTACCTCATATCCATCCTGTGGATGGTAGTGGCTAGTTTATTGTGTACCTCATATCCATCCGTGGATGGTAGTGGCTAGTATATTGTGTACCTCATATCCATCCTGTGGATGGTAGTGGCTAGTTTATTGTTGTACCTCATATCCATCCTGTGGATGGTAGTGGCTAGTTTATTGTGTACCTCACATCCATCCTGTGGATGGTAGTGGCTAGTTTATTGTGTACCTCATATCCATCCTGTGGATGGTAGTGGCTAGTTTATTGTGTACCTCATATCATCTGTGGATGGTAGTGGCTAGTTTATTGTGTACCTCATATCCATCCTGTGGATGGTAGTGGCTAGTTTATTGTGTACCTCACATCCATCCTGTGGATGGTAGTGGCTAGTTTATTGTGTACCTCACATCCATCCTGTGGATGGTAGTGGCTACCCTGTGCACCCCAAAAGGGTTAACAGGAGTACATCTGGATTTATATCTACAGTTCCCTTATTTGTTACAGGCTAGGAAATTTGCTTAATATATCTGGTATCTTATTTTCATTAATAAGATATTTTGACATGTCACATAGGTTATTATACTGTCTCTGTATTCATCAATAAGTGGGCAATTAAGCACACAGTGTTCAAGATAGTGACTATAGTCTGATCATCTGTGTGTCTGTCAAACTGCCAGAAGTACTTGTAACCAAGTCTAAGCCTGGCCACTACAACATCAGTCAGCCTGTGTGTCTGTCCAACTGCCAAAAGTACTTGTAACCAAGTCTAAGCCTGGCCACTACAACATCAGTCAGCCTGTGTGTCTGTCCAACTGCCAAAAGTACTTGTAACCAAGTCTAAGCCTGGCCACTACAACATCAGTCAGCCTGTGTGTCTGTCCAACTGCCAAAAGTACTTGTAACCAAGTCTAAGCCTGGCCACTACAACATCAGTCAGTTTGTGTGTCTGTCAAACTGCCAATGGAAATACGCAAATGACCCCAACAGAAATGCACAAAGGACCCCAATGGAAATACGCAACGGACCGCAATGGAAATACGCAACGGACTCCATTGGAAATACGCAAAGAACCATAATGGAAATACGCAAAGGATCCCAATGGAAATACGCAAAGGATCCCAATGGAAATACGCAAAGGATCCCAATGGAAATACGCAAGGGACCATAATGGAAATACGCAAGGGACCACAATGGAAATAAGCCACTGACATTTTGGGTTATCCCAGGTTCTCTACACATACGCTGCTGTGTATGATAATCTATGTAACTCAGTAAGGTATCATTTGAGTTTCTTGACTCACATACAGTAACGACAGTGTCAGTGATGACAGTGTCAGTGATGACAGTATCAGTGATGACAGTATCAGTGATGACAGTGTCAGTGATGACAGTGTCAGTGATGACAGTGTCAGTGATGACAGTGTCAGTGATGACAGTATCAGTGATGACAGTGTCAGTTATGACAGTGTCAGTGATGACAGTGTCAGTGATGACAGTATCAGTGATGACAGTGTCAGTGATGACAGTGTCAGTGATGACAGTATCAGTGATGACAGTATCAGTGATGACAGTGTCAGTGATGACAGTGTCAGTGATGACAGTATCAGTGATGACAGTATCAGTGATGACAGTGTCAGTGATGACAGTGTCAGTGATGACAGTATCAGTGATGACAGTGTCAGTGATGACAGTGTCAGTGATGACAGTGTCAGTGATGACAGTGTCAGTGATGACAGTGTCAGTGATGACAGTATCAGTGATGACAGTATCAGTGATGACAGTGTCAGTGATGACAGTGTCAGTGATGACAGTATCAGTGATGACAGTGTCAGTGATGACAGTGTCAGTGATGACAGTGTCAGTGTCAGTAATAATCACAGAGTCTAGTTCACTGTCATCAGTTGATTTTCGTGTCACCGACGACAAACACTTCAGTCTGCAGTGTAGACGCTTACGTGTTAATATTTATGTCTAACTTAACATGGCTGGTATTGACATCACACGAGGGCTAGGCCACACGAGGGCTAGGCCACACGAGGGCTAGGCCACACGAGGGCTAGGCCACACGAGGGCTAGGCCACACGAGGGCTGGGGCCACACAAGGGCTGGGGCCACACAAGGGCTGGGGCCACACAAGGGCTGGGGCCACACAAGGGCTGGGGCCACACAAGGGCTGGGGCCACACAAGGGCTGGGGCCACACAAGGGCTGGGGCCACACGAGGGCTAGGCCACACAAGGGCTGGGGCCACACAAGGGCTGGGGCCACACAAAGGCTAGGCCACACAAAGGCTAGGCCACACAAAGGCTAGGCCACACAAGGGCTAGGCCACACAAAGGCTAGGCCACAGAAGGGCTAGGCCACAGAAGGGCTAGGCCACACAAAGGCTAGCCCACACAAAGGCTAGGCCACACAAGGGCTAGGCCACACAAAGGCTAGGCCACACAAAGGCTAGGCCACACGAGGTCTAGAAACTACAAAAACTAGAAAAAAGGGCTAGCCCACACAACAGCCGTACCGCATGAAGGCCAGACTACATGAAGGTTGTGCCACACTAGGGGGGAGGGACACACAAGAAAGGAGGGCCACAGTAAGGGGAGAGCCACACTAGGGGGTAGGGCCACACTAGGGGGTAGAGCCACACTAGGGGGAAGGGCCACACCATCTGAATTACAACGCTATTTTTGCCCACCAGAGGTCCGGCTCAACACCATATATCTGGTAAATACCTCAGCTTTACACCCTCCTCCCTCACTCCAACACTCCCTCACCACCCCTCCCTCACTCCAACACTCCCTCACCACCCCTCCCTCACTCCAACACTCCCACACCACCCCTCCCTCACTCCAACACTCCCTCACCACCCCTCCCTCACTCCAACACTCCCACACCACCCCTCCCTCACTCCAACACTCCCTCACCACCCCTCTCCAACACGTCCTGCCTCCAACATTGCCCTCCCTCCTTCCCTCCATCATTCTTCTGTAACTCAAACGTCACAATAAACACGTGAATTAATTAAGAAAATAGAAATCTTGGCCACATTAACATATATTTACGATGAAAATCTAACATAACGTAAATAAAAGTCTTTTTTTTTACAGTCTCTGTCAGGCAAACTCTGGCTGTTGTTTACTGCTGTCTTATTGATGTCTGCTGTCTTATTGATGTCTGCTGTCGATCTAGACAGAACCAAGATAGGTACCTCACGGTGTTCCAGACTGTGGAACACAGCTCTTCTCCAGGTTGAGGGGCTGACCACCTCATGGTGTTCCAGACTGTGGAACACAGCTCTTCTCCAGGTTGAGGGGCTGACCACCTCACGGTGTTCCAGACTATGGAACACAGCTCTTCTCCAGGTTGAGGGACTGACCATCTCACGGTGTTCCAGACTGTGGAACACAGCTCTTCTCCAGGTTGAGGGACTGACCACCTCACGGTGTTCCAGACTGTGGAACACAGCTCTTCTCCAGGTTGAGGGGCTGACCACCTCACGGTGTTCCAGACTATGGAACACAGCTCTTCTCCAGGTTGAGGGGCTGACCACCTCACGGTGTTCCAGGCTGTGGAACACAGCTCTTCTCCAGGTTGAGGGGCTGACCATCTCACGGTGTTCCAGACTGTGGAACACAGCTCTTCTCCAGGTTGAGGGACTGACCATCTCACGGTGTTCCAGACTGTGGAACACAGCTCTTCTCCAGGTTGAGGGACTGACCATCTCACGGTGTTCCTGACTGTGGAACACAGCTCTTCTCCAGGTTGAGGGACTGACCATCTCACGGTGTTCCTGACTGTGGAACACAGCTCTTCTCCAGGTTGAAGGACTGACCACCTCACGGTGTTCCAGACTGTGGAACACAGCTCTTCTCCAGGTTGAAGGACTGACCACCTCACGGTGTTCCAGACTGTGGAACACAGCTCTTCTCCAGGTTGAGGGGCTGACCACCTCACGGTGTTCCAGACTGTGGAACACAGCTCTTCTCCAGGTTGAGGGGCTGACCACCTCACGGTGTTCCAGACTGTGGAACACAGCTCTTCTCCAGGTTGAGGGGCTGACCACCTCACGGTGTTCCAGACTGTGGAACACAGCTCTTCTCCAGGTTGAAGGACTGACCACCTCACGGTGTTCCAGACTGTGGAACACAGCTCTTCTCCAGGTTGAGGGACTGACCATCTCACGGTGTTCCTGACTGTGGAACACAGCTCTTCTCCAGGTTGAAGGACTGACCACCTCACGGTGTTCCAGACTGTGGAACACAGCTCTTCTCCAGGTTGAGGGGCTGACCACCTCACGTCGTTCCAGACTGTGGAACACAACTCTTCTCCAGGTTGAGGGGCTGACCACCTCACGTCGTTCCAGACTGTGGAACACAGCTCTTCTCCAGGTTGAGGGGCTGACCACCTCACGTTGTTCCAGACTGTGGAACACAGCTCTTCTCCAGGTTGAGGGACTGACCACCTCACGTTGTTCCAGACTGTGGAACACAGCTCTTCTCCAGGTTGAGGGACTGACCACCTCACGTTGTTCCAGACTGTGGAACACAGCTCTTCTCCAGGTTGAGGGGCTGACCACCTCACGGTGTTCCAGACTGTGGAACACAGCTCTTCTCCAGGTTGAGGGACTGACCACCTCACGTCGTTCCAGACTGTGGAACACAGCTCTTCTCCAGGTTGAAGGACTGACCACCTCACGGTGTTCCAGACTGTGGAACACAGCTCTTCTCCAGGTTGAGGAACTGACCACCTCACGGTGTTCCAGACAATGGAACACAACTCTTCTCCAGGTTGAGGGACTGACCACCTCACGTCGTTCCAGACTGTGGAACACCAATCTTCTCCAGGTTGAGGGACTGACCACCTCACGTCGTTCCAGACAATGGAACACAACTCTTCTCCAGGTTAAGGGACTGACTACCTCACGTCGTTCCAGACTATGGAACACCAATCTTCGCCAGGCTGAGGGACTGACCACCTCAAAGGTGCTACTTCCAGGGTGATGGACTGATTACATCATCTCTACATCTTCTTCCTCTGTATTCGACTGAAGAAACTCCATTGTGTTGGCGAAATACTTCGATATACAGAGTTGAACAAATCTGGATTTAGAACGAGTGGAACAAACTCTACACCTAGGTGAACTGAGGCAACAGGTGTCTGGGGGGACGACAAACCCAAACGGCCCCACCTGTCCCGGGATCGAACCCGGGATTTTAGAAACCTCTTGGGGGTCGAACTCAAACAGCCACTGAGAGAGTGAGATAGATAGATAGACAGATAGACACAGAGAGAGAGAGAGAGAGAGAGAGAGAGAGAGAGAGAGAGAGAGAGAGAGAGAGAGAGAGAGAGAGCCTAACAGGTACGTCATTAACGACCCAGGGAGTCATTAATAACGCACTAACGAGGCCACACCTCTTAATTGCCCTAATAAATACCGTTACCTACAAATAATCAACGAGTTTAAACTGCCATTATCGTCGGTAACAGTGTGAGGTTTAACAGTGTGAGGTTCAACAGTGCGAGGTTCAACAGTGTGACGTTCAACAGTGTGAGGTTCAACAGTTCTTGGTATATTCTTCAAGAATCTGGTCCAGGAGCTGCGTCTGTGGTCATGTTTACTGTTATCTTTCAAGTTCTGCCTTCACACAACACAAACACAAACACAACACACACAAACACAGAACACAACAAACACAACACAAACACAACACAACACACACACAACACAAACACAACAAACAACACAACAAACACAAACAACACAACACAAACACAACAAACAACACAACAAACAACACAACAAACAACACAACACAAACACAACAAACACAACAAACACGAACAACACAACACAAACACAACAAACAACACAACAAACAACACAACACAAACACAACAAACACAACAAACACAAACACAACACAAACACAACAAACAACACAACAAACACAAACAACACAACACAAACACAACAAACACAACAAACACAACAAACACAACAAACACACCTCGGATACTCTCAGTAAACTTAAATTAAAATTCTCAACTTAACTAATCATAAAACGTAATTATTTTTGGTTTAAAATTAAAACTGACGAGTTACGTCGCGTAATTAACTTAAAACAACTAATTTGTTGTGTTCTAACTAGTAATTTGTTAATATGTTATTGCTGCCCATCAGAAGTCTCTCATTGTAACACAATCCTTGCCCATCAGAAGTCCCTCATTGTAACACAATCTTTGCCCATCAGAAGTCCCTCATTGTAACACAATCTTTGCCCATCAGAAGTCCCTCATTGTAACACAATCTTTGCCCATCAGAAGTCCCTCATTGTAACACAATCTTTGCCCATCAGAAGTCCCTCATTGTAACACAATCTTTGCCCATCAGAAGTCCCTCATTGTAACACAATCTTTGCCCATCAGAAGTCTCTCATTGTAACACAATCTTTGCCCATCAGAAGTCTCTCATTGTAACACAATCCTTGCCCATCAGAAGTCTCTCATTGTAACACAATCTTTGCCCATCAGAAGTCTCTCATTGTAACACAATCTTTGCCCATCAGAAGTCTCTCATTGTAACACAATCTTTGCCCATCAGAAGTCTCTCATTGTAACACAATCTTTGCCCATCAGAAGTCTCTCATTGTAACACAATCTTTGCCCCTCAGAAGTCTCTCATTGTAACACAATCTTTGCCCATCAGAAGTCTCTCATTGTAACACAATCTTTGCCCATCAGAAGTCTCTCATTGTAACACAATCTTTGCCCATCAGAAGTCTCTCATTGTAACACAATCTTTGCCCATCAGAAGTCTCTCATTGTAACACAATCTTTGCCCATCAGAAGTCTCTCATTGTAACACAATCTCTGCCCATCAGAAGTCTCTCACTGTAACACAATCTCTGCCCATCAGAAGTCTCTCATTGTAACACAATCTCTGCCCATCAGAAGTCTCTCACTGTAACACAATCTTTGCCCATCAGAAGTCCCTCACTGTAACAGTCTTTGCCCATCAGAAGTCCCTCATTGTAACACAATCTTTGCCCATCAGAAGTCCATCATTGTAACACAATCTCTGCCCATCAGAAGTCTCTCACTGTAACACAATCTTTGCCCATCAGAAGTCCCTCACTGTAACAGTCTTTGCCCATCAGAAGTCCCTCACTGTAACAGTCTTTGCCCATCAGAAGTCCATCATTGTAACACAATCTTTGCCCATCAGAAGTCCATCATTGTAACACAATCTTTGCCCATCAGAAGTCCATCATTGTAACACAATCTTTGCCCATCAGAAGTCCATCATTGTAACACAATCTTTGCCCATCAGAAGTCCCTCATTGTAACACAATCTTTGCCCATCAGAAGTCCATCATTGTAACACAATCTTTGCCCATCAGAAGTCTCTCATTGTAACACAATCCTTGCCCATCAGAAGTCCATCATTGTAACACAATCTTTGCCCATCAGAAGTCTCTCATTGTAACACAATCTTTGCCCATCAGAAGTCCCTCATTGTAACACAATCTTTGCCCATCAGAAGTCTCTCATTGTAACACAATCTTTGCCCATCAGAAGTCCCTCATTGTAACACAATCCTTGCCCATCAGAAGTCTCTCATTGTAACACAATCTCTGCCCATCAGAAGTCCCTCATTGTAACAATCTTTGCCCATCAGAAGTCCCTCATTGTAACACAATCTCTGCCCATAAGAAGTCCCTCATTGTAACAATCTTTGCCCATCAGAAGTCCCTCATTGTAACAATCTCTGCCCATCAGAAGTCCCTCATTGTAACAATCTTTGCCCATCAGAAGTCCCTCATTGTAACACAATCTCTGCCCATCAGAAGTCCCTCATTGTAACAATCTTTGCCCATCAGAAGTCCCTCATTGTAACAATCTTTGCCCATCAGAAGTCCCTCATTGTAACAATCTTTGCCCATCAGAAGTCCCTCATTGTAACAATCTCTGCCCATCAGAAGTCCCTCATTGTAACACAATCTTTGCCCATCAGAAGTCCCTCATTGTAACACAATCTTTGCCCATCAGAAGTCTCTCATTGTAACACAATCTTTGCCCATCAGAAGTCCCTCATTGTATCACAATCCTTGCCCATCAGAAGTCCCTCATTGTAACACAATCTTTGCCCATCAGAAGTCCTTCATTGTATCACAATCCTTGCCCATCAGAAGTCCCTCATTGTATCACAATCCTTGCCCATCAGAAGTCCCTCATTGTATCACAATCCTTGCCCATCAGAAGTCCCTCATTGTATCACAATCCTTGCCCATCAGAAGTCCCTCATTGTAACACTGAAACACACGTTTCTACCAATCAGAAGTCTCACAGTGTAGGACAATCTGGCCAATCATAAACCTTCGTTAAAACGTTAGTGTCACTTACCGTCCGTGTCACTAACACGGCCCTCTGGAACACACTTATAAACACGTACATCACTTAATACGTACATGGGAACAATGTGCACTTAATATATAAATATGCACATAACACATACATGTACACATAATACACACATACATGTGCACATTATATATGCACACAAATATGTGCAAACATATACATGTGCACGTAATACACACATACATGTGCACATTATATATGCACACATACATGTGCAAACAGATACATGTGCACATAATACACACATGTGCACATAATACACACATACATGTGCACATATATGCACACATACATGTGCACATTATACATTTACACATATATGTGAAAACACATACATGTGCACATAATGTACGCATACATGTGCACGTAACACATACATGTGCACACAATACATGTACACATGTGCACATAATACATGTGAAAATAATACATACATGATCACTTAATACGTACATGGGGACAATGCACTTAAAGTGCACATAATGTACACATGTGCACATAATGTACATATATATCAGATCAATGCAACATATATATTTTGAATAAATTCAATAAATTCTTTGAGAACCATAAAACAAATGACATTTTTTTTAAATTTTGTGTGTGTGTGTTGTGTGTTGTTGTGTGGGTGGGTGTGTGTGTGGGGGGGGTGTTTTGTGTTGTGTGTGTGTGTGGGTGGTGTGTTTTGTGTGTGTGTGGTTGTGTTGTTTTGTTGTGTTGTGGGGTTTTTGTGTGTGTGTGTGTGTGTTTGTGTGGTTTTGGGGTGTTGTGTTGTGGTGTGGGTGTTTTGTGTGTAGTGTGTGTGTTATGCGTGTGCTGTGGTTTTGTGGTGTTTTATTTCGGGGTTTCTGTGTGGGGTGTGAATTTTTGGTGTGTGTATGTGTGTGTGTGTGTTGGTGTGTGTGTTTGTTGGGGTTTTTTGTGTGTGTGTGTGTTTAAAGTGTGTGTGTTGAGTTTGTGTGTTGTGGGATGTGGTGGTGTGTGTGTGTGTGTGTTTTTTGTTTTGTGTGTTGTGTGTGTGTGTGTATTTTTGTTTTTTGGGGTTTTTTTTTTGGGGGTGTGGTATGGGGGTTTTTTGTGGTGTTTTATGTTTGTGTGTGTTTTGTGTGTTTTGTGTGTGTGTTTTGTGTGTTTTATGGTTTGTTTATTATGTTTTGTGTGTTGTTTTGTGTGTGTGGTGTTGGTTTTGTGTGGGTGTGTGTGTGTGTTTTGGGGTTTTTCCCGTCACAAAACCAAACACTTTTGTTTGTGCATGTGACCCAAACACGGGCAAATAAAACAACCAGATGTGTTTTTTTCCTAACAGTGAGAAACTCGTAAAAATGATTAAAAACAAGGGAGAAAAAAAAAAAAACCAAAATCTGTTTTTTTTACCTTTTATGAAGAAAAACACCCCCAAAAACCAACCCCTTTCTAAAAACAATTCTTTCCAAACACCCAGCTTTTAAAAATACATGCAAACCCCCAGACATTAATCAAAATGGGAAAAACCGAATATTTAAAAAAGTGGAAATTTTTATGCAAACCCATACCCTCATACAAACACCATACTTTATACATTCAAAAAAACCCTAAATCAGTAACGTACCAAAAAACCATAGTTTAGAAGAAACAAAAAAGGGGTTTTTTGGGGAAAAAAACCCAAAAACCCCGACTTACATACAAAAAACCACAAACCCTTTTTAAAACAAACAAACCCCCAAACCCTTATACAAACCCACACCCTGATACAATCACCAAACCCATACAAACACCACACCTTTATACAAACACCACACCTTGATACAAACACCAAACCCTGATACAATCCCCACCGATAAAACACCCCACCCTTTAACAAACACCACACCCTGATAAAAATCACAACCTGATACAAACACATCCCATACAATTTACACCCCGATACAAACACCCTGGGTACAAACACAAACCCCGAACAAAACCCCCCACAAACCCCGTACAATTTACAACCTTTAAAAACAAACACCCCGATTCCCAAAAAAACCCCAAACCCCGATACAAACACCACAAACCCCGATACAAACACCAAAACCCGATACAATCAAAACCCTGATACAAACACCCACTCCTGGGGAAAAAAAAACCACACATGGAAACAAAAAACCAAAAATGGATACAAACACCACACCCGGAAACAAACACGACACCAATTTTACAAAATTAAAAAATTTATTCAAACACCCCCACCAGGAAACAAAGACCACACCCCGGATAAAAAAACCCCCACCTTGATACAAACACCCCCCAACGGATACAAACACCACACCCTTTAAAAATTTAAAAAAGACACCTGGGTACAAACACCACCATGGATACAAACACCACACCCCTTTATACAAACCCCCACCCTTAATACAAACAAGAAACCCCCGGAACAAAAAAACCACACATGGTTTCAAACAAAAACCCCAAACCGGATACAAACACCACCCCTTAAAAACCCAAAAAAGACCCCTTGGGAAAAAACACCACACATGGGTACAAACACCCCCCTGGATACCCAAAACCCCCACACCTTAAAACAAACAGCCCCGGATACAAACACCACACATTTGGGTACAAACACCAAACCTGGATACAAACACCACACCTTAATACAAACAAGACCCCCGGATACAAAACACCACACATGGATACAAACACTACACCTTGATTTCAAACACCACCCCCTTAATTTCAAACACCAAAAATATGGGGTACAAAAAAAAACACCCTTTATAAAAACGCCCCACCTGGATACAAACACCCCCACCCTGGGGTACAAAAAAACCACACAAGGATTTCAAAAAACCCAAAACCTTGGGGTAAAAACCACACCTTTGGGTACAAAAACCCAACCTGGAAAACAAACCCCCCCCCCATGGAAAACAAAACACCACCCTGGATACAAACACCACACCTGGATACAAAAACCACACCTGAATACAAAAACCACAGGGGGTAAAAAAAACCACACCTTATACAAACACCACACCTGGGTAAAAAACACCACACCTTTAAACAAACACCACACCTGGTTTCAAACCCCCACACCTGGGTAAAAAAACCCCCACACCTTTATACAAACACCCCCCACCTGGGGGTACAAACAAAAAAACCGGGGGCAAACACCACCCTTGAAAACAAACCCAACCTTATACAAACACCAAAACCTGGACACAAACACCACAAACCTTTAAAACAAAACCAACCCCCCCCCCCCCTGGATACAAACACCCCACCTTGATACAAACCCCACCCCTTGGGTACAAACACCCACACCCGGGGTACAAAAACCACACCTGGATACCCAAAAAAACACCTTTAAAACAAAAACCCCCACCTTGTTTCAAAAAAAACCACACCTGGAAAACAAAAAACAACCCCCTTGATTTCAAACACCACACCTGGATACAAACACCACACCCGGAAAACAAACACCACACCCGGACACAAACCCCCACACCTGGAAACCAAAAACCACACCGGGGGAAAAACCCACACCCGGATACAAAAAACCACACCCTGGTTTCAAAAACCACCCTTGATACAAACACCCACCCTTGATAAAAAAACACACACCTTGATAAAAAACACCCCCACCTTGAACAAAAAACCACAAACCCGGGGGCAAAACAACACCTTTGATACAAACACCACAACCCGGATTTCAAAAACCCCCACCCTTTAAACAAAAAACCACACCGGGGTACAAAAAAAACCCCCCACCTTGATAAAAAACACCCAAAACCGGGGATACAAAAAACCACACCTGGATACAAACACCACCCCCTGGTTTCAAACACCACACCTGGGTAAAAAACACCACACCTGGGAAAAAACACCACACCTTGATTCCCAAAAACCACACCTGGTACAAACACCACACCTTGATACAAACACCCACCGGATTTCAAAACACCCCACCTTGATCCCAAAAACCAACCGGATACAAAACCCCCACACCTTTTATACAAACACCCCCAAACCTTGGGGTACAAACACCACACCCGGATACAAAAACCACAAACCCGGATAAAAAACCCACCCCCGGAACAAACACCACCCTGGTTTCAAACACCACACCTGGATACAAACACCAAAACCGGATTCAAA
>NC_069486.1:3877372-3886280 GCF_026875155.1 Cherax quadricarinatus
GAAAAAAACAAAAAAAAACCCAAAAATAAATTTTTTTAAAAAAAAACAGGTTTTTAAAAAAGGTGGTCAGAAGGCGTAAAATAAACAGAAAAATAAACCCCAAAATTCAAGAAAAAAATCAAAAAAAACCCCCCAAAAGGGAAAAAACAAACTATAAAAAGAATTTTTAGGGGAAAAAAAAACCCAAAAAATAAAACTAAAAACTAGAAGTGCAGTGAAAAAAAAATAAAAAAACAAAAAGGGAACAGGGGGAAAAATAAAGTGTGGAAAAACCCAAAAAAACCCCGGGGTAAAATTTGGAATTTGGTGGGAAAAAACCCCCCCAAAAAAAAAAAGGGAAAAAAACTTGAAGTGCTTAAAAAAACTGCCAAAAAAACAAAGGGGAGTAAACAAACTTTATAAAAATTGGGCTGAAAAAAAAAAAGGAGAAAAAACAGAAAAAGAGGGAAAAACAGAAAAAAAACAAACGGCAAACACAAATTTAAAAAAACTAGGGAAGAGTGGAGTAAAAAGAAGTGCTGGAGTTTTTAAAATAAAAATGCTGGGAGTAAACTGAAATGCTGGAGTAAACTAGAAGGTGGAGTAAATAGAAGTGCGGAGTAAAAAATAGAAGTGCTGGGGTAAACAGAAGTGCTGGAGTAAACTAAAGTGCTAGAGTAAACTAGAATGCTGGAGTAAACTAAAGTGCAGAGTTAAAAAAGAAGGCTGGATTAAAATAGAATGCTGGGAGTAAAAAAGAAGTGGGTAGAGTAAAATAGGGGAAAAATGTAGGTAAACCCAGAAGTGCTGGGGGTAAAATTTGAAGTGTAGAGTTAAAAATAGAATTTTTAGATAAACTAGAAGTGCTGGAAATAAACTAGAATTTCTAGAGGAAACTAGAAAGTTTCAAGAGTAAAATAGAAGTGGGTGGTAAAGTAAAAGAATGCTGGAGAAAAATAGAAGTTTTGGAGTTAAAAAGAAGTGCTGGGGTTTAAAATAAAAAGTGGCTAGAGTAAACTAGAAGTGCTTAGTAAACTAGAAATGCTGGAGTAAAACTTTGGAAATGCTGGAGTTTAACAGAAGTGCCCGGGGTAAATAGAAGTGCTGAGGGAAACTAGAAGTGCAGGGGTAAAAATGAAGTGCTTAAATAAAAATAGAAGTCAGAGTAAACTAAATGCTGGGTTAAAAATAGAAATGCTGGAGTAAACAAAAAGTTTCTTGAGTAAACAGAAGTGTGGGAAAAAATAGAAGGCTGGAGGGAAACTAGAAATGCTGGGGTAAACTAGAAGTGTGGAAATAAACTAAAAATGCTGGGGTAAACTAGGGAAATGCTTGGGAAAAATAGAAGTGCTAATAAAAAAGGGAAAAGGGTGGAGTAAACTAAAAAATGCTGGAGTAAAAAGAAATGCTTGGGGTAAACTAAAGTGCTGGAGTAAAACTAGAATGGGGGAGTAAACTTTGAAGTGCTGGAGTAAAAATAGAAGTGCTGGGGTAAACAAAAAGTGCTGGAGTAAACCCAGAAATGCTAGAAGGGAAAATAGAAGTGCGGAGTAAACTTTGAAGTGCAGAGGGAAAAATAGAAGTGCTGGAGGGAAACCCAGAAGTGCTGGAGTAAAAATAGAAAATGCTAGAAGGGAAACTAAAAAGGCTAGAGTTAAAAATAAAATTTCTGGGGTAAAAATAGAAGTGCAAGTAAAAATAAAGTGCTGGGTAAACAAAAAGGCTTGAGTAAATAGAAGGTTTAAAAGGGAAACTAGAAGTGCTGGGGTAAACTAAAGTCTGGGGTAAAAATGTGCTGGGGTAAAAATAGAAGTGCTGGGGAAAATAGAAGTGCTGGAGGGAAATGAAGTTGGGTAAATTAAAACCCCCCCCTCCAAATAAACTAAGTGCTGGGTTTAAAAGAAGGGCTGGGAGTAAACTAGGGAATTCTGGGGTAAACTAAAAAGTGCTGGAGTAAAATAGAAGTGTGGGGTTTAAAATTTGAAGTGCCTTTTTTTTTTAAAATAGAAATGCGGGGAAATAAAAAAAATAGGGGAAAAAAAATGCTGGGGGTAAACCAGAAGTGCTGGAGTAAACTAGAAGTGCCCAGGTAAACTAGAAATTTCTGGGGGTAAACTTAAAATGCTGGGAGGGAAACTAGAAGGCTGGAGTAAATAGAAGTTTGGAGGGAAACTAGAAATGCTGGAGGGAAATTTGAAGTGCTGGGGTAAACTAGGGAAGGGGCTGGGGGGTTTAAAATGGGAAATGTGGAGGGAAATAGAAGTGCTGGGAAAAAAAAAGTGGGAGTAAAAAAAAAAAAAAAAAAAAAAAAAAAAAAAAAAAAAACCCAAAAAAACAAAAAAAAAAAACCCAAAAAAAAAAAAAAACCCAAAAAAAAAAAAAAACTAAAAAAAAAACCAAAAAAAAAAAAAAAAAAAAAAAAACCAAAAAAACCAAAAAATTTTAAAAAGAAATTAAATTTAAAAAAATTTTTTTAAAAAAAAAAGGGGAAAATTTTTTTAAAAAAAAAATTTTGGGAAAAAAAAAAATTTTTTTAAAACTTTTAAAAAAAAAATTTTTTTTAAAAAAAAAGGGGGGAAAAAAAAAATTTTCCCAAAAGGGGAAAAAAAAAATTTTGGGTAAAGAAAAGGGGAAAAAAAAAAAAACCCAAATTTAAAAAAAAAAAAAAGGGGGGAAAAAATTTTCCCCCCAAAAAAAGGGGGCCCCCAAAAATTTTTAAAACCCCCTTTTAAAAAAAAAAAAATTTTGGGGGAAACCAAAAAAAAAAGGGGGGGAAAAAAAAAGGGGAAAAAAATTTTTTGGGGAAAAAACCCAAAGGGAAAGAAAAAAAAAAAATTTAAGTAAAAAAACCCGGGTTTAGAAAAATTTCCCGGGTTTTTTAGAAAATTTTTTTGGGGGTTCTAAAAAAAAAAAAAATTTTGGGGAAAAATTTGGAAAAAATTTCCAAAAATTTTTAAAAAAAAATTTTTTAAAAAAATTTTAAAAAAACCCAAAAAAAAACCCCAAAAAAAACCCAAAAAAAAAATTTTTTTAAAAAAAAACCCAAAACAAATTTTTAAAAAACCCCAAAAAAATTTTCCCCCAAAAAAACCCCCCTTTTAAAAAAAATTTTAAAAGCCCAAAAATTTCCCCTTAAAGGGGATTTAAAAAAACCCCCAAAAAAATTTTGGAAAAATAAAAGGGGGAAAAAGGAAAAAAACCCAAAACCCCCTTTTTTAAAAAAACCCCAAAAATTTTCCCCGGAAAAAAAAAAAAAAAAAAAAGGGGGTTTTTAAAAAAAAATTTTTTTTAAAAAAGGGAAATAAAAATTTAAAAAAAAGGGGCCAAAAAATTAAAAGGGAAAAAAAAAGGGGTTTAAAAAAATTTAAAAAAAAATTTTTTTGGGGAAAAAAATTTTTTTTTCCCCCAAAAATTTGGGGAAATTTTTTTTTGGGGGAAAAAACCCAAAAACCCCCCAAAAGGAACCCCAAAAAAAAACCCCAAAAAACCCCCCCAAAAAAAAACCCCCAAAAAAAAAAACCCCCCCAAAAAAAAAAACCCCCCAAAAAAAAACCCCCGGGCCCCAAACCCAAAAAAAAAAAAACCTCAAAAAAAACCCAAAAAACCCAAAAAAACCCCAAAAACCCCCAAAAAAAATTTTAAAAAAATTTTTTTAAAAAAATTTAAAATTTTTTTTTAAAAATTTTTAAAAAAATTTTTTTTTTAAAAATTTTTTTTTTTTTTTTTTAAAAAAAAATTTTTTAAAATTTTAAAACAAAAAAGGGGTTTTTAAAAAAAAAAAATTTTTAAAAATTTTGGTTCCCAAAAAATTTTTTTTTTTCCCCCCCCCCAAAAAAAAAAACCCCCCCCAAAAAAAAAAACCCCCAAAAAAAATTTTTTCCCCCTTTCCCCCGGAAAAAAAATTTTTTCCCCCCCCAAAATTTTTAAAAACCCTTTCCCTAAAACCCCTTTTAAAAAAAAACCCCCTTTAAATTATTTAAAAAATTTTTTTAAAAGGCCTTTTAAAAAAAGGGGGTTTTCCCCCCTAAAAAAAAAAAAAAACCCCCCCCCCCAAAAAACCTTTTTTTGGGAAAAACCCAAAAAATTTCCCCAAAATTTTTTAAAAAAAAAATTTTTTTTTTAAAATTCCCTTTTAAAAAAAAATTTTTTTTAAAACCTTCATTTAAACAAAAATTTTTCCCAAAAAAATTTTTAAAAAAAAATTTTTTAAAAAAAAATTTTCCTTTTTTCCCAAAAATTTTTTTGGGAAAAATTTCCCCCAAAAAACCTTTTTAAAAAAAAATTTTAAAAAATTTTTTTAAAAAAATTTTTTTAAAAAAAAACCTTTTAAAAAAACCCCCAAAAAATTTTTAAAAAAAAAGGAATTTTAAATTTTAAAAAAATTTTTTTTAAAAAAAAAAAAATTTTTTAATTCGGGGGGGTTTTTTTTTTTTTTTGGGGGGGGTTTTTTTTTTTTGGGGGGTTTTTTTTTTTTTTGGGTTTTTGGGGGGTTTTTTTTTTTTTAAAAATTTTTTTTTTGGGGGGGGTTTTGGGTTTTTTTTTTTTGGGGGGGGGGGTTTTTTTTTAAAGGGGTTTTGGGGGTTTTTTTTTTTAAAATTTTTTTTTTAAAAAATTTTTTTTTTTTGGGGTTTTTTTTTGGGGGAAATTTTTTTTTTTTTTTTTTTGGGGGGGTTTTTTTGGGGGTTTTTTTTTTTTTTTTTTTTTTTTTGGGGTTTTTTTTTTTTGGGGGAAAAAGGGGGGGAAAAAAAATTTTTTTTTTTTTTTTTTTTGGGGGCCTTTTTTTTTTTCCCTTTAAAAAAAACCTTTTTTTCCCAAAAGGGCCCAAAAAAAAACCCAAATTTTTTTTTTCCAAAAAAAATTTTGGGAAAAAAAAAAAAAAACCTTTTTTTAAAGGGGGAAAAAAAAAAACCCCCCCAAAAAAAATTTTTTAAAACCCCCTTTAATAAAAAACCCCCAAAAAAATTTTAAAAAAAAACCCAAAAAAAAAACCCCCCCCCAAAAAAACCCCCTTTTTTTTTAAAAAAAAAACCCCCCCCCAAAAAAAAAAAAGGGTTTTTGGGCCCCTTTAAAAAATTTTTCCCCCCCAAACCCCCAAAAAAAACCCTTTAAAAAACCCCATTAAAAAAAAAACCCCCCCCCAAACCCCCCCTTTTTTCCCCCCCCCCCCCAAAAAAAAAAACCCCCCCCCCAAAAAACCCCAAAAAAAAACCCCCCCAAAACCCCCCCCCTTTTTAAAAACCCCCCCCCCCCCCCTTTTTCCCCCCCCCTTCCCCCCAAAACCCCCCTTTAAAAAACCCCCCCTTTTAAAAAAACCCCCCCCCTTTTCCCCCCCTTTAAAAAAATTCCCCCAAAAAATTTTAAAAAACCCCTTAAAAAAAACCCCCCCAAAAAAAAACCCCAAAAAAAAACCCCCCAAAAAAAAAAAAAATTAAAAAAAAAAAAAAACCCCCAAAAAAATTAAAAAAAAGGGGCCCCAAAAAAACCCCCCCAAAAAAAAATTTTAAAAAAAAAAAAAAAAATTTTTCCCCCCCCCCCTTAAAAAAAGGCCCCCGGAAAAAAAATTTAAAAAACCCCCAAACCAAAAAAAAAAATTTCCCCAAAAAAAAAATTTTAAAAAAAAAAAACAAAAACCCAAAAAAAAAAAAACCCCAAATTAAAAAACACCAAAAAAAAAAAAAAAAAAAAAATTTTTTAAAAAAACCCCCCTAAACTAGAAGTGCTGGAGTAAACTAGAAGTGCTAAAGTAAACTAGAAGTGCTAGAGTAAACTAGAAGTGCTGGAGTAAACTAGAAGTGCTAGAGTAAACTAGAAGTGCTGGAGTAAACTAGAAGTGCTGGAGTAAACTAGAAGTGCTGGAGTAAACTAGAAGTGCTAGAGTAAACTAGAAGTGCTGGAGTAAACTAGAAGTGCTGGAGTAAACTAGAAGTGCTAGAGTAAACTAGAAGTGCTAGAGTAAACTAGAAGTGCTAGAATAAACTAGAAGTGCTGGAGTAAACTAGAAGTGCTAGAGTAAACAAAAAGTGCTAGAGTAAACTAGAAGTGCTAGAGTAAACTAGAAGTGCTAAAGTAAACTAGAAGTGCTAGAGTAAACTAGAAGTGCTAGAGTAAACTAGAAGTGCTGGAGTAAACTAGAAGTGCTAGAGTAAACTAGAAGTGCTAGAGTAAACTAGAAGTGCTAGAGTAAACTAGAAGTGCTAAAGTAAACTAGAAGTGCTAGAGTAAACTAGAAGTGCTAGAGTAAACTAGAAGTGCTAGAGTAAACTAGAAGTGCTAGAGTAAACTAGAAGTGCTAAAGTAAACTAGAAGTGCTAGAGTAAACTAGAAGTGCTGGAGTAAACTAGAAGTGCTGGAGTAAACTAGAAGTGCTAGAGTAAACTAGAAGTGCTGGAGTAAACTAGAAGTGCTGGAGTAAACTAGAAGTGCTGGAGTAAACTAGAAGTGCTAGAGTAAACTACAAGTGCTAGAGTAAACTAGAAGTGCTGGAGTAAACTAGAAGTGCTGGAGGAAACTAGAAGTGCTAGAGTAAACTAGAAGTGCTAGAGTAATCTAGAAGTGCTAGAGTAAACTAGAAGTGCTAGAGTAAACTAGTAGCACTAGAGTGAACCTAAACCTACTAGAGTGAGATAAGGAGTACTAGGGGGTGAATAAAGAGTACTAGGGAGTAAACTGAGAGTACTAGAGTGAACTGAGAGTACTAGAGAGTGACCTGAGAGTACTAGAGAGTAAACTGAGAGTCCTAGAGGTGTCTCTAGAGTAACACACGGACACTTACTTGAGTTGCTCCCGCTGACTGCGGTAGACAGGCAGACAGACAGGTAGACAGCCAGGTAGACAGGAGGGGGCAGACAGGGAAACAGAGAAGAGACGGGTTAGTAACTGACAGCCGCTGTCACCACTGACAGCCAGACCACTCAAGTGGTCAGTGTCCCCTTAGAACTAAAGGGTAGAACCCCTTTCTTAGTGGGTACACCTACTTCTAGAGAAGGTATAACACCCGCACAGTGGGTGGCATCCCTCTCTGAGGTATACCACATAGTGAGTGGTATACCTCCTAGATAAGGTATAACACCCATATAGTGGGTGGTATACCTCCTAGATAAGGTATAACACCCATATAGTGGGTGGTATACCTCCTAGATAAGGTATAACACCCATATAGTGGGTGGTATACCTCCTAGATAAGGTATAACACCCATATAGTGGGTGGTATACCTCCTAGATAAGGTATACAACCCACATGGTAAGTGGTATACCTCCAAGATGAGGTGTACGACCCACACGGTAAGTGGTATACCTCCAAGATGAGGTGTACGACCCACACGGTAAGTGGTATACCTCCAAGATGAGGTATACGACCCACACGGTGGGTGGTATACCTCCAAGGTATAACATCTGCTCTTAAACACCGCCATAACACTGCTCACAACAACTACAGATGTTAGGTTAAGTTCAGATTAATTAATGTACTGTAGAAATACACTAAATATGTATACGTGTAATACACATACACACACATACACATACACATACACACACATTCACATACACACACAATTTGCTCCTCCAACTGAGGTCCTCTTCAGAAGATACAAGAAAATGGGCAAGAGACGTGTAGATATTTGAGTGTGTGTGTGTGTGTGTGTGTGTGTGTGTGTGTGTGTGTGTGTGTGTGTGTGTGTGTGTGTGTGTGTGTGTGTGTGTGTAATTATTATTAATAATAATAGAGAGAAAGAGAGGTAACAAGGGAGGGTGAGGGAGAGAGGTCAGGGTGAAGAGGGAACCAGGGAGGTTAAGAGGCCTCCCTGGTGCTGACTAGACCCAGGGTGATTACCTCACCCTGGGAGACTAATGGATCATAACGGGTCACTCAGGGGTCACACAGGGTCCTTCAAGGTCACTCAGGGTCCTTCAGGGTCATACAGGGTCCTTCAGTGTCACTCAGGGGTCACAAAGGGTCCTTCAGTATCACTCAGGGGTCAACCAGGGTCCTTCAGAGTCACTCAGGGGTCACACAGGGTCCTTCAGAGTCACTCAGGGGTCACACAGGGTCCTTCAGGGTCACAGGGTTCTTCAGTGTCACTCAGGGGTCACACAGGGTCCTTCAGTGTTACTCAGAGGTCACACAGGATCCTTCAAGATCACTCAGGGGTCACACAGGGTCCTTCAAGGTCACTCAGGGGTCACACAGGATCCTTCAAGATCACTCAGGGGTCACACAGGGTCCTTCAAGGTCACTCAGGGGTCATAGAAGGTCCTTCAAGGTCACTCAGGGGTCACACAGGATCCTTCAAGGTCACACATGGTCCTTCAGGGTCACAGGGTTCTTCAGTGTCACTCAGGGGTCACACAGGGTCCTTCAGTGTCACTCAGAGGTCACACAGGATATTTCAAGGTCACTCAGGGGTCACACAGGGTCCTTCAGTGTCACCCAGGTGTCACACAGGGTCCTTCAGTGTCACTCAGGGGTCACACAGGGTCCTTCAAGGTCACTCAGAGGTCACACAGGAACCTTGAAGGTCACTCAGGGGTCACACAGGAACCTTCAGGGTCACACAGGGTCCTTCAGTGTCACTCAGGGGTCACACAGGGTTTTTCAGTGTCACTCAGGGGTCTCACAGGGTACTTCAGGGTCACACAGGATCCTTCTGTATCATTCAGGGGTCACACAGAGTCCTTCAGTGTCACTCAGGGGTCACACAGGGTCCTTAAGGGTCACACAGGGTCCTTCAGGGTCACTCAGGGGTCACACAGTAATTCAGTGCCACTCAGGGGTCACACAGTCCTTCAGTATCACTCGGAGGTCAGTGTCCTTCAGTATCACTCAGGGGCCACACAGGGTCCTTCAGTATCACTCAGGGGTCACAAAGTATCCTTCAAGGTCACACCAGGTCATTCCAGGTCACAAAGGGTCATTTCAAGTCTTCCAGTG
>NC_069486.1:3886780-4037115 GCF_026875155.1 Cherax quadricarinatus
AAAAACCCAACCCAGGTACACCAGACACCCCCGGGAAAACCAGTACACACCAGGACACCAGTACACACCACGGTACACCAGTACCCCCAACCACGTAACCAGTACACACCACGGTAAAACCAGACACACCACGGTACACCAGTACACACCAGGTACACCAGTACACACCACGGTACAAACCAAACACACCCGGTCCCATACAAAACCAGGGTACACCAGTACACACCACGGTACACCAGTACACACCACGGTACACCTGTACACACCACGGTACACCAGTACACACCACGGTACACCAGTACACACCAGGGTACAGCAGTACACACCACGGTACACCACGGTAGTAGTACATAAAGGGTCAGAACGAAGTCATCAGAGTGAAGAACTTAAGGGCACCATAAAGTGAGCCGCACACTGTGCCTCAGACATGAGCTGCAACAGTACACCAGTACACACCAGAGCACACCAGTACACACCACGGTACACCAGTACACACCACGGTACACCAGTACACACCACGGTACACCAGTACACACCAGAGTACACCAGTACACACCACGGTACACCAGTACACACCAGGGTACACCAGTACACACCAGGTACACCAGTACACACCAGGGTACACCAGTACACACCACGGTACACCAGTACACACCACGGTACACCAGTACACACCAAGGTACACCAGTACACACCACGGTACACCAGTACACACCAGGGTACAACCAGTAAAAAACACACCATGTGACACCAGTTACACACCAGGGTACACCAGTACACACCAGAGTACACCAGTACACACCACGGTACACCAGTACACACCACGGTACACCAGTACACACCACGGTAGTAGTACATAAAGGGTCAGAACGAAGTCATCAGAGTGAAGAACTTAAGGGCACCATAAAGTGAGCCGCACACTGTGCCTCAGACATGAGCTGCAACAGTTGTTATAAATACACTCGTAGGGCAGGAGATACTGGCCAGGAAAGTTTTAAGCTTTAAGGGGGGGCGCAGGGGGCTGTGCCCCCCTTTCCAGAGTTTTCTGAGGAACGCCCCCTGAACAGTTATAGACCATAAGCCGTATTTATGGAGGGTATCCGGCTGCATGTTTGTCCCGGCTTGTGTCTTTATGACTACGCCCGGCGTATTTCTTTCGGCTTTACGCATTTCACTACCAAACTGCCGGAGCTAATTGATTTTTCTGCGCTATCTTCGTTGTATTTTATCTGTGAAATTTATAGATGCGTTATGATTATACCTCTTCTCCCCCCTCCTCCTCCTACCTCTCAATCTTTCTCCCCCTTTCTCCTTCTCCCCCTCAATCTTTCTTCTCCCCTTCTCCTCTCCCCCTCAATCTTTCTCCCCTCCTCCTCCCCCTCAATCTTTATCCCCTTCTCCTTCTCTCCCCTTAATCTTTCTCCCCACCTCCTCCCCCTCAATCTTTCTCCCCCTCTTCCTCCCCCCTCAATCTTCTCTCTCTCCTCCTCCCCCTCAATCTTTCTCCCCTTCTCCTTCTCCCCTCAATCTTTCTCCCCTTCTCCTCTCCCCCTCAATCTTTCTCCCCTCCTCTCCCCCTCAATCTTTCTCCCCCTCCTCTTTCCTCCCCTTCAATCTTTCTCCCCACCTCCTTCTCCCCCTCAATCTTTCTCCTCACCTCCTTCTCCCCCTGAATCTTTCTCCCCACCTCCTTCTCCCCCTCAGTCTTTCTCCCCTCCTATCCCCCTCAATCTTTCTCCCCTCCTCCTCCTCCCCTTCAATCTTTCTCCCCCCCTCCCCACTATCTTCTTCCTTCATCTTCCTCTTATCCTCCTCCATCTGTCTACCATCAGTTGAGGTTGAATTACTTTGTTTAATATGAGTGAAATGTGGGGGGAGCTTAGGAGGGAGAGGCTGGGGAGATAGGTGGGTGGGAGGGGAGGCTGGGGAGATAGGTGGGTGGGAGGGGAGGCTGGAGAGATAGGTGGGTGGGAGGGGAGGCTGGGGAGATAGGTGGGTGGGAGGGGAGGCTGGAGAGATAGGTGGGTGGGGGGGGAGGCTGGGAAGATAGGTGGGGGGAGGGGGCTGGAAGATAGGGGGTGGGGGGGGAGGCTGGGGAAAAGGGTGGGTGGGAGGGGGGGCTGGGAGATAGGGGGTGGGGGGGGAGGCTGGAAGATAGGGGGGAGGGGGGGGGGAATAGGGGTGGGGGGGAGGGAGGGAGGTCTGGGAATAGGTGGGGGGGAGGGGAGGCTGGAGATGGTGGGTGGGGGGAGCCTGGAAGTTTAGGTGGGTGGGAAGGGAGGCTGGGAAGTTGGGTGGGAGGGAGGCTGGGAGATAGTGGGTGGAGGGAGGCTTGGGAGATAGTGGGTTGGGAGGGAGGCTGGGGAGATAGTGGGTGGAGGGAGGCTGGAAGATCGTGGTGGGAGGGACCTGGAAGATATGGGTGGGGCCCTGGAATAGTGGGTGCGAGTTCTCGCCCCTCGAATCTTGGTTGCTCCAACCTCCCCCTCAATACTTATCCCCTTGAGGCTCCTTCCCCTAAATCTTTCGTCCCCACCGACCTCGCCCCTACAATCATTCTGCCCCTCTACCCCCTAATCTGTTCTGTCTCCTCCCCCTCAAATCTTTCGTCGCTCTGCCTTCCCCCAATCATTTCCCCTGTCAGGCTCCCCTCAATCTTTGCCCCCTCCTACGTGCCCCTCAATCTTTCGCTCCTCCTTGCCCCTTCAATCGTTGTGCCCAGCCGCCTCCCTCAAATCAGTTGTGGTAGGACTCTGCCCGAATCGTTGTCGCCCGACGCGCTTCTCCCCCGTCAGTTTGCTCCCCTCCAATGCCCCTAATTTTCCCACCTCCTGCCGGTCCTCCCCTTAAATTGTTCCCCCTCCCCACTAATCGTTGTTCCTTCAGTTCCTGTATCCTCCTCCATCTGTCTGGAACCATCAGTTGGAGGTTGAATTACTTTGTTAATATGAGTGAAATGTGGGGAGCTTAGGAGGAAGAGGCTGGGAGATAGTGGGTGGGAGGGAGGCTGGGGAGATAGGTGGGTGGGAGGGGAGGCTGGAGAGATAGGTGGGTGGGAGGGAGGCTGGGGAGATAGGTGGGTGGGAGGGGAGGCTGGAGAGATAGGTGGGTGGGAGGGGAGGCTGGAAGATAGGTGGGTGGGAGGGGAGGCTGGGGAGATAGGTGGGTGGGAGGGGAGGCTGGGGAGATAGGTGGGTGGGAGGGGAGGCTGGGGAGATAGGTGGGAGGGGAGGCTGGGAGATAGGTGGGTGGGAGGGGAGGCCTGGGAAGATAGGTGGGTGGGAGGGGAGGTCTGGGAGATAGGTGGGTGGGAGGGAGGCTGGGAAGATAGGTGGGTGGGAGGGGAGCCTGGAAGATAGGTGGGTGGGAGGGGAGGCTGGGGAGATAGGTGGGTGGGAGGGGAGGCTGGGAAGATATGTGGGTGGGAGGGGAGGCTGGGGAGATAAGTGGGTGGGAGGGGAGGCTGGGAAGATAGGTGAGTGGGAGGGGAGGCTGGAGAGATAGGTGGGTGGGAGGGGAGGCTGGGGAGAATAGGTGGGGGAGGGGAGGCTGGGGAGATAGGTGGGTGGGAGGGGAGGCTGGGAAGATGGGTGGGAGGGGAGGCTGGGAAGATAGGTGGGTGGGAGGGGAGGCTGGGAGATAGGTGGGTGGGAGGGGAGGCTGGGAAGATAGGTGGGTGGGAGGGGAGGCTGGGAAGATAGGTGGGTGGGAGGGGAGGCTGGGAGATAGGTGGGTGGGAGGGGAGGCTGGGGAGATAGGTGGGTGGGAGGGGAGGCTGGGGAGATAGTGCGGTGGGAGGGAGGCTGTAATATACAGCGTTGGGTAGTTGATAAGCTGGTGAGATATAATAGGGTTTCGAGGGGAGCTTGAAGATAGTGGGTGGGAGGAGAGACTAGGGGAGTAATATGGGGTGGGAGAAAGGCAGGTGGTAAAGATAGGTGGGTTAGGAGGGGATGCTGGTGAGATAATAACTGCAGGTAGCACAGATTGTAGTTAATACAACTAGCAGGTTGTAGTTAATACAACTAGCAGGTTGTAATTAATACAACTAGCAGGTTGTAATTAATACAACTAGCAGGTTGTAATTAATACAACTAGCAGGTTGTAATTGATACAACTAGCAGGTTGTAATTAATACAACTAGTATAACTATCGCAGGAACTACCACCATCCTGTGGTTGTCTAGTGGCGTGGGCTCAGTGGCTAGGACACTGTAGTATCGTAACACAGATCCCCCAGTTCGAGTCTCGTAAAAGCCTGTGGGTTGTTAGCAGTGTATTACATTTTATCAGACACTGCTGGCCCAGGAGCCGGAATAGGTAAACTCTGGAAACCCATCCCAGGTATATCCTGCCCTAACAGTGAGAAATGGAAAGCTGTTAAAAGTTTTGCACTCTAGCAAAATTGCTGGTGTTCCTTTGCTGTTTTATGAGCCTCTAAGATAACAGGTTACTTTGCAAACTTCTAATTGTATTCTAGATTCAATCTAGTCTCAAACCTGTTCTAAGAAATATATATATATATATATATATATATATATAATATATATATATATATATATATAATATATATATATATATTATATATTTTGTGTGTGTGTGGTATTCACCTAATTCTGGTTGCAGGGGTCGAGACTCAGCTCCTGGCCCCGCCTCTTCACTGATCGCTACTGGGTCCTCTCCCTCTCTGCTTCCTGAGCTTTGTCATACCTCTTCTTAAAACTATGTATGGTTCCTGCCTCCACTACTTCACTTGCTAGGCTATTCCACTTCCTGACGACTCTATGACTGAAGAAATACTTCCTAACGTCCCTGTGACTCGTCTGAGTCTTCAGCTTCCAGTTGTGACCCCTTGTTTCTGTGTCCCATCTCTGGAACATCCTATCTCTGTCCACCTTGTCTATTCCCCGCAGTATCTTGTATATCGTTATCATGTCTGGCCTGACCCTTCTGTCCTCCAGTGTTGTCAGTCCGATTTTCCTTAACCTTTCCTCGTACGACATTCCCCTGAGCTCTGGGACTAGCCTTGTTGCAAACCTTTGTACTTTCTCTAACTTCTTGACGTGCTTGACCAGGTGTGGGTTCCAGACTGGTGCTGCATACTCCAGTATGGGCCTAACATACACAGTGTACAGTGTCTTGAACGATTCCTTATTAAGGTATCGGAACGCTATTCTCAGGTTTGCCAGGCGCCCGTATGCTGCAGCAGTTATTTGGTTGATGTGTGCCTCCGGTGACGTGCTCGGTGTTATGGTCACCCCAAGGTCTTTCTCCCTGAGTGAGGTCTGTAGTCTTTGTCCACCTAGCCTATACTCTGTCTGCGGTCTTCTTTGCCCCTCCCCAATCTTCATGACTTTGCATTTGGCAGGGTTAAATTCGAGAAGCCAGTTTCTGGACCACATGTCCAGCCTGTCCAGGTCTCTTTGCAGTCCTGCCTCATCCTCATCCGATTTAATTCTTCTCATCAGCTTCACATCATCTGCGAACAGGGACACTTCAGAGTCTATTCCTTCCATCAGTCGTTCACATATATCAAAAACAACACTGGTCCTAGAAATGACCCCTGTGGGACCCCGCTCGTCACAGGCGCCCACTGTGATACCTCTTCACGTACCATGACTCGTTGCTGCCTCCCTGTCAGGTATTCCCTGATCCTTTACAGTGCTCTCCCTGTTACATGCGCCTGATCCTCCAGCTTCTGCACTAATCTCTTGTGGGGAACTGTGTCAAAGGCCTTCCTGCAGTCTAGGAAAATGCAATCAGCCCACCCCTCTCTCTCGTGTCTTACTTCTGTTATCTTGTCATAAAACTCCAGGAGGTTTGTGACACAGGATTTGCCTTCCATGAACCCATGCTGGTTTTCATTTATAATCTTGTTCCTTTCCAGGTGTTCGACCACTCTCCTCCTGATAATCTTCTCCATGACTTTGCACACAATACATGTCAGAGACACAGGTCTGTAGTTTAGTGCCTCATTTCTGTTTCCTTTCTTAAATATGGGGACTACATTAGCTGTCTTCCATTTCTCAGGTAGTTGCCCAGTTTCAAGGGATGTGTTGAAGGTTGTGGTTAGAGGCACGCACAGCATCTCTGCTCCTTCTCTAAGGACCCATGGGGAGATGTCCGGTCCCATCGCCTTTAAGGTGTCAAGGTCACTTAAGAGCTTCTTCACCTCCTCCTCAGTTGTTCGTATGTCATCCAACACTTGTTGGTATATTCCCTCTTGATGTTCCCTTCTGTGCTGTCTTCCCACAGCCCTTCCTGTCTCTACTGTAAAAACTTCCTTAAATCTCCTGTTCAGCTCCTCACATACCTCCTGATCATTTCTTGTGAGTTCTCCACCTTCTGTCCTTAATCTGATCACCTGGTCTTTGACTGTTGTCTTCCTCCTGATGTGGCTATACAACAGTTTCGGGTCAGTCTTGATTCTATGTCATTTTCATACTGTCGCTGGGCCTCCCTCCTTACCTGAGCGTACTCATTCCTGGCTCTGCGACTGATCTCCCTATTTTCGTGTGTTCTCTGCCTTCTGTACTTTTTCCATTCTCTATTGCACTTTGTTTTTGCCTCCTTACACCGTCGGGTAAACCAGGGGCTCGTTCTGGTCTTCCCGTTGTTACTGTTGCCCTTGGGAATAAACCTTTCCACTGCCTCCTTGCATTTTGTTGTTACATATTCCATCATTTCATTTACTGGCTTTCCTGCCAGTTCTCTGTCCCACTGGACCTCCCGCAGGAAGTTCTTCAACCCTATGTAGTCCCCCTCTTTTATAGTCAGGCTTTTCCCATTCAACTCCTGTTATTCTCTCCACTTGCAGCTCTACGATGTATTCAAAGCACAGAACCACGTGGTCGCTAGCTCCTAGGGGACTCTCATACTTGATGTCCTCAATGTCTGAGCTGCCCAGGGTGAACACAAGGTCCAATCTTGCTGGTTCATCCTCCCCTCTCACTCTGGTAGTGTCCTTAACATGTTGGTGCATGAGGTTTTCCAGCACCACGTCCAACATCCTGGCTCTCCATGTTTCGGGACCCCCATGTGGCTCCAGGTTTTTCCCAGTCAATCTCCCTGTGGTTGAAATCCCCCATAACCAGCAACTTTGCTCTGCTGGAGTGAGCTCTTCTTGCCACCTCAGCAAGTGTGTCCACCATTGCTCTGTTGCTCTCTTCATATTCCTCTCTTGGCCTCCTGCAGTTCTGTGGTGTGTGTGTGTGTGTGTGTGTGTGTGTGTGTGTGTGTGTGTGTGTGTGTGTGTGTGTGTGTGTGTGTGTGTGTGTATGTGTGTAGTGTGTGTGTGTGTGTGTGTGTGTGTGTGTGTGTGTTGTGTGTCTGTGTTCTGTGTGTGTGTGTGTGTGTGTGTGTGTTGTGTGTGTGTGTGTTTGTGTTTTTGTGGTGTGTGTGTGTGTGTGTGTGTGTGTGTGTGTGTGTGTGTGTGTGTGTGTGTGTGTGTGTATGTGTGTTTCGTGTGTGTGTGTGTGTGTGTGTGTGTGTGTTGTGTTGTATGTGTGTGTCTGTGTTCTGTGTGTGTGTAAGTGTAGTGTGTGTGAGTTCTGTGCGTGTGTGTGTGTGTGGTGTGGTGTGTGTTTGTGTTTCTGTGGGTGTGTGTGTTTGTGTTCTGTTGTGTGTGTGTGGTGTGTGTGTGTGTGGTGTGTGTGTGTGTGTGTGTGTGTGTGGTGTTTCTGTGTGTGTGTGAGTGTTGGTCTGTGTGTTTGTGTTTCTGTGGTGTGTGTGTAGTGGGTGTTGTGTGTGGGTGTTTCTGTGCGTGTGTGTGTGGGTGTGTGTGTGGTGTTTGTGTGTTTTCTGTGCGTGTGTTGGTGTTTCTGTGTGTGTTGTGTAGTGGTGTGTGTGTGGGTGTGGTGTGTGGGTGGTCTGTGTTTCCAGGGTGTGATGTGTGGTGTAGTGTGTGGGTTTAGTGTTTCTGTGCGTGTGTGTGTGTGTGGTTGTCTTTCTGTGCGTGTGTGTGTGTGGTGTATGTGTGTGTGTTGTGTATTGTGTTTCGTGTGTGTGTGTGTGTGTAGTGTGTGGGTGTGGTGTTTGTGGTTGCTGAGTATGTTTCTCTGGTGGGTGTAGTGTGTGTGTGTGTATGTATGAGTGTATGTGGGTGTAAGTGTAGTGGGTTGTAGTGTAGTGGGTGTGAGTGTAGTGGGTGTGAGTAGAATGGGTGTTGGTAAGTGGGGTGTTAGTGTAATGGGTGTTAGTAAGTGGGTTGTGAGTGCTGGGTGTGAGTGTATGATGAGTGTAGTGGTTAGTGTAGTGGGTGTTAGTAATGGGTGTTTAGTGTAGTGGGTGTTAGTGTATGGTGTTTTAGTGGTGTGAGTGTAATGGGGTGAGTGTAGTGGGTGTGAGTAATGATCAACATTACCAGGGTGTGAGTGATTGGGTGTGTAATGATCAACATTACCAGGGTGTGAGTGTAGTGGTGTAAGTGTAGTGGGTGTGAGTGTCGTGCTCTAATCATGTGGCTGTGATGTATGGGTTGAGTAATGATCAACATTACCGGGTGTGATGTAGTGGTGTGAGTAATATCACACATTACCAGGGTGTGGGTGTTAGTGAGGTGTGGTGTAGTGTCAGTGAGTAATGAATCAACTTACCAGGGTGTGGGTGTAAGTGTTTGGGTGTGAGTAACTGACAACATTACCAGGTGTGGGTGTAAGTGTGTGGGTGTGAGTAATGATCAACCATTACCAGGAGTGTGGGTGTAATGTAGTGGGGTGCTGAGTTGTACTTGGTTGAGGTAATGATCAACAATACCATTTGGGTGTGGTTGTTCTAGTGTAGTGGGTGTGAGTGTTTGTAGGTGTGAGTATGATCAACATTACCGTGTTGGTGTAAGGTGTAGGGTGTGAGTGTAGTGGTTGTGAGGAATGATCAACATTACAGGGTGTGGGTGCAAGAGTAGTGGTGTGAGTGTATGGGTGTGAGTAATGATCTACATTAACCAGGGTGTGGGTGTAAGATAGATGGGTGTGAGTTAGTGGGTGTGAGAATGATCAACATACCAGGGTGGTGGGTGTAAGTGTGTGGGTGTGAGTGTAGTGGGTGTGAGTAATGATCAACATTACCAGGTGTGGGTGTAGTGTAGTGGTTGAGTGTAAGTGGTTGTGAGTAATGATCAACATTACCAGGGTTGGGTGTAAGTGTAGTGGGTGTGGTGTAGTGGGTTGTAGAAGATCAACATTACTGGGTGTGGGTCGCCACCACCTTGGGATATGTATAATCCCCCAGCTGATTGTTGCTGACTGTGCCCTCTTCTCTCACTCTCGTCCCTCTCGCTCTCTCTTCCTTCCTTCCTCCTCTCTTCATTCATCTTTTCCCCTCTTTTCAAACTCCAACTCTTCATCTTTCTCCATCTCACCCCTTCTCTTTCCTTCTTATAGGTCCATTCTGTCGTCTAGTTCCCCACAGGACGATAGAATGGCAACTTAAGATCATCTCTGCTAAGCTTTGGGGATGCTGTGTTCTCTACACCTCTGTTGCCAAGAAAGATCTCTGCTAAGCTTTGGGGATGCTGTGTTCTCTACACCTCTGTTGCCAAGGAAGATCTCTGCTAAACTTTGGGGATGCTGTGTTCTCTACACCTCTGTTGCCAAGGAAGATCTCTGCTAAACTTTGGGGATGCTGTGTTCTCTACACCTCTGTTGCCAAGGAAGATCTCTGCTAAACTTTGGGATGCTGTGTTCTCTACACCTCTGTTGCCAGAAAGATCTCTGCTAAGCTTTGGGGATGCTGTGTCTTCTCTACACCCTGTTCCAAGAAAACATCTCTCTAAGCTTTGGGGATGCTTTTCTCTACACCTACTGTTCGGCAAAGAAAGATCTCTGCAAAGCTTTGGATGCTGTGTTCACTACACCTCTGGTTGCGTAGAATAGATCTCTGCTAGGAGTTGGGGATGCTGTGTTTTCTACCCTCATGTTGCCAAGAAAGAATCTTTGCTAAGCTTTGGGGATGCATGTGTTCTCTACACTCTGTTGCCAAGAAGATCATCCCTGCTAAACTTTGGGGATCGATAGTTCTCTACACCTCTGTTGCCAAGGAAGATCTCTGCTAAAAGTCTTTGGGGATCTGTGTGTCACTCTTACACCTCTGTTGCCAAGAAAGATCTCTGCTATAAACTCTGGGGATGCTGGGTGTTCCTCTAAAACCTCTGTTGCCAAGGAAGACATCCCTGATAAAACACTCTTGGGGATGCTGTGTTACTACACCTCTGTTGCCAAGAAAGACTCGTGCTAAACTTTGGGATGCACTGTGTTTCTACACCCTCTGTTGCCAAGAAAGATCTCTGCAGAAACTCTGGGGATAGCTGGGGGTACTCACACCTCTGTTGCCATAGAAAGATCTCTGCATAAACTTTGGGGATGCTGTGTTATAAACACCTCGTTTGCCAAGAAAATCTCTGCTAAAACTTTGGGATGCTGGTTCTCTACACCCCTGTTGCCAAGGAAGATCTCTGCTAAGCTTGGGGATGCTGTTTCTCACACCTCGTTGCAAGGAAGATCTCTGCTAAGCTTTGGGGATGCTGTTCTCTACACCTCTGTTGCCAAGGAAGATCTCTGCTAAACTTTGGGGATGCTGTTTTCTCTACACCTCTGTTGCCAAGGAAGATCTCTGCTAAACTTTGGGGATGCTGTGTTCTCTACACCTCTGTTGCCAAGGAAGATCTCTGCTAAGCTTTGGGGATGCTGTTTTCTCTACACCTCTGTTGCCAAGAAAGATCTCTGCTAAGCTTTGGGGATGCTGTGTTCTCTACACCTCTGTTGCCAAGGAAGATCTCTGCTAAACTTTGGGGATGCTGTTTTCTCTACACCTCTGTTGCCAAGGAAGATCTCTGCTAAACTTTGGGGATGCTGTGTTCTCTACACCTCTGTTGCCAAGAAAGATCTCTGCTAAACTTTGGGGATGCTGTGTTCTCTACAACTCTGTTGCCAAGACTGTTCACTGTAGGCACTTGCATGTGTGTGTATACATCTTTCTCCTTTAAGATAAATCTGTCTTCACTGCAAGGCCTGGTCACAGACCGGGCCACGGGGGCGTTGACCCCCGAAATCCTCTCCAGGTATACTGGATCCAGCACATGTCCAGTGCGCTCTAGCCTCGTTAGGTGATTCTTCATGGGTAGTTTTGGGGAAAAATGGGCAAGAAGTGGGTGTTCATGGTTGTTTGAGAAGGGCCTGCCTTGTATGGGCCATAAGCCTACTGCAGTGTTCCCTCATCAGACTGATAGACTGACACAACGACTCCAGACAAAAGGGACCGATACCTCAAACCCTGACTCACCATCTTTCTTCGTTTGAACGATAAGTCGTGTAGCTTTAATATTTTTCTTATAAAGATACCCAATGTCTGATTATCTGGGAACATGAGAGGTCCCCGAGGAGGGGAGGAGGGAGGGGGAGGTAGGGGAGGAGGGAGGGGGCATCCATGGTACAACCAGGTTGTTGCTGCCAGTGTTGACACAGTAAGAGTTAGATGTGTTAGAACACGTCTCTGGGGTGATAGAACACATCCCTGGGTGATAGAACACATCCCTGGATGATAGAACACATCTCTGGGGTGATAGAACACATCTCTGGGGTGATAGACACATCCCTGGGTGATAGAACCACATCCTGTGTGATAGAACACATCCCTGGGTGATAGAACACATCTCTGGTGATAGATCACATCCCTGGGTGATAGAACACATCTCTGGGGTGATAGAACACATCCCTGGGTGATAGAACACATCTCTGGGGTGATAGATCACATCCCTGGGTGATAGAACACATCTCTGTGTGATAGAACACATCCCTGGGTGATAGAACACATCTCTGGGGTGATAGATCACATCCCTGGGTGATAGAACACATCTCTGTGTGATAGAACACATCCCTGGGTGATAGAACACATCTCTGTGTGATAGAACACATCCCTGGGTGATAGAACACATCTCTGGGTGATAGAACACACCCCCTGGGTGATAAAACACATCCCTGGGTTGATAGAACACATCCCTGGGTGATAGAACACATCTCTGGGTGATAAAACACATCCCGGGGTGATAAAACACATCCCTGGTGTATAGAACACATCCCTGTGATAGAACACATATCTGGGGTGATAGAACACATCCCTTGGTGATAGAACACATCTCTGGGGTGATAGAACACGTCCCTGGGTGATAGAACACATCTCTGGGTATAGAACACACCCTCTGGTGATAGAATACACCCCTTTGGTGATAGAACACATCCCTGGGTTTATAGAACACATCCCTGGTGAAGAACACATCCTGGGTGATAGAACACATCCCTGGTGATAGAACACATCCCTGGGTGATAGAACACACCCTCTGGGTTATAGAAAACATCTCTGGGTGATAGAACACTCCCTGGATGATAGAACACATCCCTGGGTGATAGAACACACCCCTGGGTTATAGAACACTCCCTGGTGATAGAACACATCCCTGGGTTTATAGAACACATCTCTGGGTGATAGAACACATCTCTGGATGATAGACACATCTCTGGTGATAAAAAACACAATCCCTGGGTGATAGAACACACCCCTGGTGATAAAACACATCTCTGGTGATAGAACACATCCCTGGTGATAGAACACATCCCTGGGTGATAGAACACATCCCTGGTGATAGAACACATCCCGGGGTTTATAGAACACATCGGGGGTGATAGAACACATCTCTGGGTGATAGAACACATCCCTGGGTGATAGAACACATCCCTGGGTGATAGAACACATCCCTGGATGATAGGACACATCTCTGGGTGATAGAACACATCCCTGGGTGATAGAACACATCCCTGGGTGATAGAACACATCCTGGGTGTGATATAACACTCCTGGGTGATAGAACACATCTCTGGGTGATAAACACATCTCTGGGTGATAGAACACATCTTTTGGGTGATATAACACATCCCTGGATGATAAACACATCCTGGTGATAGAACACATCCCTGGGTGATAGAACACATCCCGGGGTGATAAAACACATCCCTGGGTGATAAAACACACATCCCCGATATAGAACACATCTCTGGGTGATAGAACACATCCCTGGGTGATAGAACACATCCCTGGGTGATAGAACACATCTCTGGGTGATAGAACACATCCCTGGGTGATAGAACACATCTCTGGGTGATAGAACACATCCCTGGGTGATAGAACACATCCCTGGGTGATAGAACACATCCCTGGGTGATAGAACACACCCCGGGGGTGATAGAACACATCCCTGGGTGATAGAACACATCCCTGGGTGATAGAACACATCCCTGGGTGATAGAACACATCCCTGGGTGATAGAACACATCCCTGGGTGATAGAACACATCCCTGGGTGATAGAACACATCCCTGGGTGATAGAAACACATCCCTGGGTGATAGAACACATCCCTGGGTGATAGAACACATCCCTGGGTGATAGAACACATCCCTGGGTGATAGAACACATCCCTGGGTGATAGAACACATCCCTGGGTGATAGAACACATCCCTGGGTGATAGAACACATCCCTGGATGATAAAACACATCCCTGGGTGATAGAACACATCCCTGGGTGATAGAACACATCCCTGGGTGATAGAACACATCCCTGGGTGATAGAACACATCCCTGGGTGATAGAACACATCCCTGGGTGATAGACACATCCCTGGGTGATAAACACATCCCTGGTAAATAGAACACATCCCTGGGTGATAGAACACACCCCCTGGTGATAGAACACATCCCTGGGTGATAGAACACATCCCTGGGTGATAGAACAAAACCTGTGAAGAACCCCACCTGGTGATAGAACACATCCCTGGGTGATAGAACACATCCCTGGCTGATAGAACACATCCCTGGCTGATAGAACACATCCCTGGGTGATAGAACACATCCCTGGCTGATAGAACACATCCCTGTGATGGGAACACATCCCTGGTGATAAACACATCCCGGGGTGATAGAACACATCCCGGGGTGATAGAACACATCCCGGTGATAGAAACACATCCCGGGGTGATAAACACATCCCTGGTGATAGAACACTTTCCCGGGGTGATAGAACACATCCCGGGGTGATAAAACACATCCCTGGTGATAGAACACATCCCTGGGTGATAGAACACATCCCTGGGTGATAGAACACATCCCTGGGTGATAGAACACATCCCTGGGTGATAGAACACATCCCTGGGTGATAGAACACATCCCTGGGTGATAGAACACACATAATTACATATGTAGCCAAGTCTGCTGTTATGTGTAACCGTGTACGTACGTTCCTTCTCTCTGTACGTTCTTTCTCTGTACGTTCTTTGTACGTTCTTTCTCTGTACGTTCTTTGTACGTTCTTTCTCTGTACGTTCTTTCTCTTTACGTTCTTTGTACGTTCTTTCTCTGTACGTTCTTTCACTTAAGTTCTCTCTTTGTACTCTGTAAATCCCACGCTCATCTCCTACAAGCAGGTAGCTATGTGTGTGTACTCAGCTGTGTGCGTACTCAGCTATGTGTGTGTACACAGCTATGTGTGTGTACACAGCTATGTGTGTGTACACAGCTATGTTGTGTACACAGCTGTGTACTCAGCTATGTGTGTTGCTTTTGGTGACACAGCTATGTGTGTGAACACAGCTATGTGTGTGTACTCAGCTATGTGTGTGTACACAGCTATGTGTGTGTACTCAGCTATGTGTGTGTACACAGCTATGTGTGTGTACTCAGCTATGTGTGTGTACTCAGCTATGTGTGTGTACTCACCTAGTTGTACTCACCTAGTTGAGGTTGCGGGGGTCGAGTCCGAGCTCCTGGCCCCGCCTCTTCACTGATCGCTACTAGGTCACTCTCCCTGAACCGTGAGCTTTATCATACCTCTGCTTAAAGCTATGTATGGATCCTGCCTCCACTACATCGCTTCCCAAATTATTCCACTTACTGACTACTCTGTGGCTGAAGAAATACTTCCTAACATCCCTGTGATTCATCTGTGTCTTCAACTTCCAACTGTGTCCCCTTGTTACTGTGTCCAATCTCTGGAACATCCTGTCTTTGTCCATCTTGTCAATTCCTCTCAGTATTTTGTATGTCGTTATCATGTCCCCCATCCTCCTGTCCTCCAGTGTCGTCAAGGTTATTTCCCTTAACCTCTCCTCGTAGGACATACCTTTTAGCTCTGGGACTAGTCTTGTTGCAAACCTTTCCACTTTCTCTAGTTTCTTTACGTGCTTGGCTGGGTTGGGTTCCAAACTGGTGCCACATACTCCAATATGGGCCTAACGTACACGGTGTACAGGGTCCTGAAGATTCCTTATTAAGATGTCGGAATGGCTGTTCTGAGGTTTGCTAGGCCCCCAAAATCTAAAAGCAGTTATTTGGTTGATGTGCGCTTCAGGAGATGTGCCTGGTGTTATACTCACCCCAAATCTTTTTCCTTGAGTGAGGTTTGTAGTTTTCTGGCCCCCTAGACTGTACTCCGTCTGCGGCCTTCTTTGCCCTTCCCCAATCTCATGACTTTGCCTGTGGAGAACTCCAGGAGCCAATTGCTGGACCACCCTGGGGGGGTTTGTGGTAGGTTGGGTTGTGGTTGTAGTAGGTTGTGGTTGTGGTAGGTTGTGGTTGTGGTAGGTTGTAGTTGTGGTAGGTTGTAGTTGTAGTAGGTTGTAGTTGTGGTTGTGGTAGGTTGTAATTTTGGTTGTGGTAGGTTATAATTTTGGTTGTGGTAGGTTGTAATTGTGGTTGTGGTAGGCTAGTCTCAGACCGAGCCGCGGGGGGGCATTGACCCCGAAACCTTCTCCAGGTAAACGTGTATTAAGTTAATTTTAAATCAGTGTGTGGTGTGTACCCTCAGGGTGTACACTGAAGAGGACCTCAGTTCAAGGTCGAAATAAGCAAATTTACATAATGTCCTTGCTTTACTTGCGACTCAATTTTTTACCCACAGGGCTACAAGCTATACTACACCACGAACCCATCACTGCCCATCCAGTCGTGGAAAAGCCAGCCAGTACAGGATAACAAGCTGACCACCATCAGTGATCTCACCCCTCACACTATATATACCATACGTGTTCAAGCTTATACTGGTATTGGACCAGGACCTCTCTCAGACCCTGTTAAGGTCAAGACCCAGCAAGGAGGTACGTCTCCCCCTCTTCTCTTTTTTTGTTTTTTAATTTTTAATGTGAAGCCTGTGTTTTTTTTTTTTTGGGTATGGACCTTGGTAATACCGACATAGGCCTGGAACTTAAAAAAAAAAATAGGTTTAGAAAGGCATTTTAGTAAACACCAGGATAAATTAGAAAACGTTTGGGTCCTGGAATGTTGGTCACTTCTAAGACAGTATATATATGTTTTAGTGTTTGCTTAAGTGCCTTTCTAAGGCACTTAAGCAAACACTAAAACTGTGGGCTGAACGAGGGTTATTAATTAAGGTTGTAACTCACCTATACATAGTCATAAACTTTGTAAACCCTAAGGGGCTTAAGGGTGGCGGTCTGGAAAAGGGAGCTAGGGGACTAATCTTGAAATAATATTTCTTTGAGGAGGGCTGCAAGCGGGAAGGCGGGGGGGGGGGGGGCTGAGGGAATGGCTAGTGGGGGTTAAGCCCCCCTTCTATATCCCCCCTTAGGGCCGTCCCTAGAAAGCAAATATTTTTTCTATGTATGATACATTGGCTTCATTAGTCCTATATACAGAAGAATGGCGAAGATTAGAAGGACTTTGAGGTGATCAGTCCCCTCAGCCTGAAGTCGACTGAATGCATCGACTCCAGGCTGAGGGGGACTGATCACCCAAACTCCTCCTTCTCATCTTCCACATTGGACTGAAGAAGCCACTAGCTAGCGATACGTTTCCATTTTAACCCCTGGAATGTATTTCTCATCTAGTCTGAAACCTAACCTATCACCTCTCTCAGTGTAACCTCTCTCAGTCCAAGCAATTTCTCACTTATCACTATCAAGACAGCACAATTCATCAGTGTCTATCAGTGGGGCTAATTAACGTGTCACTACAGTGCCAAGTCAACCCACGAATCTACTGCCATCAAGAGTGACATCCACGTCTATTGAGCTGAGTTGGACCAGACCTTCACACCAGGGAGAGAATATCATCTCTTATGAACTGTACTGGAATGACTCCACTACACAGGTCAGTATTGCTATTAGTGAATATCAAAATGGTATACAATACCGACAGGTTGGTAGATAAGACACATAGGCAACAGTTCGGCAACTTTATTCCGAAACGTTTCGCTTCTTCAGTCGAATACAGAAAGTAGGCAGGAACAGTAGAGATGTGAAGACGATGCAGTCAGTCCATCACCCTTGAAGTTCAGTTCCATATGGAACTGAACTTCTCCAGGCCGAGGGACTGACAACCTCAAATTCTACGACTTCAAGGGTGATGGACTGGTTACATCGTCTTCACATCTCTACTGTTCCTGCCTATTTTCTGTATTCGACTGAAGAAGCCTACTGTGTAGGCGAAACGTTTCGGAATAATGTTGCCTAACTGTTGCCTATGTGTCGTATCTACCAACATTGCTATTAGTAGTAGTACTAATATCATTAGTATTACTAGTACTAGTTGTACTATTACTAGTAGTACAAATACTAGTCCCAGTGTTAATAATAGTACTAGGAGTACTGCTACTAGTGGTACTATTACTAGTGGTACTACTAGTAGTACTGGTGCTACAAGTAGTATTACTAGTAGTACTAGCTGCTTGGCTTCTAATTGAACATTGTAGTAGGCCTACTGGCCCCATGCTAGGCAGGTTCAACTCACACCTACTCTCCTTTCTATCGTGTCTTAAAGGACCTGACACAACCTGACACAAATTTCTCGATCATCTCGCCAGGTATTAATTCCTTCCAGGCCCACAAGCACTCTTAGATACGTGCGGGTTTAGCGCTCCAGAGAATACTCAGACCGGGCCGCAGGGGGCGTTGACCCCCAAACCCCCCTCCAGGTATAATAATCCCGGTCTGATGATTTTGTAGGCCTACTGGAAGCCGGTTACTGACTCATCTGTGTGTGTGATGAATGGTTTGAAAAGCCGACAAGTTGAAGATTGAGACACTTATGCAGCATATGGGAATCTTTATTCAGGAAACGTTTCGCCACACAGTGGCTTCCTCAGTCCAATACAAAGTAGAAAGGCGTAAGGAGAGGAGTTTGAGGTAATCAGTCCCTCAGGCTGAGGGACTGACAACCTCAAATCTACGACTTGTAGGAAGTGATGGACTGATTACATCGTCTTCACATCTCTACTGCTCCTGCCTACTTTCTGTACTCGACTGAAGAAGTCTACTGTGTAGGCGAAACGTTTCGGAATAAAGTTGCCTAACTGTTGCCCATGTGTCTTACCTACCAACATAAGAGCATAAGAAAGGAGGAACACTGCAGAAGGCCTGTTGGCCCATACTAGGCAGGTCCTTTACAATCCATCCCACTAACAAATCATTTGCCCAACCTAGTTTTTAATGCTACCCAAAGTGACTTATCCATTCTGGTCCTTGACTTCCCCTAGGATCATTGTACTCCGGTATTGTAGATCAATGGTTAAGGGAACCGACACGTTGATAAATTAGACACATGTGCAATTCTTGGGTATCTTTACTGAGGAAACGTTACGCCACACAGTGGCTTCATCAGTCTATACAAAGGAGAATCTTGAAGAACAGGAGGAGAATGAGGTAATCAGTCCCTCAGCCTTGAGTCGATGTGGTCAATCCATCAATCTTGACTGTGTGGGGGTTTAAACGTGAGGTTCACCTGTTCTAATTGCTATTTTTTTACGTTCCCGTTTCTATTCCCTTTTTTTTTTTGCTCCCGTTTCTATTCCCCAAAGTAATTTCACTTCTAATTTCTGGCCAGCTTTGGGCGCTATTCCTTCCCCAGAAACTGGACAGTAGGGTTCATCACGGCCAGAAACTGGACAGTAGGGTTCATCACGGCCAGAAACTGGACAGTAGGGTTCATCACGGCCAGAAACTGGACAGTAGGGTTCATCACGGCCAGTAACTGGACAGTAGGGTTCATCACGGCCAGTAACTGGACAGTAGGGTTCATCACGGCCAGTAACTGGACAGTAGGGTTCATCACGGCCAGTAACTGGACAGTAGGGTTCATCACAGCCAGAAACTGGACAGTAGGGTTCATCACGGCCAGAAACTGGACAGTAGGGTTCATCACGGCCAGAAACTGGACAGTAGGGTTCATCACGGCATTATTTATGATAGTCCTATAAACTATCAACAACACCCCCCCCCCCCTCACGGGAGGTGCTAAGTGGCACTTCTGCATCAGCCATCGTCGGGTGTGGACGTCTCTCTCTCGCCTGGGCATCACTGACAAATTTCCACTGTTCTCACTGGGACGTTTGTCCTCATCTATTTTGCCCGCCGGGCACTCTACAGGAGGGGCACCTGGTCATCAATCAAGTTTATTCTCTATAAGGGTTACAATGTGGGGTTTACAGATTTTGGGTATTGTGTGGTTTACAGATTTTGGGTATTGTGTGGTTTACAGATTTTGGGTATTGTGTGGTTTACAGATTTTGAGTATTGTGTGGTTTACAGATTTTAAAATACTAATTACACAGGGGGCCACTAGGACACTCTCTGACCGCGGGTTCAAATCCCGCCCGTGGTATGGTTAGGACACCTAGCATGGCTAGGCATTTCGGGCAGACTTAGATTAATTCTTAACTTTAAATTATTACAAATTATGGAGTAAGTTGACTAAATACTTGTTTGTGAGTTTAGCAATGTGAATGCTTGTGTTTTGGCACAATACGTAGTGTCTATATTGGAGTATCACAGAGAAACTTGTGACTAGTTAGGATTTATTATTTTAATATTAAGATTCGTATTTCTGGGTGAGTGAGTGTAAGTGTGAACCACCAGGTGGTATTTGTGTAGTTAGTTGACAGGGTAAGATAAGATAAGATAAGATAAGATTTCGTTGGGATTTTTAACCCCGGAGGGTTAGCCACCCAGGATAACCCAAGAAAGTCAGTGCGTCATCGAGGACTGTCTAACTTATTTCCATTGTGGTCCTTAATCTTGTCCCCCAGGATGCGACCCACACCAGTCGACTAACACCCAGGTACCTATTTGCTGCTAGGTGAACAGGACAACAGGTGTAAGGAAACGTGTCGAAATGTTTCCACCCGCCGGGAATCGAACCCGGGCCCTCCGTGTGTGAAGCGGGAGCTTTAGCCACCAGGCCACCGGGCCATAAGAGATAAGATGTTTTCTAATGGTAGTTTTGAAGGTGATGAAAGTGTTGCATTTCTAGAGTTTTAGGTGGGGTGTTTAAGATTTTGGGGCCTTTGACAACTTTAAATTTTTTGAAAAGGTTTGTCGGCCCGGGGGAATGCGTAGGATGTTTGTGTCTGGTGTTATGTGTGGGTTCTGTCACAACTATCAAAAAAGCGTTTTGGTCAAGGTTAATATTGGAGTTTAAGGCCCTGTGAATGTTTGCACGTAGTAAGTGTGGTGTTCTGACGGGGGAAAGGGAAAAGATGTATGAAGAGTAGGGGGGTGTGTTCCCCAGGGAGGGTTAGTGATTATTTTACTGTGGCTTTTTGTTGGGTTATTCGGTTATTTTAGCCAGTCCATTTTTTTTCCCCCTTGCTGATAATTCTTTTTGGTCTGTGGGGGAGCCGGGAAAAGAACTCGGGGTGGGGTGTGGGCGTCGCTCTCTGTGGGCTTGGCAAGGGTGTCCCCCGGATCTTTTGGGAAAAATTCAGGTTTCTTTCTCTGTTTACAAAGGAACTTTTGTTCCTTTTTTTCATTTCCCAGCCTTGGGAACAATTTTTCCTGGTACCACGGAAGTCGGGTTGTACATTGTCAGTGGGCCCCATGGAAGTTGGGTTCGGAATGTGTCGTGGCCCTATTGAGAAGTCGGGTTCGTTAATTTCTGTCGTGGCCCCATCGAGAAGTTGGGTTCGATAATGCTTTATGTTGTCAGTGGCCCTATCGAGAAGTCGGGTTTGATGATGCTGTCAGTGGCCCTATTGAGAAGTCAGGTTCAATACATGCTGTCAGTGGCCCTATCGAGAAGCCAGCTTCGATACAGCTTATGCTGTCAGTGGCCCTATCAAGAAATTGGGTTCAATACATGCTGTCAGTGGCCCTGTCGAGAAATTGGGTTCGATACGGCTTATGCTGTCGGTGGCCCTATCAAGAAATCGGGTTCAATACATGCTGTCAGTGGCCCTGATAAACCCAACAACAACAATGAATGGATCTTCTTCCAAGGAATTGGAGCTCTCCTTCCTTTCCTTACACCAGGTTTGATTGCCTCCAATTTCTCAAGGCAGTGCATGACCCATACGGGTTTAGCGCTGCCTTAGGATACGTAGATAAACTGCTCAAAGAACCGACAGGTTGGTAAATTAGATACTTGTGTAACACTTGGGTATCTTTATTGAGGAAATGTTTCGCCACACACTGGCTTCATCAGTCCACTGTAAAGAAGACTGCTGAATATCAGGAGTAAGTAATCAGTCCCTCAGTCTTGATAAGACTGGTGGACTTATTACATCGACTCCAGGCTGAGGGACTGATTACCCCACACTCTGAGGGACTGATTACCTCACACACTGAGGGACTGATTACCTCACACACTGAGGGACTGATTACCTCACACTCTGAGGGACTGATTACCTCACACACTGAGGGACTGATTACCTCACACACTGAGGGACTGATTACCTCACACACTGAGGGTCTGATCACCCCACACTCTGAGGGACTGATTACCTCACACACTGAGGGACTGATTGCCTCACACTCTGAGGGACTGATTACCTCACACACTGAGGGCTGATTACCTCACACACTGAGGGACTGATTACCTCACACACTGAGGGTCTGATCATCCCACACTCTGAGGGACTGATTACCTCAAATTCCTCCTGATATTCACCATTCTTCTTTGTACTGGACTACCCTTGTAGGTTTAGCGCCTATTTTTGATCATAATTGTACTGGACTGATAAAGTCACTGTGTGGTGAAACATTTCCATAGTAAAGTCTGATGGATATGTGGGTCAGTGGGCCACAGCAGCAACAGCCTGGTTGCCTCCTGGTGTTTTTCCTCAGTATCTCCGTATCTGCAGTAGAACGATGCTGTTTCTTCATACAAGCCTTTTCCAAACCTCACTGTCGTCGTCATTTCATTAGAGACGAGCTGTGCGACCCTTGCGGGTTTAGTGCTTTGTTATGATTGTAATGATGATATTTGTAATCATCAGAAAGAAGACAAGATGCCACTAAAAACGATGCATAGTCCTTCTAAATAGCTCTGTAGCGCTTGTCACGGCATTATGCCCGGTGAACGCCTCGGCATAATGCCGTGACAAAAATCAAAGGCCTACCATAAAGGGGGGTCTTTTTTTGTCAATGCATTCTGCTGGGTAGCAGCCGTTAGCATGATGTGATGGCCTGCCGCCACACTTTACAGTGACTTCTCATTGCTAATGTGGATGCCGTGGTGAGAGGAAGTGTTGTACTGTTGTCTCTCGTCCACCCCACCTTTTGTCTAGTGTTTCCTTTGGTTTTGGGGGCTATACATGTTTGATTATGGGTAAAAGGAAGCCTTTAACACCTGAAACTATAGCTCAGATCATAGGGCTTCACAAAGCTGGGCACCAGATGAAAGAAATAGTGGAGAATGTTGGTGTGTGTGAGTGTTCAGTGAGGGACTGGGTGCAGCATTTCAAGAGTGGTGGCGGTGTCGAGTTACCTTTTCCCAAACCTCGGCCTGGCCCCTCAAAGAAGACATCTGTTCATACCTTAACTGTGTTAAAGAAGCAGTTACTCTCTAACAACTTCTTTACCACAGTTAAGGTATGAAGAGATGTCTTTTTGGAGGGGCCAGGCAGAGGTTTGGCAGGCGGTAACTCGACACCCCGACCAGTCTTGAAACGTTGCACCCAGTTCCTCACTGAACACTCACACACACACACACGCTAATATTCTCAACTATTTCTTTAATCTAGTGCCCAGCTATGTGAAGCCCTGTGATTTGACCTATAGTCCAGAGACCTTCACACACACACTGTTGCACCAGAAAAATAGATGACTTGAAAAACAACTGTGTTTCACACTTGTATTCCCTCAAAAGGTGTGTGTGCAATAATAGGAGAATGAAGAAACACTTCAGTAGGCCTACTGTCCCATGATTTATTGCTAAGGAAGAAGACACAGAGGCATAGGTTTTTAGACTCTTCCCTCATGAGCATATCTAACATTTTCAACCAGAATAACACCAGCTACAACATAGCACAGATTCTTGCAAAGAAACTTCTAGATATGTTTCTAACATAGCAATTAGTAATATGCAGAATCAGTGCAGTAGTCCTGCTGGCCCATTCTAGGCAAGTTCTTTTCAAGCCCAATGCTTTTTGACTATGTTTCATTCAACCTGATTTTAAGCTGCTAAAGGTTATAACATCAACCTAACCTAACCTAACCTAACCTAACCTAACCTAACCTAACCTAACCTAACCTAACCTAATCTAACCTAACCTAACCTAACCTAACCTAACCTAACCTAACCTTACCTAACCTAACCTAACCTAACCTAACCTAACCTAACCTAACCTAACCTAACCTAACTCTTCACATCACTATGCTCCCAGTATATACAGATGCTTCTTGCTTTATGATGGCTCGACTTACAATATTTTGACTTTACGATGATGAATTAGTGATGCACTTTCAGTACTGTACATTTATTAAGATAAACTTGTATTTATTTATTTACTTTTCAATACTGTTAGTTACAGTAATTATTTTTTTATTTACTTATTCAGTGACAGTTATTTATTTAATTATATATTTATCATTATTTATGTATCGCATTTAGTACACCTACCATCCGACTTACGACCGAGTTCGGTTCCGAGAAACTGGTCGTAAGTCGAAATGGTCGTAAGTCGAACTTTACTACTGAATATCAACAAAACATTTTTGTAATGACTTTATTTTATTGTTTTATTTTGGTATTTCATGTTTTACTTTAATTTTTATGTTGTTAGTACTGTATTTTATACTGTAAGGTTTAGGATAAGCTCTGTGTACAACACAAATACAGTGGACCCCCGCTTAACGATCACCTCCAAATGCAACCAATTATGTAAGTGTATTTATGTAAGTGCGTTTGTACGTGTATGTTTGGGGGTCTGAAATGGACTAATCTACTTCACAATATTCCTTATGGGAAAAAATTCGGTCAGTACTGGCACCTGAACATACTACTGGAATGAAAAAAGTTCGTTAACCGGGGGTCCACTGTAGTTGTTTATTTCCCAGAAATTTGGTATAAAAAACATGGTCGTAAGTCGAGTGGTCGTAAGTCGGATGGTAGGTGTATTTATCATATTTATGTGTTCATATTCAACCGGGTATTTTCAACTTACGATGGGTTTGATGGAAAAATAAACACAAATGCAGTATAATTTGATCTTTTATTGCTTACATTTTGCCTGCACACTGGGCTTTATCAAGTTACAAACAGCTCACCATTTGTGTCCATTTTTTCATCATGTTGGTATTTTATACCATTTATCTCCTACAGTGGGTTCATTGGAACGTAACCCCATTGTAAGTTGAGCACCTGTAGAGTCTTGGCCTCGTGCGATGTTTTCACCTACCACACATCACAGCTCATTTAAGCATTTTCTTTTTTTCAACATACTGGCTGTCTCCCACCAAGGCAGGTTACCCTAAAACAAAAATGAAAATTTAATTTTAAATTTATTAATTTATATAGGAGAAGGGGTTACTAGCCCCTTGCTCCAGGCATTTTAGTTGCCTCTTATGACACGCAAGCTTACAGAGGAAGAATTCTTTTCCACTTTCCCATCTAGATTGAAGTATACATTCCGAAAATATAATCGCCGAATCAGTTCCAGGAATACTGATGCAATATTCCTTTCAGAAACAAGAGCAGCGCAACATTCCCGAAGGTGAGAGCTTCACCCTGGAGGATCTGCAGCCCAACACTGTGTATAATATGTGGCTAGCTGCAAGGTCGCAGCGCGGGGAAGGAGCTGCCACAGCACCCATATCTGTTCGAACTGATCAGCACAGTGAGTCTCTTACTGTTTTGTGACTGTTATCACTGTGTTAACACTATGGTTGTTCACTGTATGTGTTGCTGCTGTGGTGGTTCACTGTATGTGTTGCTGCTGTGGTTGTTCACCATGTGTGTTACCACTGTGGTTGTTTACAGCATGTGTTACCACTGTGGTTGTTCACAGCATGTGTAACCACTGCGGTTGTTTACAGCATGTGTAACCACTGTGGTTGTTCACAGCATATGTTACCACTGTGGTTATTCATAGTATGTATTACCACTTGGACTCATAACTAAAGGATCTGGGTTGACCCTAGGATGAGTAAAAACATTGAGCATATTTCCTGACACCTGTTGCCATTGGTCACCTAGTAGTAAATAAGTACCTAAGTGGTAGTTGATCTTTGTGGGTCGGAACTTGGAGATTGTCATTAGAACATAGTTAGAACTGGGCTTTGAAATGAGCTGAGGTAGAATAAAAGAACTTGGGTTAAAAATTCACCAGGTTAAAAAGAATGGGCTGGTAGCTAACAAAATTAGAATACTGGTGGGTTGAAAGAAGCAGTTTAAAAAATGGAAAAGAATGGCTATTAGACGATATTATTCAAATCGCTTGCGCTGTCATGTATGAGAGAGACCTGCATTTACAGCATCTCTTTTCAGTGTTCCACGTTTTTATTGGCTTCAAATTGAGCCATTGTTCGTTATGTTTCAACCACCAGTGGTTTTCAACGGTGGGCGGAACAGTGCCTCAACTGAAAGCCAACAAAAACGTGGATCGCCAAAAAGAGGGCGCTGTGTATGTGAGGCTCTCATGTATAGAAGATCTTTTTGAGCTCACACTTTTTTTTAAGGCAGGAAAGATATCAGAGCTGGAAAATCTACTGATATATTTACTGCCCCTTGGAATTAATAAAACTTTTGAACTATACATGTTCAAATTCAGATTCTTTATTTCTTTTATGCAGTATACAGATAATGTTGTTTACAAGTAATGAAATTTGTTAGATACAAAAGAAAGTCACTAGCAAGTGATGTATTCTCTGGAACATAGGAGAGAGAGAGAGTGATAGATATAGAGAGATAGAGAAAGACATAATGCAGGTTGACCATCACAAACCTGGCATCACTGGGACCTGTAGGGTACTGGAACTGGCATGGTAAATCACAGGAAACTGTCATACCTTTGAAAGCCCTGGGACATAAACTTTTACCGATGACGCTAGCCGAAATCAATGCCGGATTAGTAATGGAACCAGATAAGTGATTGCCAGATCATTGATAGTCAACCTATAATATATGCTGTACTAGGAAAATACTTAAGGGCTTGGACCCAAATTTACACAGTTAAATAATGTAAAGAAGTGAGAGAGATGGAAGGAAATGTAGAATAAATCCAGAGAAAAACAGCTGCCCTAAATATGAGAAATATTACCAGATTTGAAGATATGAGAGATATCAGACATTGTACTTCCCACTTCTAGGACACAGTCCACTTAACAGGTTTCCCTAAATCTATTCATAATTGCAGTTGATTGTAAATTGTCTATATGTAACCCCTTCTCCTGTATAAATTAATTTTAAAAAGAGAAACTTTCATTTTTCTTTTTGGGTCACCCTGCCTCAGTGGGATATGGCCGGTTTGTTGAAAGAAGAAAAGTAAATAAACTTCAATGTGAGAAATATTAACAATTGTGTATTGACCTTACAGCCCCTGGTGCGCCCCCTAGTGACATTCGAGCTGTTGCTGAGGATTCCGAGAGCATCAGGGTGGAATGGCAGCCTCCGCCACTAGATAAACAGCACGGAGACATCACCTACTATAAACTCATGTTCGTCAACAATTCGAGGCCAGATTCAGATGCTTCAGTCATCACGATATCAGATCCTAACCAGCGCGAATATCTCATTACCAACTTGAAAAAATGGACCGAGTATCGTGTTTGGATGCTAGCAGGAACTGTTATAGGGGATGGGGTCAAGTCTGACCCCCAGTTGGTGCGCACGGACGAAGATGGTACGTATGAGGTGTCTTTATCTACATGTGGTGTTAAACTATACCATATCTTGGAGAAAATATTTTCTTATAAGTTTACTTGCAAATCACAAATATGTTTGAATGAATATACACATATAGGTTTTGCAGATCAATAATCTTGTATTGTCCCTCTGCTTATAAAAGTTTAAAAAACATAAAAAGGACAAATAATTAATCTTAAATACTGATTGAATTTCTTGAGACTGAAAGTAAGGCTTCTCATTATTTTCGAAAATCTAGTAGTTATTAAATATTAAGTGTACAGCAGATACCTGCTGTAAATATTAACCTGATACTTTATCCTCCTTCACTGCATGAGCACCAGGCACAGCCATAATGCACATAGATGATAATAGATTGGAAATTGAGGCCATCAGTGCTTGAACAGGCTTAACTAGTATCTGTAAAAATAATTCTAAGGCTTGCTGTAGTTTTGTGCACAAAGCCCAGAGTAGTAGAAGCCGTAAGCAAGATATCCCCCATAGGTCTAGACTGGACTGTCAGCATTGATGGCCCACTTGACTTTTCGACTGTACACTGTCTTCTGTGCCCAATTTCTCCTCAGGCCAACATCAAACATGCATACTGTGTAAGGAAGGGAAAAAGGAATACTGTTTGGTGATATACATTGACAGGTTTCTGGGTACTTAAGGGATATCACATAATGGCTGATTTCTTATAATCTGAGAGCATTCGTAACTTTTATTGTTGTTAAATACTGACGGATATCTTTTATCAACAAGACAGAATAAAATTTATTTTTGTCTTTTATGTACAAGACTTCGTAACATTTATTGTTAATTGCTGACAAGACAAAATTGTAATAACTAATAATATTTAAACTAAATTTAAGAATGGACTCAAGTTACGAAGAATTCAGACCAGGCTGGTAATAAATGCAAATGATCAGCTCAACTTTCAATAAAGGTTTAGTATCTTTCCTTTGAAGTTCTGAGAGCAAGACGTGCTTCAATGGAACGACATGCCAGATTTAGTACAAGTTGAACGCTGACATACAGTATACCGTACTTCAACATTACTCAAACTGCAAGATTTGACATAAATGTATCTCAAGGAACAACCAGAAATAATGGTTGACAAAAAGTATTGTCAGTCATCTTCTCACTACAAATATCTTAGGGATAACAAAATGTACACAGAACTGGGTCGTGGGTCATAGTATAAAAGGATATGACCTAGTATTGCCTATAGACAAGTGGAAAGTAAGCTTAACAAATGCATATACATTGATATATTGACAACTGCACAGTGCCATGTGTGTGCACACGTAGTGATCTGCACACGTAGTGATCTGCACATATAGTGATCTGCACATGAAGCGTTAACGCTTCACGAGACACTTACAGATTTGATATTCCACACCACATTTATGGATGACCCAGAAAGTCCTGAACACAATCCTGGCATTCTTACCAACATCTTGGTGTACCCGGGCATATTTTACTCGTCTACATTGTGCATACAGTAGCTATGGATTTTAACATGTGCATTTTTTCTGCTGTACGTACAGGTGATATATGTTGTCATATTCATTGAAAATTAGCTAATTTCAACTGAGAAAAAATTATTGTTCAAATAGGAAAATAAGTTTTTAATAATTTTATACACTTTGAAATGTTTCTTGCCAGTTTTTATAAAACTTGCAATTTATATTGTATACATTGTTTACTGAACTAAGAATGCCAGAATTTTAATACTGTACTAAACAAGACTTCAGAAATCACAGTAGAAGTTGATCACAGTACCAACATCAAAACTATCTGTAGCAGCCTTTTTCATGAACCTATGTCAAACTAACACACTTGTTTCCCTGCCCCTTACAAGGATACATTAGTAAGTACAGTTCCTGCGTACATGAGGACAGCCTTGCTCCACCCTACATCTTGGATGGTCCCCCTTGACAACATTGTAGAAATTTTCTCATCACAAGTACAGTCACATTTTTCTCCCAGATCAGACCTGTAACAGATTGATCCTCACAAGATTAGACCACTGAACCACTTATCAGGTCATGTATGAGAACTGTTTTGCTTCCCAGAATCGCCCCTTCTTGAACATTGATAAACAGTTCCTTGACCCTCCTCCTTGCTATTCACCGTAAACACCGCTGGCTCACGAACCCAAACATAATACCGTACCTTCTGTTCCTCTGTGCTGTTCTGCCTCTCAGGGAGAAATTCCTTTCGTTTCAATGTTTTATGCTTAGTAAATGTACACCTCATTTTTGTAAAAATACCTTTAGATAAAAACTAATTCCTTGAGCACTAACAAAAACTAAGTTCTTTATACATACATACAGTACAAGATTAACACTTCTGAATACAAATGATACATATACAGTACTTTAGCCAGATTGTATGTAGCATAAAGTACATCTTACTAAGCAGATCAATACCTAAAGTCAGCCAATACTATGCCATACATGTTTCCACCCTACAGCACTAAACACCTCTCATCCGTCATTACATAAAAGGAGAATGGCTTTAAACTTTAATAAAGCTTATATAACCCAATACAATGTTCAACCTTCTTCAGCAGTTGCAGAAGGATGTATTCCTTCAGGAACTGCTGTAAGGTGAATTTCTTTTGTAGCTGATGTTGGACGATGCTCTAAAAACAAATACAGTAATTTGGTTCGGTGGATTGTACATTGTCACCTGGTTTAAGATGGGGCCTTTAACGTCTTTTTTGCATAGTTGCTACTGATAGTTGATACTGGAAAATTCATCCACTACTCATTCCTGGATAAGTTTCTTCACTACCCAACAAGGGTGTTTTCATGATAGTTGCTGTAGGGTGGTTGAGTCCTGAACCATTGTGCGTGTGAACGCTGAGCACCGTGTAGTGGGTCTGTAGTGTTTATATTTTTGGTTCATCATCAATCTCCTAGTCTTTTGGTTGCTTTGTTTCTGTTTTGGTTGCCAAGGCTTTACACTCACTGTCACATGCACCAAGCACCACACTTTTTTTATACCTCTGTTCTTTCTCTGTCTCTCTTTCTTTCTACTTATTATTCTCTTCCCCATCAGCTATTAGCTATTTCTCTCATGCATGGTCTTCAACCTCCTTAACACTTTGTAGCCAAATATGTTGGTGTTAAGCGACTTACGGTGGGGTGTTGGCAGGCTATTGATGGCATTGTTTCCATTTTTTTCCTCTCTTGCCTTCCATGACAGCTGCTCCCGGGCGTAAGTAAACCAGGGTTTGTAATGCTATGTAGATGTGGTGCTAGTAAGTGGTACTGAGTCTGTTTCTACTTTTCATGCAGTTCCTTTTATTTTATTATACTAGTTTTATGACCTTTTTTCTTAGCCCGTGCTTTTGGATTTTTTTTTTCATGCACTGTTTACAATGTGTAAGAAACACTTCAATATTGTCATGTATAACTATTTTCTGAATTAAAATGCCAAGTGAAATGTCAAGTATTGGGTGCATATATAATGTCCAGAACCTGGTACGTACATGAATATGAAGTACCGTGTATGTGTGTAAATGTCAAGTACCAGGTATATAGTAATTGTTACTTACTGGATATATAATATATTTCAATTGCCGGCTATGTGCATAAATAGTTTTTATATTCTCTTTATAATAAATGTATTATTGATGTAAAACACATACAAATAATAGATAAAGTAAGTTGCGGCGCTGTGTATGGCACTGTATTTGGCACTATATTTACCGCCTGTCAGTAAATAGCAGACAAGTAACCTAGACTTTATAAAAGAAAATTCGGATGACGTTTTGGTTCTTCCTGGGCGGAAAAAATGTTCTAGGTTGGGCCAGAATATCTTGAAGTTTTCTTATCAGAGGACAGGTTATTTGTGCATCGTTCCAGCTATGGTATTGTGATTATTCTTCTGTGCTAATCAAATTCCATGTCCTATTTTGAGAATAAATATACATGGCAGAAATTTCTCACCTAGTTGCATAGTTTGTGCAGTGTTTATACCTAACTGTGAGGTGTGATGGAATGTCTTTGTATGTGACTGTCTGCCAACCAGTCAACCCTTCACTCCTACCCGTCTAAGCTGTGATGTTCCTCTCTATCCTCACCCACCTTTCTCATCCTCTAATTACGTGCAAGAAAGGGGCTGTCTTTCTGCTCATATAGCATCTCCTTTACTGTAGTCAAAAAATAAATAATCAGCATTCTATCCCCCTATTCAACTTGAAATGTGCTGTTTGTTTTTAGCGGTTATGTAAGTATTTGATGTGATTTTTTAAAAGTACACTTTCAGGTAATCCCCTTGGAAATTCAGGTAATATACAAATCCCACCCTAAACATTTTAAAATCCCAGTGAAGGGTATTTGCTAAGGTATCCCAGTAGAGTATTTGCTAAGGTATCCCAGTAGAGTATTTTTCTAAGGTATCCCACAACTTGCTATGATATCCCAAAGTTTTTCCATCCTTGGAGCATTTGCCAGGAGCATAAGGGATGCAAGTGTCTTTGTAGAACTAGAAATGTTACCTATTTTATCAGTCTATGGGTCCTTACTGGGTGTGGTGTGTCAAACAAGTGTAAAAAAAAAACTTTATTCTTTTATTCATGGGGAAGTGCTAAATCTGTATGGGTCATACAGCACCTGCCAAGACCTAATGACTTAAATTAAAAAATAAAAGCTGGATAAATATATAGCCACACGGCTACATCTCAGAAAGCAATAGATATGTACCAAGAAGCAACGAGGCTTTGGATAAATTGTATCTGTGTTTCATAGAAAGAAATTAAGTCAGATAAAAATCTTCATTCATGGAATGTTGCTCACTTGATTAAGAAACCGTAACAGTGTTCACCAACGAACAGAGTTAATAACGAACAGAGTTAATAGTTAACAGAGTTAATTATTAACACTGTTTTATGGGACCTTTTTTTCTAATGTCATGGATCATAAGATCATTATGTTCTGTATAATTTAATTATTTAATATGTTACAAGTTTGAAATGCATTTTTTGTTGGAAATTATTAACAGAAGGACGTAAATTATTAATGTCTGATAATTTTGGGTAAATGTTTGGTAACATTATTGTGGGCATTTAAAATTGCTTCAGTACTGGGAGAGATAAATGTTAGTTTTAGTCATATGGTTGTTACTGGTTATTATTGGTAATTATTAGACCTTTAGTTAGCTTCTCTTACAGTTGTCATCTTCAAGTACATTATACACCTGCTGGGGTGATGGTACGTATTTCTCTATAACATTTATAATGTGTCTTCTTTGAAGGCTGTAGGCTGTGTAATGTTCTTTCATATATGTATCAAAGATTTTTTTTTTTTATGAAAAATGATTGTGACATGAGCTTTTCTGATGGTGAGGCATCGTTAGTGTTTATTGAAGCGAAGGTTAATCTTTTTTATTAATCTTTTAGTTCCTGGCGAACCACATAATGTTAAAGTGGACGTGATCAATAGTACGAGCATCGAGGTGACTTGGACGCCTCCAAACGAGAGAGAGAGGCATGGCATTATTCGAGGATACCAAATCCACATACAAGAGATAGAAGGACGGGTAAGGATGTGTCGTGGACTATTTCTGTTATTTTCTTCAATATCTACGCTGTGATGTCAGTGCACCTCTAGCAAGACAGCGATTCGGTGAATAACATTGAAGGCATTACCCGTTTTTTTTGGGTCACTATGTTCAGGGGTGAACAGCCAGCATTTTTTCACCTATATAAGGTAACTCAAAGAAGAAACATTCATTCAAAATTATTCATTCACTAGCTGTCTTGCTGAGAGTGTACAGACGTAACAGTCCATATAGCCATCCTAACTGTAACATTGCCACTCGTCCTTCAGACTCCATGCCGCCATTATGTCATGGATTATTCATACTATATCTTCATAAATGGTACTTTTAAAGAAATAATTGAACCATGTGAGGCCTGGTCATAAACTGGGCCATGGGGGCATTGACCCCCCAAAACACCCTCCAGGTAGACTCCAGGTAGGTAGATATGTACATGCATACAGGTGCTTCTCAACTTACGATGGGGTCGTGTTCCAGTGAACCCATCAGAAGTTGAAAATATTGTACGTCGAATGTGATACAAATAAATAAATAAATATTGGCACTGAATAAGTAAATAAACTACCTAAATACCAGAATTGAAAAGTAAATAAATGAATATAGCTATATTCTATCAATAAATGTACAGTACTGAATGTGCATTGATATTATATCATCGTAAAGTCGAAGTATCGTAAGCCAAACCATCATCAAATGAGGAACATCTGTATTTATTATACTGCACAATATAGATTTATCATCCACTTAGAATTACCATAACATAAACTTATATTTTGCAAACTTTACTTAAGAAACATTGAAGAAAAAAAAGAGGGAGAGAAATCAATAAATTTTGAGTTTCAGTTAGTTTATTTTAGGAAATATGTAAAGCTCCAGCAAGCATGAGTGTGTTAGGAGTGAATGGAGGTGAATGGTTTTTGGGACCTGACGAGCTGTTGGAGTATGAGCAGGTTATTATTTTGTGAAGGGATTTGGAGAAACCGGTTAGCCGGACTTGAGTCCAGGATGTGGGAAGTACAATGCCTGCAGTTTACGTTCACATGTGTAGCGCTCCAAAAGTAGATGTACGCTTTTTTACATATTTCCAAATGTGAAAAAAAAAAGTTGATCAAAGTTTTTTACACGTCAAATGTAAAAAAAGAAGAGATATATTTTTATCATACTTTCAAATGTTGAAAAAACATAGATCTACTTTTGGACAGTTTAAGGGTTAAAGGAGGAGTTTTGGGATATTAACTGTTCGGAGTGACACCTAAACTGTCGTATCTGAGCGCCTGTGCAGAGACAGTGATTATGTATGAATGATGGTGAAAGTTTTTTTTTTTCTTTTGGGGTTTTTCTTTCTTTTTGGGTCACCCTGCTTTGGTAGGATATGGCCGACGTGTTTAAAAAAAAAAATTTCTATACAGGAGAGCCCGACTTATACAGCAGGATAGGTTCAGGGTTATTGCTGTAAAGTGAAACATATCCCTTTTTCAATTTCAAATGCATATAAAAGCCTGATAACATTTATTGTTAAGTGAGCAATAGAGATAGGCCTAAAATTGCATATACAGTACACACATTACTTAAAAATATTTTCATCCTTAGCACTTAGTGAGTGGTGAATATATTTATTGTGGGAAATCTGAATAAATGAAGAATGGTTATAATTGAAAACTGCTGCATTAGCAAAATGCTGTAATGTGGTTGGCCTAGGAAAGGTTGGAAGGAGGGGGTAAAAGAGGTTTTGTGTGCGAGGGGCTTGGACTTCCAGCAGGCATGCGTGAGGGTGTTTGATAGGAGCAAATGGAGACAAATGGTTTTTAGGACTTGACGTGGTGTTGGAGTGTAAGCAAGGTAACATTTATGAAGGGATTTAGGGAAACTGACAGGCTAGGCTTGAGTCCTGGAGATGGGAAGTACAGTGCCTGCACTCTGAAGGAGGGGTGTTAATGTTGCAGTTTTCTAACTGTAGTATTAGCGCACCTCTGGCAAGACAGTGATGGAGTGAATAATGGTGAAAGTTTTTCTTTTTTGGGCCACCCTGCCTTGGTGGGAAACAGCCAATGTGTTAATAAAAAAATAATGATAATACATATGTATTTTTTTTTTTCAACAAACCGTCCATATCCCACCAAGGCAGGGTGACCTAAAAAAAAAATGAAAGTTTCTCTTTTTAAGTTTAGTAATTTATACAGAAGAGGCAACTAACATGCTCCTGGCATGTTAGTTGCCTCTTACGACATGCATGACTTACAGAGGAAGCATTCTGTTCCACTTTTTCATGGAGATAAAAGGAAATTAAAAAGAGCAAGAACTGTTAACAAAATAGAAGAAAGCTCGGGTAGACGTGTACATGCATGTGTAGAACATGATGGTAGTTCCTCCCTATGTGGTTGCTGTCTGTCAGCCTACTATTTTTTTTATTTTTATTAGCACACAGGCCGATTCCCACCAAGGCAGGGTGGCCCGAAAAAGAAAAACTTTCACCATCATTCACTCCATCACTGTCTTGCCAGAGGTGCACTAACATTACAGTTATAAAACTGCAACATTAACACCCGTCCTTCAGAGTGCAGGCACTGTACTTCCCATCTCCAGGACTCAAGTCCGGCCTGCCGGACCTACTACCTCGGTATTATTATTATTAAAGAGAGCTACTAGTGTGCAGTGCATTTTGAGTAAACTAATTTATATAATTTACGTGAAGAAAGTCTGTTTATTATTACGGCTGTTTTCTTATGGATGGTACGTTTGATACTTTTACCCCATTGCTGCACTTTTCATTATTATCACCTGCTATCAAAGTTTTCTTAGATTTTTTGGGTATACACCTACCATCTGACTTATGACCTGCTCAACATGTGACCACTCGACTTACGACCGTGTTTTTTATGCCAGATTTCTTGGGAAATAAACAAATGTTTGTGTTGTACACAGTGTTTATCCTAAACCTTACAGTATAAAATACAGTACTAACAACATAAAAAGTAAAGTAAAAAATGAAATACCAAAATAAAACAATAAAATAAAGTCATTACAATAGTGTGATGTTGATATTCAGTAGTAATATTCGACTTATGCCCATTTTAACTTACGACCGGTTGGTCGGAACCAAGCTTGGTCATAAGTCGGATGGTGCCTGTATACATATTGTGTTTTGAGATCACTTGTGTAGTGTGAATATTATGCATAGAATTAGGAGTCTAGAAATTATAAAACTGTGAGGAGTGTGGATGGTATAATTCAGAGATGGGAGTCGAGATGGTTTAGTCATTTAGAAAAGTTCGGAAAAAGATAGGTTGACCAAGAGGCTAGGTAACTCTGGAGTGGTTGGAAGGAGAGGTAAGGGATATCCTAGAAAGGTTTTTGAAGGACGAGTAAGGGATATCCCAGGAAGGATAAGTAAGAGATATCCCAATAAGAGTTGGAAGGAGAGGTAAGACATATCCCAGTAAGATTTAATATTTTTTAAAAATTTTAGCTAATGATCTCCTTGTAAGAGACACTGAACTCAACGTATTTTTATTTTCCAGGGGGAAGGTCATGTAGTTGACAGCCTGAGTCCGTACACCGTTCACAACGGCGAGGCGACCAGCTTCATTGTCACCAACCTGCATCCTGACACCGAGTACCAGGTGCAGGTGTCAGCCATAACCAGGAAGGGTGATGGTGTCAGGTCGGCACCAGAGAGAGTGCAGATGCCTGGCGGTGTGCCTGACAAACCTGCTCTCATTGTTAAGTAAGTTCCTCACCAATTGTGCATTATTATTATTGTTGTTACGCTTATTATTTTATTATTATTGTTACTATTATTATTATTATTAGTTTTTTCAACAAACTGGCCATATCCCACCAGGCAGCATGACCTAAAATGAAAACTGAAAGTTACTCTTTTTAACTTTAGTAATGTTTACAGAAGGGGTTACTTGCTCCTGGCTATTATTATTATTATTTTTTTTTTTTTTTTTTTTTCAACAAGTCGGCCGTCTCCCACCGAGGCAGGGTGACCCAAAAAAAAAGAAAGAAAATCCCCAAAAAGAAAATACTTTCATCATCATTCAACACTTTCACCACACTCACACATTATCACTGCTTTTGCAGAGGTGCTCAGAATACAACAGTTTAGAAGCATATATGTATAGAGATACACAACATATCCCTCCAAACTGCCAATATCCCAAACCCCTCCTTTAAAGTGCAGGCATTGTACTTCCCATTTCCAGGACTCAAGTCCGACTATATGAAAATAACCGGTTTCCCTGAATCCCTTCACTAAATATTACCCTGCTCACACTCCAACAGATCGTCAGGTCCCAAGTATCATTCGTCTCCATTCACTCCTATCTAACACGCCCACGCACGCCCGCTGGAAGTCCAAGCCCCTCGCCCACAAAACCTCCTTTACCCCCTCTTTCCAACCCTTTCGAGGACGACCCCTACCCCTCTTTCCTTCCCCTATAGATTTATATGCTTTCCATGTCATTCTACTTTGATCCATTCTCTCTAAATGACCAAACCACCTCAACAACCCCTCTTCTGCCCTCTGACTAATGCTTTTATTAACTCCACACCTTCTCCTAATTATTATTATTATTATTATTATTATTATTTTTTTATTATTGCTCCATAACAAAATATCCCAAGTGCTCTATGTCTTTAAGCATCACTTATTGATATCATATTTATCAGGTTTCCACCTTATTGCCATGTAATACTACATGCCGAACAAGCGATCATTGGTTAATCCATGATCTTTTATAACTTACTGTTTATCAGATGGATAATTGCATTGTAATTAATTTTTATTTAATTGCATTTCAGTGGTACTGTTGATAAACAAACGGGAAAACTCTCTGTTTATGTGGAGTGGGTGGCCCCAACAGAAACTTATGGAGAAATTATGGGGTATCGTCTTAGATACGGACCTAGAGGTAAGTCCGCTTCAATTAGATATTAGTACATAGATAACCTGCACATAGGAGAGAGAAGCTTACGACGATGTTTCAGTCAGACTTGGACCATTGACAAAGTTAGTGCGATTTTGTAAATGGTCCAAGTCTGACCAAAGCATCATTGTAACCTTCTCTCTCTTCTAAGTGCGGGTTATTTGCATATTGTTCCAATCACGGTATTGTGCCATTTGTTCTTTGGATATTGGTTATTGTTATTTACTGAGTGTACCTGGCCATGGGGCCGGATACACTCACTTTTGTCTCTCTTGTTAGAGTTCATTGGTTCGAACCAAAATCGTTGACGCGAAGTTTGGTTTTAAAAAAGAAGATTAGTGATATTTTTTGATCATTGAATATTAGAAAGCTGTACATGAAGTTTTCTTCTATTTACTGTAAATATAATATGAGGTTTTCATAGCTCCTAACAACCTCCACTTAAGTGAAAAACCTCATTTTGGTTCTGGATCATTGTCAAGTCACAACTCGGGTAAACAGAGTAGAGAATACCTAAAGATGATATGTAGGAAGTGGGGGAAGAAGTGGTAGAGGTGGCATTATTATTGTTGTTATTTTTATTAGTAGTAGTAATAGTAAAGGTAGGAAAGGTAGGGGGGGTGTGGACCAGGTGTTTACAGTGAAACATATAAGTGAACAGTATTTAGATAAGGCTAAAGAGGTCTTTGTGGCATTTATGGATTTGGAAAAGGCGTATGACAGGGTGGATAGGGGGGCAATGTGGCAGATGTTGCAGGTGTATGGTGTAGGAGGTAGGTTACTGAAAGCAGTGAAGAGTTTTTACGAGGATAGTGAGGCTCAAGTTAGAGTATGTAGGAAAGAGGGAATTTTTTTCCCAGTAAAAGTAGGCCTTAGACAAGGATGTGTGATGTCACCGTGGTTGTTTAATATATTTATAGATGGGGTTGTAAGAGAAGTAAATGCGAGGGTCTTGGCAAAAGGCGTGGAGTTAAAAGATAAAGAATCACACATAAAGTGGGAGTTGTCACAGTTGCTCTTTGCTGATGACACTGTGCTCTTGGGAGATTCTGAAGAGAAGTTGCAGAGATTGGTGGATGAATTTGGTAGGGTGTGCAAAAGAAGAAAATTAAAAGTGAATACAGGAAAGAGTAAGGTTATGAGGATAACAAAAAGATTAGGTGATGAAAGATTGGATATCAGATTGGAGGGAGGGAGTATGGAGGAGATGAATGTATTCAGATATTTGGGAGTGTCAGCGGATGGGTCTATGAAAGATGAGGTGAATCATAGAATTGATGAGGGGAAAAGGGTGAGTGGTGCACTTAGGAGTCTGTGGAGACAAAGAACTTTGTCCTTGGAGGCAAAGAGGGGAATGTATGAGAGTATAGTTTTACCAACGCTCTTATATGGGTGTGAAGCCTGGGTGATGAATATTGCAGCGAGGAGAAGGCTGGAGGCAGTGGAGATGTCATGTCTGAGGGCAATGTGTGGTGTGAATATAATGCAGAGAATTCGTAGTTTGGAAGTTAGGAGGAGGTGCGGGATTACCAAAACTGTTGTCCAGAGGGCTGAGGAAGGGTTGTTGAGGTGGTTCGGATCTGTAGAGAGAATGGAGCGAAACAGAGTAACTTCAAGAGTGTATCAGTCTGTAGTGGAAGGAAGGCGGGGTAGGGGTCGGCCTAGGAAAGGTTGGAGGGAGGGGGTAAAGGAGGTTTTGTGTGCGAGGGGCTTGGACTTCCAGCAGGCATGCGTGAGCGTGTTTGATAGGAGTGAATGGAGACAAATGGTTTTTAATACTTGACGTGCTGTTGGAGTGTGAGCAAAGTAACATTTATGAAGGGGTTCAGGGAAACTGGCAGGCCGGACTTGAGTCCTGGAGATGGGAAGTACAGTGCCTGCACTCTGAAGGACGGGTGTTAATGTTGCAGTTTAAAAACTGTAGTGTAAAGCACCCTTCTGGCAAGACAGTGATGGAGTGAATGATGGTGAAAGTTTTTCTTTTTCGGGCCACCCTGCCTTGGTGGGAATCGGCCAGTGTGATAATAAAAAATATAGTAATAGTAGTAATAATATTAGTAATAGTGGTAGTAATATTAGTAATAGTGGTAGTAATATTAGTAATAGTGGTAGTAATATTAGTAATAGTGGTAGTAAAATTAGTAATAGTGGTAGTAATATTAGTAATAGTGGTAGTATTATTAGTAATAGTAGTAGTAATATTAGTAATAGCAGTAGTAATATTAGTAATCGTAGTAGTAATATTGGTAATTGTAGTAGTAATATTAGTAATTGTAGTAGTAATATTAGTAATAGTGATAGTAATGCAGTGGAACCTTGACTTACGAGTGTCTTTGCGTACGAGTTTTTTGTTTGCTGGAAGATTTCTGTAGCAATGGTTTACTTCCGCAGGAGAAGAACTTGAGACCATAACTTTGGAAGGCCATTCAATGCTGCACAAAACATTAAACGACTTGCAGCGAGGCATCGAATACGAAATAAGAGTGGCTGGTCGTAACCACATAAATTATGGTCAAGAGGCTGTCAAATATTATATTACTCCAGAGGCTGCTCCTTCAGGACCTCCCACCAATATTACTTACAGGTTTGTGGATTTAGCTTCTGTAAGCAAATCTTCAGTATTTTACTAGCTTTTAACCCTTAAACTGTCCAAACATAGATCTACGTTTGGACAGTTAAAGGGCTAATATATGTGGATACAGATGTTTGTTGCTTTATGATGGTTCCACTTATGGTATTTTCACTTCACGATGGTGTGATAGCAGTGCTGTACAGTACTGTACATTTATTGATGGGATAAATTTATATTCATTTATTTGCTTTTTAATACTATTTAGTTACAGTAGTTATTTGTTAATTTACTCATTCAGTGACAGTAGTTATTTATTTATTATATCATTCGACTTACAATATTTTCAACATGTGTTGGGTTTGTTGGAACGTAACCGTGATATTTTCAACTTTTGATGTTTTTTTTTGGAACGTAACCGTGATATTTTCAACTTTTGATGTTTTTTTTTGGAACGTAACCGTGATATTTTCAACTTTTGATGTTTTTTTTTGGAACGTAACCGTGATATTTTCAACTTTTGATGTTTTTTTTTGGAACGTAACCGTGATATTTTCAACTTATGATGGGTTTGTTGGAACGTAACCCTGATATTTTCAACTTTTGATGGGTTTGTTGGAACGTAACCCTGATATTTTCAACTTTTGATGGGTTTGTTGGAACGTAACCCTGATATTTTCAACTTATGATGGGTTTGTTGGAACGTAACCCTGATATTTTCAACTTTTGATGTTTTTTTTGGAACGTAACCCTGATATTTTCAACTTTTGATGGGTTTGTTGGAACGTAACCCTGATATTTTCAACTTATGATGGGTTTGTTGGAACGTAACCCTGATATTTTCAACTTATGATGGGTTTGTTGGAACGTAACCCTGATATTTTCAACTTTTGATGGGTTTGTTGGAACGTAACCCTGATATTTTCAACTTTTGATGGGTTTGTTGGAACGTAACCCTGATATTTTCAACTTATGATGGGTTTGTTGGAACGTAACCCTGATATTTTCAACTTATGATGGGTTTGTTGGAACGTAACCCTGATATTTTCAACTTATGATGGGTTTGTTGGAACGTAACCCTGATATTTTCAACTTTTGATGGGTTTGTTGGAACGTAACCCTGATATTTTCAACTTTTGATGGGTTTGTTGGAATTTAACCCCCAATTAAATCAACAAGCACCTAGAAATAAATACATCTAATTATAGAGATCTGTTTATGTGTTATATTTTTGTGGTATTGGTACAAATCTAGGAATAAAAATAGAAAATATTAACCTTTAATATTCTTATATGTACGATCATTGATTGCAATGTCTGAATAATTTACTGGCCAGGGTAAAAAATATTGAAAATTGCCAAGAAAGACAGGAAAATCTATACACTGAAGGTGAGGCATTGCTGATAGTACGTAAGGGTGAAGTCGTTATCTAAACTGTGATGAATTAGACATCTACACAACATCTGGGTTTTGTTCAAAGTTAAAAGTTTTAAAGAGGACACTGTACCTCTATATCCAAGAAATATCTGATCATTTAGGTTGTTGGGCTGTACACTAGCAGGTTAGTTTAGGTTAAGAGTCATCACAAAACATTACATTTCTTTCACACAGTTGAGTTACTTAGCTGTTTTAATTTTTAAGGTTAAAATAAGATAAATATTACAAGGACCTCATTGGCAATGAGTCACTTTGTCTGGCGTTTTTTGGTTATCCTAGGTAATTTATACTTGTATGATAATTGTATATATGTGTATCTGTGCCTAAATAAATTTACTTCCTGACGTGGGTGCAAGCTGTATGATGACCCGCAGCTGGAGCTTTCAGAAGTCATCTGACTGAGGCCTTCCGCCGGCTTACCCCTCCACAGTACCTGCACTCTGAAGGAGGGGTTAGGGATATTTTCTGTTTAGAGTGATATCTAAGCTGTCATATCTGTGTACCTATGGCAAGACTTTCTTAGCATGAACGATGGTGGAAGTGTTTCTTTTCCGGGTCACTCTGCCTGAGTGGGACACAGCCAGTGTGTTAAAAAAAAAAAAAAAATTCTTGTAGACTCTCAGCAGTTGCTTGATTAACCAGGCACTCTTAAGTTTCGTCTTCCAAGTAATTTCTTTCACCCTTTTCTTCTAGCCAGAAGCACCATCGTCAAGTCGAAATATCACAAGTTGAGCTGTCATAAAGTGAGGAGCATCTGTACTCATTACATTTGCCAATTTTAATATTTGGTTAATCTGTCCCTAATTCTTGGTTTATGTTTTCACAGATATCAAACTCCAGGGACGATTGTGTTCACCTGGGACCAGCCAGCACCCAATGAGAGAAATGGTGTCATTATCCTTTATGAGTTACAGTTCAGCAAGAATGTCATCCTCAACAACGATTTCAAACATGATAAAAATGTCACTGATAGTAATCGCATTGTTTTTAATGGTTTAGAAGAAAATATGGATTATACATTTAAGGTGAGGCATTGCTCATTATTCTTTCTTAATTGTTATTTTTTTAACACTGGACATCTCCCACCAAAAAAGGTGACCTAAAAAAGAAGAAATGTAAAGTTTTTCTTCTATTTACATTTAGTAATATATACGGGAGAAGAGGTTACTAGCCCCTTGCTCCCGGCATTTTAGTTGCCTCTTACGACACGCATGGCTTACAGAGGAAGAATTCTTCTCCACTTCCTCATGGGGTTGCTCATTTATAGTCGTCAAAATTTTCTTGTTTTTCAAATAGAGAATTGACATTCTTCAAAAAGACAAAATTAGTTTTTAAAATTTTTGTTTTGGATCTTCTTATTGAATAATAATAATAATTTATTTTTTTTATTAACACACTGGCCGTTTCCCACCAAGGCAGGGTGGCCCTAAAAAGAAAAACTTTCACCATCATTTACTCCATCACTGTCTTGCCACAAGAGAGCTTACACCAGTTATAAAGCTTTAACATTAACACCCCTCCTTCAGAGGGGTGTTAATGTTAATCTCCAGGATTCAAGTCCGGCCTGCCGGTTTCCCCGAATCCCTTCATAAATGTTACCATGCTCACACTCCAACAGCACGTCAAGTATTAAAAAACATCTGTCTCCATTCACTCCTATTAAATATGCTCATGCATGCTTGCTGGAGGTCCAAGCCCCTCACACACAAAACCTTCACCCACTCCCTCCAACCTTTCCTAGGTGGACCTCTACCCTGCCTTCCCTCCACTACAGATTTATACACTCTCGAAGTCCTTCTGTTTTGTTCCATTCTCTCTACATGTCTGAACCACCTCAACAACCCGTCCTCAGCCCTCTGGACAACAGTTTTGGTAATCCCGCACCTCATCCTAATTTCCAAACTACGAATTCTCTGCATTATATTCACACCACACATTGCCCTCAGACATGACATCTTCACTGCCTCCAGTCTTCTCCTTGTTGCAATATTTACCACTCATGCTTCACACCCATATAAGAGTGTTAGTATAACTATACTCTCATACATTCCCCTTTTTGCCTCCACAGACTCCTAAGTGCACCACTCATCCTTTTCCCCTCATCAGTTCTGTGATTCACCTCATCTTTCATAGACCCATCTGCTGACACGTCCACTTCTAAATCTCTGAATATATTCACCTCCTCCACTCTCTCTCCCTCCAATCTGATATCCAATCTTTCATCACCTAATCTTTTTGTTATCCTCATCACCTTACTCTTTCCTATATTCACTCTTAATTTTCTTCTTTTACATACCCTACCAGACTCATCCATCAACCTCTGGAACTTCTCTTCAGAATCTCCCAAAAGCACAGTGTCATCAGCAAAGAGCAACTGTGACAACTCCCACTTTGTATTAGATTCTTTACCTTTTTATTTGTACAAGTACATGTGCAAAGTATATAGACCATAATGGACATCAGTGACATAGTACTGTATAGAAACCCGCTTGTTAGGCAGAGCATTTCAGGCAAATTAGATCAGTTTTGTTCTCAGGATGCAACCCACACTAATCAACTAACACCCAGGTACCTATTTTGCTGATAGGTGAGCATGGACAGTAGGTGTCTTATGGAAACATGTCCTAATGTTTCCAGCCATATTGGAGATCAACCCCCGGACCTCATTGTGTGAGCTAAGTGCGCTATCAGTCGAGCTATTTACTTACATGTGTTCAGTACAGTAATAATTACACTACTCATCGATGTATATGGAATGCATGTATTCAAGGTTATTGATACAAATAGATGCTGTTGTATTAATCTCAACATACACAGCATCAATCTACACTCAGAGTATGTTTTGCAACACAAGAGTGCTTAAGTACATATCTATGGTGAGTCCCAGGTAAACAGAAACTGGCCAGGGAGGTACTACCGTCCTACCAAGTGAGTCTCAGATGGAAACCTGTAATTGTTTTACATGATGGTAGGATTGCTGGTGTCTTTTTTTCTGTCTCAATAACATGCAAGATTTCAGATATGTCTTGCTACTTCTACTTACACTTAGGTCACACTACACATGCATATACAAGTACAAGTATATATACAGTGGACCCCCAGTTTACAATCAGCTCCCAATGCGACCAATTATGTAAGTGTATTTATGTAAGTGCGTTTGTATGTGTATGTTTGGGGGGTCTGAAATGGACTAATCTAATTCACAGTATTCCTTATGGGAACAAATTCGGTCAGTACTGGCACCTGAACATACTTCTGGAATGAAATAATATCGTAAACCGGGGGTCCACTGTATACACACACCTCTGGCTTTTCTTCTAATTTCTTACTTGTTCTTGTTCTTGTTGTTTATTTCTTCTTATCTCTATGGGGAAGTGGAACAGAATTCTTCCTCCGTAAGTCATGCGTGTTGTAAGAGGCAACTAACATGCCGGGAGCATGTTACTAAAGTTAAAAAGAGGAACTTTTGTTTTTCTTTTTGGGCCACCCCGCCTCAGCAGGATATTGCGAGTTTGTTGAAAGAAGATAGAAGAAATACTGTGTAGGAGTAGTAAGAGCTGGATTTGAATAGGACTGTCCTAGCATCAGTACTAGGATTATTGAAGCTTGGGTATCTTTGAGAGTATTTACATTGCTGTATGATGCTTAACCACTTTCATAAAACGACATACTTTAAAAGTTAACTTTTTTATTTTTCCACTTTTTAGCTGCCCCCTTGGACTGTACTGCCCAGGGCAGCCTTACCACTTGCCTCCTCCTATCTATGCAGCTGAGTTGATGTAATGGCATGTGGATGGGGGTTATCCTGGCTCTTTTCAGTCTGCAAAGATGTATTCTTCAAGTGATTTGTTGAAAAAGCACTGAAATAGGGAGAAATAATACTTGTGCAGAAAACAGAGAGTGATGGTGTTATGAAGTTAGTGGACCTCTAGGGAAGTAAGCATTTTCTAGGTGTTATGAAGTTAGCGGACCTCTAGGGAAAAAGCATTCTCTAGGTGTTATGAAGTTAGTGGACCTTTAGGAGATAAGCATTTGCTACGTGTTATGAAGTTAGTGGACCTCGAGGAGGTAAGCATTCTCTAGGGGTAAGCCTTAAACAAAATTATTAAAATAAAACCACCCAAAGGCCAGACTCATGAATAGGTCTAAACACTCTCTTATAGATAATGATGGGTGTTACTACCGTGCTGTCAGGTGAAGCTTTATGATTTAATGACTGCTGTTGTCTCAGAGGTTGTGGTAGGAGCCAAGTAAGAAAGAGTCTGGGTAATTATTGATACTTAATACTGATGTTGGTATGGGCCGCTGGGATGGTGGCAAGATGAGTTCCTATAAATATTGTGTACCAATGTTGTGTGGTATTAACCTAGATAATTGATACCGATATATTGGTTTAAAAAGACAAGTAAGCAGATACTATGACATATTTATTAGAAAACATTTTGGTGTAGGGACCAACCCACAAGGATCAGTTTTAGGTCCATTGTTGTTCATAATATACATTAATAATCCTGATGAGGGAATAACGAGTGATATGAATTGTATATATTGTATATATGAGGATGTTGTAGTTTGGAGTGCCATTTGAAATGTGATGTCTGCATGCATCTGGCAAGATGGCAATTGAACGAATGATGGTGAAGATGGTGGGAGATGACCTTTGTGTTACAAACATAAAGAAACATTCTTTTGTTTATTCTTACATTTTACATTATTACTATTATTCATAATACAGGTACGAGCATGGACTTCGAAAGGTCCTGGACCGTACAGTGAGACCTTGCACCTCCACACTGAGCCAGACCTTGTCCGTGCCCCCATGAACCTCCAAGGCCTCGCGACATCAGAATCGTCCATTGAAATCTGGTGGGAGCCAGTCCCTTCGCGTGGCAAAGTCATAGGATATCAGGTTTGTACCTTAGTGACTTTGGGTCTGTTACTGTAGTAGAACAAGGTTGTTAAGTAGCGTAAATGTCCGGATAATTTGTTATCTACAATAATTCACACTGCCTAAAATAATTTGTGATGCCTATAATAATTCATAGTACCTATAATAATTTGCAATAAATGATTTTCATAATTCATAATCCTATAATAATTTGTAATGGATGATTATAATATTTAGTAATAGCTGTCATAATTCATGTTGAATTATTTTTTTTACAAATTGACCATTTCCCACCGAGGCAGGGTGACCCAAAAAAGAAAAAATATCTGTAATAATTTAACAGAGTGATGAGATTCAAACTCATAGCTTGTGATCACTAGGATGTTGCGTTCTCTTAAAATCCTTTGTGGATTAGTGAACTTGGGCAATGATCTGGTAATCCCAGATCATCACTTAAGTTCCAATTATTGATTTAATATTTATGCCTTGATGTGTTGTTGAAGTGTGAGCAATGTAACATTTTTGAAAGTGTTGAGGGAAACCGGTTAGCCGGACTTGAGTCTTGGAGGTGGAAATTACAGTGCCTGCACTCTGAAGGACGAGTGAAGATATTGCAGTTCTGAGGGTCATCTGAATTGTGATGTCAGCACACTTCTGGGAAGACAGTAATTAAATGAATTATGGTGAATACGTTTCCTCTTTTTTTTGGGGGGGGATGGGGGGATCACCTTACTTCAGTGGGAGACGGCTGGTGTTTTAAACAAAATGTTGGTGACAGAAAGAGAGAATGTACATACCTATGTACAGTTCTCTATATTTTAACACTGACATTACAGTACATACTTATTTAAGTTTGCAAGTGAGGGGGAGGCACAGTGACCACCAACTCTTGGTCCTTCCTCTCAATTTTTGTGTGTATGATTTTTTTTTTTTTTTAACACCGGCCGTCTCCCACCAAAGCAGGGCGACCCGAAAAAAAAGAAAAAAAAAGTTTTTCCTTTTACATTTAGTAATCTATACAAGGTAAGGTGTTACTACCACCTTGCTCCTGGCATTTTAGTTGCCTCTTACGACACACGTGGCTTACAGACCCAGGCTTCATCTCTGTTTTGCCTAACTAGTCATAAGTTGGCCTGTGATACTCCAATACTGAACCTTTGTATTGTGCCAAAACAAAAGCATTCACATTGCTAAACTCACAAACTAGTATTTAGTCACTTAGCCATAATACCAACTTACCTCATAATTTGTAATATTTTAAATTTAAGATTTAATCTAAGTCTGCCCGAAATGCCTAGCCATGCTAGGTGTTCTAGTGGCATACTCTGTAATGCCTAGCCATGCTAGGTGTTCTAGTGGTACACTCTGTAATGCCTAGCCATGCTAGGTGTTCTAGTGGCATACTCTGTAATGCCTAGCCATGCTAGGTGTTCTAGTGGTACACTCTGTAATGCCTAGCCATGCTAGGTGTTCTAGTGGTACACTCTGTAATGCCTAGCCATGCTAGGTGTTCTAGTGGCATACTCTGTAATGCCTAGCCATGCTAGGTGTTCTAGTGGTACACTCTGTAATGCCTAGCCATGCTAGGTGTTCTAGTGGTACACACTGTAATGCCTAGCCATGCTAGGTGTTCTAGTGGTACACTCTGTAATTATTATTTCACTACATGTAAACCACACAATAACCAAATTTTGTGAACTCAGCATTGTAATCCTTATAGAGAATAAACTTTGAATTTGAATTTGAATTGAATTGTATGAAAATAATGTAGATAATTTTAATGAAAGACAATAATTCAGCTAAGAGTCTTTTGAGATGGAAAAATAAGTAAACTCTCGGAGACTATTGTATAAATTCAAAGGTTACTTAGGTTGGTTGAAGCAATAGAAAATAATTTATTTAAAGAAATGGGGCTGGGCCCGGCACCTTTTCTAGTGTCAGTTTTCACCATTTGAAATTAATTGTACATGACTCACAAAATTGTAACAAGACGATTACAAACAAACCAGGGAACAGGATGGGTTTGAACCCATGGCTAGTGAGTCGTAAAACTAACAGGCCAGTGCATTAACACACTTGCCACGGGTTCAGACCCTCGCCCATTCCCTGATTTGATTGTACGTATATAGTAACATTATCTTCTTTCATTTAATTTGCCAGTTTCAGAAATCTACCAGTGGTATGTTTTCTGTAAATTTGTAATAAATTTAAAATAAGTTCACAATATATGAACGAAAATTTCTTATTTTATTTTTTTGTTTTCTCCTGTAACACCAAAATAAAGTTGACTGATGGATTTATTTGATGCATTCCAGGTTTTCTACACAATGTCTCCAGGTCCTGATCTAGACTTGTGGGATCAAGTTAGCGTTCCTATAACACACTCAGCAGAGCTGCAGAACCTTGAGCGTCACGCCGAGTACGCCATTGCTGTCGCTGCAAGAACTGCTTCCGTATGTTTGCCAGTTATATATCCAGTTTGAAGAATTTATTTTTTTATTTATTTTTTTTTTTATCCTTCAGCTCATTACAAAATCCAGCCATATCTGAAGGATACTACCACCCCCCAGGATGCGACCCGTAACAGGTACCCACTTACCGCTAGGTGAACAGGGACAACAGCAGGTGTAAGGAAACGTGCTTGACATTTTTTACCCATGCAGGGCATCGAACCCCAGACACACAGTGTGTGAGCTGAGTGTGCTATAGAGAATAATATTTTTTATGTAGTACATGTGAGCCAAAGGTTTAAGGATGATTTTTAAATTTGTAACTAAATACAGGTGATGAATTTATTTTTTCCACTTTTTGTAAATTTTATGGAAATTATTATAATTAAATAAACTCTTAAAGATGGTCAAAATAGAGAAAGAATTTAATTTTTTGAGTTTCTGTCTCAGTGTGGGTTATTAAGCACGAACAAGCGTTTATTACAATTTCATTACTTATTACAAATGAATATACACAAATTAGACACATATGCAGCACTTGGGTATCTTTATTGTGGAAACGTTCCCCCACACATTGACTTCTTCAGTCCAATACAAAGAACAATAATTAAAGGTTAGAATGAGGTTGAGGTAATCAGTCCCTCAGCCTGGAGTTGATTCCAGGATGAGGGACTAATTACGTCAAACTCGACTCACGAAATCGTAATGACACGATTGCAAACAAACCATACCACGGGCGGGATTTGAACTCGCGGTCATTACGATTTCGTGAGTCGTGTTGACGGCAGTGAGGAGACTTGAGCTAGAGTTCATCACGGCCGGGCTAGCTGGAGATTCGTCTGTAAAAACTTGCATTTGTGGTCACAGTGGTGGCCTATGCTAACCTTCCTGTGGTGTAGAAATATACCTAGTTGAACGAATCTTATTGTGGCTAGCTGGCCCAGTGGCTAACGCGATGGTCTTAAGTTTCGAGACTCTCTGACCGCGGGTTCAAATCCCACCCGTGGTATGGTACGTCAAACTCTTTCTCATCTTCACCATTCTTTTTTGTATTGGACTGATGAAGCCACTGTGTGGCGAACCATTTTCACAATAAAGATACCCAAGTGTTGTACATGTGTCTAATTTATCAACTTGTCAGTTCTCTGGACCATTTATGTACATGAATATACATATATAAACAATTCCAGTATGTTTTATTTGCAGCAAAATACAGTGTATGAATACAGTACACTAAGATATATACTGGTATATACAGCCTCTCCTCACTTAATGACGGAGTTCCGTTCCTAAGATTACGTCGGTAAACAAATTCATTGCTAAGTGAGGATCATACTATAATGGTAGTGGGTTTGTGTCAGCCATGTTTGATATTTTTTTAATGTCACCTTTGCACCATTAGTAACATTTATGGCATATTTTTTAATGTTTATACAGTAGTATACTGTATATTGGATTAAAGAGAATAAAGGAAATCAGCTCTAATATACATTGGAAATATAAACACATATGCAGTATAATGTGATCCTTTATTGACAACGTTTCACCCACACAGTGGGCTTTTTCAAGTCACACACAGATCTACCCAGGTAGATCTGTGTGTGACTTGAAAAAGCCCACTGTGTGGGGGAAACGTTGTCAATAAAGGATCACATTATACTGCATATGTGTTTATATTTCCACTGTGTCGGTATTTGATACCATTTATTTCCATCTAATATACATTATTTAGGTATGCATACTGGTCAGGGAGCCCGTCGTAAGTCTGAGTCATCGGTAAATGAGTACGTCACTAAGTGAGGGTCTGAGTCATCGGTAAATGAGTACGTCACTAAGTGAGGAGAGGCTGTGTTAAGGAAATAATGAGTGCCTAATATTTATTTGTACAGTAATTCCTTGACTTACAGACACATTGAGGATCTTCTGTGTTGTGTATTTATATATATATATTTTTTTTTTATTAACACACTGGCCGATTCCCACCAAGGTAGGGTGGCCCAAAAAAGAAAAACTTTCACCATCATTCACTCCATCACTGTCTTGCCAGAGGTGTGCTTTACACTACAGTTTTTAAACTGCAACATTAACACCCCTCCTTCAGAGTGCAGGCACTGTACTTCCCATCTCCAGGACTCAAGTCCGGCCTGCCGGTTTCCCTGAACCCCTTCATAAATGTGTTGTATATATCATTATTATAACATTATTGCATATACAGTGGACCCCCGGTTAACGAACTTTTTTCATTCCAATAGTATGTTCAGGTGCCAGTACTGACCGAATTTTTTCCCATAAGGAATATTGTGAAGTAGATTAGTCCATTTCAGACCCCCAAACATACACGTACAAACGCACTTACATAAATACACTTACATAATTGGTCGCATTTGGAGGTGATCGTTAAGCGGGGGTCCACTGTATTGTTATAATATCATTATTACGTATACACAACACAGACGGTCCCCGATGTGTTCATAAGTTGAGGATTTCCTGTATATGTTATTAACCTGATATTCAACACTTTATTATAAAATCAAATTGACTGACAAATATTTTTAAGGGGTCACTCTAAACATCAGTGTGTTTACATAGGGCTTGGGCCGCCTCTCAACGTTGCTGCAAGTGCGTGTGAAACCAGTCGACGTGCCCATGCACCTGCGTGCTCACCACGTGACCACTCATTCCGCTAATCTCACTTGGGGTCCACCCATACAGCTGAACCCCATGCACTTCAAGGTGAGAGACACTACTTAGTTTTGTTTTATAGTCGTAGCTGTTGTCAGTTAATTTGGGGTGTACCAAAGTATCAGTATTGGTATCAGTGGGTATTGGCCAATTTTGATGGTACCAGTATTGGTATCAGTGGGTAATGACCAATTTTGGTGGTATCAGTATTGGTAACAGTTGGTATTGACCAGTTTCGATAAATTTTTGGTGGTGTTTCCTTGTCAAAGATAGATGGAGTTGTTTTCATATTCTTAGCAAACTCTGTTGAATGGACGAATTGAAGGAGGGGGCAGGGGGCAGCGGATGACCAGTAATGGCAGTTGTGGCAACTAGAGAAAAGATTCTTTTGCTGTTTTTTTTTTTATTTTTTATTAACACACTGGTCGATTCCCACCAAGGCAGGGTGGCCCGAAAAAGAAAAACTTTCACCTTCATTCACTCCATCACTGTCTTGCCAGAAGGGTGTTTTACACTACAGTTTTTAAACTGCAACATTAACACCCCTTGATGGAAATAAATGGTATAAAATACCAACACAGTGGAAATATAAACACACATGCAGTTTAATGTGATCCTTTATTGACAATGTTTTGCCCACACAGTGGGCTTTTTCAAGTCACAAACAGATCTGTTTGTGACTTGAAAAAGCCCACTGTGTGGGCGAAACGTTGTCAATAAAGGATCACATTAAACTGCATGTGTTTATATTTCCATTAACACCCGTCCTTCAGAGTGCAGGCACTGTACTTCCCATCTCCAGGAGTCAAGTCCGGCCTGCCGGTTTCCCTGAACCCCTTCATAAATGTTACTGTGCTCACACTCCAACAGCATGTCAAGTATTAAAAACCATTTGTCTCCATTCACTCCTATCAAACACGCTCACGCATGCCTGCTGGAAGTCCAAGCCCCTCGCACACAAAACCTCCTTTACCCCCTCCCTCCAACCTTTCCTAGGCCGACCCCTACCCCACCTTCCTTCCACTACAGACTGATACACTCTTGAAGTCATTCTATTTCGCTCCATTCTCTCTACATGTCCGAACCACCTCAGCAACCCTTCCTCAGCCCTCTGGACAACAGTTTTGGCAATCCCGCACCTCCTCCTAACTTCCAAACTACGAACTCTCTGCATTATATTCACACCACACATTGCCCTCAGACATGACATCTCCACTGCCTCCAGCCTTCTCCTCGCTGCAACATTCATCACCCATGCTTCACACCCATATAAGAGCATTGGTAAAACTATACTCTCATACATTCCCCTCTTTGCCTCCAAGGACAAAGTTCTTTGTCTCCACAGACTCCTAAGTGCACTGCTCACCCTTTTTCCCTCATCAATTCTATGATTCACCTCATCTTTCATAGATCCATCCGCTGTTATTGTTACAATAATGAACAATTCTGTGACCAGAGGAATTTGTCGATTGTTTCCAGATCTGTTGAACTTGTGGAGTTTCATATTTCTGAAGTTCTTTAGCCCTTAAACTGTCCAAACATAGATCTACATTCACGTGCATAACGCTCCGACATTGATTTTCCCCATTTGAAAGCATGTAAAAAAAAAATGTAGATCCACGTTCGGAGCCTGCCGCACATCAACGTATATCTACGTTTGGACAGTTTAAGGCTTAAATCGAAGGTTTATTGTAGTATTTGAATTTTTTTTGTACCACTTGGAGATTGAGAGATAATTAGGTTTGATCCTAGAAAGACGAGGGTAGTTCTGATTCCTTGGATCAAGAGTCCATTGCCAGCATCAAGCCACACCCTTGAAGGGTGAATGTTTTCTTTTTATGTCTGACTTTGTAATGTGTGGTTTCAGGTGACGTACAGCGCTGTGAAGGAGTTCGTGGATGCCCAGGGGGTCACCCAAGTTCAGAGAATCCCGACTGTTACTAATATTGTCCACCATCGAAAATATTGTTACATTATAGAGGATTTGAGGCCTTTCACGACCTACACTGTCAATGTTACCGCTGTGCCCCAGACTAACGAATACCGTCCACCAGCAAAAATTACTGTTACCACACAGATGGCAGGTAAATATGACGTGCCATTCACTTTCTCTTCAAAGTCAAGCTTATACTGTAGTACAGTACTTGATAATTATTAAATTGTGAATGTCCAAAAAAATATTTACACAATCGTCTTGATTAATGGTAAAATTGCATTTTGACTTTATATTAAATGAAAGATAGAAGTACTATTGCTACTTCTTATTTATATATTCACATTATCAAACGAGTTTTATTTTTAAAATGTACATAATTGTTTTAAAATTATAGAAAATTTATTTCATATGTTAGATAGGGGCTTGGACATCCACCATGTGTGTGTGTGTGTGTGTATGTGTATGTGTATGTGTGTGTGTGTGAGAGAGAGAGAGAGAGAGAGAGGATGAGAGAGAGCGCGCAAAAGCAAGCAAGCAAGCATGTTAGATAGGAGTTAATGGAGATAAGCGTATTTTTATGACGAAGTGCTGTTGGGGGGGATGAGCAAGCTAATATTTATGAAAGCCTTCAGGGAAACCAGCTAGCCAGACTTGAATCCTGGAGGTTGAAAGTATAGTGCCTGCACTCTGAAGGAGGGGTGCGTCTGTTGTTATTATTATTTATTTATTATTTACTGTCATTGTCAGTGAAAGTGCGAATGATGGTGAAAATATTTGTTTTTTGGGTCACCTTGCCTTGGTGGGAGACAACCAGCACATTGAAAAAAATACAGTAGGACCCCTGTATCTGTGGGGAATATGTTCCAAGGACCTGCCATGGATACGAAAACCGTGGATAGTAGCAAACCCTATATATAAATCCTGTACATATCTATTATAAAATTTAATTGATAAATTATGCACAATAAGTGGTGAATATTATCACTTTTTCACTAATGAGAAGCACTTCACAGCTTCTCTTAGGCTTTGAAGAACTCCCAGCTTCTCTACTTTTGCGCTTTGGGGTGTTAATGTTGCAGTTTAGGGGTATTAATGTTGCAGTTTAGGGGTGTTAATGTTGCAGTTTAGGGGTATTAATGTTGCAGTTTAGGGATGTTAATGTTGCAGTTTAGGGGTGTTAATGTTGAAGTTTAGGGGTGTTAATGTTGCAGTTTAAAAACTGTAGTGTAAAGCACCCTTCTGGCAAGACAGTGATGGAGTGAATGATGGTAAAAGTTTTTCTTTTTTGGGCCACCCTGCCTTGGTGGGAATCGGCCAGTGTGATAATAATAATAAATATTATACAAAATTAAGAAGTATTTTTGGGCCACAATAAACTGTGGATAACCAAAACCGTAGATACTGAATCAGTGGATATGGGGGTTCTACTGTATTATTCCTTAAAGGGAGATCTAGAGATATACTGTTGAAAGTCTAAGTCATCCCTTTTGAAAATTCTTTATATATTTCATGTAAATTTTTCTGTAACAGCTCCTCAGCCCATGGTTAAGCCAGACTTTTATGGAGTCAAAGGTGACCACGAGATAGCTATGATCCTGCCTCAGGCCTCGGAAGAATATGGGCCAATCGCATTTTACTACCTCATTGTTGTGCCGGAGGACAAGATGCACCCCTTCAAGAACCCCGACCAGTACCTCACAGACGATGTAAGTGTAAGTTCATTACATTTCTTATGGAGTAATGCGCCAAAGCAACGAACATTTTAGACAGTTCTCATGGGCTTTCATTTGTTTGCAATTAACTTGCGAAGGCTAAGGTTCGTGTAGCATAAGAAGCCTCTGCTGGGACATTGTCTTGTTCTAAATGCAACATTTTCAAGTCATGGAAAAATGTTCATGGTGCAACATTGCCCCAGTCAAAGTTTGTTCTGCTAAGAACTTGTTCTTTTTTCGTGTATTTTTGTCTTCACTCCTGTGGGCAATACGATTTTCAGACATTTAAGTTAGGACTCACGAAATCGTAATGACACAATTGCAAACAAACCACAGAACAGGTTTGTACCCACAGCAAGCGAGTTTTAGGTCTCGCTTGCCCTGGGTACAAACCCCATATGTTCCCTGATATAAGTTAGGGTCATTGCAAACTTAATTTTAAACTTTATGCCCAGTCTTGTGATATATATTTTGGAATAGAATTAGTGTTATAACTCTGAATGAATTTGTTTAAAATATTAACATCTCCTTGTATAAAATACAGTACCAGGCTGTAGTTGTTTACATTCAAAAAATTCTCCCCATAACCCATGCATGTCATAAAAGGCCTCTACAGTAATAGAGGATAGTAATCCCTTCTGTTTTAGACTGCTTGAAAGCTTAAGAAAAAAATGAAAACTGACGTGTTTGAATGTTAATGGATGTTGTATGGATACGAACAAATTTATTGCTAAAGTTATGAATGAGAAGAAAATGGATATTTTAGCACTAACTGAAACAAAGGTAAAAGATATGGGAGAATTAGTGGCAGGAGTAAACAAATAAACAAACTTTACATCTGTAAAGTGGAGTGTAGTTTATTGTACAGTTAGCATGATTGACATATATAAAATACTTTATAGAAAGTCCCTTATTATGCAAGACATTTTGGGCAGTCAGGTACATTGTGAGAATTAGAGCTGTGGAAGGTGTAGTGGAAATATTAAGTGATCGGATGTGGAAAACTAAAAGGGATTGAAAGTGTACGAACTCAAGAATTATGTGGGTTAGAATTAAGGTGGTATGCAGGAGGGGTCTGTGTTGGGACCCTTGTTATTCATAATCTACATAAACGACATAGATGAGGGAATAAATAGTGATATAAGCAAGTTTGCTGATGACACCAAAATAGACTGACAAATTCATTCTGATGAGGACATTAGAGCACTCCAGGAAGATTTAAATAGACTGATGCAGTGGTCAGAGAAGTGGCAGATGCAGTTTAATATAGACAAATGCAAAGTTCTAAACATTGGACAGGAAAATAACCATTCCACATATAAACTAAATAATGTAGATCTTAATATTACTGTTTGCAAAAAGGATTTGGGAGTTCTGGTTAGTAGTAATCTAAAACCAAGACAACAGTGCATTAGTGTTCGCAATAAAGCTAACAGAATTCTTGGCTTCATATCTAGAAGTATAAATAATAGAAGTCCTCAGGTTGTTCTTCAACTCTATATATCTTTGGTTAGGCCTCATTTAGACTATGCTGCTCAGTTCTGGTCACCGTATTACAGAATGGATATAAATGCTCTGGAAAACGTACAGAGGAGGATGACAAAGATGATCCCATGTATCAGAAATCTTCCCTATGAGGATAGACTGAGGCCCTGAATCTGCACTCTCTAGAAAGGCGTAGAATTAGGGGGGATATGATTAAGGAATAAATAAAGGGGATGTAAATAGCGTGCTAAAAATATCTAGCCAAGACAGGACTCGCAGCAGTAGTTTTAAGTTGGAAAAATTCAGATTTGGGAAGGATATAGGAAAGCATTGATTTGTTAGTAGAGTTGTGGATGAGTGGAACAAACTCCAGAGTACCGTCATAGAAAGAAATGTTATGTAGTTTTAAAAATAGGTTAGATAAATACATGTGTGGGTGTGAGTTGGACCTGACTAGCTTGTGTTACTAGGTCAGATGCCGTTCTCCTTCCTTAAGTGAATGTGGCCTAACCTGACTAGGTTGGGGCATTGGCTTAAGCCAGTGGGAGACTTGGACCTGCCTCGCATGGGCCAGTAGGCCTGCTGCACTGTTCCTTCTTTCTTATGTTCTTATGTAAGTGAATATTTGGAGGAGTTTTGAGCTATGTGTGAAAATTGTTGTGGGGGACGTAAATGTAAAGTGGATGAGACAGTTGTAGACAGTGTAGTAGGTATGTTTGGAGTGTCGGGTATATCAAAATGGGGACTCAATGAGTGTGTGTAGAGAGAAGGGTAATAGGTAAAACTTATTTTGAGGAAAAGAGCATAAATAAGTACAGGCCTACCTTGTTAATAAGGTGATCACTTTAGAATGCATTGCTAATATGGCGTTTTTCAATTGCATTCGTGATTCTGCTTTTCGGTGCTTGCTTTGCTCTTAAGATGGGGAGTCCCTGCTCTCTCTTCCTGCTCTGCAAAATGGTGATGGAGTGAATGATAGTAAAAGCGTTTCTTCTCTTTTTGGATCACCTTATCTAGTTGGGAGTCAAGTGTTAAACAAATGCATATAGTACGTAGAACCACCACTGTGAAAAATTAGTGAACTTCCAAGTGCTTTCGTGATTTCTCATCTTATCGAGGAACAGTTCCTTGATAATGCGAGAAATCACAAAAGCATTTGGAAGCTCACTATTTTTTTGACAGTGGTTGTTCTGTATATTGTGATGTCACCTGTTTACTGTGATCTCATTTCATATACAGTAGAACCTTGGTACTCGAACTTAAATCATTCCAGAAGGTTGTTCTAATGCTTATCCGTTCGAGTATCAAACGAATTCTTCCCAACCAATTTTCTTTTTGGTTGGCTGTTATCACTAATTTTCATAGGCCCCATGGTGACTTATACAAATAATATAAAAAAACACCAAAAAATGTGAAGAAACTCGAAATAGTTTACAGTGGCATTCTGGCAGGTCGTGTTTGTTTGGTCGAGTGCCGAGCTTTGTTTGAGTAGGAAGCTGTTCAAGTTCCGAGTTTCCACTGTACATAGTACAGAATACCCTAGGGCCCTACTTAACCCTTTGACTGTTTTGGTCATATATATACGTCTTATGAGCCACCGTGTTTGACGTATTTATACTCATAAATTCAAGTGGCTTCAAATCGAGCAGGAGAAAGCTGGTAGGCCCACAGGTGAGAGAATGGGTCTGTGTGGTCATTGTGCACCGCATAAAAAAAATCCTGCAGCACGCAGTGTATAATGAGAAAAAAAACTCCGACTTTTTTTTTTTTTTTAATTAAAATGCTGACTTTGTGGTCTATTGTCATATAGTATTTATTGTTGTATTCTCGTTTTCTTGGTCTCATTTGATAGAATGGAAAACATATTATAAAAATAGAGATGATATTGATTGGTTTTACTATGAAAAGAACCTGGAAATGGAGCTCAAAGTAGGTGAAATGTTTGATTTTTGTCAATGTTCAAAAGTAAACAAATGATGTCATTGTCCAATAAATGTCCAACTAGCCATTCTAATATGCAGTCATGAATGGGTTGATGTTATTTGTAGAATTATTACAATATTGCAGTAGTCTGCATAACAGTAAATCTTCTATTTTTTGTTTGAATAAAAATTCAAAATAGAAAGCAAGAGTAATATCAGAGGTGCCTGGAGATGTGACTGATGAACAAAGAAAATGTTATTTTAGAGCCAGGAATGTCTGCATTGTTCATTCTGGACCCTATTTTGAAATTGTCATATTTTTTAATTTTTGTGAAATTGGCCAAATTGCAAATTTCTGGCCACATTATTGGGTAGTTAAAATGGGTAAATGGGCAGTTTCTTGTACTCAATCGATAGAAAAAATGGAGTTCTAAAGAAATAGCTATGAGTTTGGTCGACTGGAACAATGTAATTAGCCGAAAATAGGGCTCAAAGTGGGGGAAATTGCCGATTCGTAATATCACCGAGGTTGCTAACTTTGCGAGAGCGTAATTTCGTCAGTTTTCCATCAAATTTTGTTCTTTTGGTGTCATTACAATCAGGAAAAGATTCTCTATCATTTCCTAATTTTTTTTTATTTTGCAACACCAGGAGACACCTCAGGATTTGGGGTTGCAACAGTCAAGGGGTTAATCATAATCCAGTATAGGTAAGGGGCAGTTAGGGTTGCAGAGGGTGGAAGGGTCTGTACTTAACACTAAGTAGTTGCTTAGTATGGATGTGCTCTGTGATGAGGTGGTAGAAAGGATGCATGTGTGAGAAAAATGTCTTAGTGGGCAAGAGGTGTTTGTAAAGAGTGTGTATAGGTGTGGGTGGGGATGTGAGGAAGGGGCACTGGAAAGTGTCAGGAAAGGGGAGAGGGTGGCTGGAGTGTGGGATGTGTGTAGGCTAAGACGCTCTTTGCTTTGCAATAGTTTGACTTACAATATTTTGAGTTTACAATGGTGCTATTGCACCATCATAAAGCAATGTACAGTTCTGTATGTTTATTGATAGAATAAACTTGTTTTCATTTATTTACTTTTCAGTACTGGTATATGCAGTAATTATTAGTTTATTTACTTTTTCACTGACCGTAGTTATTTACTACTTATTTATCGTATCGTATTCATATTTGATTTACGATATTTTCAACTTACGACGGGTTCATCGGAGTGTAACCCCATCGTAAGTCAAGGATCACCCGTCAGTACGGGGAAAAGACTACATCAGTGAGGAAAGTTTTGTGTTAGGTTGAAGCAGGAGTAGATGAGACCAGTTTTGAGGTGAAACTTATTGCCTGACTTGTCAACCAGGCTGTTGCTACTAGCACCCCACAGGTGTACTTATACATTGATTGATAAGGCATATGCATCAGGTAGTGGTCCAGTTGAAGACAGATGCCAGAAGTGAGAATTAACTGCTTGTTTAGTATATCTAAATGATTAATGTGTGTTTGTGAAAGAAGGAACTAGTAGTTTCTTGAGAGGGATAAGGGAGAATGATTAACTTGTACATAAACAAATTTGTTAGGTACTGTAAATGTGTACCAGATAGTGGTACACAGTGATCATAGTAGAATAAAAGCATATTTAGAAAGGAATAAAGGATGTCTGTGGCCTAAATGTTTACATTAAATAATGTAAATGGGCAATGTTTGATGGGTTGGTAAAAATTGCACTTGACAAAATGGACTGGCAACTTTGTGACAAGTTTTGCAATTGTCTGGAATTGTTGGTAACTTTTTTTGTTATTGTTATACTGCACTTACCAAAAAAAAAAATGTCAAACTCATATGGGTCGTACAATACTAGTAAGGTGCTGAAAATTGTAAGTACCTTAGCTTTTATAAGTGGTAGTGAAGCCTAGGGTATGGTGCATTATGATGACTTTGTGTGTGTGTACATGTTTTGGTACATGTGTGCATGAGGGCGTACATGTAGATAGATGTTTGGTGCGGGTACAAGTGAAAAAAATAATGATCATAATTTGAAGTGGGAGTTAGTACAGTTTTGTTTACATTGATGTTGTATTATTGAGACATTCATTATAGCCACAAAGGCTGGTAAAAAAAAATATTTTGAAGGGTAGAAAAAACTGAAATTCAATATTTGCAATAGAAAATAACAGTGTAATGTACAGGTATGCATAGTGATGTATAGGGCATATAAGAGTAGTCTCTAGGATTTGATGTGCTGTTGGAGTATGAACAAGGCAACATCCTTGAAGCAAGTAAGTACCTACTTATAAGAGGTTAGTAGTAAAGTACTAGTGCTCCTCAAGTTACGATGGAGTTATGTTCCGACAAACCCAACGTAAGTCGAAAATATCGTGTCGAATATGAATATGATAAGATGAATAAATAAGCAAAGAAATGCTGGCACTGAATACTTAAATAAACAAATAATTACTGTAACTAATGAAATACCAATATTGAAAGGTAAATAAAAGGATACAAGTTAGGGACTTATTGACTTCATGCTGGATAATTATCTCAAGTTGCATCTCCATAGTAATTGCTTTTGCAGCATCATAAGTTGAACAATTACAAGTTGAAGCATTGGAAGTCGAGGAGCGCCTATACTTACATTGTAAGTCTTGTGATCAGTAGTGATCAGTATGGATCAGTAGTGATCAGTATGAATCAGTATTGATCAGTATGGACCAGTAGTGATCAGTATTGATCAGTAGTGATCAGTATTGATCAGTAGTGATCAGTATTGATCAGTATTGGATCACAATGTTATGTTCTTCTGGAAAGGCAGGTAAAGAAAGAATAATTGCCAGTTTATTTTTTTGTGGGGAATGGCTGAAGAATTCAAAATATATACATCCTGTATACGTACTACGTATAGGTATTACCAGCCCTATGTCGACATATTTAATGTACTCCATGAGACACCCCTGGACTTGTAGTCGAGTTGTAAATATTTTGTTACAAATTCCAAAATATACACTGTAGAATAAGTAGCAATGCACTAGAGGTTTAATTCCAATTTATACCCAAGTGAAATATAGTTTTTGCATTTTATTCTATAGTATTTTATTCTTATTAAAGAGGGAGAGAGAGGAGGGAGAGGGAGAGAGAGGGAGAGTGCCGCACACACGTTCAGAACAAGAACGAAGCAAGAGGAGACTAGCGACGACAAGCTCTTTATTTACCATAAAGGTATTTAATTTGGTGTTGATATGTTACAACTGCACTGTATTCTTTATCTGAAATAATGTTCAACGTATTTAAAAACATACAAGACTTACAACGATAATGAATACTATTGCTTGCACACTTAAACACTCACTGATCAACATTCAGTAGAAATATTGGCAGATTTTTAATGATAAGGGGCTCACAAAAAATTCCCCAAAAGTCAGCTAGGCCTAAGAGCAAAGCTACACACAACACCGATAAAGAGGACAATGTATACACCTCGACTTATGGTCCAGGTTGGTAGGTTACTGTATATATTTGAACTCTGGTCATTTCCCACAGTGTATTTCCCATATGCTCCTTCTCCTCCTCCTCCCCCCCTCAAAAAAAGAAAAATCGTGTACTTTTCTAATGGAGCATTGGCATCATGGAAAATTTTTGACCCACAGAGGCTCCAATATTCTCACTCTATTTTTAAAACAGTACCAATACAGTATATTACTGTAAATGAATCAGGGAATGTGTAAGGCTTGAACCCATAAATAACAAAAAAAGGCACAATACCGTGACTGGAACGATACACAAATCGCACATAGAAGAGAGGAGCTTACGACGACGTTTCGGTCCGACTTGGACCGAAATGTCGTCGTAAGCTCCTCTCTTCTATGTGCAGGTTATTTGTGTATAGCTTGAACCCATGGTAAGATAGCCCTAAAATTCACAGGCCAGTGCATTAACCACTTGACCTGTGAGTTTTAAGATTCGCTTGCCTTTGGTCCAAGTCCCACCCATTCTATGGTTTGTTTACTATCGTGTTATTACGATTTTGAATTGTACTTCTGTACTTCCTGACCTCCAGAACTGAAGTTTGTCTAGCTAGTTTCCCAGAACGCCACAAGTTCAATTCCCGCCAATGGTGTGGTTTGTTTACAATTGTGTCATTACAATTTCATAAGTCATGAAATATTTGTGTGTTGTTAATGCTTCTTATATCATTATTCCTTGCTAATGCCTATATGAAAATGGCTTAGAATTCTGCCCCATTAGACTATGTCTAGTTCTTAAGTAGTCTTTAAGCATTAAGATTAGTTTACTCGAAATACATTGTACACTGCAGGTGCTCCTTGACTTAGAATACAATGCAACAATATAATTTTATTTCTTTGCAAAGGTTACATTGTGTGATTTACATTTTACAAAATGTAAAATACAAAGAAAGCCACTAACATGCCTGGGCATTTCAGGCAGACAATGGGTTACGTTCCGTCATACCCATCATAAGTCGAAAATATCGTAAGTTGAATATGAATATATGCTAAGTAAATAAATAACTACTGTCACTAAATAAGTAAATAAACAATTATTGTAACTTAGTAAATATCAGTATTGAAAAGTAAATAAATATAAGTTAGTGACCTGGTACCTTCGTGCTGGGTAATTATCTCAAGGTTTCATCCCCAAAGAAATTTCTTTTGCACCATCGTTAAGTTGAAATATCACAGATCGAGAAGCACCTGTAGTGGCTTTCTTTTGTGCCAAACAATGTTGCATTACATGTGTAAATTGTATTATCTTTTTGTTTTTTCAACGAATCGACCGCATCCCACTAAGGTGGGGTGACCTACAAAGAAAAACCAAAAGTTTTTCTTTTAAAATCTAGTAATTTATGCAGGAGATGAAGTTAATTATCTTTGTACTGTATAAAAATTAAAAATTTTAATTTTAATTTTTGTTAGTAAAATGACCAGAAGAGAGTCAGAAGTCAAAGATTTATTTCCTCTTGTACAGCAGTAACCTGAACCTGACCTGCTGTATAAGCCGGGCTCTCCTGTACACAGTAGCCCGGAACCTAATTTGCTGTATAAGTGGGGCTCTAGTGTAGCCTGGAACTTAACCTGCTGTTCAAGCGGGCCTCTCCTGTACAGCAGTAGCCTGGAGCCTAACCTGCTGTATAAGCAGGGCCCTCCTGTATAGCGGTAGCCCAGAACCTAACCTGTTGTGTAAGTAGGGCCCTCCTTTATAGCAATAGCCTGGAACCTAACCTGCTTTATAAGCAGGGCCCTTCTGTATAACAGTAGCCCAGAACCTAACCTGTTGTATAAGTAGGGCCCTCCAGTACAGCAGTACTCCGGAACCTAACCTGCTGTATAAGCAGGGCCCTCCTGTATAGCGGTAGCCCAGAACCTAACCTGTTGTGTAAGTAGGGCCCTCCTTTATAGCAATAGCCTGGAACCTAACCTGCTTTATAAGCAGGGCCCTTCTGTATAACAGTAGCCCAGAACCTAACCTGTTGTATAAGCAGGGCCCTCCTGTATAGCGGTAGCCCAGAACCTAACCTGTTGTGTAAGTAGGGCCCTCCTTTATAGCAATAGCCTGGAACCTAACCTGCTTTATAAGCAGGGCCCTTCTGTATAACAGTAGCCCAGAACCTAACCTGTTGTATAAGTAGGGCCCTCCAGTACAGCAGTACTCCGGAACCTAACCTGCTGTATAAGCAGGGTCCTCCTGTACGACAGTAGCCCAGAACTTAACCTACTGTTTAAGTGGGGCCCTACCGTAGCCCGGAACCTAACCTGCTGTCTAAGTGGGACCAGCCTGTAATAATTATTATAGTGCAAATAATTTAGGATAACCAAGAAAAGTCAAAGTGAATTACTGTACTTCCATTGTTCTGGGATATGGTATAAACCATAATAATAATATCTATTTTGACATGATACGTGGTTGTACAAATGAATATAATAGTTGGGTGTACATGCCAAAAGCCTCTTGTGTGCCAAGCATTTCAGGCAAACTTAAAATTAACTTATGATTGATAAGGCAATAACAGATTATGTATATGATCATTAGATGAGTTACAGTGAGTACGAGATGCCCAAAAATTGGTTTAAAAAACACGTGGACAGACACTAGAACGTATTTATTAAATGAAGCGATTGAGGTCCCACGACTGAAATGTTTTTCTAATAAATGTGTCCTAGTGTTTGCTTGCCTGCCTTTTTAGACTGGCTCGGGGATTTAATTTTCATTTGTGACACCTTGGTCATCGATTTTTTCTGAATACTGTTTTATTTTGACTTCTGGCAAGGCAGCAGTGGAGTGAATGATGGTGAATGTGTGTCCTCTCTCTCTGGAGTTGCCCGTACCTCTCTGGTAAATGACGGCCGTTAAGAAAATCAATTAGACCCAAATATCTCGGACTTCTTCATTTTTAACCTGACGTATAGTACAGGTACTAGTTATGGTATTCACAGGGAAGCACTAAACCCATAAGGGTTGCACAGTGGGGGAAAGGAAATAACCGTATCTGAGCCAGGGATGGGGTTCAGCTCCAGTTCCTTCCATCAAGAGCCCTTTATTGACATCAGGAATTTTTAAAGGAGTTCATGGAAAGATGACCCCTCAAGGGAGGTCCCTTGATGCTGGTGAGGGGCTCTTGATCTAGGGAATAGGATCTGTGCTCCAGTTCCCTGAATTAAGCCTCAATACCTTCCATCCTCTCCTGCCCACAGGTGCTGTATAATCCCTACGGGTTTAGCACTCCCCGTGATTATATTAATAATAATGGAAAGATAAACAGCATCTCTTAACTGAGAATTATCATTATTATTATTATTATATTGATGGGGTTGTACAGCACCTGGGCATTGGGAAGCAATCAGGTTTGATTAGAGGAAGAGGAGCTACAATAACTTATATCAAGATCCCTTCACTCTCATCAAGATCCCTTCACTGTCATCAAGATTCCTTCATGTTAAGTAAAAGGACACAAGTGCAACTACTGCAACATTTTATTGTTGCAACGTTTCACTCTCCAGGAGCTTTGTCAAGCCATTACAGACAATACATGGACACAGAAGGTATATATAGGCTTAGAGTGAGGTGTAAGGCACAGTATAATCATTGTAGAAATAGTAGTTGTGATACTAGTGGTAGTAGTAGTAGCAATAATACATGTGGTTATTAGAGCTTGTTGCATGGGTAGCATTAAAATAGGTTGGGCAAATATTTTTGTTAGTGGTTTGGGTTTGAGGCGGCCAGTTGCAGTGTTCCTCTTCTCTTGTAATGGCAGGGTTTATTATTTTGAGAAGGATTCCTGCTAATATTTCAGTAATGATGAAGCTAGTTTTATTTTGTGTTAGAAACGGTGATTAATGATGATTCAAGGCATTTACGTCTGTGGAAATTAGGTTCTTTAATCACAAGTTGAGTGTTGAATTTAATTGGGAAATTGGCGGAATTCTGGTGTTTTACGCAGGCGTTGTTCAAATTATTGTTCCTAAATAAATTAATGTGTTCACTGAGATGTGTTTCAAGGTTCTTTGCTAGTTTCACTTATATATATTCTGACACAGCCTCCACAAGGTATAGTGTAAACCCCTGCATTGACTGGTTCGTGGTGCTTCAGTATTGTCTTAGCTGGATCTTTTATGGAAGTGCTGGTTGCAATGGCGACTGTAGTGCTAGCTTCAACATTCAATGCAACCTGGCTGTTGGGAAGGATTATAACTTGTTAGGAGTGGTGTTAGTGCATGGAGAAGGATCTGAAGGACTCTTTTCTTGCAGTCTTTGATGAAAAAGGAAGGAAAATATAGATCAGTGAAGATTTGGTGTATGTACACACTCTCCTCATCAAGAAACTCTGGACTACAAATTCGGTATACAGTTGAACTGGCTATCCAGTTTACATTGGGAGAGTCCAATGACAAGTTACCTTTTCTAGATGTCCTTATTCACAAATCAGATAATACACTAAGGTTTCAAGAAGACTACAAACAAAAAACAATCTCACATGCTTCTATCCCAGTCAAGACAGTAAGACCAAAAGAAGCATCATCATCCGATTTTTCCTGAGAACATACCAAATTTGTAGTCCAGAGTTTCTCGACAAGGTGAAATAGCAAGAAACCTTGAAACACGTCTCAATGAACACATTAATGCATGTAAGAACAATAACTTGAACAATGCCTGCGTAAAACACCAGAGTTCCGCCAACCACCTCGTGAAATTCAACAATGCCACACTAGTGATTAAAGAGCCTAATTTCCACAGACGTCAATGCCTTGAATCATCATTAATCACCGTTTCTAACACAAAATAAAGCTAGCTTCATCATTACTTAAATATTAGCAGGAATCCTCAAAATAATAAACCCTGCCATTACATAGTTGCTGCTGCTGATACTATGTAAGAAGACAAGAGAAGAGGAACACTGCAACTGGCCGCCTCAAACCCAACCCACTAACAAAAATATTTGCCCAACCTATTTTAATGCTACCCAAGCAATAAACTCTAATAACCACATGTATTATTGCTGCTACTACTACTACTACTAGTAGTATTATTGCTACTACTACTACTAGTAGTATTATTGCTACTACTACTACTACTACTAGTAGTATTATTGCTGCTACTACTACTACTAGTAGTATTATTGCTACTACTACTAGTAGTATTATTGCTACTACTACTACTAGTAGTATTATTGCTACTACTACTACTTCTATAATGATTATATTGTGTCTTACACCTCACTCTAATTCTTGTACAGTACGTATATACCCTCTGTGTCCATGTATTGTTTGTAATGGCTTGACAAAGCTCCTGGAGAAGAAAACGTTGCCGCAAAATGTTGCAGTAGTTGCAAGATCCCTTCACTATCATCCAGATCCCTTCACTATCATCCAGATCCCTTCACTATCATCCAGATCCCTTCACTATCATCCAGATCCCTTCACTATCATCCAGATCCCTTCACTATCATCCAGATCCCTTCACTATCATCCAGATCCCTTCACTATCATCCAGATCCCTTCACTATCATCCAGATCCCTTCACTATCATCCAGATCCCTTCACTATCATCCAGATCCTCACTTCCATCCTTATCATCCAGATCCCTTCACTATCATCCAGATCCCTTCACTATCATCCAGATCCCTTCACTATCATCCAGATCCCTTCACTATCATCCAGATCCCTTCACTATCATCCAGATCCCTTCACTATCATCCAGATCCCTTCACTATCATCCAGATCCCTTCACTATCATCCAGATCCCTTCGCTATCATCCAGATCCCTTCGCTATCATCAAGATCCCTTCACTATCATCAAGATCCCTTCACTATCATCCAGATCCCTTCACTATCATCTAGATCCCTTCACTATCATCCAGATCCCTTCACTATCATCAAGATCCCTTCACTATCATCAAGATCCCTTCACTATCATCAAGATCCCTTCACTATCATCAAGATCCCTTCACTATTCAGGTCACTTGTTCTATCTAGGCTGGAATATTGCTGCACTCTAACAGCACCTTTCAAGGCAGGTGAAATTGCCGACCTAGAAAATGTACAGAGAACTTTCACGGCGCGCATAACGAAGATAAAACACCTCAATTACTGGGAGCGCTTGAGGTTTCTAAACCTGTATTCCCTGGAACGCAGGAGGGAGAGATACATGATTATATACACCTGGAAAATCCTAGAGGGACTAGTACCGAACTTGCACACGAAAATCACTCACTACGAAAGCAAAAGACTTGGCAGACGATGCACCATCCCCCCAATGAAAAGCAGGGGTGTCACTAGCACGTTAAGAGACCATACAATAAGTGTCAGGGGCCCGAGACTGTTCAACTGCCTCCCAGCACACATAAGGGGGATTACCAACAGACCCCTGGCAGTCTTCAAGCTGGCACTGGACAAGCACCTAAAGTCGGTTCCTGACCAGCCGGGCTGTGGCTCGTACGTTGGTTTGCGTGCAGCCAGCAGCAACAGCCTGGTTGATCAGGCGCTGATCCACCAGGAGGCCTGGTCACAGACCGGGCCGTGGGGGCGTTGACCCCCGGAACTCTCTCCAGGTAAACTCCAGGTAAACTATCATCAAAATCCCTTCACTATCATCAAGATCCTTTCACTATCATCAAAATCCCTTCACTATCATCAAGATCCCTTCACTATCATCAAAATCCCTTCACTATCATCAAGATCCCTTCACTATCATCAAAATCCCTTCACTATCATCAAGATCCTTTCACTATCATCAAAATCCCTTCACTATCATCAAGATCCCTTCACTATCATCAAGATCCTTTCACTATCATCAAGATCCCTTCACTATCATCAAGATCCCTCACTATCATCAAGATCCCTTCACTATCATCAAGATCCCTTCACTATCATCAAGATCCCTTCACTATCATCAAGATCCCTTCACTATCATCAAGATCCCTTCACTATCATCAAGATCCCTTCACTATCATCAAGATCCCTTCACTATCATCAAGATCCCTTCACTATCATCAAGATCCCTTCACTATCATCAAGATAACTTTCTAAAGGAACAGGTGGGTCATAGTGAACCAACAGATGGAACAGGTGGGTCACAGTGAACCAACAGAAGGAACAGGTGGGTCACAGTGAGCCAACAGAAGGAACAGGTGGGTCACAGTGAGCCAACAGAAGGAACAGGTGGGTCACAGTGAGCCAACAGAAGGAACAGGTGGGTCACAGTGAGCCAACAGAAGGAACAGGTGGGTCACAGTGAGCCAACAGAAGGAACAGGTGGGTCACAGTGAGCCAACAGAAGGAACAGGTGGGTCACAGTGAGCCAACAGAAGGAACAGGTGGGTCACAGTGAGCCAACAGAAGGAACAGGTGGGTCACAGTGAGCCAACAGAAGGAACAGGTGGGTCACAGTGAACCAACAGAAGGAACAGGTGGGTCACAGTGAACCAACAGAAGGAACAGGTGGGTCACAGTGAACCAACAGAAGGAACAGGTGGGTCACAGTGAGCCAACAGAAGGAACAGGTGGGTCACAGTGAGCCAACAAGAGGAACAGATGGATCACAGTGAATCAACAGGAGGGACAGGTAGGGCATATTTCTACCAGTAAGAGGCCACAGGTCACAACAGGTGATGAACTGTCATAAACAGTTGATGGTTTGGCCAGCACATCAAATGTATAGTTAAGGTGAGAGGAAGCAAATGTGACAGCAGTTGCAGCAGCTTGGGAAGCACCAGTTACTGGGCGAACCAACCAGGACCGAAGATGGGACAGTGTCCCGGACAGCCATTGTGGACCACTGCTGGGCCATCAGGTATGTGGGATATTTATCAACCAGTTCTGTGGTGTGAAGGAGTTACATCTGAATCCTAGTATTCTGTGAGGTCAGAGGCAACTAGTAACACCAGTGTCTGGTGTCAGGGGCCACAGGAGTGTCTCGTGTCAGGGGCCACAGGAGTGTCTCGTGTCAGGGGCCACAGGAGTGTCTCGTGTCAGGGGCCACAGGAGTGTCTCGTGTCAGGGGCCACAGTAGTGTCTCGTGTCAGGGGCCACAGAAGTCTTATGCCAGGGCCTTATGAATTTTATGTTGGGATAAAGGAGGGTCTTGTGTCAGAGGCGACTAGAGAATCTTATGCTAGGGGGAAAGGAAGAGTTTTGGTAGGGGCCACAGGAGAGTCTTAGTGCTAGGGGTCACTGGAGAGTTATGCTTGGGGCCACAGGAGAGTTGTGCTAGAGCCCACAGGACAGTCTTAATGCTAGGAGTCATGGGAGAGTAATAGCTAAGTTTTAAGGGAGACACAACTGGCATTGTTAATTGCTGGCAGAAGCAAATGCCTATTTCTGGCTGGTTTATTATCACATCTTTCCACAAAATTTCCTACCATGTGTGTCATAGTGCCACTATTGACTGGGGAAAAGCTCTACCCAACTAGCAGAGTGTGAAGAGGCTGACACTCGATTTCACTGGTCACTTGTGGGAGGTGTGGCACTGCCACGGTGAAACTACTTACGTAAGTCACTCCATGCCAGTTAGCTCTAGATTTCAGCTTTATTTAACTTCTAAACTGTACATGAATAGTTTAAATGCTGCAGATTTATATAATGCAATGTATATTTGTAGGGAATTAAAAATTACAGTACCAGGTGTGGAACTGGTCACCAAAAATCCGCACATATAGGACCCTCATGACAACATTTTGTTCCGTTGTAAGTCACTGGTAAGTTGCAACAGTTGCGACTAAACAATGGTCGAGGATGAATCAAAGCATCGTGTGGTTCCTCTCCTAAGTGCTGGGTTTTGGAAAATAGTTATTTACGTTACTTTAATTAAAGGTAAAATGATAAAAATGCCGGTTATAAGAAAACAACAGCTGACACAGTGGTTATGCCCATTCATTGTGAATACTTACAATGCGACACAGGCTATAATATGGGTGAACTTTTTTACAATGCCACTTTTTCCATCTCCCACAGAGGTATACCTGGAGAGGGTTTCGGGAAGGGGGGGGGGCAGCATGCCTATGGCCCAGTCTGAGACCAAAAAAAGAAAAAGAGGAAATTCATTCACCTGTATTCATTTCAGTCAATCTTGCCAGAAGTGTGTTAACATCACAGTTCAAATAACCCTCAGAACTGCAACATTCTCACTCCTCCTTTGGAGTGCAGGCACTATACAATACGTACTTCTCAGTACAGTGGGTGTATGGGTGTACCGAGTCGTGTTTGATTATCTCAGATTAGCAATCACATACAGTACAGGAGGGCCTCACTTATACAGCAGATTAGTTTCCGGGTTACTACTCTAAGGTGAAAATCACTACGAAGTGAAACATAACCTGTATTTTTCACTTTCAAATATAAGAGCCTGATAACATGTTTGCACTATCATATACAGTGGACCCCCGGTTTACGATCAGCTCCCAATGCGACCAATTATGTAAGTGCATTTGTATGTGTATGTTTGGGGGTCTGAAATGGACTAATCTAATTCACAATATTCCTTATGGGAACAAATTCGGTCAGTACTGGCACCTGAACATACTTCTGGAATGAAATAATATCGTAAACCGGGGGTCCACTGTATTAAGTAATAGAGCTAGGACTAAAAAACGCATATACCTTAAAATATTTTCATCCTTAGCGTATAGTGAATGGTGAATATATTTATTATAGGAATGTGAATAAATGAAGAATGGTTATAATTGAAAACTGCTTCATTAGTGAAGGCCGTGCTGTACTAGCAAGCATAACACTTGTTGACGGACTGAGTACTGGAGGGAGGCTCACCGCTGTTGATACTAGAATGACATGATTGCAAACAAACCATACCCCGAGCGGGGAGAGAACCCGCGATCAGATCGCAGGTTCTATCCCTTCCCGTGGTATGGTTTGTTGATACCAGGCCTTGACATCCCTCCTTCAGAGGGGTATTGACATCCATTATGACATACATATTCTGAGCATTGAATCCAATCTTGTATCAAAGTGCTCCAACAAGGACAACTCTGTCTGGAGTCAACTTTTGGTGTTCCTCTAGCATTCAGTGACACGTACATCCCCACCATATCAAGGTGACTCCATTAACAAAAATTGGGAAGTTAGAAAATGTCTAGTAGAGATATGAAGCTTTCTTTATGAAGTTTGAACTACAATATTTAATTTATCTAAGCTTTTTCCAACTTATAGCTAAGCAGGAGATAAAGTATTTCATTTTGGCTTTATTTTTGTTTAATACCAATGTTTTCTCTTTTCAGCTTATAGCTAACAAAGCAGGAAGCAAAGAAGCCCTTGCTGAAGGCCCGTACATCGCAGCTAAGTTTCTGCACCGTAACATCCCATACTCCTTCTCCCTCGGTAACGGCCTTATATATGAGGGCTTCAAGAACAGACCGCTACAGAAAAAGAAGAGGTACGTACATTAATCTTACAAAATGTACAAAAAAAAAAATAAATTGCCAAGCAGTTTATTATAAAACTTGCTGATTGATAACAACAAGTGACTTAGAATGACTCATAAACTCTAGGACATATTGTGTTTACAGTAAGCTCTGATAAAGCTTTCCTGTTTTTGCAGTTTTAAAAAGTGCTTAAAAAACTGAATAGCTTTACTGTGAAGGCGTTTAGGTGCACCGAACAGCTTTAGGTGTACACTTTTTTAAGCAAATTTGCAAAGGCCTTTCCTGTGTATAAATATTTTAATGTACACTTTTTTAATTGCACTGCATAGTCGAGCTTTGTAAACAGCTGACTGTATTACTGGGATATCAGTAGCTACAGCAAACTCTCTTTAAAGGTCCTTCTATAGAGTGAAATTTTTTTGTGAGTATTAACATCTAAAGATGGTTGACATAAAGCCACTACCAGTTTAGTATGCTCTTTGCGTAGCGACAAATTTGTTTACCAATGTGGTCTTAGGAACAGAACCCCATCGTTAAGTGAGGAGAGACTGTAATTTTTGCACAATTTGAAGAGCTTGTGGAAATGGTAGCATTAATTAATTTCGCACTATTCGAACTGACACTAACGTACTCGTTATTCAGTTCTGAATGCACGTTTTCAGTAAGCTTTTAAAAATGATTGTTTTAGAGGCACTTTATAAGAGAGCTTTGCTGTGTGTCAGATGTAATGGTTGGAATTCCTTGAAGGTTGAGAAAACTTTGAGCTGGTATATAAAATAATTAAGTATTGTGTAGGAAGAGTAAGGCAATTTTTTTTAATTGCATTTGGCTGTGAGTTATAGATTTTTTTTTTTTATTACAGATACAAGATTTTTGTGAGGAGTGTAGTGGACACACCTGGCCAGGTAAGACTTGATTTGTTATTATTGCTAATGCATTTTTTGTTTTACCTTAGTGCCATCTCCTGCAAAGGCAGGGTAATGGAAAAGAGGAAACACACTTACCATCATTCATTCAGTAGTTATCTTAGCTGAAGTGTTATGACATCTCAATTCAGATTCCTCCCTGGCTGCAAAATCCTCACCCTTTTTTTGGAATGTGGACTATGCCTTTCCCACCTCAAGGACTCTAGTCTGGCTGATCAGTTTCCTTGAATTCCTTCATAAAAGTTTCCCTGCTCACACTCCAACAGCACGTCTGATAAAGGGCTACTTGTCTCTGTTCACTCCTCTCTAACATGCTCACACAAGCCTGCTGGATGCTCAAGCCCTTAACACTCAAAGCCTCTTTAACCCCCATATCCAACTGTTCCTGGGATAACTCCTACCCCTCCTACCTTCCACCCCAGATTTATACAACCTCTTCATCCCCTGTACATACCCAAACCCCATCAACATCCCCTCTGCAGCTCTCTGAATTATACCCCTGGCAACCCCACGTTGCCTTTTAACTTCTATGCTTTGAATTCTCTGCATGATATTCACACCACACATTGCCCTCAAACATGACATCTCCACCACTTCCAGCCTCCTCTCACTGTGGCATTAGATATACTTATTAACCCTTAAACTGTCCAAATGTAGATCTACATTCATGTGCGTAGCTCTCCGAACGTAGATCTACATTTTTTTACATTTGAAAGCATGTAAAATAAAACTTGGATGTATGTTCGGAGCGCTACGCACATGAACGTAGATCAGCGTTTGGTCAGTTTATGGGTTTAAGCTACTATATCAGTCGAAAAAATTCTTCAAGCAAGATTGGGTTGTAGAGATTACATTTATTACTTGCAGAAACGTTTCTTGATACTTATGATAACATTTTGGTGTGACTCGGACCATTAGCTTGTCACAGTGTGACGGGTTTTTAATAATTTCTCTCGACATGCATATCTGTCAGTTGCAAACTAGAGGAGAATTCAAAATCACTGTTACAGTGACAGGGATATGAAGTTTGAAAGTAAAATTGAAACTCTAATGCATGAGTTGATGTTACCATTGAGGTGCCACGAGGCTTTATACACATGTACTCTACAAGTATGGTTTTCAATTTTCAAAATTGTCCACAAGAAAAATTAGTAATGAAGGAAATCAGAAGTTAAAGCTAAATCCCACTCTGTCATAAATGTACGAGTCAGAAGCCTGTTAAATGTTTTGCACTCTGGTAGGATTGCTGGTTTTCTCTTTGTTACATAAACACACAAGATGACAGGTGAATACGAGACACTTCCACATTCATTCAACGTATCGTACGCTTTGCTGTGCGATTTTTTTTTATAATTTTATTTTTATGGTGTGTGTGTAATTTTAGGATATCAGGTCAGAGACCAGGCCTTTGGAATTCTCATCCCTGGAAACATGTAAACTACATTTTGAATTGATTCTGGGAAACTGGTTAGCCGGACTTGAGTCCTGGAGGTGGGAATTACAGTAGAAGGGGTGGGGGATATTTGGAATTTTGAACTGTAGTATTGGTACCCCTTTGGCAAGATAGTGATGGAGTGAGTGATGGTGAAAGTATTTTTTCTTCTTTGGGCAATCCTGCCTCAGTGGGAACAGCTGGTGTGTTTAAAAAAATATCTAAAAGAGTAATGCATAATTTTACGTAGATGATATTCTAAATGAAGTGTCAGAATTCCGTTTATATCTAATAGAATTGTTAATATAGATGTGTTTATAAATCTCCATGGGAAAGTGTAATAGAATTTCTTCCTCTGTAAGCCAATCTTGTCATAAGAGGCGACTAAAATTCCAGGAGCAAGGGGCTAGTAGCCCCTTCTCCTGTATACATTACTAAATTTTAAAAGAGAAACATTCGTATTTCTTTTTTAGGTCGTCCTTCCTCAGTGGAATATGGCTGATTTGTTGAAAAAATTTTTTATAAGATGCAACATTTTCCTAATGTTCGGCAAAATATTCTAATGTTTATTTCCTGCACAGCACCTGTACACATCATCGCCCTTCTCCGCTTATATCTCACTGGACATGCGTCCAGCGCCCTCGGGAGAATTGCCACGGCGGCCTAATCCATTCGAACCGACTAACCCTTCAGACGTTCATATTCAAGATAATGTAAATGATATGGAAATGTTGATGATTATTGGTCCTGTGATTGGGGCGGTGCTGCTTGTGGTCATCTCTCTCTTCTTGTTCCTCTTTGTGTGGAAGTAAGTGCTTACTTTTCTAGATTAAAATTGTGAGAATTTTTATATATTTTTCAATTACAAATTATTGATGAGTAAGACACTTGTCCGACATTTGTGGATGCTTATTGGTGAAATGTTTTGCCTGCTCATCAGGCTTCCGCAGTCGAATGCAAGTGACTGTAATTCTGGTAGAATTATCGACAATTTTAGGCAGATGGACACAGGTACAAGTACATTATTATTATTATAATCAAAAAGAAGCGCTAAGCCACAAGGACTATACAGGGGTACAAGTACAGCCTCTTCTCATTTACCGACGTATTAGAGCTGATTTCTGTTTATTAGAGTATACAGTAAACTACTTTAAAAACATTTTTTAAAATATACCAGAAATGTTATAAATGGTGGAAAGGTGACATTAAGACAATATCAAAGATGGTTGACACGAACCCACTACCGTTATAGTATGCTCCTCACTTAGCGACGAATTTGTTTACTGATGTGATATTAGGAATGGAACTCTGTTGTTAAGTGAGGAGAGGCTGTAATGTGATGTTTTATTGTGGCAACGTTTCACTCTCCAGAGCTTTGTCAAACTCTTACGGCTTGTCAAAGCTTCTAGAGAGCAAAACGTTGCCAAAATATAATGTTACATTACATTTGTGTCCATTTGATTATAATACTATAGACAATAGAAGTATACAGGAAGGCCCCGCATATACAGCACCTCTTTTCAGTGTTCCATGTTTTCGTTGTGTTTCAATTGAGGCATTGTTCCACCTGCTAGTGACAATCGTCAGAGGGTGGAACATAATGAACAATGGCTCATTTTAAAGCTAATGAAAATGTGGAACATCGAAAAGAGGTTGCTGTACAAGCATGGCCGTCCTGTATATAATTTTGAGATGATCAGTCCTTCAGACCCAAAACTAATACTGCTACTTAGTGATCATCATGTCAGTATGGCACACTGTCACTAATATTGTTAGAAATTATTAATGTGGGTTTAGAGTAGAAATATATGTTGTTAGGAATTAATAATTTAGGTTTAAAGTTGAAATCCTACGTGGGTAATCATAAAAAAAAATTTGAGCTTTGTCCATTAATTATTTCTTTTGAAAATCAATTCTTCAGGCGGCGACGACAACCGAAGTCACCAGACCAAGCCCAGGTAACAAAGCCATTAATGGCAGACCTTGGTGGTAGTCATGGTGGCGGAGGTATCGGAGGTGGAGTTGGCGGAGGCGTTGGGATCATTCCAGCTGCTCCCTCAGATCCTGTCGAGATGCGCCGACTCAATTTCCAGACCCCTGCCATGATCTCTCATCCTCCTATACCCATCTCTCAGCTAGCTGATCACATAGAGAGACTGAAAGCCAATGACAATCAGAAGTTTTCGCAGGAATATGAGGTACTGTATTGTGTCAGACATACACACCTGAACTTACACAAAAAAACCCACATTTACGAGAGCAATTATAGGATGTTTCAGCCTGTCTTGGACCGTTGTTATTAATAATAATAATATTTTATTTTGATATGGTACATGTTTATAGAAAGGAATATAATAGTTCGGTATATGTGTAAAAAGCCCCTTTATATGCAGAGCATTTCTGGTAAACTTAAATTAACTTACGATTAATAAGGCAATAACAGTACGTATGGTTATTAGACGAGTTACAATGAATACAAGAAAATTGAGTACAGTGGCCCCCCACTTTATGATCAGCTCCCAATGCGACTAATTATGTAAGTGCGTTTGTACGTGTATGTTTGGGGGTCTGCAATGGACTAATCTAATTCACAATATTCATTATGGGAACAAATTCGTTCAGTACTGGTACCTGAACATACTTCTGGAATGAAATAATATCGTAAACCGGGGGTCCACTGTATTTAATAAGTCTTGTAGAGAAGACGTACAATTGTGATTATTAACTTTAGTTCTTTATTTAGATTTTCTGACAGTGGTCCAAGACAGACTGAAGTGCGGTCGAAGGGTTCTTCTTCATAAATTCTCATTGAAATTTTCCAGCTGTGGTATTGTGATTTTTATGTTATTTTCCACCTTAACTTTGTGGTGCACCATTTATCTAAGCTTTCTCTAAAATAACTAGAATGTAAATTTACACAACGAAGACTGTGTTATCTCTAATTATTAAGTTTTCTCTGAAAATGTAAATTTACATCAGGAAGACTGTACCTCACTGATTTATGTACTGAAATTTCTTTTTATGAAGACAAAAAAGTTGCAAAAGAAACTTATATTGGCACAACATTTTATTCTGTGTAGAGTTTTATTATAACTCTATAAAGCCATAAATTTTCAAAAAACACTATTTTTTCCAAAAATTTGTGCACATAGAGCAGTAAAATATTTTTAATTTTCAAGTCTTTTTAGTTAATCGTGGCATTGAGCAGGAAAAACAAAAATTTAATGATTGTTTTAATTTCAGTCGATTGAACCTGGCCAACAATTTACTTGGGACAACAGTAATTTGGAAATCAATAAACCTAAGAATCGTTACGCTAATGTCATTGCCTACGACCATTCAAGAGTGGTCCTTAAGACATTAGAGGGCGTTTCTGGTAGTGATTACATCAATGCTAATTTCTGCGATGGATATCGTAAGCAAAATGCTTATATTGCCACTCAGGTAAGTGTCTTGGTTTCATGTTGATATAGATGCTATACCATATATATACAGGCGCTCCTCACCTTGTGATAGTTTGACTTATAATTTTTCGACTTTACAATGGTGCAAAGCAGTTACTTTGGAGCAAAGCAGTTACTTTGGAGCAAAGCAGGTACTTTGGAGCAAAGCAGTTACTTTGGAGCAAAGCAGTTACTTTGGAGCAAAGCAATTACTTTGGAGCAAAGCAGTTACTTTGGAGCAAAGCAATTACTTTGGAGCAAAGCAATTACTTTGGAGCAAAGCAATTACTTTGGAGCAAAGCAATTACTTTGGAGCAAAGCAGTTACTTTGGAGCAAAGCAGTTACTTTGGAGCAAAGCAATTACTTTGGAGCAAAGCAGTTACTTTGGAGCAAAGCAGTTACTTTGGAGCAAAGCAATTACTTTGGAGCAAAGCAATTACTTTGGAGCAAAGCAATTACTTTGGAGCAAAGCAATTACTTTGGAGCAAAGCAATTACTTTGGAGCAAAGCAGTTACTTTGGAGCAAAGCAGGTACTTTGGAGCAAAGCAGGTACTTTGGAGCAAAGCAGTTACTTTGGAGCAAAGCAATTACTTTGGAGCAAAGCAATTACTTTGGAGCAAAGCAGTTACTTTGGAGCAAAGCAGGTACTTTGGAGCAAAGCAATTACTTTGGAGCAAAGCAGTTACTTTGGAGCAAAGCAGGTACTTTGGAGCAAAGCAGGTACTTTGGAGCAAAGCAGTTACTTTGGAGCAAAGCAATTACTTTGGAGCAAAAAATTACTTTGCAGCATCTACAAAGTAATTTCTTTGCTCCAAAGTATGTAGATAAAACTTGAGATGAATACCCATCATGAAGGAAACAAGTCCCAAACTTGTATTCATTTACTTTTCAATGCTGGTATTTAGTTAATTACAGTAATTATTTGTTTATTTATTCGGTGACAGGAGTTGTTTATATACTTATTAATTTAGCACATCATATTCATATTCGACTTACGATATTTTTGACTTAGGACGGATTTGTCGGAACTTAACCCCATCGTAAGTTGAGGAGCTCCTGTATTTAAAAAGCAGAAAGATTGAAGAGTAATTACCGATTTGATGATTGAGACATTTGTGCAACACTTGGGTAAAGATACCCAAGTGGGAATGTTTGACTAACAAGTGGCCTCTTCAGTCCAGTGCAGAGACGTATGGTGGAGGATGAGGAGTAGTTCGAGGTAATTAGTCCCTCGTCCCTCAGTCTTGAGGGACTGATTACCTTATACTCCTTATCCTTTACCCTTCATGTCTGTACCAGACTGAGGAAGCCACTTGTTGGTGAAACATTTCCACAATAAAGATAGCCAAGTGTTTTAAATATAACTTGTCAGTTTTCCAAACCATTTGTCAACAATTAATGATTTGCAGCTATGTGAGTATGGTATCCTGTCCTTAGTAATTTTTTCATCATGTTACCTATTAGCTATTTGTTAGTATAATTGTTCTCACTAGTTGTTATAGTGTAGTTTTGTTCTCTGTTAATACTGAAATATCAGGGGGATACCTGTTCTAAATGTTCTTTCTGTTCTTCATATTTAGTTGCTTGTACATCATCATTTGTATGTCACACTTCGTTTCCTTTCTGTTTCTGTGCTGTTTTAGCTTGTTTCTGTACTCTATTTTAGTTCCTTTCAGTTTCTGTACTCTATTTTAGTTCCTTTCAGTTTCTGTACTCTGTTTTAGTTCCTTTCTGTTTCTGTACTCTGTTTTAGTTTGTGAGAAGTGAGCTTCAGCTTCTGGTCCCCTGTAAGGATGTTCCTTGATACTGGTGAGAGACTCTTACCTTTGAAGAGTTTCAAGAGTTTATCTACTCTCTGAGCTCGGCCATGGGCCAGGCTAGTGGAATTGGATTTGTGCTCCAATTCCCAGAATTAAGCATGAATGCCTTCCATCAATCCCCCACCCCCTACCCCAGGTGCTGTTTAATCTCTATGGGTTTAGCGCTCCCCCATGATGATGATAATTCAGCTCTTGGTTCCACTTGTAAACTTTCAATCAGCTGATGATTGATCCCTGTCATACTTAGTGTTCAACCTTTGGGTGGTGTTTGTTCCACTTTATTATAACTTATCTCGGTCCTTAAGAAATGTTTCCTAAAAGGAAAACACTGAACGGTTGGGGCTTGAACCTATGACAAGTGAGTTGTAAATCTCCAGGGGTTCAAATCACATCCATTCTGTGTTTTGTTTGCAATTGTGTTATTTTGATTTCTTGAGTCAAACTATTTCCTAGTGTCCATGTGGCTCATTTGAGTGTGTAGTTTGTGTCACCGGTAGTGAGTTTATCCTTGTCTATGCACTAAACTATTTTGTGATCATATTTTCTCTAACACTACACAAACATCCCACACATAGGAGAATGAAGCTTACGATGACATTTCGATCTGACTTGGACCATTGACTAGTCACGGTGTGAGTAATCAATGGACCAAGTTGGACTGAAATGTCGTAAGTTTCTCTTCCCTATGTGTGGGTTGTTTGTGCATTGTTCCAGTCATTGTATTGTTCCTAACATCTCTTCTTGTTCTTGTTGCATCACTGGCATGGGCAGATCTACTATGAAGCCAATGATGCTTAAGCTTCAGGGCCCCTAATCCTTGAGGGGCCCCAGAAGTGACTGTAGTCCACATTGCTTAAAAATTTTGGGTCTGCTGTATGAGAAGAGGCTCCCCCATAACAGTTCAAGCTTCAGGGGCCCCAAAAAATATAGGTTTGCCACTGATTGCTAGTGAGGGGCTTATTGTGTCAGGAGTGCTGGGGACCAGACCAGTGGTATTTAATTTACAAGTCCATAACTCTACCATCTTGATGACTCTGGATAAGTCAGTTCAATTCCCAGCTTTCCTAACAATTTGTTACTCTCACCATATAGACAGCTCTCTTATAAGGCCCCATTATATAGTGCAAGTTTTTGTAAATGGGACTGAATAGCAAGGTGGCCAAGTGGTTTATGCACTGGCCTGGAGTTTCAGGACTCATTTGCCTTGGGTTCAAACTTCACTCGTTCAGTGGTTTGGGACTGAATAGCATGTGGCAAGTTCAATTTTGGATAGACTTTTAAACTGCATTTGCCAAAAATTGCACTGGATAGAATAGTTTTATGTGAGAGCTTACTGGTAAAATGCTCATTTCTTAAATTGTATTTTTATTTTTTTTATTATCACACCGGCCGATTCCCACCAAGGCAGGGTGGCCCGAAAAAGAAAAACTTTCACCATCATTCACTCCATCACTGTCTTGCCAGAAGGGTGCTTTACACTACAGTTTTTAAACTGCAACATTAACACCCCTCCTTCAGAGTGCAGGCACTGTACTTCCCCTCTCCAGGACTCAAGTCCGGCCTGCCGGTTTCCCTGAATCCCTTCATAAATGTTACTTTGCTCACACTCCAACAGCACGTCAAGTATTAAAAACCATTTGTCCCCCATTCACTCCTATCAAACACGCTCACGCATGCCTGCTGGAAGTCCAAGCCCCTCGCACACAAAACCTCCTTTACCCCCTCCCTCCAACCTTCCTAGGCCGAACCCCTACCCACGCCTTCCTTCCACTACAGACTGATACACTCTTGAAGTCATTCTGTTTCGCTCCATTCTCTCTACATTCCGAACCACCTCAACAACCCTTCCTCAGCCCTCTGGACAACAGTTTTGGTAATCCCGCACCTCCTCCTAACTTCCAAACTACGAATTCTCTGCATTATATTCACACCACACATTGCCCTCAGACATGACATCTCCACTGCCTCCAGCCTTCTCCTCGCTGCAACATTCATCACCCACGCTTCACACCCATATAAGAGCGTTGGTAAAACTATACTCTCATACATTCCCCTCTTTGCCTCCAAGGACAAAGTTCTTTGTCTCCACAGACTCCTAAGTGCACCACTCACTCTTTTTCCCTCATCAATTCTATGATTCACCTCATCTTTCATAGACCCATCCGCTGACACGTCCACTCCCAAATATCTGAATACGTTCACCTCCTCCATACTCTCTCCCTCCAATCTGATATTCAATCTTTCATCACCTAATCTTTTTGTTATCCTCATAACCTTACTCTTTCCTGTATTCACCTTTAATTTTCTTCTTTTGCACACCCTACCATGTGTGTTTCTTAAAACAAAAACCATGGAACAGGGGATGTTTGAACTTGCCATGAGTTCATATGTCACCCATCCCGTGGTTTGTTTCCAATTGTGTTATTATGATTTTGTGATTATACCATGACTGTCTACCATACAGACTTCGTTGGGACTATATTCGATGCATTATCTTTCATGTTTTTTTCAGGGTCCTCTTCCTGAGACATTTGGAGACCTGTGGCGTATGCTGTGGGAGCAGCAATCTTGCACCATTGTGATGATGACTAAGCTAGAGGAGCGTACAAGGATCAAGTGTGACCAGTACTGGCCTGCCAGGGTGTCTGCCATGGAGACGTATGGAATCATGCATGTTACCCTCACTGACGTGCAGGAACTTGCCACGTACACTGTCAGGACCTTCCAGCTGCAGCGGGTAAAGCAAAATATTCCTATGGGTGTCTTAATATTGTTCTTGTTTTATATACCATAGCCATAATTCTGTTGTTTTGTATTCCATAGTCGTAATCCTGTTGTCCTTTACAGCATAGTCTTAATCTTGTCCTTTATACTATAGTGTTAATCTTGAGGAAGAAGATGCATGTGCAACAGTTGGGTATCTCTATTCTTGAAATGTTTCACCTGCATAGCAGCCTTCATCAGTCAAATACAAAGGAGAATGTGTTGTAGGCAGCAGTAATGGTAATCCGTCCCTCTCCTCTGGATCTGACTGATAATGCTTACTGTATAGGCAAAACTTTTGAAGAATATAAAACCAAACTCTGGCACATGTGTCTTTATCCTCAACTTGTTGGTGTTTTATACTATTTTCAACAGTCTGAATCTTGTATTGTCTGAATATTACTGGAGTCAGTTCCATGAGTCACTGCCTCTGTGACTTGGTCCCAGACCAGGCTTCCTGGTTGATGGCCTGATCACTAAGGTTGTTGGTGCTAGCTGCACACTGTTTAACATAGGTATAACAGCTTGGCTAATCAAGAGCTAACTTGAGAAATCTGTCAAATTCCTTCTTGAAGACAGCTAGGGGGTGTGTTGGTAATTCCCTTTCTTTGAAGGAAAGATGCTGAAAAGTCATGGTCCCTTTACATTTTTTAACACTGGCCATCTCCCACCAGGGCAGGGTGACCTAACAAGAAAAACAAAAGTTTTTCTTTTTAAATTTAGTCAGGAGAAGGGGTCATTAGCACCTTGCTTCTGGCATTTTAGTCGCCTGTTACGGAGGAAGAACTCTTCTCCGTTTTCCCATGAAGACTTCTCAGTTAATGATTTCTAGTGTACTCATTGCATCCCTACTTTTCATTTGGTGAATTCTCAATCTTCTGATGGGCTTCTTGTATTTTTAGAATAATTTGGGAGCATAACTAAATTTTTACAAGCAGTAAAGGCTCTCCATACATTCTGATCTCCAATTTCAGCAGCTTTCATTGAGACTGTTAGTGTACAACAATATTCCATCCTGGAGAAAACAAATGACTTAAAATGGACCATCATAGACTTGGCATCTCTTTTGAAGGTTTTTGTTATCCAGCCCATCATTTTCCTTGTGATAGTGACACTTGTGATTCCTGAATGTGAGATCTTGTGACATGATCACACTCGGCTGTTTATTCTAGGACCCCAATGGAAATAAGACAGGCAGTCCTTTGATGACGCACTGCCTTTCTTGGGTTATCCGGGGTTAAAAATCCGAATAAAATCTTTTCTTATCTCTTCTTATTCCATTCACTTGAGCGATTTGAATTTGTTTTATAAATTTTATTACATTTGAATGATCAGGTTTTTTATGATCATAATAATGGCAGATTCTGGATTTATTGGACTTTATCTATTAAATCCAAAAGCAGTGATGACAGACAATTCTGGTTTTAACAATCATTGTCCATTGTTTGTGGCCACAGATTTTTGTTAGTAAATCCAAAATCCATTTAATTGGGGATATGTTAAATTAAGAACCCTCATATTTAGTGTAATATCTTTAATTTAGTTTATTAACTCTTAAACATAGATCTACGTTCACATGCGTAGTGTTCCAAAAGTAGATCTACTTTTTTTACTATTTTCAGATATAACAAAACAAATGTAGATCAAAGTTTTTTTAATACTCTTTCAAATGTAAAAAAAAAAAAAATTAGGCTTTTTTACATACTTTCAAATGTTGAAAAAACGTAGATCTACTTTTGGACAGTTTAAGGGTTAATATTAAATTTAGTGAACTGAACTTTAAATGTATTTTCAGTCTGGTAGTTTGGATCGCCGTGAGATTCGACAGTTCCAGTTTACTGCCTGGCCTGACCACGGAGTTCCTGACCATCCCTCTCCATTCCTCATGTTCCTCCGACGTGTCCGCCACGTCAACCCTGCAGAGTCGGGCCCAATCATTGTCCATTGCAGGTACCGTGTGCACAGCAGATATTTTTTGTAACGTGAATTTTTGTTAATAGTTCTTGCAGGTTATAAATAACTGTATTGGAATTTGTGTTTCAGAGGAGGAGAGGGAATTTGGGTTCAAAATTCATATTTTTATATCTTGTACACAGGTGATGTAAATTAAAGAATAAAAAAGGCACAATACCATGACTGGAAGAGTACACAAATAATCTGCACAGAGGAAAAAGAAAATTATGATGCTGTTTTGGTCCAAGTTGGACCATTAACCCTTAAACTGTCCAAGCGTAGATCTACGTTGACGTGCATAGTGCTTCAAACGTAGCTCTACGTAGCGCTCCGAATGTAAGCCTACGTTTTTTTTTTTTACATGCTTTCAAATGGAGAAAATAAAGGTCGGAGTGCTACGCACGTGAACGTAGATCTACGTTTGGACAATTTAAGGGTTAACTAGTGACACATCTCCATGGGGAAGTGGAACAGAATTCTTCCTCTGTAAGCCATGCGTGTCGTAAGAGGCGACTAAAATGCCGGGAGCAAGGGTCTAGTAACCCCTTCTCCTGTATATATTACTAAATATAAAAGGAGAAACTTTATTTTTTTCTTTTGGGCCACCGTATCTCGGTGGGATATGGCTGGTATGTTGAAAGAAAGAAAGAAAACTAGTCACACAATATGACTAGTTAATGGTCCAAGTTTCTTTCTTCTGTGTGCGGATTATTCGTATATAATGTAGTTTCCGTGTAATAAAATAATATTAGTCACAGAAAGCCACTAGTATGCAGTGCATTTTGGGTAAACTTATCCTAATGCTTAAGACTACATACTTAAGAACTAGACAGAGTACATGTACTCCTCACTTAACGACCACTCAGATTTTCTACCAGCTCTCCGACCAGTGTACTGTATGTGTATATTACTTTTTCATTTTTTAAATGCATTCAGGGAAACTGGCAGGCTGGACTTGAGTCCTGGAGATGGGAAGTACAGTGTCTGCACTCTGAAGGAGGGGTGTTAATGTTGCAGTTTAAAAACTGTGGTGTAAAGCACACCTCTGGCAAGACAGTGATGGAGTGAATGATGTGAAAGTTTTTCTCTTTTGGGCCACCCTGCCTTGGTGGGAAGCAGCCTATGTGTTAATAATAAAAAAAGTTCTTTTTTTATTTTTTAACACATCGGCCGCTTCCCACCAAAGCAGGGTGGCCCAAAAACGAAAAAGTTCTATCATCATTCACTCCAACACTGTCTTGCCAGAGGCATGCTTACACTACAGTTATAAAACTACAGCATTAACACCCCTCCTTCAGAGTGCCGGCACTGTACTGTACTTTCCATCTCCAGGAATCAAGTTCGGTCTGCCAGTTTCCCTGAATCCCTTCATAAATATTACCTTGCTTACACTCCAACAGCACATCAAATCTTAAAAAACATTTGTTCCTATCTAACATGCTTACGCACACTTGCTGGAAGTCCAAGCCCCTCGCACACAAAACCTCCTTTACTCCCTTCCTCCTTCAGCTTAGTTTCGCTTAGGGCTAGAACATCCAACTTGTTTTAATCATTTCTTTTTTATCATCCACGTACATTCAAACATCCAAATTTTATAAAAAATGTTATAAATGGTCCAGAGGTGACATTAAAACAATATCTAAAAGATGGTTGACACGAACCCACTACCAGTACAGTTTGCTTGAAATATCAGTGTAAGGGGCGGCTCCTCACTTAACGACCTACTCTTAGGAATGTCAGTAGGTCGTTAAATGAGGAGTACCTGTATTAGTAGGATTTTCTAAATGTACTTCTAGTAAAATACCAGTGAAAAATTCACAGTACAGGAAAACTTGAGTACTTTGGTGTTTGTACACTCAATGTCATCAGAGTGACTGTGTCTTACTATACAGTGGTCTGTGTTGTCGATGTTGGGTGTATAAGGGCCACTGTGAGCATACACCGTCCATAATGGTGGTGAAGCAGCAGCTGAGGCGGTGGTGTTTTCTGTAGCCCTATATAACTCCAACAACATTGGAGGAGTTAGCAGAATCACTGAAGAAGACACTCTCTACCACCTTCTACCATTATTACAACTGCTACCACCACCTTCTACCATTATTACAACTGCTACCACCACCTTCTACCATTATTACAATGGTACCACCTTCTACCACTATTACAACTGCTACCACCCTCTTCGTATTTTTCTACAAACTTGTTCTTAAATTATATGTGCTTCTCACATTCTTTACCAAAGGACTGGCACTAGGAGCTTTCTTTGGAGCCATGGTGACTTATTTAGCAGTTGGAAACACTAAAACGAATGGAATATTATGAAATGTATTATATGAACTCGTGGGATCATCCTCACTCACTGATAAACAATGGCACACTGGCTGGGAATGGAGTGTGAGGTGGCTCGGGGCTGTGTGTACACGTCCCAGACGAACGACTATTCACGAGCCAATGTTTTGACGAAAATAACCTTACGATTTTCGAAAATTACGACTATTGAGCCTTACAATTATCGAGGGACCACTGTATATGTATTGTTTCACTGGCATTGTATATGTCAGGTACTTCATAAAAATGCCACATCAATATGATCTAATTATGTTTTTGAGTACTGATTGATTCAGGAAGCCATAATAAGACAATTGCAAACAAACCAGGGAACACGCTAGTGGTCACAGTGATGACCCATGGTAACCTCCCTATGATGTATAAATATACTTAGTTGGATTAATCTTATTGTAGCCAGCTGGTCCAGTGGTTTACGCACTGAAAATTGTTCCTTAGGCTTTATTTATTAGCATTAATGCTTAAAACTCACAAAGAGAAATATACATGGCTATTTTATTAATAAAGGGAAACTTGCAGTTTCCGGATGGAAACTCAGAGATGTATATAAAATTAGTTTTTCTTGTGTGCAAGTTTTCTTAAAGTAATTAAGAGTAAATAAATTAACCCTTAAACTGTCCAAATGTAGATCTACATTCACGTGCGTAGCGTTCCGAACGTAGATGTAATTTTTTTTTTTACATGCTTTCGAATGGCGAAAATTAAGGTCAGGGCGCTACGCACGTGAACGTTGATCTACGTTTGGACAGTTTAAGGGTTAAGAAAACAAAGCATGGAAGAAAATGAAAAATGAAGGAACTTTGAGTTATTGGGTTGGGCTTAAAATTCTAAATGTTTGTATTTTACAGTGCCGGTGTGGGTAGAACAGGAGCCTTCATTGTCATTGATGCCATGTTGGAGAGAATCAAGCACGAACATACTGTCGACATATACGGACACGTCACCTGTCTGCGAGCCCAAAGGAATTACATGGTGGGATCCCACGTACAGCAGTACCCTGCTACGAGATATTACTTTAACCCTTAAACTGTCCAAACGTAGATCTATGTTCATGTGTGTAGCGCTCAAAACGTAGTCCTACGTTATTTTTTATATACTTTCAAATGGAGAAAATAAAGGTCCGAGCGCTATGCACGTGAACGTAGATCTGCGTTTGGACAGTTTAAGGGTTAATTAGTATTGAACTCTGAGTTAGGAGTTAAGCACAATAAACTCTCTTGTAAAAATCATACAGTGCAATTTTGTGTAAATGTGAATACAAATTGTAACGTTGTATAGTATGAATGTGTTTCTGCATATAGATGAGGTTAATAAGATAGTCTAAGGTACTGTATATGAATTAGAAATATTTGAAAGTTTTCTAAAACTTTAGCTATTAGTAGATTGTCATGATGGTAGTTGTTAGTGAATTATCTTACATTACCTGACCTCACTTTAATGTTGGTTGATGGCTCACCTCATATACACTTTGTGACGCCTCAGCCTGAACCTTACCAAGCACCTGACTTCCTTGGTTCTCATCACTGTGTATATGTTGAGACAAAGATCCCTATCCATGGAATATACCAGAGTATAGCTGTACCAACACTGTTATATGGGTGTGAAACATGGGGCTTAAATGTCACATTAAGGAAATTGGAGGCAGTAGAGAAATCATGTTTGAAGGCAATGTGTGGTGTGAATATTGTGCTGAGAATTTGGAGTGTGGAGTTACCAAAAGGAGGGGTTCTTGAGGTGGTTTGGGCAGCTAGAGAAGAATAGGATAAGTATATTTGTGGTAGAGGGAAAGAGGGGGTAGGGATCGTTAGTAGGGAGGTTTCGAGTGCTAGGGCCTTGGACATCAAGCAGGCTTGCATGAGTGTGTTCGAAGTAATTGGAGGGAAGGGCCTTTTTTTTTTTTTTTTTTAATGATTTGATATTCTGTTGGAGTGTGAGCATGGTAATATTTGTGAATGGATTCAGGGAAACAGGTTAACTAGACTCGTGTCCTAAAGATGGGAAGTACAGTGCCCGCACTCTGGAGGAGGAGAGGAGATGTTTCAATTGAGAGGTTCATGTGAGTTGTGATGTCAGCACAGATGTTTCAATTGAGAGGTTCATGTGAGTTGTGATGTCAGCACAGATGTTTCAATTGAGAGGTTCATGTGAGTTGTGATGTCAGCACAGATGTTTCAATTGAGAGGTTCATGTGAGTTGTGATGTCAGCACAGATGTTTCAATTGAGAGGTTCATGTGAGTTGTGATGTCAGCACAGATGTTTCAATTGAGAGGTTCATGTGAGTTGTGATGTCAGCACAGATGTTTCAATTGAGAGGTTCATGTGAGTTGTGATGTCAGCACAGATGTTTCAATTGAGAGGTTCATGTGAGTTGTGATGTCAGCACAGATGTTTCAATTGAGAGGTTCATGTGAGTTGTGATGTCAGCACAGATGTTTCAATTGAGAGGTTCATGTGAGTTGTGATGTCAGCACAGATGTTTCAATTGAGAGGTTCATGTGAGTTGTGATGTCAGCACACCTCTGGCAAGAGAGCGATAAGTGACTGATTGCGAAGGTTTGTCTTCTCTTTCCAAACACTCACATTGATAGTGAGTGGCTATCCTGTTAAATAATAATTGTGATATTGTGGATGAAAAAGTCTCGCGTAGATGAAACATTGAAGATAGTAAAGATCTCCTTTTCCTGTATGTGTATTTTTACTACTTTTGGGCTCAGTCATACTTCAATTACTGGTACTTAACAATTCATCAATTTACAGGTTCAAACAGAAGACCAGTACATCTTTATCCATGATGCCTTGCTTGAAGCTGTTATGGCGGGTAACTCTGAGGTACCAGCACGTAATCTCCACTCCCACATTCAGGAGTTGATGGCTGTTGAACCAGGAGAGAATGTCACTGGCATGGAGCTGGAATTCAAGGTAATATCCTGTTGTTAACAGGGTACAGCATAAGCCATACACCATGAAGAGTAAACTGTAAATTGTTTAAAATGCTTTTCATGCAGTGATATTGATGTAACACCTATCATTTACATTTACGTACTAAGTTTTATTGTGACAAAAATCAGAGTGACACTGGATATTAGAAAGAAGAGCTAGAGCATACATGGAGGGAGTTCCAGGGGTCAGTGCCCCTGTGGGCTGGTCCATGACCAGGCCTTACGGTGGATCAGAACCTGATCAAGTAGGCTGTTACTGCTGGCTGCATGCAAACCGATATATGAACCACAGCTGAGATGGTTAGGTACCAAAAGTATAATTAAGAGGAGTTGTTGAAGTGGTTTGGACATTTAGAGAGGGTGGAGAAAATAAGATGAGAGGAAGGATGTATAAATGTGTGGTGGAGGGAAGAGGTCATCCCAAGAAAGGTTGGATGGAGCAGGTAAAGGAGGTTCTGAGTACTTGGAGCGAGTGGAGGCAAGTATTTTTTATGACTTGACGTGCTGTTGGTAACATGTATTAAGGGATTCAGAGAAAACTGGTCAACAGTTGTGGAGGTGGAAAGTACAGTGCCTGCACTCTGCAGGACGGGTGGAGTTATTGCAGTTCAGAGGGTCATTTAAACTGTCATGTCCACACACTTTTGACAAGACAGCTTTTAAATGAATAATGATAAATGAATTTCCTTCATTGAGGTCACCCCGCCTTGGTGGGAAATAACCGATATGGAAAAAGAATGGACCTGTTATAGCAAGTGTTGGAATAACCAGATATTTTAGATGTTGCAGTAACCCACAATTTTTGAAAGTTGGTGTCTGTATTTTTTATAATTTCTTTATATCAACAGTGATATATCAGTGAATGGATGGGGTTTGAAGCCATGGCAAGTGAGTTTTAAAAGTTGCAGGCCAGTGCGTTAACCACTGGGCCAGCTGGCAATAATAACCAAAGTCCTTGAGCTAGTAGTGGTTTTATATTCTGACAAGCATATTAACAAGACACTATTTGGAGTTTATGGCATTTTATTGAGAAGACGTTTTTCCCACTAAGTTTTTTTGGATGAAATGTCTTGTCATAAAAATGGCATGGACGGCATGTTGTTTTAATAACACGTTGATAATTTCTGTTTAGAAACATTAATATTGGTTGTCATGGAGGAGGGGAAGGTTGTCAACACATTATATTACCTGTGACTGGTTTTGAGTTTTTTTTAACCATCACAGCCAAGACTAATGCCAAATTTCATTTTTGAATTCATGACCAAGCAGGCTGTTACTGCCAGTAACCCACAAGCCTTGTCACAACTTGAATAATCTGGCTTTGAACTTAGCGTAGCATCATGACCTAGGGATGTTGTATAATTTAGAAGTACAGTGGACCCCCGGTTAACGATATTTTTTCACTCCAGAAGTATGTTCAGGTGCCAGTACTGACCGAATTTGTTCCCATAAGGAATATTGTGAAGTAGATTAGTCCATTTCAGACCCCCAAACATACACGTACAAACGCACTTACATAAATACACTTACATAATTGGTCGCATTCGGAGGTGATCGTTATGCGGGGGTCCACTGTAATTTGTTCAGAATCAAAAATTTATTTCTTTTCGAAGTATACAATGCGAAGTTCATATGTACTAAAATATTGTCAGAGACAAAGAAAGCCACTAACATGATGAGCATTTCAGGTTGTTCAATTTTTATTCTACCATTAAACCTGTAGTCCAGTCGAACAGTGTAATATATAAATTTTTTTTTTCCCCCCCTCATAGCGTTTGGCAAACATCAAAGCACAACCATCAAGGTTTGTCAGTGCTAATCTTCCAGTTAACAAGTTCAAGAACAGATTAGTGAATATATTGCCTTTCGAAGGCAGTCGTGTGTGCTTGCAACCTCTTCGTGGTACTGAAGGATCTGACTACATCAATGCCAGTTTTATTGATGGATACAGGTAATGTTTCATTTAATACTCTATTATTGTCAGTAATATAATTAATGAGTGGTATGGCTTTGCAGAAACCAGGAGTAAAGCTTAAATTTAAATTCCAAAATTTATTTCTTTACATGGTATACAATATTTAGCAAACTGTACATGAGCATTTCTGCCAGAAATGCTTGTGTATGTTTTTGGTTTTCTTGCCAGAAACGTGCTTGCGTATATTTGGTAGACTATTATTAACCCTTAAACTTTCCAAAATGTAGATCTACGTTTGCACGCGTAGCGCTCCGACTTTGATTTTCCCCTTAAGAAAGAATGTAGATTTACGTTTGGAGTGGTATGCAAGCGAACATAGATCTACATTTGGACAGTTTAAGGGTTAATGCTTACACACTAGACGTAGGTTTTGGGGAAGTGGATTATTTTCCATGATTATATCAATAACGAACAATTCTTTAGCCAGTGGACTTTCTTTGTTATTTCTGAATCAGTTGACAGTGGATTTTGTCTCATATTTCTGAAGTTTATTAAGTCAAGAGAGTGCTAGATATTTGATTTTGGGTCTTGACAGAAACAAGGACATTTAGATAGAACAACAATTTTTTTTATCTGAATATGAAAAAAAAATTCATCTTTGTCACCTGTCATCTTAAAATGATTTTATATAACACACAGGTACCGCTCTGCATACATTGCAACCCAGGGTCCACTTCAGGAAACCGTCGATGACTTTTGGCGAATGTTGTGGGAGCACAACTCTACCATTGTGGTCATGCTCACTAAACTCAAGGAAATGGGCAGGGTAAGATAGTCACTCTACTGTTATTATAATCTTCAATTTTTTTTTAATACATCAGCCATTTCCCACCAAGGCAGGGTGGCCCAAAAAAGAAAAACTTTTACCATCATTTACTCCATCACTGTCTTACCAGAGTTGCACTTACACAACCGCAACATTAACACCCCTCCTTCAGAGTGCAGGCACTGTACTTCCCATCTCCAGGACTCAAGTCTGCCTGCCGGTTTCCCTTCATAAATGCATTACCTTGGTCACGCTCCAAGTTCTAAAAAGCATTTGTCTCCATTCACTCGTATCTAACATTGAAGAGTAATCTGACTTGTTATGTTAACATGATTCTGGTAAGACAGTGATTGAAGGAATGATGATGAATGCATTTTTCTTTTCATCACCTTGACTTTGTTTATGATGGCTGTTGATGTAATGAAAAAAATTGTATAGAAAAGGTGCTAAGCTGGTAGTGGTTGTACAGAACCTGCGACAACAAGAAGTACTGTGGTTTGATCTGAGGAAGGGAAGGTCAGGTTCAATAATCCATCACTGGCATCAAAGAACCTTCTGCGAGGGTTTATATAACGTTCTAAAAATGGAAAGAGAATTGTTGCTGGGACAATATAGTGTTTATAAGTTGTACCACGTACTTGTATAAGTAAAAATTATTATTATACCCAAGTTTTTTCAGTTATACACATGAGAAAAGTCGCTTTAGCAAAATGATACATATGACCATGATTTTTTGACGATACGTATAACTGTTATATGATGGTACAAATGACTTGTCTGATGATACATAGCTGCAATATTATCTGATGGTGCATAATTTAATAATTATGTATCACCAGACAATATTTTAGTCATATGACGACTAATGATATATAATTTCTGTAATATGACTTGCCTAATGATACATAAGTACTGTAATACATGTATGACTGTTCTGATACACACCCGGACTATAATATGACTTGTCCGATGATATGGAAATTAATGTATACTCTGGTATTGCAGGAGAAGTGCTACCAGTACTGGCCCAACGAACGGTCACAGCGGTACCAGTTTTATGTGGTCGACCCTATAGCAGAGTACAATATGCCTCAATACATTCTCAGGGAGTTTAAGGTGATTAACCTTGTGTTTCTTGCCAGCATTCTCCGTCACTTTAGTCTAGTAGTTGCTAGTCTGTAATCGTCACTGTAGTCTCTAATAGTTCATATAGTTACGTAGATGCTAATCACTATAGTTCAACACTTGTTAGAATAATTATGGTCTTATGTGAGCTAATTTATATACATTGGTGTCAAAATTTTAAACATTTTGGAAATCAAATTGGATTTTTCTCAATTTTGTTTTTTTTAACAAATTTGAAATGGTAATTTGGAAAAATCCTTATTATTTAGAATGTTCAAATATAAATTTTCTGATTATTCACATCAAATGCAAATTAGAATTACTGAATTTATTAAAGTTTGGTATTTTCTCTTGGGGAAAATTAAGAATTTTGAAAAATATACAAATTTTGGATTACGTCGAAAGTTGTCATTTGAATATCCAAATTTAAGTGATTTTTTATTCATAATTTTTGCTGTTATTGTGAATGTAAAGAATTTTTAATATTTCCATTTTGATTGTTTTTTTTATGAAGTCAGAATATTATGTATATTGTAGTTTATACTGTGTAATTTTGTAATGCCCAATAATGTCTTAATACACAGATAACTGATGCCAGGGATGGTCAGTCTCGCACCATACGTCAGTTCCAATTTATCGAGTGGCCTGAACAGGTATGATTTAATAGGGTTCGTATGAACCTGTTCTGGGTATGATTTAATAGGGTTCGTATGAACCTGTTCTGGGTATGATTTAATAGGGTTTGTATGACCCTTTTCTGGGTATGATTTAATAGGGTTCGTATGAACCTGTTCTGTTTGAATTTTGATGTGTTTTTCTTGAGTTTCAATTTAGGTAATGTATTGGGAATGATTTAACAACCCAGTGGAGTTATTACATTAGGAGCCGAGTCATTTGTAGAATACAGTCACAGTACTATGACTGGAGAATACGCAAACAACCCGCACACAGAGAAAGAAACTTATGGTTTCTTCCATATGCGGGTTGTTTGTGTGTAGATATAAGGGGCTAGTAACCCCTTTTGTATAAATTACTAAGTTGAAAAATATAAATTTGTGTTTTTCTTTTTAGGTCACCTTGCCTTGGTGGGATGCGGCTGGTTTGTTGAAAAAAAAAAAAATAAGTGCTACATTGCCTTAGCATGTTATGAAAATATAAGGTCATATTGATTATTATAATTATGGGTAAGAGCTAAACCTGTAGGGGTTTTACAGCACTGGGGAATGGGAAGTAAACACATTTTTATCCAGAGAAGGGAAGTATAAGTTTTATTTTTCAATTGAAGAGCTCCTTATCTGTATGAAGATTTGAGACACTTATGCAACACATGGGAATGTTTATTGAAGAAACGTTTTGCCACACAGTGGCTTCATCAGTCCAATACAAAGTAGAAATGGGTAAGGAGAGGAGAAGTTTGAGGTAATTAGTCCCTCAGCCTGGAATTGATGTGTTCAGTCCATCAATCTTGTAGGAAGTACAGCATAGGGGCAGAGAAGTGGCTTATATACTGCCCTGAACACATCGATTCCAGGTTGAGGGACTGATTACCTCAAACTTCTCTTCTCCTTACCCATTTCTACTTTGTATTGGACTGATGAAGCCACTGTGTGGCGAAACGTTTCTTCAATGAAGATTCCCATGTGTTGCGTAAGTGTCTCAAATCTTCAACTTGTCGGTTTTCAAAACCATTCCTCACCTGTGTGAAGACAACTCTTCTGGTCCTTGGAAGGGAAGGTCATGTCTAGCATCGATTATTATTTTATTTGAACATAGTGGTTGTCTCCCACCGAGGCATTCCAACCTGAAAAAGAAGAAATACTTCTTTTTACATTAATGTATACAGAAGAAGGGGTTATTAGCATCTTGTTCCCAGCGTCCTAGTCGCCTCTTACGACACGCATGGGTTACGGACGAAGAATCCTTTTTTCACATTGATCTCTTTATATTATTTGTACCTCCTGTCACTTTATGAATTTTCTGGAAATCTTGAGGACCTCAATAGGATAAATGAGGATAGGTTTTTCTCCAGATAAAATAAAAGCAAGAGGGTATGTCTGAAAATTACTCTAGACATGCAGTTATGACGCAGAACAAAACAAGATTGGTAGGGAAGTGGCATAGTGGAAATAGACAACATAGAAGGTGGCCCGGTGGCTAAAGCTCCCGCTTCACACACGGAGGGCCCGGGTTCGATTCCCGGCGGGTGGAAACATTTCGACACGTTTCCTTACACCTGTTGTCCTGTTCACCTAGCAGCAAATAGGTACCTGGGTGTTAGTCGACTGGTGTGGGTTGCATCCTGGGGGACAAGATTAAGGACCCCAATGGAAATAAGTTAGACAGTCCTCGATGACGCACTGACTTTCTTGGGTTATCCTGGGTGGCTAACCCTCCGGGGTTAAACATCCGAACGAAATCTTATCTTATCTCTTAAGGATTTATTAATACAACAGTTTAATTACAGTATTGTTAATGGTTATACAACATTGCAGGGTGTTCCAAAATCTGGAGAAGGCTTCATTGATTTCATTGGTCAGGTGCACAAGACGAAAGAACAGTTTGGGCAAGATGGTCCCATTACTGTCCATTGCAGGTAAGATTTGTAATAGATTATTATATTGATGAAGATGCCAAGTGATTTTCATTTTTTAGTGCATCGTGGATAGTAGTGCATATAAGAATGACTCCCCATCACCATAGCATTTTTTGGTTGTAAGAGTGCCAGTCCTTCTCTCTCTCTAGTGCAGTGATAGAGGGATGGACTGGCAGACTGTCGATTTGAAACTGTATAGCCTTAATACAAGAGAGTTGCATATTTTGATTAGTGGTACCTCGAATAGTTCCCAACTCAAACAGTTATGAAAGTGCATTTTTGGGGAGTCTGAAACGCACTTGTTTCTTTACCAAAGATTGAATCCTTGGATTATTTTTATAATTTCTTTATTCATATAAAAGTTATACTACAACACCTTAAGCGTGGAAAATTAATACACATTTTTTTTGCCATAGTGCGGGTGTTGGTCGCACTGGGGTGTTCATTACCCTGAGTCAGGTTCTGGAGCGCATGCAGTACGAAGGTGTCGTTGACATGTTCCAGACTGTCCGTAATCTACGTACCCAGCGTCCTGCTATGGTGCAGACAGAGGTAAGAAATGCTGTATTTGTAATATACTGTTACTGCTCGTCATACATAGGTTTACATGTGGCCAGCAGTAACAGCCTGGTTGATCAGACCCTGAGTCTTGAAACCCTCTCCAGGCATACTGGTGATTTGAAACTGTAGAGGTTTAATAGAAAAAAGTTGCATAATTTGATTAGTGGTACTTTGAACAATTATATAAGTGCATTTTTGGGGGTCTGACACGGGCTAATCTAATTTACATTATTCCTCTTTGAAAAGAATTCGTTCGGTTACGACACTTGAGCAGCTTTCTGGAACGAATTAAGGCCGATATTTGGGGTACCAAGTTGTCTACATAACTAATTATACAATATATGTGTGTTCACACCATCAGTGTGCACTTGGAACGAATTTCTACTAGTGTTGATACAAATATCGCAAATGAGCAATAAAAGATGCAAAATAACCACGGGGTAAGTTGAATGATAGCTGTAGGCCTTTGATGTTTTAATCAGCACATAATCAGAAGCTTGCAGTACTGCAAGAAAATCCATTCAGATTAATGATTTTCTCTAGAAAGTAGTGAACCAAAGGCACAAGTTGAATTTAAAGGTTTATCATGTAATAATGAAGCTCTATACAGAGCCAGTCATTGTCCCAATAAAACCTCTCTTCTTTTTTGACACTACTACCACCACTGTATCAGTGTGTAGTGGAAGGAAGGCGGGGTTGGGGGTCGGCCTTGGAAAGGTTGGAGGGAGGGGGTAAAGGAGGTTTTGTGTGCGAGGGGCTTGGACTTTCAGCAGGCATGCGTGAGCGTGTTTGATAGGAGTGAATGGAGACAAATGGTTTTTAATACTTGACGTGCTGTTGGAGTGTGAGCAAAGTAACATTTGTGAAGGGGTTCAGGGAAACCGGCAGGCCGGACTTGAGTCCTGGAGATGGGAAGTAGAGTGCCTGCACTCTGAAGGAGGGGTGTTAATGTTGCAGTTTAAAAACTGTAGTGTAAAGCACCCTTTTGGCAAGACAGTGATGGAGTGAATGATGGTGAAAGTTTTTCTTTTTCGGGCCACCCTGTCTTGGTGGGAATCGGCCAGTGTGTTAATAATAATAAAAATAATACCACGATTGTGATATTTTTTTAATAGGTGCAGTGATAATAAAACAAAATTATAAATTGATATTGAATTTTTGAGCCCAAAAGGAAAAACGAAAATTTCTCCTTTTATATTTAGTAATATATACAGGAGAAGGGGTTACTAGCCCCTTGCTCCCGGCATTTTAGTCGCTTCTTACAACACGCATGACTTACGGTGGAAGAATTCTGTTCCACTACCCCATGGAGATAAGAGGAAATAAACAAGAACAAGTAAGAAAATCCAGAGAGGTGTGTGTGTATATATATATATATGTGTAGTGTGACCTAAGTTGAAGTAGCAAGACATACCTGAAATCTTGCATGTTTATGAGACGAAAAAAAGGACACCAACAATCCTACCATCATGCAAAACAATTACAGGCTTTCATTTTACATTCACTTGGCAGGATCGGTAGTATCTCCCTGGGTGGTTCCTGTCTACCAACCTCCTACCTTAGTGAAAGTTCATATTTGTGCAAAAAAAAAATATGATCTGATTAACTGAAGTTAGAAACACTTGGAAATTTATTCATTGGTGGAAGAAAAATACCTGTTGCAGCAGGCACAGTGTACAGATCATGTTTGACTTGTGTTAAAATTTTATAATTAGTATTGCAATTTCACTGATATTTCCTATAAGAATGTTTTGTTTCACTTTAATACTCTGTCTAAGGATATGACTTTCCCTTTCAGGAGGAGTACAGGTTCTGTTACTTAGCAGCCCTGGAGTACCTGGACAGTTTTGATCACTTCGTGGACTGACTAACGAGGCCTGCTGGATCCCGCCCGCTGTCCATATGGACCTGAGAGACATGTTGGGCTAGCTCAGGTGCTGCGGGAAAGTGTTAAAAATACCCAGACAGTGGAGGTATACTATGATAGAAAGTAACGCTTGTCTACGTCTTAAGCAGGTGCTCGGAAGGTCAATCCACCTGATTGGTTGACATCGAGTGCAAGGCTCATGTTTCGAGAGAGTTATCAAGCCTTGAGTTAGCACTGCAGAGACTCCGTGGAAGGCTTACATTCAGCATGTGCAATAAATTGATATTTAAGAGTTGAAATCAAAAATATGTTGAAAACTGCACCTGTCAGCAAAGTAGTCTCGTGCAAGCTAAACGTGAAAGATGATAGAAAATACATGTCTGTGAATGCCACATAAGTAAGCTCTTTACAGTAATACTGTAAGCAAAACCAAGCTGCCTTCCATAAATATAACTATCCTACGTTACAAGAAAAATAGAAATGCTTTGTAACATAACATTTAGTAGAGTGGTTGAACACTGGCAAGTCAGTAACAATCTCACAGATGTTTAAGTTTGCCATGCAAGGATTGTGACCAAGAATGCAGCCATAATTGCCTTTTTACCTGGGGACGGATAATAATCTCTTGCGAGACCTCACCATTAGGAAAATAGCACAAAAATTTCTGGAATAGACAGTGGTGATAATATTAGTGATCTCAAAATTATTTCATGTGGTGCTATTGGGTGTGCTGACAACTCCCCCCTCAAATGTGCCAAGCTATGGGCATGCACATCAACTTGGTTTGTACTATGAAATGTATTCATGTTAGGGAATAATAGTCTTGATATACTTCTTGCTTGTTCAGTGACGAATTTGTGATCACCGGGTAACTGAACACAAGCCTATGATGCAGAAACTGGTAATGCTGTTTGTCGTCTTAAAGGAAAGTACGACTGTTATGTGCTCTCAAACTTCCTGCGGAAGATGCATAAATGGAACATCATAAGTGCTTTCACAAACTTTAGTTTTAAGTTAAAAGGATGTCTACACACAAAGTGCATATAGAATATATCCATGTATATAAGGATATCCCGTGAATTCTTTGACTCGTTACTGATCAGAGAAGTGAGAAAAAAATGCTTTTATAGTTTTGATTCTGCCATTCCATTCATGAATGTGAAGTTTTTATTCATTTAAGTATGAATCTCTGGTAATGCATGAATTTTGAGAGATGTATGCTCTTGAGTTATTAAAAGTGACTACTAAGGAAAAAATATTTTGCTGGTAATAGGACATTAAGAAGGTAATTTGTAATGCAATTAAACTTTTCTTAATGTGAGATTACTCTTGCCTTGTTACCATGGTGTAAAAGGTCACTTACTGGTCCAAGCTGATTAACCTGTTTATATTAAGTCGATCTGCGTTCAACCTAATTTTAGATATCTGCTGCACAAGTCTACATACTTTGCAATTTTGGTTAGTATTTATTTTTTAAGCATTTTATATAAAAATAGTGTCTAATTATTTAAAAAAAAAAAAAATGAATAATTTGACCTTCATATGTCACCATTCCCTTTAGTGTTCACTTGTACTATTCTGTACAAAATGTGTGAGAGTGAGTGAGCAGGTGGGCCAAGTTTGATACAGCAATACAAGATTAGAAGCATTTTTGCAACATGGTTCAAATCCATTAGCCAGGTTCCTATTTTCTTGGAGACCATTTATATCCAGCAAATTAAAAGAATATCTTAGATTTGACAGCACAAAAATATGATTAATTGGTAGCAAGCATGATCTTTGTAGTTAGAAATGTGACTAATCACGTTGGTGTGAAAGAGGTTGTGATGGATTAATTTTTTTTTAATTGATATGTTGGAATATTAAGTTTTATAAGAGTAGATGACATGTTTTTTCACACGACTAATTTCATCTTGTGGGGGGATAATTAGCGTATTTTTATTTGTTAAATGCATTGAGGCAAACCTTTCTGATGTACATCATAGATATAAGTTTGACGTGATTTATAAAATGCATATCAACATTATTGGGCGTTGCTTTGAATTGAATAATGACGTGCATTTAGGGATCTTTTTTTTAAGTTAATGATAAGTTCTTTAAGTATATAAGGTACTTTTGAGGAAAATGGAGGTGTTGTGTAGAGGTTCACTATAATGACCCTGTCTAGTTATGTTAGTTTATAGGATAATGAGAATTAGTCTTTTAAACATATCATTATTTGCCTTGAGATGCTGTGATTCCCTATAAATGGACCAGCATCATTCTGAAGACAGCAATACTGATCACTGCAGTGAGGTTATTAATCACATGCTATAAGACAACTAGGCAGTTAGTACAAGTTATTAAATTCACCTAATGTACTCTATTAACAACTAGCATTTTCCTCAATGACCTGACTGCTATAATAATGAAATATGTCAGATTTTAAAACAATTGGCAAAAAGTTATGTATAGATTATTCTCACTCAATTATAAAATTTTTATATACGTTTATTCTATATGTTCCAGACCTTACAAATGAGGCTATAAGATGGCATTTCCCACCATAAAATTGCATACTAGCCACAATGTTATTAATTTTACGATTTATTTTTTATTTGCTTAGAATCACTACCACCTCAGATCAACTGCCATTAAGCTATGGGGATATGCGGCAATTAACTCGGCTGACCACTTTGCTCTCTCCTGTCATGCACAGCTGCCTGGAGTATGAGGCTGCCTCTCCTACCATAAATTCTGAATGTCAATCGACTATCATTCTAAGGTATTGTTGATTTCACCGTATCTAAAAAAAAAAGATGATATCTATATTAGAAAAGAATCCTTGGAAAACAATTGTGATAATTTATTACTACTTGTGATGATAGTTAGATTGCACTTTTTTCATGATAGGTATGAGAGGCAGGATTTTTATCAAAATTCTTCTACCCATGCCAATATTATTTTGTTTTTACCTAGCTAGCAATATTTTGTAATTCACACATGTGATGTAACATATTGTAAGAATAAAATGGAAAGATTTACGATGTTTAATATCACCTTCAAGTTATTATAATAAAAAAATAAAGCATTAAACCAAAAGGCTATACAGCGATCACCTTTAAAGATTGAAGTCACTTCTATCGACATATTCAATATATACAAATGATTCATAATATAAATATGAAATTGAATATACTTTTATGATTCCTAATATTATCAAGGTAATTAGAAATGAATGACAAGAGAGGTATATAGAAGGTTGATATTCTACCTTGTATTCAACTTATTATATCGAATATTTTTATGATGTGGGTATGTAGTGAATTATTATTATAATCAAAAAGAACCGGTAAGCCACAAAGATTATACAACACATTATATAGTGAAACAATTTTTAAATTTGAGTCTACAAGATTCCTTATAAATTATTATGATCAAACTTAGAAAGTTCTTGATTCAAAGTAAATAAATGTAGTATTAAAAGTAAATATCTTTCTAATTATTTATTTATTCATCCAATTGATTTTCAAAAGCCTGAGATGATTATAATTATAATCAAAAAGAAGCGCAAAAGATTGAAAAAGTTATATCAAACAAGTCTATGCTTGATGGAAAGGAAAATTATTATTATAATCAAAAAGCAAGGAAAGGGAAAGAAATTAAATTATTATGAATATCATTTTAATTTACAAATTACATTCATTAAATATATGAGAAAATATAGATCAGTGTTACAATAATGTTAAAAAAAAAAAAATGATTTCTGAAAAAAGCTTCGAGATCTCAAGTGAATACTAGAAAGGATTTCCCTTCTAGCATCCAGCCTGTTACTAGGTTTTCTTAATTAATCAATATCTTAATCAAATTATCCATTAGAATTATTAGTACTTCAGGATTACAACTGGTAGTCTACTAACTAGAGAAATAAAAATTTAATATACCTCTTGATTATTAATAAATTTATTAATCAATTCAAACAAATTAATAATTATTTCTCTCGTGTACATTAGTATTGTGCCAGGAGGCACATCTTTAAGTCTTAAGTACTGTCTGGTACATTAACAAGTAATAATATAATATACAAATAAATATGTGTATAAGTGCTCTAAGTAGTTCACAATGTCTCAAGACTCGACTAGACTTAAACAAGTGACTGACAAAGTCCTCAAATAAATTAACTTCTTAACCAACTGGCAATCAGAACAGTCTGTTTGAACAATATAACAAGCAACTGCGACACAATCAGGAACAAGGAGATAATATAAAGACAGCTAGTAGAGACCATCTGCAGATCCTCCACAAAACTCCCATACTACTGAATCTAAGTTCAGCATAAGAAAACCCCCAACTGTGATAATACACAGATACCAGTACAAATTAGGTCAGAAGCTACAGCTCAGCGTCTACGACGTACAACGTCGAAAATCACTATGTTCTGTGAACAGAGTTCCACAGAACCTACAATAATAATAATGAGAGTTAGGCACTTGTCAGGAATACGTCCAACCACCAAGTGAGTCTAGACCAGACTGAATACTTCACGCAAGGTGAGAACCCCCTCGATCACGTGATAGCTCAGTGGACAGTTGCTGCTCAGCAACACAGAAGCCGGCAGAGTAACAAGCGATAATTACAATAGACAATCAAGACTTGAACTATGAGCACATAATATATGAATGTTACATCCTACCTAACAATATAACTAAGTTAAATAAAAATATAAAGCAAATATTTAAATTTGCATTATACAAATAAAAAATTTATTGAAAAGGTTTATACATAACATTGTGACCCATCGGGTTAAAGTCTTAGTGTCGTAGGTCATTTCCCCCCCGCACTTGTATTATTGGGGTAAAAAACACATTTTAATCCATGACGGTCAATCACGGAAGCAACTATACGGGTTTTTAAAGCCTAAAAAATTTATATAGAGGTCTGTGATTTGACGATGTAAAATGGAGGTCGTTATAACGGTGAGTCAGACATCTTGATAATTGGCTGACATCTCACCAACTTATATATACTAAATTCCCATTTTACTCGGAAAAATCACGACCGTCTAAAAATTTTGATGCTTTTAGTCCCGTATAGTACTTTCCTTTGATTGACCCCAGCAAAAATTTTTATAGTGATTCTACCAATTAATAAAAGTGCGGGAAAAGCGACCTACGTCATATAACTTGCTGCTGCAACTTTGACCACACCAAAAATTTATCATTTTCCAATTCCCTCATTTAAGACAATTATATTTTTGTACATATATACAAAAGAATCTCATTATGTAATTATATAATATTCACCCTGGAATTATACGAAATCAGAATAAACACATTTAATAAATCTCTAAATATATACAAACTTCCAGGAATAACCCCTTCAATACATACACGTGAGATAAATCTCCAGTATACTAAAAATTTTTTATTATTTTTAAAGCAGACTCCCACAAGGGTAGCACATACATCAACCCCCAACTGAATCACTATCACAGAACTTCAACCCAACTTCCAGGAGTCATAAGATAGGACAAGCAGATGTGAAGGGACAATCCAAACTATCTCAGAGTTAATTAAAATTATTAATTACTTGACAATTACCCTTTGATATCAAGACTTCGTAATTACATCCAGGAACTGATCATAGAATATTGACATTCTGAAGGGTCTGATGGCTGGAGGGGAAATGAGGGGCCTGTGAACTGTTAAATACGTAGCTGCTCTGAAAGAAAACACCACGTGCATTGTAGGGGCCGGGACTGTAGATAGCCCCATTGTGCGGTACTGTATGTAACCACATATCTGCTGGAGTGTAGGTAACCTACAGTACTGCTGGTATTAGGTAACCTACAGAGGCTGGTACTGTTGGAACCACAGTAGCTGTGGTACTGAGGAACCTACATACTGTGGGGATGTAGGGGAACCCCACAGTAGCTGCTGGGACTGTAGGTAACCCACTTTGCGCTGGTACTGTAGGAACCAAAGTGTTGCTGGTACTGTAGCAAACCACAGTAGCTGCTGGAATGTAGGTAACCCCAGTAGTGCTGGTCTTTGGAAAACAGTAGCTGCTGAACTGTAGGTAAACCCCCAGTAGCTGCTGGACTGTAGGTAACCACTAGCTGCTGGGAAATGTAGGTAACCCCGTAGCTGCTGGTACTTAGGAATCCATAAAACTGCTTTTATTAGGTAACCACAGTAGCTGCTGGCCTAGGTAACCACAGTTTAGCTGCTGTACTGTAGGGAACCTATAGTCTGAAATACGAAGTAACCTCAGTAGCTCTGGTCTTAGGTAACCCAAATACTGCTGTAAATGTGGTAGACACATAGCTGCGGTAATGTAGGGAACCACAGTAGCGCTGGTCTGGGGTAACCACAGTACTGCTGGGACTGTATAGAACAGTAGGTTTTGGTACGTAGGGGCCACAGTAGCTGCTGGTACAGTATGTAACCTTCAGTAGGTGCTGGTACTGTAGTAACCTACAGTAGGTGCTGTACTGTAGGTAACCTACATAGGTGCTTGGTTACAGTAGGTAACCTACAGCAGGTTGCGGTCCTGTAGGTAACCTACAGTAGGTGCTGGTACCAGTCCGGTAACCAACAGTAGCTGCTCGGTACTGTTCGGTACCTACAGTAGTGCAATGGAACTGTAGGTAACCAACAGAAGCTGCTGTCTGGTACTGTAGGTATAACCTACAGTACTGCTGGAACTGTAGGTAACCCTACAGTAGCAGCTGCTATTGTAACTTAAGGAAACTGCTCTTTATTATTTAATTTCTTTCCTATTTATAATTCAGTTTAATTGCAAAATTGGGGGCCCGAAACTTAATGTTCCCCGGGTGTCCCCCACAGGTCTTAAGTCCGACCCTGATCAAAACTAAACACTGAACCCGCAAGAGATCTGGGGAGTGTCCAAAGCTCATTTCCGCTGCCTGAACCACGGTTCCGAGTGAGGTTGATGGTGCGCTGCACCCTCTGCAGTTCAGGCGAGCCTACCCAGTGCTCACAACCATAGAGAATGTGAGACTGTGGCTGCTCATTTACCAACATGGTGCGCTGCAGAGTACAGACGCAAGCAACACTTTTTTTTGCGTTTGAGTTGAGACCCTGGGGCTGTCACTGGAGCCACGATGGACTTGTACTACCGGCGATTATTCCGTGATACCTACGGTAAACGCAAATCGAAGAGATAATGTGGAGTAGCACTAATGGGACGACACGGATCTTCGTTAAAAAGACTTCAGCAAATGTTTTATGAAGCGGTGTGGAAAAGTATCAAGAGACCATTATAGCCGTCAATTCAGCTGTATCAGATACGTCTACATGATGTATCACGACACTACACAAGGGTTAAAATAAGGAAGGCCTTTTGTGAAGGCGAAATGAATTTGTTATAAAAGAATGAACTACGTAATTATTGTAACGGTTCATATGCCTCTGACATGTCGGTGGGCCGCTGACCTTATGCTATGAAGTTTGGAGGGAACATATTCAGTCAAATGAGACCTACGCCATCCCATACCGTCCTATATAATGTTGCAAGCCTTTCGAACTCAGTATATGTAACAACAGCGTGCAACGTCGTAACGTGTCGGCTGTGTGGATCTTATGGACCACATAGCGGCACAGTGAGTGATAAGCGTCGCGGGAATCTCCACATATCGCAACAGCAACAACCGGAAGAATTCGTGGAAGTGGAGGGAACGAGAACAGTCTAGCTCACGCTGTCTCGACAACGGACTCTTGGAGTGAAGAGGTATATAAAGCGCAGGAGAAAGGCTTTGGAGGATTGCAAAACAGCGAGAAGAATCATCACCATCACTGGATATAAATAAAGTATTTGAAGAGACTCTGCCCACTATGGGGACGAGGATGTAGCGGCGTCATTACGTGAATGCACTGGATGGTATTGTTAGACATCATCGTCAACCGTGTGAGGAACCAGGTGCAAAATTTTGGGATCGGTTGAGCAACATGGAGAGGCGACGGATGAAAAGCAATGAGTCTGGGGTTCGCATGGCATCAATGGTAAATATAGCAGAAGGGAGTGCATCATGATCTACAAAGAAATCCCAATGCAGGTGGAGGGTAGGACGCGAAAGCGAACTGTGCGACTTCCCACCAGACTCAGACGAACGTGCTTTAAACTCCCTGCCCAAAGGCCATGGTAAAAAGTCTTGGGCGGATGTACAGAAGGAAAGGGAACATGAATCCACGAAACAAGAGTTTATCAAGTGGGCGAGTCCCAAAAACGGGGAGAGGGATAGGAGGTGTAAATGTATAATTGAAAAGTCTATATCTTAGAACCAAAGGAAAATCCCATTAATAGAACTTAATGGTTTCTGACAATACATATTTAACGATTGAGATCTGAACGGAAGCAAAGTGGTTTAATGAATTTTTGCGCGTCAAGATGTGTGATGTGGTTATTTAACCCAAGAACACAATACAGACATGGCTATGAGTTGGAAATTAGATGGTTACGATGTTATATGAATATGCGACGAGGTTAAAAGGAGGCGTCAGCCATTCTGGTAAAGGAAAATAGCCCTTTGTAGTCGCCATAGTGAAAGGGGGGAGGGGAGAGTGATTAGGGTGGTGTTTAGGGGTAGAGTAACATATAAGTTTTGTAGGTGTATATGGGCCGGCCGAGGGAGATGCACAACTTAAAACACATTTTGTTCAAGATGTCTTAGTATATCAATCTACGTAGTTTACCAAATGTCAGCGATAATAGGGGGGACAGAGAATTGTGTAATACGACGACGAAAAGATGTGGAGCCTCGAGGACGTTGTTGCTTGGGTTCTGGGAGATTTATTGACGCAGTGTGGGTTTAATGGATGTGTGTGGGGGGGGATGTGCAATGTGGAGCATAACTTTCATTAGACAGAGATTATCGGCGAGATTAGATAGAAAGAACGTGTCTAGTGCGGTTACAGTGCGGATTAGTGAGTGAGAACATGTGCGTTTTTTTTCGGATCATAGAGGAGTTTGATAAATAGGATTAGATAATGAGGGTGTGCCTAGAAAAGGGGTTCCGACCAACTTTGGAAATTAAATTAATCTGTTATGAAGAGAGGGAAAGTTCCGTTTTGTCTTATTGGGCATATGTGGGCACGCCTTTGTGGTTGAAGCACCTGGAAATGTGCATTGTTAATTGGTGGAATATAGCCAAAACGCGCAATTAAGGAAATTATACATATTAGTCAGGTGAGTGAGGATTAAACATTACAGTATGGTTCCAACATATTTATAGGGGTCAGTTGCGCGACTGCAAAGAACAAGCGAATGCCTAATTATCCTGATACAGGAAATATGTAACGAATTAAGGAGCAAACTACGTAAATTTACAAAACGAAAGTTTGATGTGGAAAAGGCTTAAGGAGTGGAATCGAAGAGTTTTGTGGGGAGATCGGCCGTCGGCGTGTGTGTGAGGAATCAACACAGACGTCGCAAAGCACTGGAGTAAATGGGGTTGAATGTCAGGTAGGTATGCCGGGGTATAGAGTGAAATCTCAGGTGTTGACGACGACGGAGGGTATGAGATGTATATTGAAGCTTGGGTAAATAGAAAACGCAAAGTGTTGGAATAAGTGAAATTGCATTGCAGTCAATCGTATTTGTGCGTTGTGAGCTGGAGGAGCATGATCGTTTGATGTTGGAGGGCCCCCTCCCCGATAACGGAGTGTGAGACTTGGGAGCTTTATCTGGGCCAATTGGTAAGGTCCAGGGAATAGAATGGGTGCCCAGCGACATTTATATATTCAAAATTGAAACGTATTTAAAGGTGTTTTTGGTACGTTATTCAATATCATGAAGCGGGATGGGTTTTAGGGGAACAACAAAGGTAGGCTGTGGTCCGTCCTAGTTCCTAAAGGCGAGCCATTAACGGTTAAAAGATTATCGTCAATCTCGATAATTATGTGGGGACATAAAATTTTAGGAAAGTATCATGGCCAACGAGAATAAAAAAAGTCCAGTGCAAAGTGAATTGACAAGAGGACAATATGGTGTCCGGGCAGGTCAATGTATGAAGGTCACGGTATGAATAGAAGTATTAATGAAGAAAGAAAGTAAGATTGGGAGATGGCGGTATTGCATAGATTGGGAGGGCGGCATATGATATGTGGAACGGGAGACGTTATGGAAATAATGAGATGGCAGGGGTTTGGGGCGGAAATTATATCATGGCCAAATTAATGTATCACAAGGCAATCTTTGCGTGAGCCAAGGTGAATGGAGGTTGGGAGATCGATTCAGATGGGAAGGGGTTTGCGTCAAGGTTGTCCCCTTTCACAAATTTTTTTTGCTTGTTTACAAGACCCTTTTATAGAGGTATCAGTGTTTTTATGGAATCGAAGCAAATGGGATTGAGTAATGTAAGGGGTTGGGGAGCGGGCAATGTTGGATATGTCGACGACACGACGAATTTGGTGAGAGAACACATGGATTTGATTCCGGTAGCAAAGTTAGTGAAAGTTATGAAAAGGCTACTGGCATTACGATCACATGAGGAAAACAAAGTATATAGTCTTGGAACAAAGGTTCGCGTGAGGAAGATGGTAGCTGAAAGTATGAAAGGGATGGACCAAATAAAGATATGTGGGATCGTTTATGTAAATGCGATAGTCAAGTCAGCACAACAAATAAATTCCGTGCGTATCGTTGATAGTTGTTTTCTGAAGCGTCCTTAGTGGGTTGAGAGCTGCTAATTAAATTTTCGCAACAAAGGGTGAACACAACGAATGTTCTATTATATCGGTAAACTATGGCCAAGATTCCGGGTAATATTACCGATACTCTTATCGTTGTGAAATAAAAAGGTTACAAAAAAGTGTTATATTAGATTCTTTGGGGAACATGGAGCGAAGGTTAAGTAAGCGTTGTCCACACTCCCGGATTGGGCCGTGGAGGTCAGGGTCCTTATAGATGTCGAAAAGAGGATAATAAGTATGTATAAAAACAAGTTATAAGCGGGAGGGAGTGGCAGAAAGGAACGGTCTTCATAGGATACATCAGGATAGCGACGGTGGTGGGGGTCGGGAGTCCAAGATGAAGGTTGAGGCAAAGTTACGGGTCTTCATAAACGTGAGGGATCAATCTCACACATTAAATTGAGAACTCTTGATAGGCAGATGGTAAGCACTGGTAGCGTGCGGTAGAAGGATTTATCCGATGTATTGTGAATTGGTCAATAATATTTGGGGCGTTTAAATAAATTGGCGTTAAAACCTAAAGTCCCAGAGACTTATGTATAGATATTTATACACTGGAATCATTGCGTCAGGAATGTGGTTTAATATTCTATAAGAGAATACCGAGAGGATGGGAATGCAGGGATTGTTGAGGATTGGCGACTATTTATCATAAACGGTGTATTTTTAGTGTTTGCGATTGTGTATTGAAACTATAAGGGTTTGGATGGTAAGGTTTAAGTTAGTGGGGGGGGGGTTTGCAGGTTTTGAGGGTTTTAAGTTTAGATATAACAGGGGTGAATAAAAGGGTTGAGAATGCGATTGGGTAAAATGAATACGGATTTATAAATACATGATTGGGCTATGAGGGAGGCTGACGTGCGTGCAAGAATTAATTGCATTGCAGCAACTTTTTATAGGACACCGTGGTAGAAATAAAGGGGTGTATGGAGGAGATGGGATAGAGTATTTAGTGATGGTTAACGAATATTCACATGAAGGGATTATGGGATTTGCAAAATGGGTAAGGGGATAACGAAACGGGTGCTATATCCTAGACCTATGGGTGTGAGCATTAGAGCTGTAATATATGGATGTAAAATGAGTCTTGATATCTAGACAGGCAATAGGTTATACCCCGAGGTTTTCTCCGAACTACACAATTATCATTTAGAAAGGTGTAGCACTACATTGCATATATTAATCATTAGTATAAATCATTTCAAGGACTTTATGATGAAAGAATTTTCTATGAAGACTCAATATGTGCATAGTAGTCTTTAACTGTTTTTTGATTCAAATGTAAGGTGTAAAAAGTTGTTTCCAAGCGTATAGCAATTGGCTTTTTATTTTATGTTATATTTTATGCGGTGTTTACATGTGCATTCAGAAAATAATATATTACATGTTAACCTAGTTTGCATTATATATTCTTTGTTTTGAGCTGAGATTAATATTATCACATTCGTAGTTTTGTTTGAGATTACTACTGGGATGTTTTATCATTGGTGACTTCTTTAGTATATCCCGTTTTCCTTCATTTGAATAGTCAATAGCCTAATGTATGTATAAGATCTCGTGATAATCGCCAATATTTAATGTTTTGAAGTATACGAGTGGAGCTCGTTAAGCACCTGAGATCTTAGAAGAATTAGGTCTTGCATACGTGTGTTACAGGCAAAACGCTCACCTATATTTGCCTGATGTAGTCCTCATGAACTGTAATTTGGTTGCTTGTGCGTGTCAATGTGCGTGTTTGATTTGTATTTGTATCTCTGTTTTAATTGTAACTACAATCTTCATAATTTCCAGTTTTGACATGTTACTGAGGTAATAATGACCTTGTAGAGTGTTCTTTAACAAATAAAGCAAAACCACATGTAATGTATAGAGTTGTGTGAGTCATGTATTATCATGATAATACTACGGTGTGTTGTGTGAGTAGGTTAGATAATACCAATGTAACATTAACGGTTGTTAAGTGTGTGAGGGGTGTAATACCACTGTACTGTATGGTGTCGTTCATATAGGATCTCTGGTTAAGGGGTTCTAGTGCAGTAATCTTTTGTCGTGTATCCCTTTTTAATATATTTCTGTCATTTGTAATCGCACTGTTTTAAATAAAATATAAAAAAAAAAAAAAAAAAAAAAAAACTGGGATTTATATGGTGGTGGTGCATAAGGTGTCGAACACTTTTGTCTGGTGTAATCATTTTGTAAGGTAAATAGGGAATTTGTGATTTAACTTTGTGTAACCTTTATTAATATAATTTCCACCTTGTGTATTGTACTGATTTCAAATAAAATATAAAAAAAAAAAAAGTGTCCAAGGCGTGTCTGAAAAATCAATATTCAAACCCCTTAACACATTAATAAGTCAGTGTTGGCCATTAGTAATTATCAAATCTGACAACCTTCCCCCCTCTCTACGGTAACAGCTAACTAGTCAACCCCACACACCCCTCCAACCAGCACCCAACTCCCCCGAGAACCCCTTCCGCAACTACCTATCCCCTCCCCCACAAACAACCCAGATCGGCATCACCCACTTCCACCATGTGCCGCCAATCAGTCATAAGGAGTCAAGAATTGTGCGCCACTAGACACAACCCTCTGCCAACCATCACTGTCCATCACACCTCCCGCTCTTCCAGCTCCATCAACCTAGTGGTAATGTCAAGGACTTGGGTTTACTCCATTTCCATGGTAGATTTTATTGAGGATAGATTCAATTTTGAAAACCATTTAGTAATGTCATTCGACAAATTGTTGAAGTGAGAAACATTTTTATAAGTTAGATAACAGTTTTGATCATTGCAAATCATGAATATAATCTAATGATTTCTTACTTCTGTATCTTCTGTCAGACGTTTCATAGGGGGTGTTGCGTTGTTGTGGTCTCTGAATATTGCAGCTGCCCACAAACTAGTCATGACCACAGTAGCTGCCCACTCAGAACGGTCTTGACCACAGTACTAGCCCACAAGACGTCCGTGAACACAAGTAGCTGCCCCGACAGATTGTCCTTGACCACAGTAGCTGCCCACGAACGATGTCCTTGACCACTAGTGTAGCAGGCCACAATATTGTCTTGACCCACAGTAGCAGCTGCACCCACAAGACTGTTATTGCCCCACGTCCGCTGCCCGCACAACATTGACATATAACCTACACAAATTTAACCAATTACATCCAATAAAGACATCCAATATAAAATCAAATAAATAAAGTTGTCCCATTATTTATCACAAAGAAATGTTCAATGAACAATGTTCAAGGAACACACACTGAGTTCCATGAACACCGGAAATAACTTAGAGACAATCCCTCACTGCTGTATTATCACAGAGGAAGAACATTCACACAACTTGGTAGCTCTAAGCTCGGGACAAAAAAAAAAAAAATAGACCAACCATCAACCCTACAACAACAATAGTTAATAAGGCCTGATCGCCTCGTTACTGCCATTATTAGTAGTTGAGGTATGGAGAATAACATTTATTACTGCATGACCGGTGTTATGATAACACTACCGTTCAGTGCAGGAGTCAGTGTTTGCGTCAGACTCTTGTACAAGACAGACTATCGCGGCTAAACACTCCGTGAGCACAATGCACAGAATAAGTTGTCCTATAAGACTTTCAATCTCTGAGTCAAGATGCTTCGGTAATTAACATCCAGGAATCTGATACATAGAATATTGACATTCTTGAAGGTGATCTGACTGGCGGAGGAATTGAGTGCCTTGATAACTGCTGTTAACTTCAGAGCTGCTGCTACAGTAGGTAACCTACAGTAAGCTGCTTAGTACTGATAGGTAACCTACATTAGCGCAGGAACGTAGGGTAACCTACTTACTGCTGTAGCTGTAGATAACCCTACAGAAAAGCTGCTGTACTGTAGGTAACCTACAGTATGCGGAACAGTAGGTAAACACAGAAAGCTGCTGGTACTGTAGGTAACCTACAGTAGCTGTCTTGGTACATTAGGTAACCACAGGAGCTGCTGCGGAACTGCGTAGGGTAACCACAGTAGCTGCTGTACTGTAGTGTTTAACTCACAGATAGCTGCTGGTACTGTAAGGTAACGCACAGTAGCTGCTGGTACTATAGGGTAACCACATAGCTGCTGTACTGTAGGTATCCTGCCGTATATGCTGTACTGTAGGTCTACTACAGTCGGTCATTGGTACCTGTAAGGTAACCTACAGTAGCTGCAGGTACTGTAGGTAACTACAGTCGCTGCTGGTAATTTTCTGTAGTTACACCTACAGTAGCAGCATGGTACTGTAGGTAACCTAATAGGCTGGGACTGGAACTGTAGGTACCGTACAGTATCTGCTAGGTAAACTGTAGTAACCTACAGTAGTCCTACACGCTGGTACAGTTAGTAACGTCTACCGTCTAGCTGTCTTGAACTGTTAATTTAACCTACAGTAGCTTGCTGGTACTGTACTAGTAACCTCACATAGCTGCTGGTACTGTAGGTAACCCTACAGTACTTCCGGTACTGTAAGGTTACCTACAGTAGCCTGCCGGTACTGTAGGTATACACTACAGTAGCTCCGTTACTTGTAGGTAACCACAGACAGCTGCCGGTACAGTAGGTAACCTAGCAGTAGCTACGCCGGAACACTTAGTGTAGGTAACCTACAGTAGCTGCTGGTACTGTAAGGAAACCAACAGTAGCTGCGGTACTGTCTAGGTAGACACAGTAGCTGCCATGTACTGAAGGTAGACCACAGTAGCTGCTACGTATTTGTAGGTAACCACAGTACCTACCAGTACTGTACAGTAACCACAGTAGCTGCTGGTACTGAACCTACAGTAGCTGCTGGTACTGTAGGTAACCACAGTAGCTGCAGAGTATGTAGGTAACCACATAGCTGCTGGTACTGTAGGCAGACACAGTAGCTGCTGAAAACTGTAGGTACCCACGGTAGCTGGCTGGTACTGTAAGGTAACCACAGTAGCTGCTGGTACTGTAGGTGTTAACCTACAGTATCTGCTGGTACTGGTAGGTAAAAACGGTAGCTCATGGTACGTAGGTAACCACCGTAGCTGCTGGTACTGGTAGGTAACCACAGTAAGCTGCTGGTACTGTAGGTAAACCTACATAAGCTGCTGGTACTGTAGGTACACCACACGGTAGCTGCTGGTACTGCAGGTAGACAGTAGCTGCCGGTACTGTAGGTAACCTCGGTAGCTGCCGGTACTGTAGGGAACCACGGTAGCTAGCCGGTACTGTAGGATAACCACGTGTAGCTGCCGGTACTGTAGGTAACCACGGTAGCTGCCGGTACTGTAGGTAACCACGGTAGCTGCCGGTACTGTAGGTAACCACGGTAGCTGCCGGTACTGTAGGTAACCACGTAGCTGCCGAACTGTATAGTAATCCTGCAGTACTGCCGTACTGAAGGTAACCTACAGTCGCTGATCGCTGCCAGTACTGTAGGTAACCTACAGTCGCTGTTGGTACTGAAAAACTACCGTAGCAGCTAGGTCACTGAAGAGTTAAACCTACAGTAGCTGCTGGTACTGTACGTAACCTACAGTATCTCTGGAACTGTAGAGTAACGCTACCGTCGCTTCTGGTACCTGTAGTAACCTACAGCAGCTGCCGGTAACAGTAGTAACCTACAGTAGCTGCTGGTAACGCGTAGGTAACGCTACAGTAGCTTGCTGGTACGATAGGTAACCTCCAGAAGCTGCTGGTACTGTAGGTAACCTACAGTAGCCTGCGGTACTGTAGGTAGACCCAGTACCTCTGGTACTGTAAACCACTGAGCTGCCCTGTACTGTAGGTAACCACAGTAGCTGCCAGGTACTGTAGGTAAGCAAAGTAGCGCTGTACTTTGGAAACCACAGAGCTCTGGTACTGAAGTAACCACAGTACTGCTGGTACGTAGGAACCACAGTAGCTGCTGGTACTGTACGTATCCTGCAGTAGCTGCTGTACTGTAGGAAACCTACATAGCTGTTTGTTACTGGCAGGTAACCTACAGTCGCTGTGCTGGTACTGTAAACCTACAGTATCTGCGGGACTTGTAGGTAACCTACAGTACTGCTGGTACTGTAGGTAACCTACAGTAGCTGCTCGTACTGAAGTAACCTACAGTAAACTGCTGGTATTAGATAACCACAGAAGCTGCTGGACTGTAACCAACAGTAACTGCTGGTACTGTAGGTAACCACAGTAGCTGCTGTAATGTAGGTAACCACAGTAGCTCTGTACAGTAGGAAACCACAGTAGCTGCTGGTACTGTAGGTAACCTACAGGAGCTCTGACTGTCGGTAACCTACAGTACGCTGGTACTTGTAGTGTAACCTACAGTAGCAGCTGGTACTGTAGGTAACCTAAAGTAGCTGCGGTACTGTAGTTACCTACAGTATCTGCTGGTACTGTAGTAACCTACATAGCTGCTGGTACTTAAGGTAACCACAGTAGCTCCAGGTACTGTAGGTAACCTACAGTAGCAGACTGGTACAGTAGGTTAACCTACAGTAGATGCTGTACTGTAGTAACCTACAGTAGCTGCTGAACTGTAGTGTAACCTACATAGCTGCTGGTACTGTAGGTAACCTACAGTATCAGCTGGTACAGAGTAACCAACAGTAGCTGCTGGTACATGTAGTAACCACAGTAGCTACGGTACTGAGGTAACCTACAGTAGCTGCTGTACTGTAGTAACCTACATAGCTGCTGGTACTGGTAGGTAAAACCTACAGTAGCTCGCTGGTACTGTAAGATACCAACAGTAGCTGCTGTTACTGAGGTAACCTACATACTGCTGTAACAGTAGGTAACCTACAGTAGCTGCTGGTACTGTAAAACCACAGTAGCTGCTGGTACTGTAACCACAGTAGCTGCTGGTACTGTAGGTAACCACAGTAGCTGCTGGTACTGTAGGTAACCACAGTAGCTGCTGGTACTGTAGGTAACCTACAGTAGCTGCTGGTACTGTAGGTAACCTACAGTAGCTGCTGTACTGTAACCACAGTAAGCAGCTGGACTGTAACCACAGAAGCGTGCTGGTACTGTATGTAACCACAGAAGCTGCTGGTACTGCAAAACCGACATAGCAGCTGGTACTGTAAGGTAACCACAGTAGCTGCTGGTACTGTAGGTAACCACAGTAGCTGCTGGTACTGTAGGTAACCTACCGTAGCTGCTGTACTGTAGTAACCTACAGTAGCTGGCTGTACTGTAGTAACCCTACTGTAGCTCTGGCACTTGTAGGTTACCTACAGTAGCTGCTGTACTGTAGTAACATACAGTCCTTTGCTGGTACTGTAGGTAACCTACATAGCTGCTGGTACTGTAGGAACCACAGCAGCTTCTGGTACTGTAGGAAACCACAAGTATCTGCTGGTTACTGAGGTAACCACAGTAGCTGCTGGTACTGTAGTAACCACAGTAGCAGCAGGTACTGTAGGTAACCACCGTAGCTGCTGGTAACTGTAGGTAACCACATAAGCATCTGTACTTGTAGGTAACCTACAATAGCTGCTGGTACTGTAGGAAAAACCACGGTAGCTGCTGTTACTGTAGGTAACCAAGGTAGCTGCTGGTACAGTCGGTAACTCACGGTATCTGCCTGGTACTGTAAGGTAACCACGGAAAGCTGCCGGTACTGTAGTACCCTACAGTAGCTCCGGTACTGTAGGTAACCTACAGTAGCTGCCGGTACTGTAGGTAACCAACGGTAGCTGCCGGACTGATAGGAAACCACGGTAACTGCCTGTAATGAAGGAAACCCCTGTCACTGCCGGTACTGAAGGTAACCACGGTAACCTGCCGGAACTGTAGGGGTAACCACGGTGTAGCCGCCGGTACTGTAGCAACCACAGTAGCTGCGTACTGCAGGTAAACCACAGTAGCTGCCGGTACTGTAGGTAACCACAGTAGCTGCCGGTACTGTAGGTAACCACAGTAGCTGCCGGTACTGTAGGTAACCACAGTAGCCTGCCCGGTACAGAAGGGTAACCTACAGTACTCCGGTACTAGTAGTAACCTACAGTAGCTGCTGGTACTGTAGGTAACCTACAGTAGCTGCCGGTACTGTAGGTAACCTACAGTAGCTGCCGGTACTGTAGGTAACCTACAGTAGCTGCCGGTACTGTAGGTAACCTACAGTAGCTTGTCTGTATACTGTAGGTAACCAACAGTAGCTGCTGGTACTGTAGGTAACCTACAGTAGCTGCTGCTACTGTAGGTAACCTACAGTAGGTGCTGGTACTGTCGGTAACCTACAGTAGGTGCTGGTACTGTCGGTAACCTACGTAGCTGCTGGTACTGTAGGTAACCTAGAGACTGCTGGAACTGTAGGTAACCTACAGAAGCTGTGTGTACTGTAGGTAACCTACAGTAAGCTGCTGGAACGGTAGGTAACCAACATTAGCCTGCTGGTACTGTAGGTAACTACAGTAGCTGCTGGTACTGTAGGTAACCTACAGTAGCTGCTGGTACTGTAGGTAACCTACAGTAGCTGCTGGTACTGTAGGTAACCTACAGAAGCTAGCGGTACGTATGTAACCTACAGAAGCTGCTGGTACTGTAGTAACCTACATTTAAGCAGCAGGAACTGTAAGGAAACCTAACAGTACAGCTGGTACTGTAGGTAACCTACAGTAGCTGCTGGAACTGTAGGTAACCAACAGTGCAGCTGAAACTGAGTAGGGTACCCTACAGAAGTCTGCTGGTAACCTCCAGAAGCAGCTTGTACTGTAGGTAACCTACAGTAGGCAGCTGGTACTGTAGGTAACCTACAGTAGGCAGCTGGTACTGTATGTAACCTACAGTACAGCTGGTACTGTAGTAAACCTACAGTACAGCTGGTACTGTAGGTAACCTACAGTACTGCTGGTAACTTGTAGGAAACCTACATTAGCTGCCATGGTACTGTAGTAAACCTACAGTATCTGCTGGTACTGTAGTAACCCTAACAGTAGCTGCTGGTACTTTAGGCAACCTACAGTACTTCTGGTAACTGTATGTAACCTACAGGTAGCTGCTGTACTTGTAGTAACCTACAGTAGCTGCTGGTACTGTAGGTAACCTACAGTAGCTGCTGGTACTGTAGGTAACCTACAGTAGCTGCTGGTACTGTAGGTAACCTACAGTAGCTGCTGGTACTGTAGGTAACCTACAGTAGCTGCTGAGTACTGAAAGGAACCTTACATAGCTTGCTGTACAGAAGGCAATCTAACAGTAGCTGCTGTTACTGTAGGTAACCTACAGTAAGCTGCAGACGAGTAACCACAGTAGCTGCTGGTACAGTAGTTAACCTACAGTAAGCTGCTGGTACTTTAGCAACCTACATAGCTGCTTGGTACTGTAGTAACCTACAGTAGCCGGTACTGTAGGTAACCTACAGTAGCTGCTGGTACTTTAGGCAACCTACAGTAGCTGCTGGTACTGTAGGTAACCTACAGTAGCTGCTGGTACTTTAGGTAACCTACAGTAGCTGCTGGTACTGTAGGCAACCTACAGTAGCAGCTGTACGTAGGTACCTCACAGTACCTGCTGGTACTGTAGGTAACCTAATTAGCTGCTGGTACTTTAGGCAACCTACAGTAAGCTGCTGGTACTGATAGGTAACCAACAGTAGCAGCTGTTTACTTAAGGTAACCTACATAGATGGCTGGAACTTTAAGGTAACCGTACAGTAGCTGCTGGATACAGAGTAACCTACAGTAGCTGCATGTTACTTGTAGTAACCACACAGCTGCTGGTACTGTAAATTAACCACAAGTAGCTGCTGGTACTCCTAGGTAACCTACAGTAGCTAGCTGTACTGTAGGTAACCACAGTAGCTGGTGGCACTGTAGGTAACCACAGTGGCTGCTGGCACTGTAGGTAACCACAGTGGCTGCTGGCACTGTAGGTAACCACAGTGCTGCTAGGCACTGATAGGTAACCACAGTACCACAGCTACTGTAGGTACCTACAGTTAGTCTCTGTACTGGGGGTAGGTAACCCTACAGTACTGCTGGTACTGTAGGTAACCTACAGTAGCTGCAGTACTGTAGGTAACCTACAGTAAAGCTGCTGGAACTGTAAGGTAAACCTACAGTAGCTGCTGGAACTGTAGGTACACCTACAGTAGCTTGCTGGAACTGTAGTTAACCTACAGTAGCTGCTGGTACAGTAGGTAACCTCCAGTAGCTGCTGGTACTGAGGTAACCTACAGAAGCTGTCTGGTACTGTAGGTAACTACAGTAAGCTGCTGGAACTGTAGGTAAACCTACAGTACCTGCTGGTACTGTAAGTAACCAACAGTAGCTGCAGGTAGCTGTAGGTAACCTACAGAAGCTGCTGTACTGGGGTAGGTAACCCACAGTAGCTGCTGTTACTGTAGTAAACCTACAGTACCAGCTGGTTACGCGTAGGTAACCACAGTAGCTGCAGGTACTGTAGGAACCTACAGTATCTGCTGGAATTTTCCTGTAACCTACCGTAGCGCTGGTACTGCAGGTAACCACATAGCTGCTGGTACTGGTATAATCCACAGTAGCTGGTGCACTGTAGGTAAACCACAGTGGCTGCCTGGCACTGTAGGTAAACACAGTGGCCTGCTGCACTGAGTAGGTAACCACAGTAAGCCAGCAGCTACTGAATTTACCTACAGTAGCTGCGGTAGTTTTTGGGGGGGGTTTTGGGGGGGGGGGTTTTTTTTGTGGGGGGGGTTTTGGGCTGTAGTAACCTACAGTAGCTGCTGGTACTGAAGGTAACCTACAGTAGCTGCTGGTACTATAGGTAACCTCCAGTAGCTGCTGGTACAGTAGTACCTACAGTAGCTGCAGGTAACCTGTAGTAACCTAAATGTAGCTGCTGGTACTGGTATGGTAACCTAAAGTACGCTGCTGGTACTGTAGGTAAAACCTACAGTACTGCTGGTACTGTAGGTCAACCTACATACCTGCTGTACTGTAGGTCACCTAACGTAGCTGCTGGTACTATAGGTAAATCTACAGTATCTGCTGGTACTGTAGGTAACCACAGTAATGCTGGTACTGTAAATACACCACAGTAGCTGCGGTACTGTAGGTAGCCCCTACAGTAGCTGCCTGTACTGTAGGTAACCTACATTATCAGCCTGGTACTGTAGGTAACCTACCCAGTAGCTGCTGGTACTGTAGGTAACCTACATAGCTGCTGGTACTGCAGGAAACCACGTATCTGCTGGAACAGTAGGTAACCACAGTAGCAGCTGGAACTGTAGTAACCACAGTAGCTTGCTGGTACTGTAGTAACCACAGTAGCCTGCTGGAACTGTAGTAACCTACATCGCTGCTGGACTGTATGTAACCCTACCGTAGCCTGCCTGGTACTGTAGGTAACCTACAGTCGCTGCTGGTACTCGTATGTAACCTACTTCGCAGCAGGCACTGTAGTAACCTACATAGCTGCTGGCACAGTAGGTAACCTACAGTAGCTGCTGTATGTAGGTAACCACAGCAGCTGCTGGTACTGTAGGTAACCACAGCAGCTGCTGGTAACTGTAAGGTAACCCACAGCAGCTGCTGGTAACTGAAAGGTAACCACAGTAGCAGCTGGTACTATAAGGTAACCCCAGTAGCTTGCTGGTACTGTAGGCATCCACGTAGCTGCTTGTAACTGTAGGTAACCTACCATAGCTGCTGGTACATGTAGGTAAACCACGGTAGCTGCCGGTAACTGAAGTAACCACGGTAGCTGCCGTTCTGTAGTAACCACGGTAGCTGCCGTAAACTGGTAGGTACCCCACGATAGCTGCCGGGTACAGTAGGTAACCTACATTAGCTGCCGGTACTGTAGTAACCACGGTAAGCTCCGGAACTGTATGTAACCCGGTACTTCCGCCCTGTAGGTAACCACGGTAACAGCCGAGTACTGTAGGTAACCACGGTAGCAGCCGGTACTGTAGCAACCACGTAGCTGACGGACTGTAGGCAACCACAGTAGCTGCCGGTACAGTAGGTAACCACGGTAGCTGCCGGTACGGTAGGAACCTACAGTAGCTGCGGTACTGATAGGTAACCTACCGTAGCAGCCGTACTGTAGGTAACCTTACCGTACTGCTGGTACTGTAAGGTAACCACATTAGCCGCTGGTTACTGTAGGTATCCCACAGTAGCTGCTGGTACAGTATGTAACCTTCAGTAGGTGCTGGTACTGTAGTAACCTACAGTAGGTGCTGTACTGTAGGTAACCTACATAGGTGCTTGGTTACAGTAGGTAACCTACAGCAGGTTGCGGTCCTGTAGGTAACCTACAGTAGGTGCTGGTACCAGTCCGGTAACCAACAGTAGCTGCTCGGTACTGTTCGGTACCTACAGTAGTGCAATGGAACTGTAGGTAACCAACAGAAGCTGCTGTCTGGTACTGTAGGTATAACCTACAGTACTGCTGGAACTGTAGGTAACCCTACAGTAGCAGCTGCTATTGTAACTTAAGGAAACTGCTCTTTATTATTTAATTTCTTTCCTATTTATAATTCAGTTTAATTGCAAAATTGGGGGCCCGAAACTTAATGTTCCCCGGGTGTCCCCCACAGGTCTTAAGTCCGACCCTGATCAAAACTAAACACTGAACCCGCAAGAGATCTGGGGAGTGTCCAAAGCTCATTTCCGCTGCCTGAACCACGGTTCCGAGTGAGGTTGATGGTGCGCTGCACCCTCTGCAGTTCAGGCGAGCCTACCCAGTGCTCACAACCATAGAGAATGTGAGACTGTGGCTGCTCATTTACCAACATGGTGCGCTGCAGAGTACAGACGCAAGCAACACTTTTTTTTGCGTTTGAGTTGAGACCCTGGGGCTGTCACTGGAGCCACGATGGACTTGTACTACCGGCGATTATTCCGTGATACCTACGGTAAACGCAAATCGAAGAGATAATGTGGAGTAGCACTAATGGGACGACACGGATCTTCGTTAAAAAGACTTCAGCAAATGTTTTATGAAGCGGTGTGGAAAAGTATCAAGAGACCATTATAGCCGTCAATTCAGCTGTATCAGATACGTCTACATGATGTATCACGACACTACACAAGGGTTAAAATAAGGAAGGCCTTTTGTGAAGGCGAAATGAATTTGTTATAAAAGAATGAACTACGTAATTATTGTAACGGTTCATATGCCTCTGACATGTCGGTGGGCCGCTGACCTTATGCTATGAAGTTTGGAGGGAACATATTCAGTCAAATGAGACCTACGCCATCCCATACCGTCCTATATAATGTTGCAAGCCTTTCGAACTCAGTATATGTAACAACAGCGTGCAACGTCGTAACGTGTCGGCTGTGTGGATCTTATGGACCACATAGCGGCACAGTGAGTGATAAGCGTCGCGGGAATCTCCACATATCGCAACAGCAACAACCGGAAGAATTCGTGGAAGTGGAGGGAACGAGAACAGTCTAGCTCACGCTGTCTCGACAACGGACTCTTGGAGTGAAGAGGTATATAAAGCGCAGGAGAAAGGCTTTGGAGGATTGCAAAACAGCGAGAAGAATCATCACCATCACTGGATATAAATAAAGTATTTGAAGAGACTCTGCCCACTATGGGGACGAGGATGTAGCGGCGTCATTACGTGAATGCACTGGATGGTATTGTTAGACATCATCGTCAACCGTGTGAGGAACCAGGTGCAAAATTTTGGGATCGGTTGAGCAACATGGAGAGGCGACGGATGAAAAGCAATGAGTCTGGGGTTCGCATGGCATCAATGGTAAATATAGCAGAAGGGAGTGCATCATGATCTACAAAGAAATCCCAATGCAGGTGGAGGGTAGGACGCGAAAGCGAACTGTGCGACTTCCCACCAGACTCAGACGAACGTGCTTTAAACTCCCTGCCCAAAGGCCATGGTAAAAAGTCTTGGGCGGATGTACAGAAGGAAAGGGAACATGAATCCACGAAACAAGAGTTTATCAAGTGGGCGAGTCCCAAAAACGGGGAGAGGGATAGGAGGTGTAAATGTATAATTGAAAAGTCTATATCTTAGAACCAAAGGAAAATCCCATTAATAGAACTTAATGGTTTCTGACAATACATATTTAACGATTGAGATCTGAACGGAAGCAAAGTGGTTTAATGAATTTTTGCGCGTCAAGATGTGTGATGTGGTTATTTAACCCAAGAACACAATACAGACATGGCTATGAGTTGGAAATTAGATGGTTACGATGTTATATGAATATGCGACGAGGTTAAAAGGAGGCGTCAGCCATTCTGGTAAAGGAAAATAGCCCTTTGTAGTCGCCATAGTGAAAGGGGGGAGGGGAGAGTGATTAGGGTGGTGTTTAGGGGTAGAGTAACATATAAGTTTTGTAGGTGTATATGGGCCGGCCGAGGGAGATGCACAACTTAAAACACATTTTGTTCAAGATGTCTTAGTATATCAATCTACGTAGTTTACCAAATGTCAGCGATAATAGGGGGGACAGAGAATTGTGTAATACGACGACGAAAAGATGTGGAGCCTCGAGGACGTTGTTGCTTGGGTTCTGGGAGATTTATTGACGCAGTGTGGGTTTAATGGATGTGTGTGGGGGGGGATGTGCAATGTGGAGCATAACTTTCATTAGACAGAGATTATCGGCGAGATTAGATAGAAAGAACGTGTCTAGTGCGGTTACAGTGCGGATTAGTGAGTGAGAACATGTGCGTTTTTTTTCGGATCATAGAGGAGTTTGATAAATAGGATTAGATAATGAGGGTGTGCCTAGAAAAGGGGTTCCGACCAACTTTGGAAATTAAATTAATCTGTTATGAAGAGAGGGAAAGTTCCGTTTTGTCTTATTGGGCATATGTGGGCACGCCTTTGTGGTTGAAGCACCTGGAAATGTGCATTGTTAATTGGTGGAATATAGCCAAAACGCGCAATTAAGGAAATTATACATATTAGTCAGGTGAGTGAGGATTAAACATTACAGTATGGTTCCAACATATTTATAGGGGTCAGTTGCGCGACTGCAAAGAACAAGCGAATGCCTAATTATCCTGATACAGGAAATATGTAACGAATTAAGGAGCAAACTACGTAAATTTACAAAACGAAAGTTTGATGTGGAAAAGGCTTAAGGAGTGGAATCGAAGAGTTTTGTGGGGAGATCGGCCGTCGGCGTGTGTGTGAGGAATCAACACAGACGTCGCAAAGCACTGGAGTAAATGGGGTTGAATGTCAGGTAGGTATGCCGGGGTATAGAGTGAAATCTCAGGTGTTGACGACGACGGAGGGTATGAGATGTATATTGAAGCTTGGGTAAATAGAAAACGCAAAGTGTTGGAATAAGTGAAATTGCATTGCAGTCAATCGTATTTGTGCGTTGTGAGCTGGAGGAGCATGATCGTTTGATGTTGGAGGGCCCCCTCCCCGATAACGGAGTGTGAGACTTGGGAGCTTTATCTGGGCCAATTGGTAAGGTCCAGGGAATAGAATGGGTGCCCAGCGACATTTATATATTCAAAATTGAAACGTATTTAAAGGTGTTTTTGGTACGTTATTCAATATCATGAAGCGGGATGGGTTTTAGGGGAACAACAAAGGTAGGCTGTGGTCCGTCCTAGTTCCTAAAGGCGAGCCATTAACGGTTAAAAGATTATCGTCAATCTCGATAATTATGTGGGGACATAAAATTTTAGGAAAGTATCATGGCCAACGAGAATAAAAAAAGTCCAGTGCAAAGTGAATTGACAAGAGGACAATATGGTGTCCGGGCAGGTCAATGTATGAAGGTCACGGTATGAATAGAAGTATTAATGAAGAAAGAAAGTAAGATTGGGAGATGGCGGTATTGCATAGATTGGGAGGGCGGCATATGATATGTGGAACGGGAGACGTTATGGAAATAATGAGATGGCAGGGGTTTGGGGCGGAAATTATATCATGGCCAAATTAATGTATCACAAGGCAATCTTTGCGTGAGCCAAGGTGAATGGAGGTTGGGAGATCGATTCAGATGGGAAGGGGTTTGCGTCAAGGTTGTCCCCTTTCACAAATTTTTTTTGCTTGTTTACAAGACCCTTTTATAGAGGTATCAGTGTTTTTATGGAATCGAAGCAAATGGGATTGAGTAATGTAAGGGGTTGGGGAGCGGGCAATGTTGGATATGTCGACGACACGACGAATTTGGTGAGAGAACACATGGATTTGATTCCGGTAGCAAAGTTAGTGAAAGTTATGAAAAGGCTACTGGCATTACGATCACATGAGGAAAACAAAGTATATAGTCTTGGAACAAAGGTTCGCGTGAGGAAGATGGTAGCTGAAAGTATGAAAGGGATGGACCAAATAAAGATATGTGGGATCGTTTATGTAAATGCGATAGTCAAGTCAGCACAACAAATAAATTCCGTGCGTATCGTTGATAGTTGTTTTCTGAAGCGTCCTTAGTGGGTTGAGAGCTGCTAATTAAATTTTCGCAACAAAGGGTGAACACAACGAATGTTCTATTATATCGGTAAACTATGGCCAAGATTCCGGGTAATATTACCGATACTCTTATCGTTGTGAAATAAAAAGGTTACAAAAAAGTGTTATATTAGATTCTTTGGGGAACATGGAGCGAAGGTTAAGTAAGCGTTGTCCACACTCCCGGATTGGGCCGTGGAGGTCAGGGTCCTTATAGATGTCGAAAAGAGGATAATAAGTATGTATAAAAACAAGTTATAAGCGGGAGGGAGTGGCAGAAAGGAACGGTCTTCATAGGATACATCAGGATAGCGACGGTGGTGGGGGTCGGGAGTCCAAGATGAAGGTTGAGGCAAAGTTACGGGTCTTCATAAACGTGAGGGATCAATCTCACACATTAAATTGAGAACTCTTGATAGGCAGATGGTAAGCACTGGTAGCGTGCGGTAGAAGGATTTATCCGATGTATTGTGAATTGGTCAATAATATTTGGGGCGTTTAAATAAATTGGCGTTAAAACCTAAAGTCCCAGAGACTTATGTATAGATATTTATACACTGGAATCATTGCGTCAGGAATGTGGTTTAATATTCTATAAGAGAATACCGAGAGGATGGGAATGCAGGGATTGTTGAGGATTGGCGACTATTTATCATAAACGGTGTATTTTTAGTGTTTGCGATTGTGTATTGAAACTATAAGGGTTTGGATGGTAAGGTTTAAGTTAGTGGGGGGGGGGTTTGCAGGTTTTGAGGGTTTTAAGTTTAGATATAACAGGGGTGAATAAAAGGGTTGAGAATGCGATTGGGTAAAATGAATACGGATTTATAAATACATGATTGGGCTATGAGGGAGGCTGACGTGCGTGCAAGAATTAATTGCATTGCAGCAACTTTTTATAGGACACCGTGGTAGAAATAAAGGGGTGTATGGAGGAGATGGGATAGAGTATTTAGTGATGGTTAACGAATATTCACATGAAGGGATTATGGGATTTGCAAAATGGGTAAGGGGATAACGAAACGGGTGCTATATCCTAGACCTATGGGTGTGAGCATTAGAGCTGTAATATATGGATGTAAAATGAGTCTTGATATCTAGACAGGCAATAGGTTATACCCCGAGGTTTTCTCCGAACTACACAATTATCATTTAGAAAGGTGTAGCACTACATTGCATATATTAATCATTAGTATAAATCATTTCAAGGACTTTATGATGAAAGAATTTTCTATGAAGACTCAATATGTGCATAGTAGTCTTTAACTGTTTTTTGATTCAAATGTAAGGTGTAAAAAGTTGTTTCCAAGCGTATAGCAATTGGCTTTTTATTTTATGTTATATTTTATGCGGTGTTTACATGTGCATTCAGAAAATAATATATTACATGTTAACCTAGTTTGCATTATATATTCTTTGTTTTGAGCTGAGATTAATATTATCACATTCGTAGTTTTGTTTGAGATTACTACTGGGATGTTTTATCATTGGTGACTTCTTTAGTATATCCCGTTTTCCTTCATTTGAATAGTCAATAGCCTAATGTATGTATAAGATCTCGTGATAATCGCCAATATTTAATGTTTTGAAGTATACGAGTGGAGCTCGTTAAGCACCTGAGATCTTAGAAGAATTAGGTCTTGCATACGTGTGTTACAGGCAAAACGCTCACCTATATTTGCCTGATGTAGTCCTCATGAACTGTAATTTGGTTGCTTGTGCGTGTCAATGTGCGTGTTTGATTTGTATTTGTATCTCTGTTTTAATTGTAACTACAATCTTCATAATTTCCAGTTTTGACATGTTACTGAGGTAATAATGACCTTGTAGAGTGTTCTTTAACAAATAAAGCAAAACCACATGTAATGTATAGAGTTGTGTGAGTCATGTATTATCATGATAATACTACGGTGTGTTGTGTGAGTAGGTTAGATAATACCAATGTAACATTAACGGTTGTTAAGTGTGTGAGGGGTGTAATACCACTGTACTGTATGGTGTCGTTCATATAGGATCTCTGGTTAAGGGGTTCTAGTGCAGTAATCTTTTGTCGTGTATCCCTTTTTAATATATTTCTGTCATTTGTAATCGCACTGTTTTAAATAAAATATAAAAAAAAAAAAAAAAAAAAAAAAACTGGGATTTATATGGTGGTGGTGCATAAGGTGTCGAACACTTTTGTCTGGTGTAATCATTTTGTAAGGTAAATAGGGAATTTGTGATTTAACTTTGTGTAACCTTTATTAATATAATTTCCACCTTGTGTATTGTACTGATTTCAAATAAAATATAAAAAAAAAAAAAGTGTCCAAGGCGTGTCTGAAAAATCAATATTCAAACCCCTTAACACATTAATAAGTCAGTGTTGGCCATTAGTAATTATCAAATCTGACAACCTTCCCCCCTCTCTACGGTAACAGCTAACTAGTCAACCCCACACACCCCTCCAACCAGCACCCAACTCCCCCGAGAACCCCTTCCGCAACTACCTATCCCCTCCCCCACAAACAACCCAGATCGGCATCACCCACTTCCACCATGTGCCGCCAATCAGTCATAAGGAGTCAAGAATTGTGCGCCACTAGACACAACCCTCTGCCAACCATCACTGTCCATCACACCTCCCGCTCTTCCAGCTCCATCAACCTAGTGGTAATGTCAAGGACTTGGGTTTACTCCATTTCCATGGTAGATTTTATTGAGGATAGATTCAATTTTGAAAACCATTTAGTAATGTCATTCGACAAATTGTTGAAGTGAGAAACATTTTTATAAGTTAGATAACAGTTTTGATCATTGCAAATCATGAATATAATCTAATGATTTCTTACTTCTGTATCTTCTGTCAGACGTTTCATAGGGGGTGTTGCGTTGTTGTGGTCTCTGAATATTGCAGCTGCCCACAAACTAGTCATGACCACAGTAGCTGCCCACTCAGAACGGTCTTGACCACAGTACTAGCCCACAAGACGTCCGTGAACACAAGTAGCTGCCCCGACAGATTGTCCTTGACCACAGTAGCTGCCCACGAACGATGTCCTTGACCACTAGTGTAGCAGGCCACAATATTGTCTTGACCCACAGTAGCAGCTGCACCCACAAGACTGTTATTGCCCCACGTCCGCTGCCCGCACAACATTGACATATAACCTACACAAATTTAACCAATTACATCCAATAAAGACATCCAATATAAAATCAAATAAATAAAGTTGTCCCATTATTTATCACAAAGAAATGTGCAATGAACAATGTTCAAGGAACACACACGGTGTTCAATGAACACCGGAAATAACTTAGACAAGCCTCAACTGCTGTATTTATCAGCAGGAGAGAACATTCACACAACTTGGGAGCTCTAAGCTCGGGAAAAAAAAAAAAAAATATACCTACCTCAACCCTACTAACAATAATAGTAATAAGGCTGTTCGCCTCGTTACTGCCATTATTAGTAGTTTGAGGTATGATACATTTTTAATGCATGACCTGGTGTTTGTACACTACCGTCAGGAAGGTCAGTGTTGCGGCAGTCTTGTACAACTGACTTCGCGGTAAACACTCCGTGTGCACAAGACAGTAAATGTCTTATAAGACATTAATCTCTGGTCTCCAGTGGTCTTTATGTCATGAGGATTCTGCGGCAGTTAAGCTGGAGGGTAAAACTCTGTATTACAAGCTAGTCAAGACTACTACTAATAAACCATGCTAGGGGTTAAGTTAGAACCCCGCGATCAGTCACAAAACTCCAGACTCTTAGCCACTGGGCCAGCTGGCCACAATAAGACACGTTTTGTCTTATTGTGGCCAGCTGGCCCAGTGGCTAAAGAGTCGGTCTGGAGTTTTGTGACTGATCGCGGGTTCTACCCAGACTCCTGGTATGGATTGTTTGCAATCGTGTCACTACGATTTCGTGAGTCTACTCCTTAAAGGATATAAATATGTGCGTGACTTAAACTAAATCTTGAGAAAGTCAACTTGCACTACTCTTCTCTTAATCAAATCTCATTGACTTTGGTCGACCTGTCCCCCGAGAGTTTACCGCTATCCCCCCCCCCCTTCCCATTTAAACTATTTTACGTACTTGTATATATACCCAAACGCAATTTCCTATGACTAGATTGATATTATCCACAGGGGTTATACACAGCTTTGGGAATGTTAGGCAATCAGGTTTGATCCAGGGAAGGGGAGGGTACTTGCAACTGCTTGTATCAAGATGCCCCCTGACAGATAAGATAAGATTTCGTTCGGATTTTTAACCCCGGAGGGTTAGCCACCCAGGATAACACAAGAAAGTCAGTGCGTCATCGAGGACTGTCTAACTTATTTCCATTGGGGTCCTTAATCTTGTCCCCCAGGATGCCACCCACACCAGTCGACTAACACCCAGGTACCTACTTGCTGCTAGGTGAACAGGACAACAGGTGTAAGGAAATGTGTCGAAATGTTTCCACCCGCCGGGAATCGAACCCGGGCCCTCCGTGTGTGAAGCGGGAGCTTTAGCCACCAGGCCACACAGACGAGCATCCAAATTTAACATGAAGGTACTTAGGACATTATTTCCCCTATCCTTCCACGTCCCTCGTAGCACACTAGGCTAACAACTGCTACTGTTATGTAACCAGTTATGTATGGGTTATGTAACCAGTTGGAGCTCTGTTATATACCAGTTTCCTAACATACTACTGTGTTAAGCCTGAATTTATAACCTACCTTAACTAACAGTTATGGCAGACAACCTGAGGACCACTACAGTCAAGCTCCCCCCCCCCTCTCTACCTCTATTTTTCTTGGTTACTAACCCAGCAAGGTTAATAATCCCATTCCCACTAATACCAATCTAAATCACCCCCCTAACTATACTCATCAGATGTTGGTGAAGTATTTCTGCTGACTAACACTTTAGATCACACAGGTTTTCGTTATTTTCGTCATTAAGGAGGGTCTAGGTAAGATAAAAGGGTCTAGGCAAGATCAGGGGGTCTAGGTAAGGTTGAGTGGGTCTAGGTAAGTCCAGGGTGTCTAGGTAAGGTCAGGGGGTCTAGGTAAGATCAGTGGGTCTAAGTAAGATCAAGAAGGGTCTAGGTAAGATAAAAGGAGGTCTGGGTAAGTTCAAGGGGGGGTCTAGGTAACATCAAGACGATGTAAACCAATATTTAACCTTGCAGTTTGGCCAAAGGCATAAAAAACGTAGAACACCCACCACTACCACTACCCAAAGCCCGAAACCCACCAAAATCCCCACGGAAACCATGTGCAATAACAGATTGCAGACAGCTACTGAAGGTCGTTGGTGGGTTCCCAGGCCTACAGTTCTACGTAATCTATGCCTTCAGGGGAGATTACTCTCCCCTGCTATATGCATTCATAATGCATATAGCAGATTCTCCAGTTCTATATCTTACCTATCCTACTTAACACAACCTAATTCTACAAGTTACTTTGATAGTAGAAACTAAATAATTGTACACCTACAAAGTGTTATATACACCACAACTAGCAACATAATCCAGGTATAGTCCTTACTAATTTGTAGAGCAGTGGCAGCACAAAGTGGGGGGGGGAGAAGGGAGGTAAACTTAAGAACATTGGGTTCTAGGTAAGATCAGGGGGTCAAGGAAGATCAAGGGGGTCCTAGGTAAGATAAAGGGGGGTCTAGGTAAGGTCAAAGGGGTCTAGGTAAGATCAGAGGGTCTAAGTAAGACCAAGGGGTCTAGGTAAGGTCAAGGGGGCTCTGGGTAAGGTCAGGGGGGTCTAGGTAAGGTCAAGAGGTCTACGTACGATAAGAGGGTCGAGGTAAGATCAAGGGGTCTAGGTAAGATCAAGGGGGTCTAGGTAAGATCAAGGGGGTGTTGGTAAGTTCAGGGGGGTATAGGTAAGATCAGGGGATCTATAGGTAAGATCAGGGATCTAGGTAACATTAGCGGGGTCTAGGTAAGATCAAGGGGTATAGGTAAGATCGGGGGGCATGGGTTTAAGCTGAGGGGGTCTAGGGAAGTTCAAGGGGCATAGGTAACATTTAGGGTGGTCTAGGTAAGATCAGGGATCTAGGTAAGATCAAGGGGGTCTAGGTAAGATCAGGGGTCTAGGTAAGATTAGGGGGGTCTAGCAAGATCAAAAGGTCTAGGTAAGATCAATGGGGTCTAGGTAACAGCAGGTTGTCTGGGTAAGATAGGGGGTCTAGGTAAGACCAAGAAAGGTCTCGGTAGCATCAAAGGGGTCTAGGTAAGATTAAGGGAGGTCTGGGTAAAATCAGGGGGGTCTAGGCAAGATCAAGGGGTGGGGGTAAGATCGGGTCTAGGTAAGAGCAAGGGGGTCTAGGTAAGGTCAGGGGGGCTCTAAGTAAGATCAGGGGGGCTCTAGGTAAGATCAGGGGGTCTACGTAAGATAAGGGGGTCTACGTAAGATAAAAGGAGGTCTGGGTAAGTTCAAGGGGGGTCTAGGTTAAGGTCAAGAGGTCTACGTACGATAAGAGGGTCGAGGTAAGATCAAGGGGGTGTAGGTAAGATCAAGGGGTCTAGGTAAGATCAAGGGGGTCTAGGTAAGATCAAGGGGGTCTAGGTAAGATCAAAGGGGTCTAGGTAAGATCAGAGGGTCTAAGACCAAGGGGTCTAGGTAAGGTCAGGGGGCTCTAGGTAAGGTCAGGGGGGTCTAGGTAAGGTCAAGAGGTCTACGTACGATAAGAGGGTCGAGGTAAGATCAAGGGGGTCTAGGTAAGATCAAGGGGTCTAGGTAAAAACCACAGGGGTCTAGGTAAGATCAAGGGGGTCTAGGTAAAATCATAGGGTCTGGGTAAGATCAAGGGGGTCTAGGTAAGATCAAGGGGTCCAGGTAAGGTCAGGGGGTCTAGGCAAGGCAATAGGTCTACATAAGATAAGGGGGTCGAGGCAAGATCAAGGGAGTCTAGGTAGGATCAAGGGGGTGTTGGTAAGTTCAGGGGGTATAGGTAAGATCAGGGGATCTAGGTAAGATTAGCTACGTCTAGGTAAGATCAGTGGGTCTAGGTAAGATCAGTGGGTCTAAGTAAGATCAAGAAGGATCTAGGTAAGATAAAAGGAGGTCTAGGTAAGTTCAAGGGGGGTCTAGGTAACATCAAGACGATGTAAACCAATATTTAACCTTGCAGTTTGGCCAAAGGCATAAAAAACGTAGAACACCCACCACTACCACTACCCAAAGCCCGAAACCCACCAAAATCCCCACGGAAACCATGTGCAATAACAGATTGCAGACAGCTACTGAAGGTCGTTGGTGGGTTCCCAGGCCTACAGTTCTACGTAATCTATGCCTTCAGGGGAGATTACTCTCCCCTGCTATATGCATCCATAATGCATATAGCAGATTCTCCAGTTCTATATCTTACCTATCCTACTTAACACAACCTAATTCTACAAGTTACTTTGATAGTAGAAACTAAATAATTGTAGACCTACAAAGTTTATATACACCACAACTATGCAACATAATCCAGGTATAGTCCTTACTAATTTGTAGAGCAGTGGCAGCACAAAGGGGGGGGGGAAGAAAGGAGGTAAACTTAAGAACATTGGGGTATAGGTAAGATCAGGGGGTCAAGGAAAGATCAAGGGGGTCTAGGTAAGATCAAGGGGGTCTAGGAAAGATCAAGGGGTCTAGGTAAGATCAAGGGGGTCTAGGTAAGGTCAAGGGGCTCTAGGTAAGGTCAGGGGGTCTAGGTAAGGTCAAGAGGTCTACGTACGATAAGAGGGTCGAGGTAAGATCAAGGGGGTCTAGGTAAGATCAAGGGGGTCTAGGTAAGATCAATGGGGGCCCTAGGTAAGATCAAGGGGTCTAGGTAAGATCAAGGGGGTCTAGGTAAAACCACAGGGGTCTAGATAAGATCAAGGGGGTCTAGGTAAAATCATAGGGGTCTGGGTAAGATCAAGCGGGTCTAGGTAAGATCAAGGGGGGTCCAGGTAAGGTCAGGGGGTCTAGGCAAGGTCAATAGGTCTACATAAGATAAGGGGGTCGAGGCAAGATCAAGGGAGTCTAGGTAGGATCAAGGGGGTGTTGGTAAGTTCAGGGGTATAGGTAAGATCAGGGGATCTAGGTAAGATTAGCTACGTCTAGGTAAGATCAGGGGATCTAGGTAAGATTAGCTACGTCTAGGTAAGATCAGTGGGTCTAGGTAAGATCATGGGTCTAAGTAAGATCAAGAAGGGTCTAGGTAAGATAAAAGGAGGTCTGGGTAATTTTCAAGGGGGGTCTAGGTAAGGTCAGGGGGCTCTAGGTAAGATCAGGGGGTCTATGTAAGATAAAGGGGTCTAGGTAAGATAAAAGAGGTCTGGGTAAGTTCAAGGGGGTCTAGTAAGGTCAGGGGCTCTAGGTAAGATCAGGGGGTCTACGTAAGATAAAGGGGTCTAGGTAAGATAAAAGGAGGTCTGGGTAAGTTCAAGGGGGGTCTAGATAAGATAAAAGGAGGTCTGGGTAAGTTCAAGGGGGGTCTAGGTAAGATAAAAGGAGGTCTGGGTAAGTTCAAGGGGGGTCTAGGTAACATCAAGACGATTTAAACAAATATTTAACCTTGCAGTTTGGCCAAAGGCATAAAAAACGTAGAACACCCACCACTACCACTACCCAAAGCCCGAAACCCACCAAAATCTCCACGGAAACCATGTGCAATAACAGATTGCAGACAGCTACTGAAGGTCGTTGGTGGGTTCCCAGGCCTACAGTTCTACGTAATCTATGCCTTCAGGGGAGATTACTCTCCCCTGCTATATGCATCCATAATGCATATAGCAGATTCTCCAGTTCTATATCTTACCTATCCTACTTAACACAACCTAATTCTACAAGTTACTTTGATAGTAGAAACTAAATAATTGTAGACCTACAAAGTGTTATATACACCACAACTATGCAACATAATCCAGGTATAGTCCTTACTAATTTGTAGAGCAGTGGCAGCACCAAAGGGGGGGGGGAAGGGGAGGTAAACGTAAGAACATTGGGTTCTAGGTAAGATCAGGGAAATCTAGGCAAGGTCGGGGGGTATAAGTAAGATCAAGGGTGTTGGTAAGTTCAGTGGGGTATAGGTAAGATCGGGGGATCTAGGTAAGATTAGCGGGGTCTATGTAAGATCAGGGGGCATAGGTAAGCTGAGGGGGTCTAGGGAAGTTCAAGGGGCATAGGTGACATTAGGGTGGTCTAGGTAAGATCAGGGGATCTAGGTAAGATCAAGGGATCTAGGTAAGATCAGGGGATCTAGGAAAGATCAGGGGGTCTAGGAAAGATCAAGGGGTCTAGGAGAGATCAAGGGGGTCTAGGTAAGCTCAAATTTGTTTTAGACAAGATCAAAGGGGTCTAGGCAAGGTCAAGGGTGGTGTAGGTAAGATCAGGGAGGTCTCGGTAAGATGTGAGGGATGTAGGTAAGATCAGGGGGGTGCAAGTAAGGTCAAGGGGGGTGTAGGTAAGATGAAGGGGATCTGGGTAGCATCAGAGCGGCCCTAGGTATGATCAATTGGTCTAGGTAAGATCAAGGGGGATCTAGGTAATATTAGGGGGGTCTCGTTAAGTTCAGGGGGTTTAGGTAATATCAAGGGGCTCTAGGAAAGATCCAGGGGCACTAGGTAAGATCAGCGGGGACTAGGGAAGATTAAGGGGTCTAGGTAAGATTAGGGGGGTCTAGGCAAGATCAGGGGGGTCTAGGCAAGATCAAAAGGTCTAGGTAAGATCAATGGGGTCTAGGTAAGATCAGGTTGTCTAGGTAAGATAGGGGGTCTACGTAAGATAAGGGGGTCTAGGTAAGACCAAGAAAGGTCTCGGTAGTATCAAAGGGGTCTAGGTAAGATTAAGGGAGGTCTGGGTAAAATCAGGGGGTCTAGGCAAGATTAAGGGGGTCGTAGTAAGATCAGGGGGTCTAGGTAAGATCAAGGGGGGTCTAATTAAGATCAAGGGGCTAGGTAAGATCAAGGGGATCTAGGTAAGGTCAGGGGGCTCTAGGTAAGATCAGGGGGTCTACGTAAGACAAAAGGAGGTCTGGTTAAGTTCAAGGGGGGTCTAGGTAAGATAAAAGGAGGTCTAGGTAAGTTCAAGGGGGGTCTAGGTAACATCAAGACGATGTAAACCAATATTTAACCTTGCAGTTTGACCAAAGGCATAAAAAACGTAGAACACCCACCACTACCACTACCCAAAGCCCGAAACCCACCAAAATCCCCACGGAAACCATGTGCAATAACAGATTGCAGACAGCTACTGAAGGTCGTTGGTGGGTTCCCAGGCCTACAGTTCTACGTAATCTATGCCTTCAGGGGAGATTACTCTCCCCTGCTATATGCATTCATAATGCATATAGCAGATTCTCCAGTTCTATATCTTACCTATCCTACTTAACACAACCTAATTCTACAAGTTACTTTGATGGTAGAAACTAAATAATTGTAGACCTACAAAGTGTTATATACACCACAACTATGCAACATAATCCAGGTATAGTCCTTACTAATTTGTAGAGCAGTGGCAGCACAAAGGGGGGGGAGAAGGGAGGTAAACGTAAGAACATGGGATTCTAGGTAAGATCAGAGGGGTATAGGTAACATCAGAGGGGTATATGTAACATCAGAGGGGTATAGGTAAGAACAGAGGGGGTCTAGGTAAGAACAAAGGGGGTCTAGGTAAGAACAGAGTGGGTCTAGGTAAGAACAGAGGGGGTCTAGGTAAGAACAGAGGGGGTCTAGGTAGAACAGAGGGGGGTCTAGGTAAGAACAGAGGGGGTCTAGGTAAGAACAGAGGGGTCTAGGTAAGAACAGAGGGGGTCTAGGTAAGAACAGAGGGGGTCTAGGTAAGAATAGAGGGGAGTCTAGGTAAGAATAGAGGGGGTCCTAGGTAAGAATAGAGGGGGGTCTAGGTAGAATAGAGGGGGGTCTAGGTAAGAACAGAGGGGGTCTAGGTAAGAAAAAGGGGGGGTCTAGGTAAGAACAGAGGGGGTCTAGGTAAGAACAGAGGGGGTCTAGGTAAGAACAGAGGGGTCTACCTAAGATCAAGGTGTACAAAGTCTCTAACTATATACGGTATAACCCAATTTCAGGACAAATCCCCCCCCCCCCCGCAAGACGCTCTAATACAGACTTGAGTCGTAAGCGTTAAACCCACAAGGCTATACTACAGAAACTATTTTTGGGATTTCAAAGCATAAAATTACTTGGCCAGGTCCTCTACAACTTGGCCAGGTCCTCTACAACTTGGCCAGGTCCTCTACAACCGAGGAATTGTTATTGATTTTTCCGGCTATAATACATTCTACCTAAGATCAATTTATCCCGCCATGTGAAGCTAGAACTTTAGCTGTGTAGTTTTAGAAATAGGTTAGATAAATGAGTGGTTGAGTTGGACTTGCCTAACATGGGCCAATAGGCCTGCTTCAGTGCCCCTTTGTGTCTTAATAATGGATATGCCTGATTCAATAGGCTGTTCTTACACCTGGCATCAAGACCTCTGCCTCACCACACAACTCTCTCAGTATAATTAACCCGGTAGATTAAGATAATTACCCAATTAAGTCAGGATGACATGTGTGTCATTGCAACCCCTACCATAGGCCTGCTGCAGTGTTCCTCTATGTGAACAGTGCCAGTGGATATAAGGGAACATGCCCACTTGTGCCCGGGATCGGATCCCGGGTCTTCAGTTGACGTCACTACCAACTGAACCATGATACAATCACTAATACATTTCATCTCAGCTTCCTACTCTCTTGCATGATGGGTTATAAGGCTACATAATAAAAATATGACGCTAGTTAAAACTTCCCATATTCTAATCAGTCTTCAATTCTAAGCTTTACAACCCCTTTCTCCATATTTTATCACCATCTCATTCAAGGTAATTCTACAGAATATTTTTCCTCTATTTCCTGGCCAGAGATTTCATCTCTGGTAGGGAGATGAACTAATATTCCCCACTAAGTTACTTCTGATATGAATTGCTAATAATCTTTCCTATACTCTCCCTACCTACAATTACTATCTGCTTCAATAAACAAACTTTGGTGAACTTAAAAACCTGGATATACAAGTGGGCCCCGCCCACTTCCCGGCGACGTCTCCAGCTGCTGCATCTCCATATAAATGTTACGGGTCAGATCATTTACTAGTGTGGTCGTCTCCTGCAACATTACATTCACATTATAACCATGATTATACACATTTATATATAAACATTACCACAATATAAACTAAAACATTACTCATATAAACACTAGTGTTTAACATGGTAAGCAAAGCTATCTCTAACATATATTTTTCACAAATATAACTTAACATGGAGGTCTATGTGGATCACGAGGCGCAAGTTCCTTGGATCAAGAGAACGTCAGTAAGTTATTTTTTTAAATAATAAATATAAATAGCCCAGAACTGGATACACAATTATGGGTTATGTAACGTGAGAGTTATTGTTTGATCAGAGGAAGTGGAGCAGCTCCAGTTCCTCGCATCAAAACCCCTCCACTAGGGTCACTCCCCCCCCTCCCCCAAGACAATTAAGACTTTAAATAATTTGGTGACCAGACTGGTGGTGGGGACCAGGAGCTGCAGCTCAACTCTGCTGTTGCACTGAAAAATACGTCACCAGAAAATACTTACGTTATTTATGTGTATTAAAGGGACGAGGAAGCGGTAAAGCCGGCGGGGCGGCAGGAGGAGAGGCAACACGTCTCTCCTGAACGACCATTGGAGTTCAAATGACCTTTAGGGGCCTTGAGGTTGGTCACTGTCCTGACCTTCACTATAACACCATCACTGATAACCTAATTAACTCTGGCTACCACCACTAGATGGTGCTGCTACACCACCACTACCACCACTAGATGGCACTAGTACATCACCACCAGCTGCTGCTACTGTAACACCAGTAGCTGCTACTGTAACCCCAGTAGCTGCTACTGTAACCACAGCTGCTGCTACTGTAACCACAGCTGCTGCTACTGTAACCACAGCTGCTGCTACTGTAACCACAGCTGCTGCTACTGTAACCCCAGTAGCTGCTATTGTAAGTAACCACAGCTGCTGCTACTGTAACACCAGTAGCTGCTACTGTAACCCCAGTAGCTGCTACTGTAACCACAGCTGCTGCTACTGTAACCACAGCTGCTGCTACTGTAACCACAGCTGCTGCTACTGTAACCCCAGTAGCTGCTACTGTAACCACAGCTGCTGCTACTGTAACCACAGCTGCTGCTACTGTAACCCCAGTAGCTGCTATTGTAAGTAACCACAGCTGCTGCTGCTTTAACCACAGCTGCTGCTGCTTTAACCACAGCTGCTGCTACTGTAACCACAGCTGTTGCTACTGTAACCCCAGTAGCTGCTATTGTAAGTAACCACAGCTGCTGCTACTGTAACCACAGCTGCTGCTACTGTAACCCCAGTAGCTGCTACTGTAACCACAGCTGCTGCTACTGTAACCACAGCTGCTGCTTCTGTAACCACAGCTGCTGCTACTGTAACCCCAGTAGCTGCTACTGTAACCCCAGTAGCTGCTACTGTAAGTAACTACAGCAGCTGCTACTGTAAGTAACCACAGCTGCTACTGTAAGTAACCACAGCAGCTGCTACTGTAAGTAACCACAGTAGCTGGTACTATAAGTAACCACAGCTACTGCTAGGGGGAAGAGTGCACCAGCAGGTACCAGACATTATACACATAACAAGGACAGAGGTAAAGAAAGCTTTGATGGAGCTTGATAAGAGATCCAAGGCAGTGGAGGCTGACCAGGTGTCACCATAGATTGTGAGAGAAGCAGCAGCAGCACTGTGTCATCCACTAGCTGAGAGGCAGCAGCACTGTGTCATCCACAACAAGACTATGAACACTGGACAGTTACCAAAGATCTGGAAGACAGTGAACACTGGACGGTTACCAGAGATCTGGAAGACAGGGAACACTGGACAGTTACCAGAGATCTGGAAGACAGTGAACACTGGACGGTTACCAGAGATCTGGGAAAACAATGAACACTGGACAGTTTTCCAGAGATCTGGAAGACCAATGAACACTGGACAGTTACCAGAGATCTGGAAGACAATGAACACTGGACGGTTACCAGAGATCTGGAAGACAATGAACACTGGACAGTTACCAGAGATCTGGAAGACAATGAACACTGGACAGTTACCAGAGATCTGGAAGACAGTGAACACTGGACGGATACCAGAGATCTGGAAGACAGGGAACACTGAACAGTTACCAGAGATCTGGAAGACAGTGAACACTGGACAGTTACCAGAGATCTGGAAGACAGTGAACACTGGACGGTTACCAGAGATCTGGAAGACAGGGAACACTGAACAGCTACCAGAGATCTGGAAGACAGTGAACACTGGACGGTTACCAGAGATCTGGAAGACAGGGAACACTGAACAGGGTACCAGAGATCTGGAAGACAGTGAACACTGGACGGTTACCAGAGATCTGGAAGACAGTGAACACTGGACAGTTACCAGAGATCTGGAAGACAGTGAACACTGGACGGTTACCAGAGATCTGGAAGACAGTGAACACTGGACAGTTACCAGAGATCTGGAAGACAGTGAACACTGGACAGTTACCAGAGATCTGGAAGACAGTGAACACTGGACAGTTACCAGAGATCTGGAAGACAATGAACACTGGAGAGTTACCAGAGATCTGGAAGACAGTGAACACTGTACAGTTACCAGAGATCTGGAAGACTGACGGTAGTCCTTATATTCAAGAAAGCAGACAGACAGGGAAATGTTAAACTACAGACCAGTCTGACTGACTTGTAAATCATGTAAACAACTGTAGTCATGTGTACTATGTAAGATAATGTAGTTGATAGTCAATATAGTAGTAGGATACTTATTAGGGGTTTACAGGTCACAAATATTGTCTCCCAACACAGTGGAAATCAACTTCAAATTGACAGAAGCGAGACAGGAGAGAGAGTTGATTTGCATAATCTTGGAATTCAAGAAAGCATTTGATATTGTACCACTGCCACAAGACAGGCCAGGAGCTGTGTCGACCCCTGCAGCCACACACACACACACACACCTTCTCAACACCTCCCCATCTTTCACCCTTGTAAGGCCTCACAGGGACTTCATTAAACGTTTTTACAGCTGGAGCCTTTGCCTGGCTGACTCTGATACGTTAGCAACGTTCCTCAAACGTTCCCTGAGGCGGCGAACGTTTGTCTCGCCTCGATTGAACTTATTAAGGAGTGTAAAGATCCCAGGAGAGTGAAGTACAGCAGAAATTGGACAAGGAGGGAGAGGGACGCAAGGGACGGGAGGCAGTCTACCTGTCTGACCCCCCCCCCCTGTCTAATACACGTGTACAAGAGTGTCTGTAAAGGGAGGTCTACCTGCCGGGTGTCTAACTATTTGGAGGCTACCTATCTGCAGTCTACCTGTCTGTAGTCTACCTGCCGGGTGTTTACCTATCAGGAGTCTATCTGCCTGGAGTCTACCTACCTGAAGTCTACCTACATAGAGTCTACTTGCCTGGAGTCTACCTGCCTGGAGGCTATCTACCTGGAGTCTACCTGCCTGGAGTCTACCTGCCGGGTGTTTACATACCAGGAGTCCATCTGCCTGGAGTCTACCTGCATGGAGTCTACCTACGTTGAGTCTACCTACCTGAAGTCTACCTACATAGAGTCTACTTGCCTGGAGTCTACTGCCTGGAGGCTCCCTACCTGGAGTCTACCTGCCTGGAGTCTACCTACGTTGAATCTACCTACCTGAAGTCTACCTACCTAGAGTCTACTTCCCTGGAGTCTATCTGTCTGGAGTCTGCCTGGTTCTGGTAGACGACCTGATCAACCAGGCTGTTGCTGCTGGGTAACAGGAGGAATCTCGACCAAGAAAAATTAAATGTTTGGCCTTCAAGATGGCTGCTCTAAAAGGCTCCTGATCCGAGGCACTGGAGTCTTCTCTCCCTCACCCAGGAAGGGAATTCAACACCATACCTCACCTAGGAAGAGGGTACAACACCATTCCTCACCTGGGGGTTCCAACACCGTTCCTCACCTACGAAGAGGATCCAACACCATTCCTCACCTAGGAAAGGGATCCAACACCATTCCTCACCTAGGAAGGGGATCAACACCATTCCTCACCTAAGAAGGGGATCCAATACCATTCCTCACCTAGGAAGAGGATCCAACACCATTCCTCACCTAGGGGATCCAACACCATTGTTTACCTAGGAAAGGTATCCAACACCATTGCTCACCTAGGAAAGGGATCCAACACCAGTCCTCACCTAGGAAGGGGATCCAACACCATTCCTCACCTAGGAAGGGGATCCAACACCATTTCTCACCTAGGAAGGGGATCCAACACCATTCCTCACCTAGGAAGGGGATCCAACACCATTCCTCACCTAGGGGATCCAACACCATTGTTCACCTAGGAAAGGGATCCAACACCATTGCTCACCTAGGAAAGGGATCCAACACCAGTCCTCACCTAGGAAGGGGATCCAACACCATTCCTCACCTAGGAAGGGGATTCAACACCATTTCCCACCTAGGAAGGGAATCCAACACCATTCCTCACCTAGGAAGGGGATTCAACACCATTTCTCACCTAGGAAGGGGATCCAACACCATTTCTCACCTAGGAAGGGGATCCAACACAATTCCTCACCTAGGAAGGGGATCCAACACTATTTCTCACCTAGGGGATCCAACACAATTCCACACCTAGGAAAGGGATCTAACACCAGTCCTCACCTAGAAAGGGGATCCAACACCATTCCTCACCTAGGAAGGGGATCCAACACCATTCCTCACCTAGGAAGGGGATCCAACACCATTCCTCACCTAGGAAGGGGATCCAAAACCATTCCTCACCTAGGAAGGGGATCCAACACTATTCCTTACCTAGGAAAGGGATCCAACACCATTCCTCACCTGGGGGGATCCAATACCATTCCTCACCTAGGGGATCCAACACCATTCCTCATCTAGGAAGGGGATCCAACACCATTCTTCACCTAGGAAAGGGATCGAACACCATTCCTCACCTAGGAAGGGAATCCAACACCATTCCTCAACTAGGAAGGGGATCCAACACCATTTCTAACTTAGGAAGGGGATCCAACACCATTCCTCACCTAGGAAGGGGATCTAACACCATTCCTCAGCTAGGAAAGGGATCCAACACCATTCTTCACCTAGGAAGGGGATCCAAAACCATTCCTCACCTAGGAAAGGGATCCAACACCATTGCTCACCTAAGAATGGGATCCAACACCATTCCTCACCTAGGAAAGGGATCCAACACCATTGCTCACCTAGGAAAAAGATCCAACACTATTCCTCACCTAGGAAAGGGAATCCATACCATTCCTCACCTGGGAAGGGAATCCAACACCATTCTTCCCCTAGGGGGGGATCCACCCTTTCCTCCCTAGGAAGGGGTCCAATACCATTCCCCCTTTAGGAAGGGAATCAAACCATTCCCTCACCTGGGAAAAGGGGATCCAACCCCATTCCCACCTAGGGGGGATCCCACCCATTCCCCACCTGGAAGGGGATCCAACACCTTCCTCCCCTAGGAAGGGGGATCCAAACCATTCTCACCTAGGAAGGGGACCAACCCATTCCTCCCCTGGGAAAGGGGGACCCAAACCCCTTTCCTCACCGGGGAAGGGGAAAACCCAATACCTTTCCTCCCCTGGGAAGGGAACCCAAAACCCATTTTCACCTAGGAAGGGGACCCAAACCCCATTCCTCCCCTAGGAAAGGGAGTCCAAATCCCTTTCCCTCATTAGGAAGGGAATCCAACACCATTCCTCACTAGGAAGGGGACCCAACCCATTCTCACCAGGAAGGGGATCCAACCCTTCCTCCCCTGGGAAGGGGGATCCAACACCCATACCTGCAGGTTTTTTTTAAAAATTTGTCAAAATTGACTCACGGTGACACACGTGGTTAATATTACGCCAGAGGGAGAGGGTTTTTATGTTGTTGTGTTGTGTGTACCCCGATTTGTGGTTGGGGGGGTCGATTCATACCCCGGCCCCCTTCTTCACGGTTTTCCCCTGCTCCGGATTTTTATCTGCCTCTCTTAAAGTATGTAGGATTCCCTCCCCCACATAATACTCGATTGTTCCACTTCCTGACAACTCTGTGACTGAAAAAAAACTTCCTAAAAACCCTGTGTTTCATTGAGTCTTAAACTTCCAGTTGTGCCCCCGGGTGCTGGCCCCCTTGTTGCTGTGTCCCCTTGTTGTGTGTCCCTTGTTGCTGCGTTCACTTTGGAATCGTCTCTGCCCCTTGTCAATTCCTTCAGTATTTTATATGCTTTTCATATCCTCCCTATTCTCCTGTCCTCCTTTTCGTCGGGTCGTTTTCCCTTAACCCTCCTGTAGGACAAAAACCTTTAGCTTGGGATAGTCTTTTTTAAAAAAACCTTTGACTTTCTTAATTTCCTTAGTGATTGGCAGGTGGGGTTTCCAAACTGGTGCCATCTCAAATGGGCCTAAGTCACGGTGTATAGGGTCCTGAACGATTCCCTTATTAAGATGTGGAAGCTGTTTGGGGTTTGCCAGGGCCCCCCATTTGCTGCAGCGTTATTGGTTGTATGTGCTTCAGGAATGCCCACCCCAAGATCTTTTTTTTGAGTGAGATTTGTGTTCGGGCCCCTCAGACTGTACTCCCTTACGGTTTCTTTCCTCCCCCAATCTACGTTTCCCTTGGTGGGGTTAAACTCCAGGAGCCATATGTCGGGCCCGGCTTGAACCCCGTACAGATCCCTTTATAGTCCCCCTGTCTCACCCACTTGAATTTTGCTTAGCTTACTTGTATGCATACAGAGACAATGTAAATTTTTAAAACTTCTGTAATTCATTCACAATTCCAAAAAAACCGGTTTAGGACTGACCCGTGGGACCCCACTCGCCATATTCCCCCACTTGACACCTCGAAGTACCAGACTGTTGTTTTCTTCCTGTGGGTTTTCTATGTTTCACTGCGGTGTTTTCCCTTTAGCTTTTTACTAATTTCTTGTTGGAATGAGTCGAAACCTTCTTACAGTCCAAAAAAATGCACTCAAAACCCACCCCCCCCTTCCTGCTTACTTGTGAAAGGGCCGGGTTTCCCCCCCTGAAGGTGTGCTCATTCCTTTTTAGGTGCTCCACCAGATTTTTCCCTGATAACTTCTCCATGATTTGCATTAACATGCAGAGACTTGATCTTAGTTTAATGTGCTTGTCTGTTCCTTTTTTAAAAGATTTGGCTCATTGCTGTTTACACACCTCAGGAGTCCCCCTTGTTTCGTGTTGTGTTAAAAATTTGTTGTTGGGGCCCACAGGTCTCTGCTGCCTCTGTAAGGACCCAGGGAGAGTGTTTGGTCTCACCGCCTTGGTATCTGTTCCTTAGCCCCTCTTCCCCCCTCCTGGTTTAGTGTGTGGGGTCTAGCATTTGGGGGGTTACCTTCCATCCTGGTTTGCTGGGTCCTCCCTTTTCCCATTGTAAATAAAAACATAAAAAAAAGGGAACACTAAAAAGGCCCTACTGCCCCACGCGGGCGGGTCCTTCCCCCCCCCGGGATTACCCAAATGACCCATAGTCGGTACTCCAAAAGGTGGGCCTGTACCAGCCCCGCAGCAAAGCTAGTCAGGTCCAACTACACCCACTATGTATTTTTCTAACCTTTTTTTTAAAAATCACACGTTTTTGCTCAAAAACTGTATGGGGAGTTTGTTCCACCATCTAAACTTTTACCAAACGTGTTTTTCCTATACCCTTCCTGAACTAAAATTTTTCCAATTGAAACCTTTGCTGGAGTCCTGTTTTGGGCGGGAAATTTTTTCAGCAAATTTTTTTCATCCCCTTTATTTTTTTTTCCTGTTTCCATTTATACACCCGATTACCCCCCCTAATTCTACGCCTTTTAGAGAGTGCAGTTTCCCCAGGGCCCTAGTCATCCTATAGTGCAGTTTCGGGGCCCTGTCTATCCTCATAGTGCGTTCGGCCCTCGTCCCTCATAGTGCAGATTCGGGCCCCCCGTCTACCCCAAATGCAGATTCAGGGCCCTCAGTCTACCCTATAGGGAAGATTTTGATACAGGGGATAACTTCGTCATCCTCCTCTGTTTTTTTTCCAGAGCATTTATATCCATTTTAAAATTCGGTGACCGGGATGTGCTTTTATCTAAAATGAGGCCCTGCCAAGGATATATAGAGTTGAAGAACACCTGAGGATTTTTAATTATTTAATTCTAGATATAAAGCCAAGAATTCTGTTAGTTTTATTGCGAACACAAATGCATGTTTTTGGTTTTAAATTACGTAACCAGAATTAAATCTTTTTTTGCAATCAGTGTTTTAAGATCTACATTATTTAGTTTATATGTGGCGGGGTTATTTATGTCCCAACATTTAGAACTTTGCATTTGTCAATATTAAACTGCATTGCCATTTTCCGACCATGCGTCAGTCTTTTCAAATCATCCGGAGTGCTTAATGTCCTCATTAGAATGAAGGACGGCCTTTTTGGTGTATTAGCAAATTTGTTTGTCGTATTTATTCCCCCATCTTGCTTAAAATATTTTTGGTCTTCCTTGTGATCTCCCCTTCCCTTCCTTCCTTCCCCAGTTGATTCCTGGTCCCTTGACTGTTGTTTTTCTCCTGAGTGGCTGCAAAAACGTTTGGGTCACATTTTACTGCATGCTGTGTCCTATATTGTCCCTGAGCCCCCCCCCCTTATCTGTTAATTTCTTTTGGCCTTGATGATCTCCCTTTTTTTCCGGGTCCTTTGTCTTTACCTTCTTCCTTTCTAGTCAGTGTTTGGGCCTCTCTTTGCCTTGGGTGAACAAGGACTGTTCGGCTTCTCATTGTTTTGTTGCCCCTTTGGGGAAGAATCTCTCCTCTAGCTTTGTATTTTGTGTTCACATATATTAAATTTCCCGTATTTCCCCCAAATTTCTTTTCCCCTGTAAGTCAGCAGGAAATTCCTCAGCCCGGGTTTGTCCCCCCCCTTGTTTGTTGGTTTCCCACCCACGCTTGCTGCTTCACTCTTTGCCGGACCTGTTTGTTTTCGAAGCTCAGAACCACGTGTCATAGCTCCCCAGGGGCCTTTTAATTTGATGTTTTTAATTCGAACTATTCAAGGTGAATATAGGTCCTTTTGTGGTTTATCATTTTCTTCCAGGTTGTCCCCAACTTATTGATGATGAGGTTTTCCTACCCGTTTACGGTCCCCCATGTGGCCCAGGGTTTTTCCCCGTAAAATTTTTTTGTAATTGAAGGCACCCACAATTAGTAAATTTGCCCCGCCCCTGTGAGCCCTTTGGCCCCCCTCAGTTTGTGTGTCCACCTCGCTCTTTGCTCACATCGTATTTGTCTTTGGGCCCCCTTTTTATTTAGTGGTGGGTTGTGCATATGCAATCACCCCTTGGGGGGGGCCCCACTTGAACTGTTCCCCTTTTGTCCTTCCTTCCAATCATCAACTCTTCACTGGTTTTTAATGACGGTGCCCCCCCCTTTCCCCCTTTCTAGTGCCCCTCTCCTTTTCCTCTGTAGTGCCACTCCCCTTCCCCCCTGCTAGTGGGACTCCCCCTTCCCCCCTGTAGTGATTCCCCCTTCCCCTTGCTAGTGCCACTCCTCCTTCCCCCCTTTCTAGTGCCATCCTCCTCCCTTGCTAGTGCCTTTTTCCTTCCCCCCCTTTTAGTCCCCTCCCCCTTCCCTCTGTGTGCCCCTCCTCCTTCCCCTCTGTTAGTGCCAATCCTCCTTCCCTTGCTATGCCTTCCTCCTTCCCCCTGCTAGTGCCTCCTCCCTTCCCCCCTTTCTAGGCCCTTCCCCCTTCCCCTTGTAGTGATCCCCTTCCCCCCGCTAGTGCCATCCTCCTCCCCTCTGTACCCCTGTCTTTCTCAGGGTTTAAATTTCCGGGTGGAAAGATGGCATTGTGTGTGGTGTGTGTGTGTGTGTGTGTGTGTGGGTGGTGTGTGTGGGGGTTGTGTTGGTGTGGTGTGTGTGTGGAAAATGTGTGTGTGTGTGTGTGTTGTTGTGTGTGTGTGTGTGTGGGTGTTGTGTGGTTGTGTGTTGTTTCACCCAATTTCGGTTGCAGGGGTGATTTAATCTTGGTCCCCCCTCTTCATGGTGTGTTTTGCTGTCTGAATAAACTTTGTCTTTTTCTAGTTCCGACCGGGCCGCCCGGGGGGGGTTGACCCCCGGGAAAACCCCTCCCGGGGAAAGCACCAAAAAGAGGGTGGGGGGTGGGGGGCAAGACAGAGGGGCAAGTTAGAGCGCAGGAGCAAATTGAAGCAAACTTAGGCACTACTGAAACTGATTGACCCTCGGCTGTCTCTGAGAAAGATTCCCCAGGGAGCATTTTATTCCCCCCCCCCCCCGGGGGGGGGAAAAAAATAACCCCCCCCCCCACCATCCTAACTAAACCCCCCATTGTTTTTAACCCAAGTTGATTAACCCTGTTAGGTTTTTACGGAACCACGGGGTTTCTGACCCCCCCCCCCCTTTCTTCCCCCACCCCCCCGGGTGTATTTCGTAGCGTTACCCCGGGGGGGGGGTAAGAAAAATGACGGAATAAAAGGAAGTTTGGGCCCGTGGCGATAGAACGGAAAAATGTCGATTCCCAAAACTTTGATTAAACCGGGGGCCCCCCCCTTCCTTTCTAGGGAAAAGAATTGAAAGCATTTCTTGCTTCTCCTTTGACGTTCAGGGAATTTTATATATATTTTTATAATATATATATTTTATAAAATTTAATATATATATAAATTTTATATATATTAATATTTTATAATATAATATACATATAGTGTGGTGTTGGTGTGTGTTGTGTTTAGTAATAAAATGGGGATGGAAAGAAGATTTGGTCTATATACTTGTGTTTGAGGTCCTTTTAGCAGATAATAAATGGAATGAGAACAAAAAAGGGGGAGGGAACCCCAGCCGTAAAGGGGTGAAGGGGCTGTTTAGTATGATGTTTACCCAAATGCCTGAACCTCCACACCCCCCACACCCCCACCACTACCACCACCACCACCCCCTACAACCACCACCACCAACACCCCCCACACCAACTACCACCCCACCAACCACCCCCCCCACCCCACAACCTACCACCACCCCCCCACACCCCCCACCCCACCCCCACACCAAACCACCACACCCACCACCCCCACCACCCCCACACCCTACCCCCACCAACCCCCACCACCCCCCACCACCCAACACCAAAACCCCCCCCAAAACCCACACACCACACCCAAACACACCCCCCCACCCCCCCACCACCCCCACCACCTACCCCCACCACACCACCACCACCCCACCCCAACCACCACCCCTACCACCACACCCCACCACACCACTACCACCACCAAACCCACACTACCACCCCCACCAACATACCCACCCCCACCAAAAATACCAAACCCCACCCCCAAAATACCACCACCACCAACAAAACCAACCCACCACCACCAACACTACCCACCCACCACACCACCACCACCACCACCACTACCACCACCCACCACAAAAACCACCACCACCCCACCCAAAAACAAAACCCCCACCCACCAACACACCACCACCCCCACCACCACCACCACCCCCCACTACCACCACCACCACCCCCCACCACCAAACCACCCCACCCCACCAAAATAACCACCACCACCACTTTTCCACCACACCAAACCCCCACCCCCCCACCAAAATAACCACCCACCACCCCACCCCACCCCACCCCAACCAACCCACCATACCCCCCCACCCACCCTACCCCCCCCAACCTCCACCAACCCCCAAATACCCCCACAACCCCCCCCCCAAAAACCCAACCACCCCTCCACCCCCCCCACCCCCCCCCCCCTCCCCCCCCTTCAAAAAACCCCCTCCCTTCCCCCCCCCCACCCCCCCCTCCCCCCACCCTAAAAAACCAACATACCATAAACCAAAAAACCCCCAAAAACCCCTAACCCCCCCCCAAAAACCCCCCAAAAAAAAAAAAATAAAAGTAAAAGAAAACCCCGCCCCCCCAAGGGTTTTTTCCCCCCCCCCCCCCCCCCGAGGCAGAAATTAAAGTCGAAAAAAAAAGGGAAACCCCCGGGAGGGAGGGGGGGGAGGGGGAGGGGGAGGGGGGGGGGAGGGGCGAGAGGGGGAGAGGAGGGAGGGGGGGGGGGGGAGGGGAGGGGGGGAGGGGGGGGGGTAAGGGGGG
>NC_069486.1:4037615-4058454 GCF_026875155.1 Cherax quadricarinatus
GTCAGCCATTTTTTATTTTTTTTTGGTAAACATTGTTTTAAAGGGTGTTGAGCTTTTTGATCTAAGGGAATGAAGCAAGCCTTTTCCTTTCCCCAAGACCAGATTTTAATTTTGCCTCCCCATTTCCTGGGCACCTCTGGGGACCTCTTTGGGTTTTAATTTGCTTACATGTTTAAGAATTTTTCTGTAATTTGCCCCTTTCCCGGGGGGTACAGCCCTGATGTGTATACATTTTTTTGGGGTCATTTCTAAGCTGGGCGACCTCCCTTAAGCCCTGGTCTCGGGTTTTTGGGGCAACATGGGGGTTAAAGGAAGGGCCCATTATCAATTTTTTTTGAAATTTTTGGGTTTTTTTAACCCTTTTGGGATTTTTTGGGTTTCATAATATATGCCCTTCCCTTGGGGTTCCATGTTTGACTTTAAAATTTTCCCAGTGGACCCCCGCTTAAACATCCACCCCCCAAATGCGACCAAATGTAATGTTTTATTTTAAGGGGTTTTTGTACGTGTATTTTTGGGGGTTGAAAGGGGACTAATCTATTCACAATTCCTTAGGGGAAAAAAAATTCGGTCAGTACTGGACCTGAAATACAACGGGGAATAAAAAAAGTTCGAAAACCCGGGGGTCCACTGTCCTCTTTAAATTCTAGCGGTTAAAATCAAGCGGGGAAAAAGGGGCGGGTTTGGCCCCCATGTTAGAAGGGGTCTTTTTGGTCAGTGTGCACCATAAAAAAAAAATCCTGGACCCAGCAGTGCATAATGAAAAAAAAAAAAAACCTCTGATTTTTTTTTTTAATTAAAATGCCAACTTTGTGGTCTATTTTCATAAGTTTTTAAGGTTTTTATTCTCGTTTTTTTGGTCTCATTTGATAGAATGTAAAACATTTTAAAAGAAAAAAGGGGTGTTTTTTGATTGATTTTACTATAAAAAGAACCTAAAAAGGGAGCTCAAAGTGGGGGAAATGTTTGTTTTTTTGCCAATGTTAAAAGAAAAACAAAGGGATCCCATTGTCCAATATATGCCGTTTAGCCTTTCCCAAATATGCAGCCCATGAATGGGTTTGACTTTAAATTTATGCAATTTTTTACAGTATTTGGCGTAGTCTGCAAAACATAAATTTTTATTTTTTTGTTTGAATAAAAATTCAAAATGGGAAAGCAAGAGTAACATCAAAAGGGCCTGAGATTTTTACGAATGACAAAGAAAATGTTATTTTAGAGCCAGGAATGTCTGCTTTGGGTTCATTCGGGGACCCTTATTTTAAAATTTGTTTTTTTTTTAAATTTTTTTCATAAAATTTGGGCCCCCAAATTGAAAATTTCTGACCTTTTATTGGGTATTTTGGAAAAATCGGAAAAAATGGGCAGTTTTTTTTGGGACTAAATTTAATAAAAAAAAAATGGATTTTCAAAAGAAATAGCTATGATTTTGGTCGCTGGAAAATGGAATTAGCCGAAAATGGGGTTTCAAAGTGGGAAAAATTTTGCCGTTTTTGTGAATATCGCTAAAGTTGCAAACTTCGCGAAAAGCGAAAATTCCCCATCTTTTTTCCCATCAAATTTCTTTTTTTTGGTATCCATTCCTAAATGCCCAAAACCCCCAAAACCCCCCTCTTCACCCTCTGACTAATCTTTTATTAACTCCAAAACCCCTTCTCCTTTTTTCCCACACTCCAAATTTTTTCTGCTTAAATTTTTTACCCCACACATTGCCCTTTAGACGGGGGACACCCCAAAAACCGGAGGGGGGGGGGGTTGGGGAAGGCATTTGGAGATGCCCTATCAAAGGGGCAAAGTGTGGTGTAAATATTATGCAAAAATTCGGAGTGGGGGAAATTTAGGAAAAAAGGTGGGAGTTAAAAAAAGTATTAGTCAAGGGTGAAGGGGGGGTTTTGTTGAGGGGGTTTTTGGTCATTTAGAAAAGAAGGGATAAAAAGTAAAAATTTAAAACATGGAGACCCTTTAAAATTCTGAGGGAAGGAAGGCAGGGGGGGGGGTTGCCCTTTTAAAAAGGGGTTGGGAAAGGGAAAGGGGTTAGGGAGGTTTTGGGGGTGAGGGGTTTGGGACTTCCAGCAGGCGTGCAGAGCGGGGGTTTCCCCTTTGGGAGTAAAATGGAGACCAAGGGTTTTTGGGGAAACCTACGATTTTTGTTGGAGTGTGAGCAGGGTAATATTTAGTGAAGGGTTTGGGGGGGAAACCCGGGTTTTTTTTCATATACCCGGACTTGAGTCCTGGAAATGGGAAGGACAAGCCTGCACTCTAAAGGAGGGGTTTGGGATATTGGCATTTGGAGGGAATGTTGTGTATTTTTAAAATGTGTAGCTTTTTAAACGTTGTTAATTCTGAGCACCTCTGCAAAAAACAGTAAATTATGTGTGGGGGTGGTAAAGTTTTAAATGATGATGAAAGTATTTTTTTTTTGGGGGATTTTTTTTTTGGGGTCCCCCTTTCCGGGGGGGGAGAGGGCCCGGACTTGTTAAAAAAAAAAAATAGTGAAATTTAATAATGATAATATTTGGGGAAACATAATCAAGTACAGACTCACGAATCATAATGACACGAATGTAAAAAAATTTTCCCAGGATTTAAAAAACTTGTAATTAGTTGTTGTTATAATTATTTTTAGAAAGGAATGGGTTTTTTGATGCTCGAAATTAAAGTGGTAGGCATTTTATTTACAAAAAAAAAAATAGGGGAACAGTAGGGGGTAAACCCGGGTTACATAAACAAAAATTAAATTTTTCCCGGGGTGTTATTTCAGGTGCTGGGAGTTTTGTCCGGGGTAAGGTGAGTTTTTTGGGGAAAAGGGTTTTTCTCATTTTTAAGGCCGGGTCTGTCCCATGAGATTTTAAAGCAGTTCCCCAAAAATGAAATAATAATGTCCTGGTAATAACAGATTGGAAAGGAGAAAGGAAAACATAAAGGGAAATTCAGGGAAACCATTTTGGGTTTAAAAATTGAGCCCCTGGGGGTTTGGAATACTTTCCGAAACTCTGAAGGATGATGGGGGGATGTTTTTTGTCCTGGGGGTGGGAAAGCAGTTTTCCTCCCACTCTGAAGGATAAAGTGAGGAGGGTTACTTTTCGGGGGTGGGAATACGTCCCTGATTCGGGGAAGGGGGAGGGGAGATTTTCCATTTTCTGGAGGGGGGAAGTAACAGTGGCTGCACTTGAAGGAGGGGTGGTGAATTTAAAGTTAAAAGGATGGGTGGTGAAGTTAAAGTTGAAGGATAGGGGGTTTTAAAATTTAAAAGGGTTCAAAAGTAAAACTGAACTGTGATGTCAGAACCCCTCTAGCGACCGCATTTTGCCTGAATGATTATTTAAAGTTTTTCCACTTTTTGGGGTAACCCCTACCTCAAAAAAACTATCAGGTGTTAAAAAATTTCAGTTGATGTGTTTTTATTGAAAGATATTCCCAAGAAAACGGGGGAACGTGAAGCGGAGATGTTTTTTGGGGTGTCATGAATCCTTTCCCGGGCGGGAGTTTCCTCACCATGGCAGGTGCAAGAATGGAAAGGGCTATTTAAAGGGTTCTTTTTGATTTTTCCTCTTTTTTCTTTTTTCACGACTCACCATTTGTGAAGTAGTCATGGGGTAAATTGGGCCCACCAGGGAAGCAACACCCGGGGTTTTGACCAGGCAAGTACCGAATGGCCGGGTCAACCCCAGGCTTTGGGGAGTAGAAACACTCGGGGAAAACTCACCAGGGGTTTGAATAAAAGAGGGGGGGGGGTCGTCAAAAATTTTTGGGGATGAGCCTGTATTCACCTCACAAATTTTTTTTTCAAACATCCCCCATACCCCCCAAAGGCAGGGTGACCACCAGGGCAGGGTGCCACCGGGGCGGGGGTAAACTGCCAAGGCGGGTGACCCCAAAGGGTTTAGGGTGACCCCCAAGGTAGGGTGCCCCACCAAGGTAGGGTGACCCCAGGGCAGGGTGACCCCAAGGGCCAGGGGGGGCCCCACCAAGGCGGGTACCACCGGGGCAGGGTAAACCACCAGGGCGGGGTTGATCCAAGCAGGGTGACCACCGGGGCAGGGTCCCAACCAAGGCGGGGTGACCCCCAAGGCGGGGGGACCACCAGGGCGGGGTTGACCACCAAGGCGGGGGTGACCCGGGGCGGGGTGCCCAACAAGGCGGGGGTGACCCCCCAAGGGCCCAGGGTAAACCAAAAAAAGGCGGGTGACAAAAAGGGCAGGGCCCCCCAAAGGCAGGGGGGACCAAAAAAGGGGAAAGGGTGCCCCAACAACCGGGTTTGCCCCCCAAGGCAGGGGTGACTCCCAAAAGGCGGGGTGACCCCCAAGGCGGGTGCCCAACAAGGGCAGGGTGACCAAAAGGCAGGGTGACTCCCAAAGGCGGGGTTTGACCCCCAAAGGCAGGGTAACCCCCAAAGGCAGGGGGGACCCCCAAAGGGGCAGGCGACCCCCAAAGGGCAGGGTAAAACCCCCAAGGCGGGGGTGACCACCAAGGCAGGGTGACCAACAGCAGGGTGACCAAAAAAGGGGGTTTGCCCTCCCAAAGGCAGGGTAAACCCCCAAGGCGGGGAAAAACCACCAAGGCAGGGTGCCCCACCAAGGCGGGGTGACCCCCAAAGGCAGGGGGGACCACCAAGGGAGGGTGCCCCACCAAAGGGGCAGGGTGACCCCCCAAGGCGGGGGTGACTCCCAAAGGCAGGGGGGACCCCCAAAGGCGGGGGTGACCACCAAGGCAGGGTGACTCCCAAAGGCAGGGTGACCCCCAAAGGCAGGGGACCCCCCAAAGGCGGGCCCCCCACCAAGGCAGGGTGTCCCCAAGGCAGGGTGACCACCAAGGAAAGGGGGGACCCCCAAAGGCAGGGTGACCACCAAGGCGGGGGTGACCCCCAAAGGGGCCAGGGTGACCACCAAGGCGGGGCCCACCAAGGCAGGGTGACCCCAAGGCGGGGGTCCCAAACCAAGGCAGGGGGGAACCACCAAGGCGGGGTTTACCCCCCAAGGCAGGGTGACTCCCAAGGCGGGGTTCCCGTAGGAAGGGTTTAACCACCTAGGCAGGGGTACCCCCAAAGGGGCAGGGGGGACCCCCAAAGGGCGGGGGTGACCCCAAAGGGCAGGGTACCCCCAAGGCAGGGGGGACCCCCAAAAGGCAGGGGGGACCCCCAAGGCGGGGGTGACCACCAAAGCGGGGTGCCCAACCAAGGCGGGGGTGACCCCCAAGGGGCGGGGTTTGGCCTACCAAGGCAGGGTGACCACCAAGCGGGGGAAACCACCAAGGCAGGGTGACCCCCAAAGGCCCAGGGTGACCACCGGGGGCCGGGTGACCACCAAAGAGGGTGCCCAAAACCAAGGCAGGGTAAACCCAAAGGGCGGGGTGACCCCCAAAGGCCGGGTGACCCCCAAAGGGCCCGGGGGGCCCCAAAAAAAAAGAAACATTTCCCACATCTCTCACTCCTTCACTTTTTTCCCCCGGGGGATGTGCGATACTGCTGTTAAAAATTGCAAATATCCCCTTGTTCCCATATTTTAGAAATTTTATCCCAAGAAAAAATTAAAATTTAACCACCCATTTGGGCCCCCAAGCATTTTAGTCCCCCTTTTTCCCAAAAACACATTGGCTTTACAGAAAAAATTTTTTTTCCATTTCCCCCCTAGAGAACAATTGCGGGTGGTACCCCCAAAGTTTGGGGCCAAATTCGTTCCAGAACTGTTTCGGTGCCGTTTACTGAACGAATTTTTTCCCATAAGGGTTAAAGAAATTAGATTAGTCTATTTCCCAACCCCCCAAAAAACCTTTCAAAAAGCATAACAATAAACACTTACGTTTAAATTTTTTGAGTTGGGAAAGGGTATGAAACTCGGGGGAACCCCTGTAAAAACACCACTTTAAAAAACCCTTTTTAGAAGGGAAAGGGTGTGGCAATTAGGGGGCTTTTAGGGTGGGATTGGGGGCACACTTCTAGCAAACAGCAATTAAATGAATGATGGTGAATGCATTTCCTTTTTTTTTTGTGGGTAACCCTTAAATCAGTGAGTATAGCCACTGCATTTAATTTTTATTAAAAAATGTCTTTCCCTTCAAAGAATACACCAAATAAAACCCCTCGTAAGCTTCTTTTTTTTATGTTGGGGGGTTATTTGTGTAACGTTTCCCGTCACGGTTTTTTGGGGCCCTTTTTTTTTTATTTAGAGAAAATATGAGTTTGCTTCCTCCTGCAGGGCACACACTGCCAAAGTTGTTGCCCTAGTTTGCTGCTACGCCACCCAAAACTGCTCTGTCCCAAACTGCCGAGTGTTTTTCACATAAAGGGGTGCAGTCTGTAAGACTATGGTAATTTTTTTGCAAAACCCTTTTTAGTAGGGGTTGATTCATGGAGGTTGGAAAAATGGTGCCTGTAGTGTGAAAGGGTGATGGGAAAGTTATAGTTCTGGGGGGTGGGGAAATACAGTTCTTTACTCTGAAAGGGTGAGGGGGGGATGTTACATTTCCGGAGGTGGGAAGTACAGTGTCCCGTATCTGAAGGATAAGTGAGGATTTACAGTACTGGGAAAAGGGGGGAAATACGTGCCTGTACTCTGAAGGAAGAGGGAGGATGTTACAGTTTCTGGAGGTGGGAAGTTTTTTTGTTGCACTCTGAAGGTTTAGGGAGGGTTTTACAGTTCTGGAGGTGGGGGAACACAGTGTCTGTAAACCCAAGGATAATTTGGGGTGTTACAGTTTCTGGAGGTGGGGAAATTCAGTTTTCTGTTCTCTGAAGGATAAGTGGGATGTTTTTCAGTACTGGAGGTGGGAAGTACAGTGTCTGTACTCTTTAAAAGGGTAAGTAGGATTTTACAGTACTGGGGGGGGAAATTCAGTGCCCGTACTCTGAAGGATGGTGAGGGTGTTACAGTACTGGAGGTGGGAAGTAAAAGGTCTGTATCTCGGGAAAGGGTGAGAAGGAAAGTTACAGTTCTGGAGGTGGGAAAATACAATGGGTTTACTCTGAAGGATGGGTAAAATTTTTACAATCCTGGAGGTGAGAAGTACGTGCCTGCACTTTAAGGGTGGTAGGAAGTTTCAAATTCCGAGGATCATTTGAGTTTTAAAGTTGGGGTACCTCTGGCCAAAAACTTCTGTTTAATTTAGTGGGTGATTAATGTGTTTCCTTTACTGGGGGCCCCCCTACCCTTTGGGGGGAGATGGCTAGTGTGTTAAAAAATAAAGTATTTAAAAAAAAAGTGGGTGTATTTCCTAGGTTTTGATTATAATTTCAATAACTTTTTTCCCCTTCTTTGCAGATTTTTAGTTTTGGGGAAAGGTTTTACCTCACTTACTTGGGTGGGTTTTATGGTTGAGGGAAATGGGGGGAGACGGCAACTGCGAAATAATAGCAAACAGCAGAATTTAAAACAACAGCGGAAATTTAAAACATAGCGGGGGAAATAATAGCAACAGCGGAAGTAATACAACAGCAGAAGTAATAAAAACACAGAAATAATTTCAAAAGCGGAAAATAAAACAAAACGAAAGTAATAGCAACAGGGGAAATAATAGCAACAGCAAATAATACAACACGGAAGTAATAGCAACAGCAGAAGTAATTTTCAAAAAGCGGGAAATAATAGCAAATTTGGGAAATAAAAGCAACAGCAGAAGTAATACAACAGCGGGAAATAATAAACAGCAGAATAATTTCAACACGGAATTTAAAAGCAAAAAGCCCGAAGTAATACAACAGCGGAAGTAAAGCAAAAGCGGAAGTAATAGCAACAGCAGAAGTTTAAAACAAAAAAAACAGAAGTAATAGCAAAAAGCGGAAAATAATTTGCAACAGTGGAAAATAATAGCAACAGCAGAAAATAAAAGCCAGCGGGAAATAATAGCAACAGCAAAGTAAAAGCAAAAGCAGAAGTAATAGAACAGCGGGAAAAAATGCAACCAGAAGTAATAAACAGGGGGAAGTAATTTGCAACAGCAAATTTAAAAGCAACAGCGGAATAATTTGCAACAGCGGGAAAATAAGCCAAAAAGCAAAGTAATTTCAAAAAAGCCCGAAGTAATAGCAAAAAGGGAAAAATAATAGCAAAAAGTGGAATAAAAGCAACAAACAGAATAAAAAACAACAGGGAGGGGAAGGGAATTTTGCAAACACAGAAGTAAATTAGCAAAAAGCAAAGTAATGGGGAAAAGCAGAAGTAATAGGGAAAAAGCAGAAGTAATACAACACCTTTAAATTTAATTTAGCAACAACCGAACAATGGGGGGGAATTAGAAAGTAAAAGGAACAGGGTGAAGTTAGGGGAAAGGGGGGAAGGGGTAATAGCAACCAGAAGTAATCAACAGCGGGAAATAAAGCAACAGCAAAACAAAAGGTAAAGTATTAGGAAAACTGGAGTAATAGCAACAAACGGAAGTAATTTGCAACAGCCCCCAAAAATAATAGCAAACCCAGAAAACAAAGGTAATAGAAAGTAATAGAAAAGCAAAGTAATTGCAACAGCCCAGAAGTAATAGCAAAAAGCAGAAGTAATAGGGAAAGCAGAAGTAATAGCAACAAAAAGAAGTAATAGCAACAGCAGAAATAATAGAAAAAGCCCAAGTTAAAACAACCGCAGAAGTAATAGCAAAAAATAAAACCCAAAAACCATTTCCCCCTTTATCCCTTGAATACTATCCTTTTCAAAAAAATTGGAAAAAAAAACTTAAAGTGACTACTGCTACCCCCGCCACCATTCTTTCAAGTAAAAAGGTTTTGAAAGGGGGAGCTGAAAAGTCTTTACTGTGTTTAACATCGCCAACCCCATTTAAAAAAATACAGTGGACCCCCGGTTAACGATATTTTTTTTTCTCCAGAAGTATGTTCAGGTTTCCCGTACTGACCGAATTTTGGGGTTCCCCTTTAAAGGGAATATTGTGAAGTAGATTAGTCCATTTCAGACCCCCGGTTAACGATATTTTTTCACTCCAGAAGTATGTTCAGGTGCCAGTACTGAGCGAATTTGTTCCCATAAGGAATATTGTGAAGTGGATTAGTCCATTTCAGACCCCCGGTTAACGATATTTTTTCACTCCAGAAGTATGTTTCAGGTGCCAGTACTGAGCGAATTTGTTCCATAAGTGAATATTGTGAAGTAGATTAGTCCATTTCAGACCCCCGGTTAACGATATTTTTTCACTCCAGAAGTATGTTCAGGTGCCAGTACTGAGCGAATTTGTTCCCATAAGGAATATTGTGAAGTGGATTAGTCCATTTCAGACCCCCGGTTAACGATATTTTTTCACTCCAGAAGTATGTTCAGGTGCCAGTACTGACCGAATTTGTTCCCATAAGGAATATTGTGAAGTAGATTAGTCCATTTCAGACCCCCAAACATACACGTACAAACGCACTTACATAAATACACTTACATAATTGGTCGCATTCGGAGGTGATCGTTATGCGGGGGTCCACTGTATTTTCTAGCTTAGTTCTGATTTATTTAAGATTTTCTAAGTTTGTGTATTAAAGTTAGGAGGTTTGTATTTTTAACCCATAAACAGTCGAAGCAGATCTACGTTCACATGTGTAGCGCTACAAAAGTGGATCTACGTTTTTTTATATATTTTCAAATATAACAAAAAAAAAGTAGATCAAAGTTTTTTTTACACATTTTCAAATGTAAAAAAACAAAAAGAAGATCTACTTTTTTTACATACTTTCAAATGTTGAAAAAACGTATATATACGTTTGGACCGTTTACGGGTTAAATGCAGTGTTGTCTGGCCCTGGTGGGTTTAGCAATTAGTTTTGGTTTTAATAATAATGGATTTTTAGACCTCTTGCTATGAGTACATCCACAAAGTCTCATTATAGCACAAAATATATACAGTGGACCCCCGCATAACGATCACCTCTGAATGCGACCAATTATGTAAGTATATTTATGTAAGTGCGTTTGTACGTGTATGTTTGGGGGTCTGAAATGGACTAATCTACTTCACAATATTTCTTATGGGAACAAATTCGGTCAGTACTGGCACCTGAACATACTTCTGGAGTGAAAAAATATCGTTAACCGGGGGTCCACTGTATTACTGTCAGTATATACAGTCTCCATTATATGTACAGTGGTACCCCGAGTTTCGGCCACCTCCCAACTTTAACATTTATGTAACTGTATTATTATTAGTGTTTTGTAAGTGTATTTTTGAGGGTCTGAAATAGACTGATCTAATTTATATTATTCCTTACGGGAACAAATTCGTTCAGTAACGGCACTCGAACAGCCTTCTGGAACAAATTATGGCCAAAACTCTGGGTTCCATTGTATCTCAAAATGTATAATAGCACTGAGTACAGTGAACCCCCGCCTAACGATATTATTTCAATCCAGAAGTCTGTTTGGGTGCCGTTATAGACCGAATTTGTTCCCATAAGAAATATTGTGAATTAGATTAGTCCGTTTCCAGCCCCCCAAAAATACACCTACAAAAGCACTTACAAAAATACACTTACATAATTGGTCGAGTTGGGAGCTGATTGTTAGACGGGGGTCCACTGTATATCCACCAGGTTTTGATATACAACAAAAAATGTATTGTTGCTACAAGTGATGTATTATTGTATATTTTTTTTTTCAAGGAACTTTCTTTATCCCACCGAGGCAGAGTGACTTAAAAAAAACTAAAGTTTCTCTTATATTTTGTAATTTATACAGGAAAAGGTATAATTTTTGTATACGTATATAATATGTAAATAATTGATGATCATTAAATATTTCAAGTAGTGTATTTGTTTGAATTTTGACGACCTATTATATAAACTGTACAATATACGCTTGGTATAGACACTTACAATACACTCGTATATACTTGATGTAGTCCCAAATACAAGACAATCATATACTCTTGTAGTCCCACTTATAAAACAATCTTATATTCTTGATATAGGAGAGGAGAGTTATTAGATGGAGAATTAGAGGTATTGGGAGGTTGGAAGGAATGTTGTGAGGAACTGTTAAATGATGATGAAGATAGGGAATCTGTGATTTCATGTATTGGCCAGGGAGGTTTAACATTTTGTAGGAGTGAGGAAAAGCCAGTTGTGAGTGTGGGGGAAGTTCATGAGGCAGTGGGTAGAATGAAAGTGGGTGAAGCAGCTGGAGTTGATGGGATGAAGACAGAAATGTTAAAAGCAGGTGGGGATATAGTTCTGGAGTGGTTACTGCTTTTATTTAATAAATGTATGGAAGAGGGTAAGGTACCTAGGGATTGGCAGAGAGCGTGCATAGTTCCTTTGTATGAAGGCAAAGGGGACAAAAGAGTGTGTAAAAATTATAGGGGAATAAGTCTGTTGAGTATACCTGGTAAAGTGTATGGTAGAGTTATTATTGAAAGAATTAAGAGTGAGGCAGATGTGTAGGCCAAGTGTACAGTGAAACATAGGTGAACAGTATTTAGATAAGGATAAAGATGTTTTTATGGCATTTATGGATTTGGAAAAGGCGTATGACAGGGTGGATAGGGAGGCAATGTGACAGATGTTGCAGGTGTATGGTGTAGGAGGTAGGTTACTGAAAGCAGTGAAGAGTTTTTATGAGGATAGTGAGGCTCAAGTTAGAGTATGTAGGAAAGAGGGAGATTATTTCCCAGTAAAAGTAGGCCTTAGACAAGGATGTGTGATGTCACCGTGGTTGTTTAATATATTTATAGACGGGGTTGTAAGAGAAGTAAATGCGAGGGTCTTGACAAGAGGCGTGGGGTTAAAAGATAAAGAATCACACATAAAGTGGGAATTGTCACAGTTGCTCTTTGCTGATGACACTGTGCTCTTGGGAGATTCTGAAGAGAAGTTGCAGAGATTGGTGGATGAATTTGGTAGGGTGTGCAAAAGAAGAAAATTAAAGGTGAATACAGGAAAGAGTAAGGTTATGAGGATAACAAAAAGATTAGGTGATGAAAGATTGGATATCAGATTGGAGGGAGAGAGTATGGAGGAGGTGAATGTATTCAGATATTTGGGAGTGGACTCCCCTCAAGGGAGGTTCCTTGATGCTGGTGAGGGGCTCTTGATCTTGGGAATTGAATCTGTGTTCCAATTCCCTGAAATGAGCCCGAATGCCTTCTATCCTCTCCCCTTACAGGCACTGTATAACTCCCATGGGTTTAGTGCTTCCCCATGATTCTAATAATCATTGGGAGTGGACATGTCAGCAGATGAGTTTAAGAAAGATGAGGTGAATCATAGAACTGACGAGGGGAAAAAGGCGAGTGTTGCACTGAGGAGTCTGTGGAGACAAAGAACTTTGTCCTTGGAGGCAAAGATGGGAATGTATGAGAGTATAGTTATACCAACGTTCTTATATGAGTGCGAAGCATGGGTAGTGAATCTGGCAAGTCAGTGGTGGAGTGAATGATGATGAAAGTGTTTTTTTTTTTGGGTCACTGTACCTTGGTGGGAAACGGCCATTGTGTTAGTAATGTAATAAAAAATATTCTTGATATAGTCCCATTTATAAAACAATTATATATTCTTGACATCATTATAACCTTCTAGTGAGGGACTTTAATCCTGGTGAAGGGCTCGTGATTCGAGGAACCAGACCTTCCCTTCCATCAGATCGAACCTGATTTAAGCCCATTGCTGTAAAATAACCAAAACAATAACTTAACCTCGCAAAGTTGTGAAAAAAATACCTGTCACAGGAGAGGTCATAAAAGAGATCCCAAAGAGATCACAGGAGAGGTATCAGAAGAGGTCACAAGGGATGTCCCAGGAGAGAGCACAAAAGATCGAAAGAGACATCACAGATCACACGAGAGGTCACAGGAAAAGTCAGCAGGGAGTAAGTTTGGAAATAAATGGTATAAAATACCGACACAATGGCAATATAAACACAAATGCAGTATAATGTGATCCTTTATTGACTACGTTTCGCCCACACAGTGGGCTTTTTCAAGTCACAAACTGTTTGTGACTTGAAAAAGCCCACTGTGTGGGCGAAACGTAGTCAATAAAGGATCACATTATACTGCATTTGTGTTTATATTGCCAGGGAGTAAGTTTATTCAGATATACACAAATACAGTTACATAGAATTATCATACATAGCAGCATATGCGTAGATTATCTAGGATAACCCCAAAAAAGTCAAAGTGGCCACAAAGAGGCCACAGTAAAGGTTATGAGAGATCACAGCAGAGGTCACAGCAGACATCAACCAAATCTTCAAATGGGCCACAGAACACAATACGAAGTTCAATGAAGACAAATTTCAATTACTCCGCTAAGGAAAACTTTAGGAAATAAAAAATATCTCAGAGTATAAAACAGATTTCAACCACACAACAGAGTGAGACATAATGTGAAGGACCTGGGAGTGACAATGTCAGAGGATTTCACTTTCAGAGATCACAACAATGTATCTACCACATCTGCTACAAAAATTATAGAATGGATAATGAGAAATTTCAAAACTAGGGATGGATAATGAGAACCTTCAAAACTTGGGATGGATAATGAGAACCTTCAAAACTAGGGATGGATAATGAGAACCTTCAAAACTAGGGATGCCAAGCCCACAATGATTCTCTTCAAATTGCTTGTTCTCTCTAGGCTGGAATATTGCTGTATACTAACTGCTCCCTTCGAGGCAGGCATAATTGCAGACCTGGAGAATGTACAGAGAGCTTTCACAGCACACATAAGTACGATAAGGCACCTAAATTACTGGGAACAGCTGAAGTCCCTTGATTTGTACTCCCTGGAATGCAGGCGAGAGAGATACATAATAATATACACTTGGAAAACCCCAGAGTTATTAGTACCAAACTTGCACACTGAAATCACTCCCTACGAAAGCAAAAGACTCGGCAGGTGATGCAACATTCCCCTTATAGAGAATAAACTTTGAATTTGAATTTGAATTTGAATGACAAGCAGGGGCTCCACGAGCACACTAAGAGACAAACCATTAAGTGTCAAGGGACCAAGACTGTTCAACTGCCTCCCAGCATACATAGGGAGATTACCAATAGACCCCTGGCTGTCTTCAAGACCCCTGGTTGTCTTCAAGACCCCCAGCTGTCTTCAAGACCCCTGGTTGTCTTCAAGACCCCCAGCTGTCTTCAAGACCCCTGGCTGTCTTCAAGACCCCTGGCTGTCTTCAAGACCCCTGGCTGCCTTCAAGACCCCTGGTTGTCTTCAAGACCCCTGGCTGTCTTCAAGACCCCTGGTTATCTTCAAGACCCCTGGCTGTCTTCAAGACCCCTGGTTGTCTTCAAGAACCCTGGCTGTCTTCAAGACCCCTGGTTGTCTTCAAGACCCCTGGCTGTCTTTAAGACCCCTGGTTGTCTTCAAGACCCCTAGCTGTCTTCAAGACGTCTGGTTGTCTTCAAGACCCCCAGCTGTCTTCAAGACCCCTGGTTGTCTTCAAGACCCCTGGCTGTCTTTAAGACCCCTGGCTGTCTTCAAGACCCCTGGCTGTCTTCAAGACCCCTGGTTGTCTTCAAGACCCCTGGCTGTCTTTAAGACCCCTGGCTGTCTTCAAGACCCTGGTTGTCTTCAAGACCCCTGGTTGTCATCAAGACTCCTGACTGTCTTCAAGACCCCTGGTTGTCATCAAGACTCCTGGCTGTCTTCAAGACCCCTGACTGTCTTCAAGACCACTGGTTGTCATCAAGACCCCTGACTGTCTTCAAGACTCCTGGCTGTCTTCAAGACCCCTGACTGTCTTCAAGACCACTGGTTGTCTTCAAGACCCCTGACTGTCGTCAAGACCCCTGACTGTCTTCAAGACCCCTGACTGTCTTCAAGACCCCTGACTGTCTTCAAGACCACTGGTTGTCTTCAAGACCCCTGACTGTCATCAAGACCCCTGACTGTCTTCAAGACTCCTGGCTGTCTTCAAGACCCCTGACTGTCTTCAAGACCACTGGTTGTCATCAAGACCCCTGACTGTCTTCAAGACTCCTGGCTGTCTTCAAGACCCCTGACTGTCTTCAAGACCACTGGTTGTCTTCAAGACCCCTGACTGTCTTCAAGACGGAGCTGAACAGACACGTAAAGTCAGTACCTGACCAACCGGGCTGTGGTTCCTACATTGATTTACGTGTAGCCAGCAGTAACAACCTGGTTGATTAGACCTTAATCCACCGCAAGGCCTGGTCTCAGACCGGGCACTGGGGGCCATTAACCCCACAAATCCTTTCCAGGTATCGATGTCAGAATGATTTATTCACACTTGGGTCTCTGGCACTGTCTGACTCATACGGTTTTAGCGCTTCTTTGCTGATTATTGTAATTAAGGACGAGGTGAAGTCTGACAGAAAGTAGGTCAGTAAGAAGTTTAATTAAAAGAAGTTAATTTCTCTGAGGACATGAGAGAGAGAGAGAGAGAGAGAGAGAGAGAGAGAGAGAGAGAGAGAGAGAGAGTGAGTGAGAGAGAGAGAAATTTTTTTAGACTCTACCACCAAAGTTGCTAGTTTACTGTGTACCCCATATCCATCCTGTGGATGGTAGCACAAGAACATACACAATAGGCCTAGGAACTAGGCCTCAAAAGGGTTAGCAGAAGAATATCTGGATTTACATCTGCAGTTCACTTTATCTGTTACAAGCAAATTTAGGAAATATACTTAATATATCTGGTATCTTACCAAGCCTGGCTACTACAACATCAGTCAGTCTGTGTCTGTCAGACTGTCAGATTCATAACATCATAGTGGGTTATAGATAAGATAAGATAAGATTTTCGTTCGGATTTTTAACCCCGGAGGGTTAGCCACCCAGGATAACCCAAGAAAGTCAGTGCGTCATCGAGGACTGTCTAACTTATTTCCATTGTGGTCCTTAATCTTGTCCCCCAGGATGCGACCCACACCAGTCGACTAACACCCAGGTACCTATTTGCTGCTAGGTGAACAGGACAACAGGTGTACGGAAACGTGTCGATATGTTTCCACCCGCCGGGGATCGAACCCGGGCCCTCCGTGTGTGAAGCGGGAGCTTTAGCCACCAGGCCACTCAGACTTCTAACTACATTCCTACAACAATCACCTTCATTATTCACTTCTCTCCTAATATTATTCCTAATGCTAGACACAGATATACCAAAGTTATATTCCACATTCTCCTTCTGGGTACTCTTCCTGGCTAACATATCAACTTTATCATGAACGAGTAATCCAATGTGTGATGGCATCCGTAATTTTAATTTAATATGTTTATTATGCATCCCAGACCCATCCTGTGGGCGGTAGTCACCCCAGACCCATCCTGTGGGCGGTAGTCACCCCAGACCCATCCTGTGGGTGGTAGTCACCCCAGACCCATCCTGTGGGTGGTAGTCATCCCAGACCCATCCTGTGGGCGGTAGTCACCCCAGACCCATCCTGTGGGTGGTAGTCACCCCAGACCCATCCTGTGGGCGGTAGTCATCCCAGACCCATCCTGTGGGCGGTAGTCATCCCAGACCCATCCTGTGGGCGGTAGTCACCCCAGACCCATCCTGTGGGCGGTAGTCATCCCAGACCCATCCTGTGGGCGGTAGTCACCCCAGACCCATCCTGTGGGTGGTAGTCACCCCAGACCCATCCTGTGGGTGGTAGTCACCCCAGACCCATCCTGTGGGCGGTAGTCACCCCAGACCCATCCTGTGGGCGGTAGTCACCCCAGACCCATCCTGTGGGCGGTAGTCACCCCAGACCCATCCTGTGGGTGGTAGTCACCCAGACCCATCCTGTGGGCGGTAGTCACCCCAGACCCATCCTGTGGGTGGTAGTCACCACAGACCCATCCTGTGTGCGGTAGTCACCCCAGACCCATCCTGTGGGTGGTAGTCACCCCAGACCCATCCTGTGGGCGGTAGTCACCCCAGACCCATCCTGTGGGCGGTAGTCACCCCAGACCCATCCTGTGGGTGGTAGTCACCCCAGACCCATCCTGTGGGCGGTAGTCACCCCAGACCCATCCTGTGGGTGGTAGTCACCCCAGACCCATCCTGTGGGTCGGTAGTCACCCCAGACCCATCCTGTGGGTGGTAGTCACCCCAGACCCATCCTGTGGGTGGTAGCCACCCCAGACCCATCCTGTGGGCGGTAGTCACCCCAGACCCATCCTGTGGGCGGTAGTCACCCCAGACCCATCCTGTGGGCGGTAGTCACCCCAGACCCATCCTGTGGGTGGTAGTCACCCCAGACCCATCCTGTGGGTGGTAGTCACCCCAGACCCATCCTGTGGCTGGTAGTCACCCCAGACCCATCCTGTGGGTGGTAGTCACCCCAGACCCATCCTGTGGGCAGTAGCCACCACAGACCCATCCTGTGGGTGGTAGTCACCCCAGACCCATCCTGTGGGCGGTAGTCACCCCAGACCCATCCTGTGGGTGGTAGTCAAAAGATTACAGAGGTACGTAATGGGTCCAGGGACTGGGCCCCCAAAGTTTTGGTAGCTGAGCAAGTTACAAAGGTAATGAACTCACAAGTTACAAAGGTAATGAATCCAGTAAGAATGGTTACTTACGTCTATACAAGGGTACAATCATGAACAAATTATAGAGTAATGAGCAATTCACACTTCCACACCCGGTCACAACTGTAGTGAGTTATTGGTGCAAATATTGATTGTTGAGACACACCCATAGCAATTGTATATTAAATTGCCTATTCCCTGTTTTTTGAGTGTCTGTACCTGGCTTCTCCAATGAGCATGTTATTGGAGTCATTATGTGAGTCAAGAGCCTTCAGTGATGATTAGAATGTTAAGCTCAGTATCAGGGTATATAACAAATTTCAACCACACAGTAGAGCTAGAAATAATGTGAAGGACCTGGGAGTGATAATGTCAGAGGATCTCACTTTCAAAGATCACAATAATGTATCTACCATATCTGCTAGGAAAATGAAAGGATGGATAATGAGAACCTTCAAAACAAGGGATGGATAATGAGAACCTTCAAAACAAGGGATGGATAATGAGAACCTTCAAAACAAGGGACGCCAAGCTCATTACGATTCTTTTTAAATCGCTTGTTCACTCTAGTCTGGAATGCTGCTGTACACTAACGGCCCCCTTCAAGGCTGGTGACATTGCTGACCTGGAGAATGCACAGAGAATTTTCACAGCACACATAAGTACGATAAAGCACCTAAATTACTGGGAACAGTTGTACTCTCTGGAACGCAATTAAGAAAGATACATGATAATATACTTTGAAAATCCTAGAGGGAATAAACCCTAATCTGCACACGAGAATCACTCCCTGCGAAAGCAAAAGGCTCGACAGGAGATGCAACGTCCTCCCAAAATGAAAAGAGACAACACAATAAGTGTCAGGGGCCCAAGATTGTTTAACTGCCTCCCAGCATACATAAGGGGGATTACCAATAGACCCCTGGCTGTCTTCAAGACCCCTGGCTGTCTTCAAGACCCCTGGTTGTCTTCAAGACCCCTGGTTGTCTTCAAGACCCCTGGTTGTCTTCAAGACCCCTGGTTGTCTTCAAGACCCCTGGCTGTCTTCAAGACCCCTGGTTGTCTTCAAGACCCTGGTTGTCTTCAAGACCCCTGGCTGTCTTCAAGATCCCTGGTTGTCTTCAAGACCCCTGGTTGTCTTCAAGACCCCTGGTTGTCTTCAAGACCCCTGGTTGTTTTCAAGACCCCTGGTTGTCTTCAAGACCCCTGGCTGTCTTCAAGACCCCTGGTTGTCTTCAGACCCCTGGTTGTCTTCAAGACCCCTGGCTGTCTTCAAGACCCCTGGTTGTCTTCAAGACCCCTGGTTGTCTTCAAGACCCCTGGTTGTTTTCAAGACCCCTGGTTGTCTTCAAGACCCCTGGCTGTCTTCAAGACCCCTGGTTGTCTTCAGAACCCCTGGTTGTCTTCAAGACCCCTGGCTGTCTTCAAGACCCCTGGTTGTCTTCAAGACCCCTGGTTGTCTTCAAGACCCCTGGTTGTCTTCAAGACCCCTGGCTGTCTTCAAGACCCCTGGTTGTCTTCAAGACCCTGGTTGTCTTCAAGACCCTGGCTGTCTTCAAGACCCCTGGCTGTCTTCAAGACCCCTGGTTGTCTTCAAGACCCCTGGTTGTCTTCAAGACCCCTGGCTGTCTTCAAGACCCCTGGCTGTCTTCAAGACCACAGACACATAAAGTCAGTACCTAACCAGCCGAGTTGTGGTTCTCACCTCGGTCTGCCTGCAGCCAGCAGTACCAACCTTGTTGACTAGACCTCAGTCCACCACGAAGCCTGGTCACAGCCCGGGGTCGAGGGGGTGTTGACCCCCAACCCTCCTCCAGGTATACCCCAGGTAGATATTTACACGCCATTTTAATCACACAACTTAAAAGACATACAGATTGAAAGCCACTTATGATTAAACACCAGCAACACCAGCAACACCAGCAACACCAGCAACACCAGCAACACCAGCAACACCAGCAACAACAGCAACACCAGCAACACCAGCAACACCAACAACACCAGCAACACCAGCAACACCAGCAACACAATGTCCCCTTACACCAAACTTAAAAATTTCGTCCCTGACATTTGTCCCCTCAGGGAACGGTACGAAGTATAAATGCAAAAAAACAGAAACAGAAAGTTTTCCAGGTTTTCCTAAAGTCTTGCAGAGGGGACGCCGCCAGCAGCGTGCTGGCTGTTGCAAGTTGTTGCAAGTGCCTTTCCTGGGCCTCGGAGGTGCAATTATTTAGGCCTAGCTAGCGGGAATGTTGCAGTGTTTAAGGCACGTTTGCCTGCATGGGCCTATTTCTGGCCTATCTGGAGTTGTAACAGCAGAGGTATGTTGCTGGTATACCAGTCTACTGTCTTATGTTGCTGGTATACCAGTCTACTGTCTTATGTTGCTGGTATACCAGTCTACTGTCTTATGTTGCTGGTATACCAGTCTACTGTCTTATGTTGCTGGTATACCAGTCTACTGTCTTATGTTGCTGGTATACAGTCTACTGTCTTATGTTGCTGGTATACCAGTCTACTGTCTTATGTGTGGTATACCAGTCTACTGTCTTATGTTGCTGGTATACCAATCTACTGTCTTATGTTGCTGGTATAACCAGTCTACTGTCTTATGTGCTGGTATACCAGTCTACTGTCTTATGTTGCTGGTATACCAAGTCTACAGTTTTAGGTTGGTGGTATACCAGTCTACTGTCTATGTTGCTGGTATACCAGTCTACTGTCTTATTTTGCTGGTATACCAGTCTACTGTCTTATGTTGCTGGTAACCAGTCTCTGTCTAATGTTGGTGGTATACCAGTCTACTGTCTTATGTTGCTGGTATACCAGTCTACTGTCTAATGTTGCTGGTATACCAGTCTACTGTCTTATGTTGCTGGTATACCAGTCTACTGTCTAATGTTGCTGGTATACCAGTCTACTGTCTTATGTTGCTGGTATACCAGTCTACTGTCTTATGTTGCTGGTATACCAGTCTACTGTCTTATGTTGCTGGTATACCAGTCTACAGAGTTTGTACATGTCATCTGTACACCACCAGTCAAGAATACTTTAATACCTAAAATACTGAATAATGTAAACTACCAGTGTTATACACTGAGATTACACCCCTCAGTGTATTACACTGAGATTACACCCCCTCAGTGTATATACACTGAGATATACACCTCTCAGTGTATATACACTGAGATATACACCTCTCAGTGTATATACACTGGATATTTCACCTCTCAGTGTATAAACACTGAGATATATACCTCTCAGTGTATATACACAGATATTTCACCTGTCTTATATACAAGTATCACTTCGTGTATTTCCCTGTTAGCATCAGATTCGAAATATTTCCTTAAATTAGGGCTATTTCCCCAAGTTTTTTGAAGACAAAAGAAATTAGAAGAAAAATAGAAGATAGATAGAAGATGGAATCCA
>NC_069486.1:4058954-4081454 GCF_026875155.1 Cherax quadricarinatus
GGGTTTTCAAAAAACCCTAAAAAAAAAACCAGATTTTCGAACAATGCCGATCATACGGTTAAACCCTTTAAAGGGAATTCTGGTTCATTTCCACAAACTAAATTCTGTGTTCCACAGCACGGATTATTTCCCAGTAATGGGAATTCCCAACAAACGGGATATTCCTGCAAACTTAGTTTCCACAGCACTTATGCCACAAAGAATATTCCCACAAAGAGGAACATAACATATGGATTTCCACAACTGATTTCCCACCCAACAGGACTTCCCACCAACAGGAAATTCCCACCTACAGGAATATTTCCACCAAACAGGAATTTCCCAAACAGGAATTTCCCCCCAAACAGGAATCTTCTCACCAAACAGGAATACAATACAAGCAATTCCCCATAACAGGACAATCTTCCACCCAACAGGAAATTCCCACCAAACAGGAATCTCCACCCAGGAATATTCCACCAAGGAACTCCTCAAACAGGAATTTCCACTAACGGGGAAATTCCACAAACTGGAATATTCCCACCAACAGGAATCTTCCCAAACCAGGAATCTTCCCACCAAACAGGAATTTCCACCAAACAGGAATATCCACCAACAGGAATTTCACACCAACAGGAATCTTCCCACCAAACAGGAATTTCCACCAAACAGGATATTCCCAACAAACAGGAATTTCCCACCAAACAGGAACTTCCACCAACAGGATTCCACCAACCAGGGAATTTCCCACCAAACAGGAATATTCCCCCAAGGATCTTCCATCAAAGGATATTCCCACCAAACAGGAATATTCCCACGCACAAATGCGGCTAAGGAACAGGAAAAGTGGTCGATGGATCTAATTTCCTCACTCAAGAACACAGAGAGTATCGTCACAGAGTAAAGTCCGAGACTCGGAAGCTCGTTCCACAAGGCAACATTCGCTCCATCTGTTCCTCACACATTCGACATACAAGGTCTGTCAGCCACAGCACCCGGTCCCTTTTCCGATGACACCGAATGCAGGAGACATTTCGTTCTCAGTTGCAGGACACTTCAAGGCTCCAGGCAGACATTGCAGACACTCCAAGGTCCAGGAAGACATTGCAGACACTGCAAGGCTCAGGCAGACATTGCAGACACTGCAAGGCTCCAGGCGGAATTGCAGATCACTGCAAGGCTCCAGGCGAACATCAACCAAATCTTTCAGTGGGCGCAGAAAAAAATATGAAGTCAACGATGAGAAATTTCAATTACTCAGTATGGTAAACATGGGAAATTAAATCTTCATCAGAGTACAAAAAAATTCTGGCCACAAAATAGAGCGAAACACCAACGTCAAAGACCTGGGAGTGATATGTCGGGGATCTCAACTTCAAGGACCATAACATTGTATCAATCGCATTTGCTGAGAAAAATGACAGGATGGATAATGAGAACCTTCAAAACTAGGGATGCCAAGCCATGATGACACTCTTCAGGTCACTTGTTCTATCTACGCTGGAATATTGCTGCCACACTAACAGCACCTTTCAAGGCAGGTGAAATTGCTGACCTAGAAAATGTACAGAGAACCTTCACGCGCGCCATAACGGAGATAAACACCTCAATTACTGGGAGCGCTTGAGGTTCTAAACTGTATTCCCTGGAACGCAGGAGGGAGAGATACATGATTATATACACCTGGAAAATCCTAGAGGGACTAGTACCGAACTTGTACACGAAAATCACTCACTACGAAAGCAAAAGACTTGGCAGACGATGCAAACATCCCCCAATGAAAAGCAGGGGTGTCACTAGCACGTTAAGAGACCATACAATAAGTGTCAGGGGCCCGAGACTGTTCAACTGCCTCCCAGTATACATAAGGGGGATTACCAACAGACCCCTGGCAGTCTTCAAGCTGGCACTGGACAAGCACCTAAAGTCGGTTCCTGACCAGCCGGGCTGTGGCTCGTACGTTGGTTTGCGTAAAGCCAGCAGCAACAGCCTGGTTGATCAGGCTCTGATCCACCAGGAGGCCTGGTCACAGACCGGGCCGCGGGGGCGTTGACCCCCGGAACTCTCTCCAGGTAAACTCCAGGTAATTCCCACCAAACAGGAATATTCCCACCAAACAGGAATATTCCCACCAAACAGGAATATTCCCACCACACAGGAATATTCCCACCAAACAGGAATCTTCCCACCTAACGGAATTTCCCACTCTACACAGGAATATTCCCACCAAACAGGAATATTCCCACCTAACAGGAATATTCCCACCAAACAGGAATATTCCCACCTAACAGGAATATTCCCACCAAACAGGAATATTCCCACCAAACAGGAATATTCCCACCAAACAGGAATATTCTCACCAAACAGGAACATTCCCACCAAACAGGAATATTCCCACCAAACAGGAATATTCCCACCAAAGAGGAATATTCCCACCAAACAGGAATATTCACACTAAACAGGAATATTCCCACCAAACAGGAATATTCTCACCAAACAGGAATATTCCCTCCAAACAGGAATATTCCCACCAAACAGGAATATTCCCACCAAACAGGAATATTCCCACCAAACAGGAATATTCCCTCCAAACAGGAATATTCCCACCTAACAGGAATATTCCCTCCAAACAGGAATATTCCCACCAAACAGGAATATTCCCACCAAACAGGAATCTTCCCTCCAAACAGGAATATTCCCACCTAACAGAAATATTCCCTCCAAACAGGAATATTCCCACCAAACAGGAAAATTCTCACCAAACAGGAATATTCCTTCCAAACAGGAATATTCCCTCCGAACAGGAATATTCCCTCCAAACAGGAATATTCCCACCAAACAGAAATATTCCCTCCAAACAGGAATATTCCCACCATACGGAATTTTCCCCACCAAGGGGAAATATTCCACCAAAGAGGAATATTCCCACCAAACAGGAATATTCCCACCAAACAGGAATATTCCCTCCAAACAGGAATATTCCCACCTAACAGGAATATTCCCTCCAAACAGAAATATTCCCACCTAACAGGAATATTCCCTCCAAACAGGAATATTCCCACCAAACAGGAATATTCACACTAAACAGGAATATTCCCACCAAACAGGAATATTCTCACCAAACAGGAATATTCCCTTCAAACAGGAATATTCCCACCAAACAGGAATATTCCCACCAAACAGGAATATTCCAACCAAACAGGAATCTTCCCACCAAACAGGAATCTTCCCACCAAACAGGAATATTCCCAGCAAACAGGAATATTCCCACCAAACAGGAATTTTCCCACCAAACAGGAATATTCCCACCAAACAGGAATCTTCCCACCAAACGGGAATATTCCCACGAAACAGGAATCTTCCCACCTAACAGGAATATTCCCACCAAACAGGAATATTCCCACCAATCAGGAATCTTCCCCACCAAACGGAAAATTTTCCCCAAACCAAACAGGAATCTTCCCCCAAACAGGAATTTTCCCCACCAAACGGGAAATTTATTCCCACCTAACAGGAACTTCCCACAAACAGGAATATTCCCACCAAACGGGAATCTTCCCACCTAACAGGAATATTCCCACCAAACAGGAACATTCCCACCAAACAGGAACATTCCCACCAAACAGGAATATTCCCACCAAACAGGAACATTCCCACCAAACAGGAACATTCCCACCAAACGGATATTCCCCCAAACAAAAAATTTTCCCCCCAAACAGGAACTTCCCCCCAAAACAGGATATTCCCACCTAGCAGAACATTTTTAACCAAAAGAGGATTTTAAACCGGTTTTGAATGAGATCCAGCGCCTGGTTGTCAGACTTTGTAATGTCCCAATAGTTTGTGATTTTTGTGACGATAGATGCGTGTTTGGGTGAGTTGCTTTATTTTGGTTGTTTAGCGAGGGTCAGTAATTGAGAAAAGGGGGAGTGAGAGAGAGAAGGATACAAAGACAAGCACGAGAGAAAGAGAGAGAGAGAGAGAGGAGAGAGGGGAGAGAAGGAGAAGAGAGAGGGAGAGAGAGAGGGGGGAAGGGGAGGAGGAGGAAGAAGGGGGAGAGGAGAGGAGAGGATGGGCAGCGAATACAGACGAAGAAGCACAGAGAGAGGGAAAAAACCCCCCTCTCTCTCTTTCATCCACTGTGGTGTCGTAAATTTCAACTACCTGTGGCTGGCTGGTGGTGGTGGCTGGTGGCTGGCTGGCTGGCTAGTGGTGGTGAATGGCTGGTGGTGGCTGGCTGGTGGCTGGCGGCTAGCTGGTGGCTGGCGGGGTGGCGGGTTGGTGGCTGGCTGTGGCTTTTGGGGCTTCTGGCTGGTGGCTTGTGGTGACTGGCTGGTGTGGCTGGCTGGCTGATAGCTGGCTGGCTGGCTGGCTGGTGGCTGGTGGTGGTGGTGGCTGGTTGGCTGGTGGTGGCTGATGGTGGCTGACTGGCTGGCTGAGGGCTGGCTGATGTGGCTGGCTGGCTGGTGGTGGGGCGGTGGCTGGTGATGGCTGGTGACTGGGCTGGACTGGCTGGTGGCTGGCTGGCTGGGGGCAGGCGAGGCGGATGGCGGCTGACTGGCTGCGGCTGGCGCTGGCTGGCTGCCGACTGGCTGGTGCTTCTGGCTGGCTGGCTGGCTGGGCTGGCTGCTGGCTGGCTGCTGGCTGGGGCTGAGGCTGGCTGGCTGACTGCTGGTGGCTGGCGGGGCTGGCTGCTGGCTGGCTGACTGGCTGGCTGGTGGCTGCTGGCTGGCTGGCTGGCTGACTGGCTGGCTGGCTGGCTAGCTGGCTGGCTGGCTGGCTGGCTGGCTGGCTGGCTGGCTGGCTGGCTGGCTGGCTGGCTATCTGGCTGGCTGGCTGGCTGGCTGGCTGGCTGAAGTGGCTGGCTGGTGGCTGGCTGGCTGGCTGGCTGGCTGCTGGCTGGCTGGCTGACTGGCTGGCTGGCTGGCTGGCTGGCTGGTGCTGGCTGGCTGACTGTCTGGCTTTCTGGCTGGCTGGCTGGCTGGCTGGCTGGCTGACTAGCTGGCTGGCTGGCTGGCTGGCTGACTGGCTGGCTGGCTGGCTGGCTGACTGTCTGGCTTTCTGGCTGGCTGGCTGGCTGGCTGGCTGGCTGGCTGGCTGACTGGCTGGCTGGCTGGCTGGCTGGCTGGCTGGCTGGCTGGCCCGTCAGGGTCTACCACATCTCACAATAAACCAATTCTTTCGTACAGATGGGAATGAACGCGGCTCCTGGGCCGGCCACACCAATCCCACCCTTCCATCCAGGGCCAATAAGGGCGATGCCTCCCTAACAAGCAGTCAGCCTGGATGACTTTAGATAGCCCTTAACACCTGACACACAAGGGTCTCTTTCCCTTGTACCCCCTTGATATATGGTCTGGCGGTTCGGATAATCCACCTAGTAGTGGAAATTTCGGTTGTTTGGGACACGTTTCACTCTGTACATTTCGCCAATGGACTTCCTTCTATCTTTCTACGATGGGGGATTCGGTTATTAGGGTCCTCAGATGGGGCTATTAAGCGAGGTGTGTTGTAGGGTAGCGAGAACGTGTGTTTTGCGACGCTACAACACAAATAACGTGTTGCTGAGGTCTGTGTTCGCCTCCAGCCATAGATTATAGTGTTACCAGAGACTTGTTTATCCTTGACGAGGTGAGGGAGAGACACAGACACTGAGATATAGACAGAGACATGTACAGAGACAAAGACAGACACACATACACAACACACACACACACACACCACACACACACACACACACACACACACACACACACACACACACACACACACACACACACACGGAAGACACAGAGAGATACAGAAGTCTCTCACCTGCCTATAAGAAACATAGACAGAGGAGACACACAGAGACAGAGAGAGACACAGAGAACCAGAGAGACACAAGAGACAGAGACACAGAGAGACACAGAGAGACACAGGGAGAGAAGAGAGACACAGGAGAAGAGAGACACAGGGAGAGACACAGAGAGACACAGGGAGAGACACGAGAGACACAGAGAGACACAGGGAGAGACACAGAGAGACACAGAGAGACACAGAGAGACACAGGAGAGACACAGAGAGACACAGAGAGACACAAGACACAGAGAGACACAGGGAGAGACACAGAGAGACACAGAGAGACACAGAGAGACACAGAGAGACACAGAGAGACACAGGGAGAGACACAGAGAGACACAGAGAGACACAGAGAGACACAGACAAACACAGAGAGACACAAAGAGACAGAGAAACACAGAGAGACACAGAGAGACACAGAGAAACACAGAGAGACACAGAGAGACACAGAGAAACACAGAGAAACGACACAAGAGACACAGAGAACACAGAGAAACACAGACACAGAGGACACAGAGAAACACAGAGAGACACAGAGAGACACAGAGAAACACAGAGAGACACAAAGAGACAGAGAAACACAGAGAGACACAGAGAGACACAGAGAGACACAGAGAGACACAGAAGTCTCTCACCTGCCTACAAGAGACACATTACTCCACTAATACTCAAATATTTCTTCATTTCTCCGTTTCCTCCAGCAGATTTCAGAGTCCCTAAGGGATTTTCCTCTTCTCAACAGATTTTTCTCTATAATAATCCGTATTACGGCATTTTCTTTATATATATATATATATATAATATATATATATAATATATATATATATATATATATATATATATATATATATATATATATATATATATATATATATATATATATATTATATATTATAATATATATATATATATATTTATATATATATTTATATATACCTCTCAGTGTATATACACTGACATATGTATCTCTCATCAGTAACAGAAACAACAGAATCAACAACAGCAGCATCAATAACAGCAGCAATAACAGTAACAACAGCAACAACAGCAGCAACAACAGCAGCAACAACAACAAGCAACAACAGCAGCAACAACAGCAGCAACAACACAGCAACAGCAACAACAGCACAGCACAACAACAGCGCAACAACAAAGACACAGCAACAACAGACAACAACAGCAGCAACACAGCAACAAACAGCAACAGCAGCACCAACAACAACAGTAGCAATAACAACAACAACAACAGCAACAACAACAGCAACAACAGCAGCAGCAACAACAACAGTAACAACAACAGCAACAACAGCAACAACAATAGCAACAACACCAGCAGCAGCAACAACAGTAGCAGCAACAACAGTAGCAGCAACAACAGCAACAACAGTAGCAGCAACAACAGCAACAACAGTAGCAGCAACAACAGCAACAACAGTAGCAGCAACAACAGCAACAACAGTAGCAGCAACAACAGCAACAACAGTAGCAGCAACAACAGTAGCAGCAACAACAGCAACAACAGTAGCAGCAACAACAGTAGCAGCAACAACAGCACCATCATCCCCAACAGTAAGAGAATGACCAGTCTCTCCCTTCCCCAAAAATTAATCAGGTTCGCCATTGAGGGCAGTAATAAGGGAAGATTGGAGCCGGGCGACCAGGACACATAGCCGGTGACACAAGCATCCGGCCAGGACACATATCCAGGGACACAAGCATCCAGCGCCCGTGACTCCATCCGCCACAATGTCCCGACTCTTTGATGAACTTCGGCCCTCTGGTTCATCCAGAAGGTCTCAAGCCCCAAAGAGGCCAACTCCAATTTTAGCCCCTACGTTTTCCCTAGCTAGGAGCTGGTGTGCCTCAGGTAAGCACGGCTTCGTTAGGGCCCCCTGCGTAGGTGATATAAGTCAGGGGTCGAAATTCCTGCTCCAGGAAGGTATTCGAAGCCATTATCTTTGACGCTTCGAACTCCATCCCCCGAAGAAAAAGGAGCCTCGATGTCGGACAGGAATTCCCTTGTAAAAACTAACGTCTCTCCTCCCTGGCGTCCTACTGCTTACTCCTTCAGGATCCCAGCTTCCTACTGAAGGATGTGTAGCCAAGGGAAGAAACGTTGCAAATTGTGGCAACGTTTCGCTCGGCGTAACGCTGAGTGGGTATTTTCCTTTGAGCGGTAAAGAACGAAAAGAGAAAATCCGATAAATTTCAAATTTTTATTTGTTTTTGGTTAAGAATTCTAGTGTATATACATAGTGTATATACATAGTGTATATACACTGAGATCTATATACACTTCTCAGTGTATATACACAGTGTATATACACTGAGATCTATATACACTTCTCAGTGTATATACACAGTGTATATACACAGAGATCTATATACACTTCTCAGTGTATATACACAGTGTATATACACTGAGATCTATATACACTTCTCAGTGTATATACACAGTATAATATAACACTGAGATCTTTATATACAACTTCTCAGTGTATATAAACAGTGTATATACACTGGATCTATACAACTTCTCATGTATATACACAGTGTATATACACTGAGATCTATATACACTTCTCAGTGTATATACACAGTGTATATACACAGAGATCTATATAACTCTCAGTGATATATACACATGTATAACACTGAGATCAATATATACCTTCCGGTGTATATACATAGTGTATATACACTGAGATCTATATACACTTCTCAGTGTATATACACAGTGTATATACACTGAGATCTATATACACTTCTCAGTGTATATACACAGTGTATATACACTGAGATCTATATACACTTCTACAGTGTATATACATGAGATCTACATAGTCATTACATGATGTCATTATCATGATGGTCATTATCATGAGGTCATTATCATGGTACATTTCATGATAGTCATTTATCATAAAAGGTCATATACATGATGGTATATCATGGTCATTAAACATGATAGTCATTATCATATGTCATAACATGATGTCATTATCATGGTCATTATCATGATAGTCATTTATCATGAGGTCATTATCATGATGGTCATTATCATGGTCATTATCATGATAGTCATTATCATGATGGTCATTATCATGATGGTCATTATCATGGTCATTATCATGATATCATTATCATGATGGTTCATTATCATGATGGTCATTACATGGTCATTATCATGATGTCATTATCATGGTCATTATCATGATGGTCATATCATGGTCATTATTCATGATGGTCATTATCAGGTCATTTTCATGATGGTCATTATCATGGTCATTATATACATATAGTCTTTATCATGAGGTCATTATCCTACTGATGGTCATTATCATGGTCATTATCATGTGAATCATTAATCATGATGTCATTATCATGATAGCATTATCATGGTCATTATCATGATGTCATTATCTATGGTCATTATCATGAGGTCATTACATGGTCATTATCATGATGTCATTATCATGATGGTCATATACATGAGGTCATATTTTACATGATATCATTATCATGATGGTTATTATCATGATGGTCATTATCATGGTCATTATCATGATATATTATCATGGTCATTATCATTGATGGTCATTATCATGGTCATATCATAAATGGTCTTATCATGGTCATTATCATGACTGGTCATAACATGGTCTATATCATGATGGTTTATATACATGGTCATATCATGATGGTCTTTATCATGGTCAGTGTTATCATCGATGGTCATTATCATGGATCATTCATTCATCAGATGTCATATCATAGTGTCATTATCATGATAGTCATTATCATGGTCATTATCATGATGGTCATTATCATGGTCATTATCATGATGGTCATTATCATGGTCTTATCATGATGGTTCATGTAATACAGATGGTCATTAATCATGATGTCATTATCAGGGGTTTTATCATGATGGTATATCATGGTCATCATCAGTGGTCATTATCATGGTCATTATCATGATGGTCATTATCATGGTCATTATCATGATGGTCTTTATCATGAGATCTATTATCAATTCAGGTCATTAGCATGTGTCATTATCATGATGGTCATTTTTCATGGTCTTATCATGTGGTATATCAGGGTATACATTGTCATTATCATGATGGTCATTATCATGGTCATTATCATGTGGTCATTATCATGATGGTCATTATCATGGTCATTAATCAATGATGGTCATTATCATGATGTCATTATCATGATGGTCATTATCATGATGGTCATTATCATGGTCATTATCATGATGGTCATTATCATGGTCATTATCAAGGTGTCATTATCATGGTCATTATCATGATTGGTCATTATCATGATGTCATTATCATGATGGTCTTTATCATGATGGATTATCAGATGGTAAATTATCATGAGTCATTATCATGATGGTTCCATTATCATGATGGTCATTATCATGATAGGTCATTATCATGAGGGATCATTATCATGGTCATTATCATGATTGGTCATTATCATGATGTCATTATCATGGTCATTATCATGGTCATTATCTATGGTCATTATCATGATGGTCATTATTCATGATGGTCATTATCATGGTCATTATCATGATGGTCATTATCATGGTATTATCATGATGCATTATCATGGTCATTATCATGATGGTCATTATCATGAGGGTCATTATTTGTTTTCATGATGGTCATTATCTGGTCATTATCATGATGGTCATTATCATGATGGTCATTATCATGATGGTCATTATCATGATGGTCATTATCATGATGATCATTATCATGGTCATTATCATGATGGTCATTATCATGATGATCATTATCATGATGGTCATTATCATGGTCATTATCGTGATGGTCATTATCATGATGGTCATTATCATGGTCATTATCTGATGATCATTATCATGATGGTCATTATCATGATGTCATTATCAGTGGTCATTATCATGATGGTCATTATCATGGTCATTATCATGATGGTCATTATCATGGTCATTATCATGATGGTCATTATCATGGTCATTATCATGATGGTCATTATCATGGTCATTATCATGTGATCATTATCATGGTCATTATCATGTTTTTGGTCATTATCATGGTCATTATCATGATGGTCATTATCATGATGGTCATTATCATGATGGTCATTATCATGGTCATTATCATGATGGTCATTATCATGGTCATTATCATGATGGTCATTATCATGGTCATTATCATGATGGTCATTATCATGATGGTCATTATCATGATGGTCATTATCATGATGGTCATTATCATGATGGTCATTATCATGATGGTCATTATCATGGTCATTATCATGATGGTCATTATCATGGTCATTATCATGATGGTCATTATCATATGATTTATGGTCATTATCATGATGGTCATTTTTTCATGGTCATTATCATGATGGTCATTATCATGTGGTCCATTATCATTTTTGGTCATTATCATGGTATTATCATGATGGTCATTATCATGATGGTCATTATCATGATGGTCATTATCATGATGGTCATTATCATGATGGTCATTATCATGGTCATTATCATGATGGTCATTTATTCTTTTGATGGTCATTATCATGATGGTCATTATCATGATGGTCTTATCATGGTCATTTCTGATGGTCATTATCATGGTCATTATCATGATGGTCATTATCATGATGGTCATTATCATGATGGTCCATTCATTCATGATGGTCATTATCATGAGTCATTATCATGGGTCATTATCATGATGGTCATTATCATGATGGTCATTATCATGGTCATTATCATGATGGTCATTATCATGATGATCATTATCATGTGGTCATTATAAATGATGGTCATTATTATGATGTCATTATCATGAGGGTCATTATCATGATGGTCATTATCATGATGGTCATTATCATGATGTCATTATCATGATGTCATTATCAATGGTCATTATCATGATGGTCATTATCATGAGTCATTATCATGATGGTCATTATCATGGTCATTATTATGATGGTCATTTATCATGATGTCATTATCATGATGGTCATTATCATGATGGTCATTATCATGGTCATTATCATGATGGTCATTTATCATTGGTCATTTATCATGATGGTCATTATCATAGGTCATTATCACATTAAATGGTCATTATCATGATGGTCATTATCATGATGGTCATTATCATGATGGTCATTATCATGATGGTCATTATCATGGTCATTATCATGATGGTCATTATCATGGTCATTATCATGATGGTCATTATCATGATGGTCATTATCATGATGGTCATTATCATGATGGTCATTATCATGGTCATTATCATGATGGTCATTATCATGATGGTCATTATCTTTTGGTCATTATCATGATGGTCATTATCATGGTCATTATCATGATGGTCATTATCATGATGGTCATTATCAATGGTCATTATCATGATGGTCATTATCATGGTCATTATCATGGGTCATTATCATGATGGTCATTATCATGATGGTCATTATCATGATGGTCATTATCATGGTTTTATTCATGATGGTCATTATCATGGTCATTATCATGGTCATTATCATGTGGTCATTATCATGATGGTCATTATTTGGTCATTATCATGGGTCATTATCATGATGGTCATTATCATGGTCATTATCATATGGTCATTATCATGATGGTCATTATCATATGGTCATTATCATGATGGTCATTATCATGGTCATTATCATGATGGTCATTATCATGGTCATTATTTGGTCATTATCATGATGGTCATTATCATGATGGTCATTATCATGATGGTCATTTCTTTGATGGTCATTATCATGATGGTCATTATCATGGTCATTATCATGAGGGTTTCATTATCTATGGTCATTATCATGATGGTCATTATCATGATGGTCATTATCATGATGTCATTATCATGGTCATTTCATGATGGTCATTATCATGGTCATTACAGAGGGTCATTATCATGGTCATTATCATGATGGTCATTATCATGGTATTTCATGATGGTCATTATCATGGTCATTATCATGATGGTCATTATCATGATGGTCATTATCATGGTCATTATCATGATGGTCATTATATGTCATTATATGATGATCATTATCATGATGGTCATTATCATGGTTCTTATCATGATTCGTATTTTACAATGGTCATTATCATGATGGTCATTATCATGGTCATTATCATGAGGTCATTATCATGGATTTTGATGCATTATCATGGTCATTATCATGATGGTCATTATCATGATGATCATTATCATGATGGTCATTATCATGATAGTCATTATTATGATGTCATTATCATGGTCATTATCATGATGGTCATTATCATGATGGTCATTATCATGATGGTCATTATCATGGTCATTATCTTGATGATCATTATCATGATGGTCATTATCATGGTCATTATCATGATGGTCATTATCATGATGTCATTATCATGGTCATTATCATGATGGTCATTATCATGATGGTCATTATCATGGTCATTATCATGATGGTCATTATCATGATGGTCATTATCATGGTCATTATCATGATGGTCATTATCATGATGGTCATTATCATGATGGTCATTATCATGATAGTCATTATCATGATGGTCATTATCATGATGGTCATTATCATGGTCATTATCATGATGGTCATTATCATGATGGTCATTATCATGATGGTCATTATCATGATGGTCATTATCATGATCATTATCATGATAGTCATTATCATGGTCATTATCATGATGGTCATTATCATGATGGTCATTATCATGGTCATTATCATGATGGTCATTATCATGATGGTCATTATCATGGTCATTATCATGATGATCATTATCATGATGGTCATTATCATGGTCATTATCATGATGGTCATTATCATGATGGTCATTATCATGGTCATTATCATGATGGTCATTATCATGATGGTCATTATCATGATGGTCATTATCATGATAGTCATTATCATGATGGTCATTATCATGATGGTCATTATCATGATGGTCATTATCATGGTCATTATCATGATGGTCATTATCATGATAGTCATTATCATGATGGTCATTATCATGATGGTCATTATCATGATGATCATTATCATGGTCATTATCATGGTGATCATTATCATGGTCATTATCATGATGGTCATTATCATGATGGTCATTATCGTGATAGTCATTATCATGATGGTCATTATCATGGTCATTATCATGATGATCATTATCATGGTCATTATCATGATAGTCATTATCATGATGATCATTATCATGGTCATTATAATGAAGGTCATTATTATGATGGTCATTATCATGATGGTCATTATCATGATGGTCATTATAATGAAGGTCATTATTATGATGGTCACTATCATGATGGTCATTATCATTATGGTCATTATCATGTGGTCCTTATCTTTCTGGTCATTATCTTAGTCATTATTATCATGGCCCTTATCCTCCTGGTCATCATCATCCTGGTCATCAACATCCTGGTCATCAACATCATCCTGGTCATCATCATCATCCTGGTCATCATCATCCTGGTCATCATCATCATCCTGGTCATCATCATCCTGGTCATCATCATCATCCTGGTCATCATCATCCTGGTCATCATCATCCTGGTCATCATCATCCTGGTCATCATCATCCTTGTCATCATCATCATCCTGGTCATCATCATTCTGGTCATCATCGCCCCACTCTTCATCACAGGTCTCCAGGCCCCTCGTTCTCTGCAATAATAATAATAATAATAATAATAATAATAATAATAATAATAATAATAATAATAATAATAATAATAATAATAAAATAATAATAATAATAATAATAATAATAATAATAATAATAATAATAATAATAATAATAATAAGAAAGTACCTGGTGGTTGTGGATGACCTGGTAACAAGGTGATTCAGGCTGCACCAGGTCAAGGAAGGTCAACCCGGCGTTGTTACACACGAACAAGTCAAGATCACTCTGCTGGAACAAGATCACTCTGCTGGAACAAGATCACTCTGCTGGAACAAGATCACTCTGCTGGAGCAAGATCACTCTGCTGGAACAAGATCACTCTGCTGGAACAAGATCACTCTGCTGGAACAAGATCACTCTGCTGGAACAAGATCACTCTGCTCGAACAAGATCACTGCTGGAACAAGATTACTGCTGAAATAAGATTACTGCTGGAACAAGATTACTGCTGGAACAAGATTACTGCTGGAACAAGATTACTGCTGGAGCAAGATTACTGCTGGAACAAGATTACTGCTGAAACAAGATTACTGCTGGAAGAAGATTACTGCTGGAACAAGATCACTGCTGAAACAAGATTACTGCTGGAAGAAGATTACTGCTGGAACAAGATCACTGCTGGAGCAAGATTACTGCTGGAGCAAGATTACTGCTGGAGCAAGATTACTGCTGGAACAAGATTACTGCTGGAACAAGATTACTGCTGGAACAAGATTACTGCTGGAGCAAGATTACTGCTGGAGCAAGATTACTGCTGGAACAAGATTACTGCTGAAACAAGATTACTGCTGGAAGAAGATTACTGCTGGAACAAGATCACTGCTGGAACAAGATCACTGCTGGAACAAGTTAAGATTACGTGATAAGGACAATAAATTAGCGGTATAGAAAATAGATAGATAAATAGAGAGAGAGAGAGAGAGAGAGAGAGAGAGAGAGAGAGAGAGAGAGAGAGAGAGAGAGAGAGAGAGAGAGAGAGAGAGAGAGAAAGAGAGAGAGAAGGAGAAGTGGGGAATTCAGAAACACGAGAGATATTGGCTTTCGTTGTAGAGAGGCTGCTACTGCTAAGTACAAAGCATGGCGAAGGTATAAGAGACATCCTACCACCTATAACAGGAACTTGCACAGGTAAGCCTGTAGGCATATGGGCGACGTTCAAAAGTGGGCCATTGCTAAATGGGAGGTGGACACTAAAAGAAAGCTAGCATCAGGTAGGGTAGGCTCCAAAACCTGGTGATCCCTGGTCAAGGACAGACAAGGTTATCTGCCTGATGAACTTATTCCACCTCTAAATCGACAGGATGGGACCACCTCTACTAGGAGTCAAGAGAAGGCGGACCTCTTTGCTGAACACTTTGCTACCAAAATGCAAGATCCTGATCCAGCAAGGGACCCTCCTTGGCTAGCTGCAAGAACTGTGTCAAAACTGTCAGTGGTGACAATAAGGCAGGAGGAGGTGCATTTCCTTCTAAATCGCTTGACCAAGAAAATGCTGTGGGCCCAGACAAATGAGCCCAAGATTGTTGAGATGTGGTGCAGACCAGCTAGCAGCACCTCTAACTAGCATCTTTCAGCACTGCCCAGTACAGTGTAAATGGCCCTCTCTAGAAAAGAGACAAATGTAGTTTCCCGTTCACAAAAAAAAAGAGCAGAGCAGAAATCAGCAACTACAGACCATGTCACTCCTGTCAATCACTGGTAAGATCCTTGAGACAATAATCTCAAGACAAATGACAGAGTTTTTTGACTACCACTCACATACTTTGTGATCGTCAATACGGCTTCAGGAAAGGTTACTCTGCTGCTGATCTGTTGTTAAACCTCTCCACTAAGTGGCACCAGTCACTGGATGAATCCAAAGTCAGCTGTGTGGTAGCACTGGACATTGCTGGTGCTTTCGACCGGGTTTACACAGGGCCTCTTAGCAAAACTTCAAGCACTGAGAATTGCGGCTCTACGCTATGTCTCCTCAGTGATTACCTTCATGGTAGATCTCTAAGTGTAGTTCTCCATGGAACGGAATCAGCAAGACATCCTATTGGGGCAAGTGTTCCACAAGGAAGCGTGCTGGGTCCACTGTTATGGAATGTCTACTTCAACGACCTTCTTCACTCACCCCAGAATTACATGCATATGTAAGACGACTGTACACTGACATTCACTTATCCAAGAGAAGAAATGTCAGCTGCTCTAAGCAAACATCAATCACCACTGAGAGCTATATCAGCTTGGGGAAATAGATGGAAAGTAACATTTGCACCTGAGAAAACGCAAATGATGATCGCTCTAGGCACCATGATGGTAATGTTGGTGCAGTAGAAAGGATGAATGGGAGGGGGGTTGGCACCTGGAGAAGAAGTTGATACCTTTGGGGGTGAAATTTGACTCCAAACTAACCATGAAAAACCATGTTGTAAATCTTGCAAACAAGGCAGCCAGAAGCTTACAGCACTTCCCCGTATCTCACATCTGCTTGACAGTAGGGTTGCAAGATTCTGTACGAGGCACAAGTACGCTCACACCTTGAGTATGCTCCACTTTCTTGGGTTTTCCTGCCCCCCCCCCTCTCATCTGCGACTGCTTTACAGAGTAGAGAACAGAGCAAGACGTCCCCATCTCTGGGCCCGGATCCATCCTGGATAATCTGTCATTTCAGCAGAGCCTTCAACAAAGGAGGATGTGGGTGGCCTTACTGTTATGTACAAGGCCAATATTGTCAAAGTACCACACTTGGATCCACTTCGAGGACAGCGTGAAACAAGCTTTTTTGCCACAAGACGGGCAGAAAGCAGCAAAATTTTACTCTGGGTGTACCCTTCTCCAGAACATCACTCCATCTGAGTCTACATACCCAGGATGACTCGAGTAATGGAACACATTCGTACAGGATAATGATGTCAACGAGATAAAAATCAGTTGATCAAATGAAAATGCTGGCCCACAGATGGCTCCAACTTCATCCTGTTTCCCTACTTGTATGTCTCATAACAATAAAAATGCTTTCAAATTTAGCTGATGTAGGTAACAGCTCTTAGCTTGCCAAAAAAGTTTTGGAAACCTTAACCCGTAAATACCTTGTCAATAAAGCTAGGGATCCTTAACCTGTAAATAGCTTGTCAATAAAGCTAGGGATCCTTAACCTGTAAATAACTTGTCAATAAAGCTAGGGATCCTTAACCTGTAAATAACTTGTCAATAAAGCTAGGGATCCTTAACCTGTAAATGGCTTGTCAATAAAGCTAGGGATCCTTAACCTGTAAATAGCTTGTCAATAAAGCTAGGGATCCTTAACTGTAAATAACTTGTCAATAAAGCTAGGGATCCTTAACCTGTAAATAACTTGTCAATAAAGCTAGGGATCCTTAACCTGTAAATGGCTTGTCAATAAAGCTAGGGATCCTTAACCTGTAAATAACTTGTCAATAAAGCTAGGGATCTTTAACCTGTAAATAGCTTGTCAATAAAGCTAGGGATCCTTAACCTTGTCAAACCCTGTGTAAAAAAAAAAAAAAAAAAACAGGAGTTTTCTCTCATACTCTCTCTCTCTCTCTCTATCTATCTATCTATCTATCTATCTCTTCCTCCCTCCCTCCTTACCCTAACTCACCACCTGCAGTAGCTGGTGCAGCAGGCGGGGAAGCTGGTGCCTGCAGGCCAGGTGGAGAGCAGTATCACCACTCAGCTGGCACTGTAGGTTAACACTGGCACCCTCAGTCAGCAGTGCCAACAGCCACATCTCGTCTCCGGCTACCACTGCCTCGTGCACTGCCGTGTACCCTGTGCAATAATATACATATATATATATATATATATATTATATATATATATATATATATATATATAAATATATATTATATTATATATATATATATATATTTATATATATTATATATATATGGTGCCGAATAGGCAGAACTTTCGATTCTTGGCTTAAATAGCAACGTTCATCTTGCCATATAGGACAAGTGAAAATTTGTTGTATGCAATAATTTCGCCAAATCATTCTGAACCTAACGAAAAAAATATATTCACTGTGTTTGTTTAGTATTAAATTATTGTAAACAAATCTAAAATATATTTAGTTGGGTTAGGCTAAAATAAATTGTTCTTGTTTATAATAAGGTCAGGTAAGTTTTCTAAGATGCTTTTGGAGCAAAATTATAAATTTTTACATTAACATTAATGAAAAAAATATATCTTTAAACGTATAAGAGAAAATTTTAGAAAGGACTTAATTTTAAATGAGTTCTTGCTAATTAACCAGTTTTACATATTCGGCACGACATATATATATTAATATATATATATATATATATAATAATAAATCGTAGATTTACCTTCATCATCGAAATCATTGAGTGCCAGGTTTCTCTTCTTGTTATTATCTACTTTCAACTTGATTACGTCTTTATTCTCTTCTTTCTTCTTTCCTTCAGGTCCCAACAACCTCTCTTCCTTCCTCTTTCTCTTCCTTCTCTTCCTCTTCCTTCTCTTCCTCTCTCTTCCTCCTCCTTCTCTATCTCTTCCTTCTCTTCCTCTTCCTTCCCTTCCTCCTCCTTCTCTTTCTCTTCATTCTCTTCCTCTTCCTTCTCTTCCTCTTCCTTCTCTTCCTCTTCCTTCTCTTCCTCTTCCTCCTCCTCTTCACATCCACTCATTTCTTGTGTATCGTCGTTGCTACTCTGGCTACCTGCTGTCAACACATTTATATAGATGTATATAGATGTTTAATACAACTGGATACACACACACACACACACACACACACACACACACACACACACACAAGTGTATAATTGACAACCAGCACGGTTTCAGGGAAGGAAAATCCTGTGTCACAAACCTACTAGAGTTTTATGACAAGGTGACAGAAGTAAGACAAGAGAGAGAGGGGTGGATCGACTGCGTATTTTTGGACTGCAAGAAGGCCTTCGACACAGTTCCTCACAAGAGGTTACTGGAAAAGCTAGAGGATCAGGCACACATAACAGGAAAGGCACTACAATGGATCAGAGAATATCTGACAGGGAGGCAACAACGAGTCATGGTACGCGACGAGGTGTCAGAGTGGGCGCTTGTGACAAGCGGGGTTCCACAGGGGTCAGTCCTAGGACCTGTGCTGTTCTTGGTATATGTGAACGACATAACGGAAGGGATAGACTCAGAAGTGTCCTTGTTTGCAGATGATGTGAAGTTAATGAGAAGAATCAAATCGGACGAGGATCAGGCAGGACTACAAAGAGATCTGGACAGGCTACAAGCCTGGTCCAGCAACTGGCTCCTTGAGTTTAACCCCGCCAAATGCAAAGTCATGAAGATTGGGGAAGGGCAAAGAAGACCGCAGACACAATATAGTTTAGATGGCCAAAGACTGCAAACCTCACTAAAGGAAAAAGATCTGGGGGTGAGTATAACACCGAGCATATCTCCTGAGGCGCACATCAATCAGATAACTGCTGCAGCATACGGGCGCCTGGCAAACCTACGGATAGCGTTCCGATACCTCAGTAAGGATTCGTTTAAGACTCTGTATACCATCTACGTCAGGCCCATACTGGAGTATGCAGCACCAGTTTGGAATCCACACCTAGTCAAGCACGTCAAGAAATTAGAGAAAGTGCAAAGGTTTGCAACAAGACTAGTCCCAGAGCTACGGGGATTGTCCTATGAAGAAAGGTTGAGGGAAATCGGCCTGACGACACTGGAGGCCAGGAGGGTCAGGGAGACATGATAACGACATATAAAATACTGCGCGGAATAGACGAGGTGGACAAAGACAGGATGTTCCAGAGATGGGACACAGACACAAGAGGTCACAATTGGAAGTTGAAGACTCAGATGAATCAAAGGGATGTTAGGAAGTATTTCTTCAGTCATAGAGTAGTCAGGCCGTGGAATAGCCTAGAAAGTGATGTGGTGGAGGCAGGAACCATACATACTTTTAAGGCGAGGTATGATAGAGCTCATGGGGCAGGGAGAGAGAGGACCTAGTAGCAATCAGTGAAGAGGCGAGGCCAGGAGCTGTGACTCGACCCCTGCAACCACAAATAGGTGAGTACAAATAGGTGAGTACACACATACACACACACACACACACACACACACACACACACACACACACACACACACACCTTAAACCAATCAAAAGTAATTTAAAATAATAATAATAATAATAATAATAATAATAATAATAATAATAATAATAATAATAATAATAATAATAATAATAATAATAATAATAATAATAAATAATAATAAAAATAATAATAATAATAATAATAATAATAATAATAATGATAATAATAATAATAATAATAATAATGATAATAATGATAATAATAATAATAATAATAATAATAATAATAATAATAATAATAATAATAATAATAATAATAATAATAATAATAATAATAATAATGATAATAATAATAATAATAATAATAATAATAATAATAATAATAATAATAATCAACATTACTACATTAATCCTGATCTTCTACTCATCCATATATCCAAACCTCTTCATCCACCCTTCAACCCCCCCTCTATCCACTTATCCACACCTGTATATCTATCCCCAACACCTTCCATTTCAACCAGAAGACAGAATATACTCACCAGACTTTCTCTCATTAGCACAGAGATCAAACTCATAGATCCCATCAACTGAAAAAAAATAAATATATATATATATATTATATATATATATATATATATATATATATATATATATATTATATAATATATATATATATATATATATATATATATATATATATATATATATATATATATAATATATATAATGGTGAAGCATGTGCGATATTCCCTTCTGGGGTATCACATTTTGAGGCTATGGAAGGAGAATTTATGTCACTTTTCTCGAGAATGGATGGGTAGATAGGGAAATTGATATGGGGGAAGGATTAATGAATCACTATTTTGATGCTTATTACTGAAATGAAAGTGAGAATCTAGTAAGTGGGCCAGAGGAGTAGACACAGAGAGAACGTTTCGCTCAGGACTGCAATTCATCAAACCTTGATAGAGCTCTATCTAGAGCTTGTATGAAATGACGAAGCTCTATATTACGTATCTATGTACCCCAAGAACTCAAATTTCCTGAAATATCAGCTCAAGGTATATACAAAGGGTCAAGTAATATTCGTAATCTAAGGGTATATTTACCCAAGTTAAAATATTCTTCCACGTCCAGAGAAAGTATTGGATCCAGAGTTTGTAGGAGACATGAATATTCCTGTGTTGGTATTGCGTTGTTTTGAGGTGTTGAGGTTGCTGTGTGGGTGTCGGGGTGTTGTTGGAGAGGGTTGGAGGTGTAGTGTTGGGGTGTGAAAGAGGTTATGTGGGGTGGTTGATATGTGGGGATGTCTTGCAAGTGTGGGTTTTGTGTTGGGGTGAGTTGTGTGGGGGTGGGTGAGAGGGTGTAGGTGTGGTTGTGAGGTGTAGTTGGGGTTGTGAGGGTGTGAGGTTTGTGAGTATGTTGGTGGATGTGGGTTGATGGGTGGGGTGCTGTGAGGGGTTGGTGGAATGATACTGTGGTTGAGTGGTGAGGGTGTTGTTGTTGCTGGGGTTGCAGGGAGTGTTGCAGGGGTGTTGCAGGGGGTGTTGCAGGGAGTGTTGCAGGGAGTGTTGCAGGGGTGTTCAGGGGGTGTTGCAGGGAGTGTTGCAGGGAGTGTTGCAGGGAGTGTTGCAGGGGGTGTTGCTGTTGTTGTGGTGGTTTCTGGTGTTGCAGGGAGTGTTGCTGTTGTTGTTGTGATTGCAGGGAGTGTTGCAGGGAGTGTTGCTGTTGTTGTGGTGGTTGCTGGTGTTGCAGGGAGTGTTGCTGTTGTTGTTGTGATTGCAGGGAGTGTTGCAGGGAGTGTTGCAGGAGTGTTGCTGTTGTTGTT
>NC_069486.1:4091454-4251454 GCF_026875155.1 Cherax quadricarinatus
AATTTGAGCTGCATAATCTAGGTGAGGCCTTACTAATGATGTATAAAGCTGCAGTAGAAACCCCTGGACTTCTGTTGCTTACACTTCTTGATATAAATCCAGTAATCTATTTGCCTTATTACGTACGCTTAGGCATTGCTGTCTTGGTTTAAGGTTGCTGCTCACCATAACCCCCAAGTCCTTTTCGCAATCTGTATGGTTAAGTTCTACATCATTTAACCTTTATAAGTACTAGGGTTATGGGCACTCCCAAGCTTCAGAACCTTGCATTTATCTACATTGAACTGCATCTGCCACTTTTCTGACCAAGAATAGAGTTTGTTTAAATCCTCCTGAAGTTCCATACATCTACGTTTGAATCAATTATCCTACCTATCTTTGTGTCATCGGCGAATTTGCTCATATCACTAGTAATTCCTTCATCAAGATCATTGATATTAAGAGGGACATTAAAAAGGGGATAAGAAAAGCTAAAAGGGACTATGAAATTAAAGTTGCTAGGGATTCTAAAACTAATCCAAAAATTTTTTCCAGGTATATAGAACAAAAGTCAGAGATAAGATAGGTCCCCTTAAAAATAACTATGGGCATCTTACTGACAAAGAGAATGAAATGTGCTCGATTTTAAATAATTATTTTCTCTCGGTTTTTACACAGGAAGATACTAATAATATTCCGGTAATTAATTTTTATAGTGGATCAGAAGAAGATAAATTATGTAACATCACAGTCACTAGTGAAATGGTTGTGAGCAGATAGACCGATGAAGCCAAAAAAAAAGTCGCCGGGTCCTGATGAGGTTTTTTCAAGGGTTCTTAAGGAATGCAAAATGGAAGTCTGTGAACCATTAACTAATATTTTTAATTTATCTCTTCAAACAGGTGTAGTGTCTGATATGTGGAAGATGGCTAATGTAATTCCTATTTTTAAAACAGGGGACAAGTCGTTTCCGTCAAATTACCGCCCAATAAGCCTGACCTCAATTTTAGGCAAGTTGCTAGAGTCAATTATAGCTGAGATTATAAGAAGCCATCTCGATAGCATAAACTTGATTAATGATACTCAGCATGGATTCACAAGAGGCCCGGTCTTGTCTAAAATAATTATTAACTTTCTTCAGTAAAGCTTTTGAGGCTGTTGACCACGATAAAGAATTTGATATTGTTTACTTAGATTTTAGTAAGGCATTTGATAGAGTTCCGCACCAAAGACTGTTGAAGAAAGTAGCAGCTCATGGCATTGGGGGAAGGGTGCTCTCGTGGATCGAGTCATGGCTCACAGACAGGAAGCAGAGAGTGTCCATAAATGGGGTTAAATCCGAAATGGGGATCAGTAACAAGTGGCGTTCCTCAGGGAATCAGTCTTGGGCCCGTTGTGTTTATAATATATATCAATGATCTTGATGAAGGAATTGCTAGTGATATGAGCAAATTCGCCGATGACACGAAGATAGGTAGGATAATTGATTCAAACGTAGATGTTAGGGAACTTCAGGAGGATTTAGACAAAATCTACTCTTGGTCAGAAAAGTGGCAGATGCAGTTCAATGTAGATAAATGCAAGGGTTCTGAAGCTTTGGGAGTGCCCATAACCCTAGCACTTATAAGTTAAATAATGTAGAACTTAGCCATACAGATTGCGAAAAGGACTTGGGGGTTATGGTAAGCAGAACCTTAAAACCAAGACAGCAATGCCTAAGCGTACGTAATAAGGCAAATAGATTACTGGGATTTATATCAAGAAGTGTAAGCAACAGAAGTCCAGAGGTCATACTGCAGCTTTATACATCATTAGTAAGGGGCCCCACCTGATTATGCAGCTCAATTCTGGTCTCCATATTACAGAATGGACATAAAATTCGTTAGAAACATTCAGCGTAGGATGACTAAATTAATACATAGCATTAGAAATCTTCCTTATGAAGAAAGGGTTGAAGACTCTTAAGTTACATTCACTTGTTAGACGAAGAATGAGGGGGAGACCTGATCGAAGTGTAAAGTGGAAGATAGGTATTAATAAAGGGGATATTAACAAGGTCTTGAGGATATCTCTCCAAGAGAGAACCCGCAGTAATGGATTTAAATTAGATAAGTTTAGATTTAGAAAGGACATAGGAAAGTATTGGTTTGGAAATAGGGTAGTTGATGAGTGGAACAGTCTACCTAGTTGGGTTATTGAGGCTAGGACTTTGGGTAGTTTCAAATTTAGGTTGGATAAGTACATGAGTGGGAGGGGTTGGATTTGAGTGGGACTTGCACATCGGAGCTTGTTTCTTGGGTGGCATTGAAAATTGGGTTGGGCAAATGTTTTGTTAATGGTATGAATTGTAAAGGACCTGCCTAGTATGGGCCAACAGGCCTTCTGCAGTGTTCCTCCTTTCTTATGTTCTTATATGTTCTTATATATATTATAAACAACAATGGGCCCAAGACTAATCCCTGTGGAACACCACTTGTTACTGATCCCCACTCGGATTTAACCCCATTTATGGACACTCTCTGCTTCCTGTCAGTGAGCCATGACTCGATCCACGAGAGCACTTTTCCCCCAATGCCATGAGCTGCCACTTTCTTTAACAGTCTATGGTGCGGAACTCTATCAAAAGCCTTACTAAAATCTAAGTAAATAATATCAAATTCTTTATCGTGGTCAACAGCCTCAAAAGCTTTACTGAAGAAAGTTAATAAATTAGTTAGACAAGACCGGCCTCTCGTGAATCTATGCAGAGTATCATTAATCAAGCTATGCTTATCGAGATGGCTTCTTATAATCTCAGCTATAATTGACTCTAGTAATTTGCCTACAATTGAGGTCAGGCTTATTGGGCGGTAAATTTTACGGTAACGATTTGTTCCCTGTTTTTAAAAATAGGAATTACATTAGCCACTTTCCACATATCAGACACTAACTGTTTGAAGAGATAAATTAAAAATATTAGTTAATGGTTCACAGAGTTCCATTTTGCATTCCTTAAGGCCCTTGAAAAAACCTCATCAGGACCCGGCGACTTATTTTGCTTCAGTCTGTCTATCTGCTTCACAACCATTTCACTAGTGACTGTGATGTTACATAATTTATCTTCTTCTGATCCACTATAAAAATTATTACCGGAATATTATTAGTGTCTTCCTGTTTTAAAAAACGAGAGAAAAATAAATTTTTTAAAATCGAGCACATTTCATTCTCTTTGTCAGTAAGATGCCCATAGTTATTTTTAAGGGGACCTATCTTATCTCTAACTTTTGTTCTATAGACCTGGAAAAAACTTTTTGGGTTAGTTTTAGAATCCCTAACAACTTTAATTTCATAGTCCCTTTTAGCTTTTCTTATCCCCTTTTTAATGTCCCTCTTAATGTCAATATACTGATTCATAAGTGACCCCCGCCTCTTTTGATAAAGCCTTAAAAACCTTTTTTTTGCCCAGAATATTTCGGCCCCCATTATTATCCCTTTTGGGGTCATTTCTTTTGATCTAATTTTTTTATGGGAATCGTTTTTGAGCAGCATGTATAGTGTTTAGAAAAAATGTCTATTGTAGCTCTCTTTGTTACCCATCAAAGATGATAAGGTTCCAAGCCTGTAATTGTAAGCAAAATCTGGGACTGTTTTCTGAGTTATCGCTACTGGTATTCCATTCAATGCTAAATGTAATTGATTTGGGTCGTAGACCCGGGCCCTCTGAAATTTCTAAAATTGTTAACAAGGGATTCTTTGTTTCCCAGAACAAAGTCAAGCAGGTTATTTCCCCTTTTTGGTTCTGTCACAAACTGCTTCAAAAAACAATCCTAAAATACTTAAGAAGTCTTTTATGATTCTAAATTCCCGTCAAGAAATTTCCCAATCAATATGACTAAATTTAAAAATCTCTAGAATTATACTTATCGTCCCTTGTGGCCCTAACTTTTTCCTCCCTTGTAGTTTCCCCTGGTCCCTATCTAAGTTTGGGGGACGGTATATCACTCAAAAATCATTTTTTCTGCCTCTCTGAAAATTCTACCCAAAAGATCTGATGTGTTACTTCGACTTAATCCCCGTTTTTATGAAACAGTTCAAGCGATCTGGAATACAATGCCCCCACCCCCTTCCGTACTTCTATTATTTTGGAAAATTTAAAACCCTGAATGTGCCCTTCCCGCAGGCATGTCCCGACTTTTTGAATTAAACCACGTTAAAATGGCAAATACATCAATGTTATTTCCCTAGCAATAATCTAAAACTGTCCATCTTATTCCTAAACTACGGCTATTAGCATAATAAACATTGAAAGACCTTTTCTCTTTACCCCTTTGCTCATTTCTGTTTTTCTACTAAACCTTTATGTCCCTTTTCACCCAGTATCACTGGCTTTTTAAATCTACCTGTTTGCTTTTTATGTTCTCCTAGAAAATTATAAAATTACTACACTGGGGCTTTTACTTTTTCCTGCCAAAACCCTAACACTAACTATTCCTAGTTTAAGTCCCAAAAGCTCCCTCCCTGCAGTGTCAGTCTCCCACCCCCGACCTAGATAAGTGAACCCCCCTGGATACATGTCATTTTGCTTAGAAGAGGTCCCAGTTGTCAAAGAATGTTACGCTTTTCCTTTCTTTTTTTCCAGCCCGCAATTGACACCCCAATTGCCCTGGAAACCTTCTTTTTCCCAAACCCCCTTTCCCTTGGAAAAATACCACAATGACAGGGTTCCACCCCTTTCCCCCTTTTTTTTTTGCTGACGATACTTGCTAATCAGGTTTCACTCCTACATCTGCCAACTGTTGCCTCCAGCACTGAGACAGATATGAATTTCTCCTTTTTAAATCTCTGGTTATCCAGCGGCTAAAATATCCTCCATCCCAGCCCAGGAAAGCAAATCTCTGTTCCACCCTGTCCTTCAAGCAGAACGCCCTATCCATATACCTAACTTGGTATCCCCCAAAAACAACAATATTTTTCTTCCCTTTGGGTCGTTTGTCGTGACGTTCCCAGAGTCGACTCACATTGTCGGGTAGCACTGAGAAAGATTAGATGTTTCCACAAAGTTTCCCGGCGTTCTTTTTCTTCATCGTTTCTACCTTTCCATTCGTCTTCTTGATCGTCAACTTCGTTCCCTGCTGTCCAGCCACTGACCAGTTTCCTTTCTTGACCTGAGGACTCAAAACAGGAGGACTACTACGAATCTTCTTGTTTTCCTCGGTCAGTCGCCGAATCTCCATCTTCGCCATCCTCAATTCTTCCTTAAGCTGTTGGTAAAGTTGCTCGATGGAGGGCATCTTGCTTCAATTCGTAGAGAGCGCACAAACAGGTCTTCACAGAGCTAAGTACACGTCACCACTAAGTACACGTCACAATGTACTTAGTTGGTTGACAAATAGACAGCAGAGAGTTTGCATAAATGGGGAGAAATCAGAATGGGGACAAGTCACAAGCGGTGTTCCTCAAGGGTCAGTGTTGGGCCCGTTGTTGTTCACAATTTATATAAACGACATAGATGAGGGAATAAATAGCGACATAAGCAAATTTGCTAATGACACCAAAATAGGCCGTCTAATTCATTCTAATGAGGACATTAGAGCACTCCAGGACGATTTGAATAGACTGACGCAATGGTCGGAGAAGTGGCAGATGCAGTTTAATATTGACAAATGCAAAGTTCTAAATGTTGGACAGTTAAATAACCATGCCACATATAAACTAAATAATGTAGATCTTAATACTACTGATTGCAAAAAGGATTTAGGAGTTCTGGTTAGCAGTAATTTAAAACCAAGACAACAGTGCATTAGTGTTCGCAATAAATCTAACAGAATTCTTGGCTTTATATCAAGAAGTATAAATAATAGAAGTCCTCAGGTTGTTCTTTAACTCTATATATCCTTGGTTAGGCCTCATTTAGACTATACTGCACAGTCCTGGTCACCGTATTACAGAATGGATATAAATGCTCTGGAAAACGTACAGAGGAGGATGACAAAGATGATCCCATGTATCAGAAACCTTGGTATAAACCTTGGTAATAAATACCAACAAGTTGGTTTAGAAAGACACGCAAGCAAACACTATGACATTAGAAATGATCAAGGTCCCAGGACCGAAACGTTTTCTAATATATATGTCATAGTGTTTGCTTACGTGTCTTTCTAAATCAGAAACCTTCCCTATGAGGATAGACTGAGGAACTGAATCTGCACTATGAGGATAGACTGAGGTCCCTGAATCTGTACTATGAGGATAGACTAAGGGCCCTGAATCTGCACTATGAGGATAGACTAAGGGCCCTGAATCTGCACTCTCTAGAAAGGCGTAGAATTAGGGGAGATATGATCGAGGTGTATAAATGGAAGACAGGAATAAATAAAGGGGATGTAAATAGTGTGCTGAAAATTTCCAGCCAAGACAGGACTCGCAGCAATGGTTTCAAGTTGGAGAAATTCAGATTCAGGAAGGATATAGGAAAGTACTGGTTTGGTAATAGAGTTGTAGATGAGTGGAACAAACTCCCGAGTACAGTTATTGAGGCTAAAACGTTGTGTAGTTTTAAAAATAGGTTAGATAAAAACATGAGTGGGTGTGGGTGGGTGTGAGTTGGACCTGACTAGCTTGTGCTGCTGGGTCTGGTGCCGTGCTCCTTCCTTGAGTGGAGGTGACCAGACTGGGTGGGTCATTGGGATAATCCGGGGGATGGGTCATTGGTCTTATCCAGGGGGGGGACATGGACCTGTTCTTATATGTAAAAGAGGGGGGGGATCAGTCCCTCAGTGTTGTGGAACACTGGGAGATGAGGGGGATCAGTCCCTCAGTGTTGTAGAACACTCGGAGATGAGGGGGATCAGTCCCTCAGTGTTGTGGGACACTGGGAGATGAGGTGATCAGTCCCTCAGTGTTGTGGAACACTGGGAGATGAGGTGATCAGTCCCTCAGTGTTGTGGAACACCGGGAGATGAGGTGATCAGTCCCTCAGTGTTGTGGAACACTGGGAGATGAGGTGATCAATCCCTCAGTGTTGTAGAACACTGGGAGATGAGGGGGATCAGTCCCTCAGTGTTGTGGAACACTAGGAGATGAGGTGATCAGTCCCTCAGTGTTGTGGAACACTGGGAGATGAGGTGATCAGTCCCTCAGTGTTGTGGAACACTGGAAGATGAGGTGATCAGTCCCTCAGTGTTGTAGAACACTGGGAGATGAGGGGGATCAGTCCTTCAGTGTTGTGGAACACTGGGAGATGAGGTGATCAGTCCCTCAGTGTTGTGGAACACTGGGAGATGAGGTGATCAGTCCCTCAGTGTTGTGGAACACTGGGAGATGAGGTGATCAGTCCCTCAGTGTTGTGGAACACTGGGAGATGAGGTGATCAGTCCCTCAGTGTTGTGGAACACTGGGAGATGAGGTGATCAGTCCCTCAGTGTTGTAGAACACTGGGAGATGAGGTGATCAGGCCCTAAGTGTTGTGGAACACTGGGAGATGAGGTGATCAGTCCCTCAGTGTTGTGGAACACTGGGAGATGAGGTGATCAGTCCCTCAGTGTTGTGGAACACTGGAAGATGAGGTGATCAGTCCCTCAGTGTTGTAGAACACTGGGAGATGAGGGGGATCAGTCCTTCAGTGTTGTAGAACACTCGGAGATGAGGGGGATCAGTCCCTCAGTGTTGTAGAACATTGGGAGATGAGGTGATCAGTCCCTCAGTGTTGTGGAACATTGGGAGATGAGGTGATCAGTCCCTCAGCGTTGTGGAACACTGGGACATGAGGTGATCAGTCCCTCAGTGTTGTGGGGCACTAGCAGATGAGGTGGTCAGTCCCTCAGTATTGTGGAACACTGGGAGATGAGGTGATCAGTCCCTCAGTGTTGTGGAACACTGGGAGATGAGGTGATCAGTCCCTCAGTATTGTAGAACACTGGGAGATGAGGGGGATCAGTCCCTCAGTGTTGTGGAACACTGGGAGATGAGGTGATCAGTCCCTCAGTGTTGTGGAACACTGGGAGATGAGGTGATCAGTCCCTCAGTGTTGTGGAACACTGGGAGATGAGGTGATCAGTCCCTCAGTTGTGGAACACTGGGAGATGAGGTGATCAGTCCCTCAGTGTTGTGGAACACTGGGAGATGAGGTGATCAGTCCCTCAGTGTTGTGGAACACTGGGAGATGAGGGGATCAGTCCCTCAGTGTTGTAGAACACTGGGAGATGAGGGGGATCAGTCCCTCAGTGTTGTGGAACACTGGGAGATGAGGGAGATCAGTCCCTCAGTGTTGTGGAACACTGGGAGATGAGGAGATCAGTCCCTCAGTGTTGTAGAATACTGGGAGATGAGCGGGATCAGTCCCTCAGTGTTGTAGTTAGTAAGGACTTCCGTAGTCTTGAAGACTCCAACTCTACAACAACTGTATTGTAGAGTTAGTGTACCATCCACACTGATGGAGGGATACTAACAGTGATGGAGGGATACTAACAGTGATGGAGGAATACTAACAGTGATGGAGGGATACTAACAGCGATGGAGGGATACTAACAGTGATAGAGGGATACTAACAGTGATGGAGGGATACTAACAGTGATAGAGGGATACTAACAGTGATGAAGGGATACTAACACTGATGGAGATATACTAACAGCGATCGAGGGATACTAACAGTGATGGAGAGATACTAACAGTGATAGAGGGATACTAACAGTGATGGAGGGATACTAACAGTGATGGAGGGATACTAACAGTGATGGAGGGATACTGACACTGATGGAGAGATACTAACACTGATGGACCGATACTAACATTGATGGAGGGATACTAACAGTGATAGAGGTATACTAACAGTGATAGAGGGATACTAACAGTGATAGAGGTATACTAACAGTGATAGAGGTATGCTAACAGTGATAGAGGGATACTAACAGTGGAGGTATACTAACAGTGGTAGATACTGTGATGGAGGGGATACTAACAGTGGTAAAGGGATACTCACTCACAGTGATACTGTTGGTGTTCTGTTAACGGGAACCACACCTCGTCCTGTAGGAGTGACATCTGTTGTCTTGCGTCCTCCTGTTGACTCTGTTGATGCTGCTGTCCCTGTTGTTCACGTTGCTGCTGTTGATCCTGTTGCTGCAGTTGTTCCTGTTGCCGTTGAGAACGGCGACTGCGGTCTCGACCCTCCGTTACCTGTAACCATTACTGTTGGTTTTAGTGAAATAAGGGTAATTTAGCTTTATAACGCTGCCTTTATTGCTACGACGTTTCGCCTGGCTTTACTACTGCGGTGTTTCGTCCACCTTTATTACTGCGATGTTTCGCCCGCCTTTACTACTGCGATATTTCCCCCACCTTTACTACTGCGATGTTTCGCCCGCATTTACTACTGCGAGGTTTCGCCCGCCTTTACTACTGCGATGTTTCGCCCGCCTTTACTACTGCGATGTTTCCCCACCTTTACTACTGTGACGTTTCGCCCACCCTTATTACTGAGACGTTTCGCCCACCTTTACTACTTCGACGTTTCGCCCACCTTTACTACTGCTATGTTTCGCCCGCCGTTACTACTGCGATGTTTCGCCCACCTTCATTAATGCGACGTTTCGTCCACCTTTACTACTGCGACGTTTCGCCCGTCTTTACTACTGCGATGTTTCGCACACCTTTACTACTGCTATGTTTCGCCCACCTTTACTACTGCGACGTTTCGCCCACCTTTGCTACTGCTGTTTCTCTCACCTTTACTACTGCGATGTTTCGCCCATCTTTACTACTGCAATGTATCGCCCACCTTTACTACTGCTACATATCGCCCATCTTTACTACTATGTTTCGCCCACCTTTACTGCTGCGACGTTTCGCCCACCTTTAATACTGCGATGTTTCGCCCGTCTTTACTACTGCGATGTTTCGCCCACATTTACTACTGCAACGTTTAGCCCACCTTTACTACTGTGGCATTTTGCCCACCTTTGCTACTGCTGTTTCTCCCACCTTTACTACTGCGATGTTTCGCCCACCTTTACTACTTCTATGTTTCGCCCACCTTTACTGCTGCGACGTTTCGCCCACTTTTACTACTGCAATGTTTCGCCCGCCTTTACTATGTTTCGTCTGCCTTTAATACTGCGATGTTTCGCCCACCTTTACTACTGCGATGTTTCGCCCACCTTTACTACTGCGATGTTTCGACCACATTTACTACTGCAACGTTTCACCCACCTTTACTACTGCTATGTTTCGTCCGCCTTTACTACTGCGATGTTTCGCCCACCTTTACTACTGCTATGTTTCGTCCACCTTTACTACTGCTATGTTTCGCCAGACTTTACTACTGCGATGTTTCGCCCACCTTTGATACTGCTGTTTCGCCTGCCTTTACTACTGCTGTTTCGCCCGCCTATACTACTGCGATGTTTCGTCCACCTTTACTACTGCGATGTTTCGCCCGCCTTTATTACTGCGATGTTTCGCCCACCTTTACTACTGCGATGTTTCGCCCGCCTTTACTACTGCGATGTATCGCCCGCCTTTACTTTCTGCGATGTTTCGTCCACCTTTACTACTGCGATGTTTCGCCCGCCTTTACTACTGCGATGTTTCGCCCACCTTTACTACTGCGATGTTTCGCCCTCCTTTACTACTGCGATGTTTCGCCCGCCTTTACTACTGCGATGTTTCTCCCGCCTTTACTGCTGCGACGCTTTGCTCGCTAAGAACTTCATTACCATGTGAAAAACCTGAATATTAGTTAGTAGTAGTAAAGTTATCTTTATTAGTGAGTGAGAGTGAGTTATCTTTATTAGTGAGTGAGAGTGAGTTATCTTTATTAGTGGGTGAGAGTGAGTTATCTTTATTAGTGGGTGAGAGTGAGTTATCTTTATTAGTGAAGTGAGAGTGAGTTATCTTTATTAGTGGGTGAGAGTTAGAGTTATCTTTATTAGTGGGTGAGGTGAGTTATCTTTATTAGTGGGTGAGAGTGAGTTATCTTTATTAGTGGGTGAGAGTGAGTTATCTTATTAGTGAGTGAGAAGTGAGTTATCTTTATTAGTGGTGTGAGAGTGAGTTATCTTTATTAGTGGGTGAGAGTGAGTTATCTTTATTAGTGAATGAGAGTGAGTTATCTTTATTAGTGGTGGAGAGTGAGTTATCTTTATTAGTGAATGAGAGTGAGTTACTTTATTAGTGGGTGAGAGTGAGTTATCCTTATTAGTGAGTGAGAGTGAGTTATCTTTATTAGTGGGTGAGAGTGAGTTATCTTTATTAGTGGGTGAGAGTGAGTTATCTTTATTAGTGAGTGAGAGTGAGTTATCTTTATAAGTGGGTGAGAGTGAGTTATCTTTATTAGTGGGTGAGAGTGAGTTATCTTTATTAGTGAGTGAGAGTGAGTTATCTTTATTAGTTGAGTGAGAGTGAGTTATCTTTATTAGTGGGTGAGAGTGAGTTATCTTTATTAGTGGGTGAGAGTGAGAGTTATCTTTATTAGTGAGTGAGAGTGAGTTATCTTTATTAGTGAGTGAGAGTGAGTTATCTTTATTAGTGGGTGAGAGTGAGTTATCTTTATTAGTGGGTGAGAGTGAGTTATCTTTATTAGTGAGTGAGAGTGAGTTATCTTTATTAGTGAGTGAGAGTGAGTTATCTTTATTAGTGGGTGAGAGTGAGTTATCTTTATTAGTGGGTGAGAGTGAGAGTTATCTTTATTAGTGAGTGAGAGTGAGTTATCTTTATTAGTGGGTGAGAGTGAGTTATCTTTATTAGTGGTGAGAGTGAGAGTTATCTTTATTAGTGAGTGAGAGTGAGTTATCTTTATTAGTGAGTGAGAGTGAGTTTCTTTATTAGTGAGTGAGAGTGAGTTATCTTATTAGTGAGTGAGAGTGAGTTATCTTTATTAGTGGTGAGAGTGAGAGTTATCTTTATTAGTGAGTGAGAGTGAGTTATCTTTATTAGTGGGTGAGAGTGAGTTATCTTTATTAGTGGGTGAGAGTGAGAGTTATCTTTATTAGTGAGTGAGAGTGAGTTATCTTTATTAGTGAGTGAGAGGTGAGTTATCTTTATTAGTGGGTGAGAGTGAGTTATCTTTATTAGTGGGTGAGAGTGAGAGTTATCTTTATTAGTGAGTGAGAGTGAGTTATCTTTATTAGTGAGTGAGAGTGAGTTATCTTTATTAAGTGGGTGAGAGTGAGTTATCTTTTTAGTGGGTGAGAGTGGAGTTATCTTTATTAGTGAGTGAGAGTGAGTTATCTTTATTAGTGAGTGAGAGTGAGTTATCTTTATAAGTGGGTGAGAGTGAGTTATCTTTATTAGTGGGTGAGAGTGAGTTATCTTTATTAGTGAGTGAGAGTGAGTTATCTTTATAAGTGGGTGAGAGTGAGTTTATCTTTATTAGTGGGTGAGAGTGAGTTATCTTTATTAGTGAGTGAGAGTGAGTTATCTTTATAAGTGGGTGAGAGTGAGTTATCTTTATTAGTGGGTGAGAGTGAGGTTATCTTTATTAGTGAGGTGAGAGTGAGTATCTTTATTAGTGGGTGAGAGTGAGTTATCTTTATTAGTGGGTGAGAGTGAGTTATCTTTATTAGTGGGTGAGAGTGGAGTTATCTTTATTAGTGGGTGAGAGGTGAGTTATCTTTATTAGTGGGTGAGAGTGAGTTATCTTTTATTAGTGGTGAGAGTGAGGTTATCTTTATTAGTGGGTGAGAGTGAGTTATCTTTATAGTGGGTGAGAGTGAGTTATCTTTATTAGTGGGTGAGAGTGAGTTATCTTTATTAGTGGGTGAGAGTGAGTTATCTTTATTAGTGGGTGAGAGTGAGTTATCTTTATTAGTGGGTGAGAGTGAGTTATCTTTATTAGTGGGTGAGAGTGAGTTATCTTTATTAGTGGGTGAGAGTGAGTTTCTTTATTAGTGGGTTGAGAGTGTGAGTGAGTGATTTCTTAATTGAGTGGGTGAGAGTGAGAGTTATCTTTATTAGTGGGTGAGAGTGAGAGTTATCTTTATTAGTGGGTGAGAGTGAGTTATCTTTATTAGTGGGTGAGAGTGAGTTATCTTAATTAGTGGGTGAGAGTGAGTTATCTTTATTAGTGGGTGAGAGTGAGAGTTATCTTTATTAGTGGGTGAGAGTGAGAGTTATCTTTATTAGTGGGTGAGAGTGAGAGTTATCTTTATTAGTGGGTGAGAGTGAGAGTTATCTTTATTAGTGGGTGAGAGTGAGTTATCTTAATTAGTGGGTGAGAGTGAGTTATCTTAATTAGTGGGTGAGAGTGAGTTATCTTAATTAGTGGGTGAGAGTGAGAGTTATCTTTATTAGTGGGTGAGAGTGAGAGTTATCTTTATTGTGGGTGAGAGTGAGTTATCTTAACTAGTGGGTGAGAGTGAGTTATCTTAATTAGTGGGTGAGAGTGAGAGTTATCTTTATTAGTGGGTGAGAGTGAGAGTTATCTTTATTAGTGGGTGAGAGTGAGTTATCTTAATTAGTGGGTGAGAGTGAGTTATCTTAATTAGTGGGTGAGAGTGAGAGTTATCTTTATTAGTGGGTGAGAGTGAGTTATCTTTATTAGTGGGTGAGAGTGAGAGTTATCTTTATTAGTGGGTGAGAGTTATCTTTATTAGTGGGTGAGAGTGAGAGTTATCTTTATTAGTGGGTGAGAGTTATCTTTATTAGTGGGTGAGAGTGAGTTTCTTTATTAGTGAGTGAGAGTTATCTTTATTAGTGGGGTGAGAGTGAGTTTCTTTATTATGTGAGTGAGAGTTATCTTTATTAGTGGGTGAGAGTGAGTTATCTTTATTAGGTGAGTGAGAGTTATCTTTATTAGTGGGTGAGAGTGAGTTATCTTTATTAGTGAGTGAGAGTTATCTTATTAGTGGGTGAGAGTGAGTTATCTTTATTAGTGAGTGAGAGTTATCTTTATTAGTGGGTGAGAGTGAGTTTCTTTATTAGTGGTGAGAGTTATCTTTATTAGTGGGTGAGAGTGAGTTATCTTTATTAGTGAGTGAGAGTTATCTTTATTAGTGGGTGAGAGTGAGTTATCTTTATTAGTGAGTGAGAGTTATCTTTATTAGTGGGTGAGAGTGAGTTATCTTTATTAGTGAGTGAGAGTTATCTTTATTAGTGGGTGAGAGTGAGTTATCTTTATTAGTGAGTGAGAGTTATCTTTATTAGTGGGTGAGAGTGAGTTATCTTTATTAGTGAGTGAGAGTTATCTTTATTAGTGGGTGAGAGTGAGTTATCTTTATTAGTGAGTGGAGTGTGAGTTTATCTTTTTTGTGGGTGAGAGTGAGAGTTATCTTTATTAGTGGGTTGAGAGTGAGAGTTATCTTTATTAGTGGGTGAGAGTGAGTTATCTTTATTAGTGGGTGAGAGTGGAGAGTTATCTTTATTAGTGGGTGAGAGTGGAGTTATCTTTATTTAGTGGGTGAGAGTGAGTTATCTTTATTAGTGGGTGAGAGTGAGAGTTATCTTTATTAGTGGGTGAGAGTGAGTTATCTTTATTAGTGGGTGAGAGTGAGTTATCTTTATTAGTGGGTGAGAGTGAGTTATCTTTATTAGTGGGTGAGAGTGAGTTATCTTTATTAGTGGGTGAGAGTGAGAGTTATCTTTATTAGTGGGTGAGAGTGAGAGTTATCTTTATTAGTGGGTGAGAGTGAGTTATCTTTATTAGTTGGTGAAGGTGAGTTTTCTTTATTAGTGGGTGAGAGTGAGTTATCTTTATTAGTGAGTGAGAGTGAGTTATCTTTATTAGTGTGTGAGAGTGAGAGTTATCTTTATTAGTGAGTGAGAGTGAGTTATCTTTATTAGTGGGTGAGAGTGAGAGTTATCTTTATTAGTGGGTGAGAGTGAGTTATCTTTATTAGTGGGTGAGAGTGAGTTATTTTTATTAGTGAGTGAGAGTTATCTTTATTAGTGGGTGAGAGTGAGTTATCTTTATTAGTGGGTGGAAGTGAGAGTTATCTTTATTAGTGGGTGAGAGTGAGTTATCTTTATTAGTGGGTGGAAGTGAGAGTTATCTTTATTAGTGGGTGAGAGTGAGTTATTTTTATTAGTGAGTGAGAGTTATCTTTATTAGTGGGTGAGAGTGAGTTATCTTTATTAGTGGGTGAGAGTGAGTTATCTTTATTAATGGGTGAGAGTGAATTATCTTTATTAGTGGGTGGAAGTGAGAGTTATCTTTATTAGTGGGTGAGAGTGAGTTATCTTTATTAGTGGGTGAGAGTGAGTTATCTTTATTAGTGGGTGGAAGTGAAGTTATCTTTATTAGTGGGTGAGAGTGAGTTATTTTTATTAGTGAGTGAGAGTTATCTTTATTAGTGGGTGAGAGTGAGTTATCTTTATTAGTGGGTGAGAGTGGAGTTATCTTTATTAATGGGTGAGAGTGAATTATCTTTATTAGTGGGTGGAGTGAGAGTTATCTTTATTAGTGGGTGAGAGTGGTTATCTTTATTAGTGGGTGAGAGTGAGTTATCTTTATTAGTGGGGTGGAAGTGAGATTTATCTTTATTATTGTGTGAGAGTGAGTTTCTTTATTAGTGGGTGAGAGTGAGTTATCTTTATTAGTGGGTGAAGTGAGAGTTATCTTTATTAGTGGGTGAGAGTGAGTTATCTTTATTAGTGGGTGAGAGTGAGTTATCTTTATTAGTGGGTTGAAGAAGGAGAGTTATCTTTATTAGTGGGTGAGAGTGAGTTATCTTTATTAGTGGGTGAGAGTGAGTTATCTTTATTAGTGGGTGGGTGTGATCAGTATGTGGGCGTACCTGGAGCCTCAGAATGGGGTGTGGGCGGGAGTGGGCGTGGTCGTCCGCCCACGTGTAGAGACGCACACACAGGCGAGCCACACCCACATAGTTCAACAGCTGTCAAAACATGATAGGCTTAGGTGCCAATTCATAGGCCTATTCACCCCCCAAATTTTTTTGACCCCCCTCCCTCACTCAAAAAATTCATGGGCAGAGTTTTTTAAATATATGATTTCTAAATAATTGATTTTTTTTTTAGTTTAAATAGAACGTAATGTGTGTGTGTGTGTGTGTGTGTGTGTGTGTGTGTGTGTGTGGTGTGTGTGTGTGTGTGTGTGTGTGTGTGTGTGTGTGTGTGTGTGTGTGTGTGTGTGTGTGTGTGTGTGTGTGTGTGTGTGTGTGTGTGTGTGTGTGTATACCTGTACAGTGGGGCAGCGTCGGAGGCTGGACGTAGAGAGAGCAGCGGAGAGGTGACCGTGAGATCCAGCATCCGTAAGATACCGGAAGCGGAAGTTGGCCTCTGGCTGGTACACGAACCTCAACTCTGGATCGAGGTCCATGACCCTCCCTGGACCGGGGTCCACAATCCTCCCTGGACCGGGGTCCACAATCCTCCCTGGACCGGGGTCCACAATCCTCCCTGGACCGGGGTCCACAATCCTCCCTGGACCGGGGTCCACAATCCTCCATGGACCAGGGCACTTTTCTCCATCTATTACACAAAATATACAGCTAATGTCACATATGGGGACTGATCCCCCACATCACAACACCGACTGAAGAAACTTGCTAGGCAAGACAAACCTTTTGTGATGTGTCTTATTCTTCAACTATCTTATAGTTTTAAAAATAGGCTGTATTAAAAGCGGATAGTAGATAGTATACTACAAATAGATAGTTGAAGATTGAGACACTTATGCAACATATGGGAATCTTTATTTAAGAAACGTTTCGCCACACAGTGGATTCATCAGTCCAATACAAAGCAGAAAGATGCAAGGAGAGGAAGAGATTGAGGTAGTCAGTCCCTCAACCTGGAGTCGATGTGTTCAATCCATCAATCTTGTAGAATGTAAAGCATAGGGCCGTAGACATGGCTTATATACTGTAGTCCTCACAGAAGCACAGCAGACGTAGACCACATTCACGATGCACTTCTCGAACAGGGTAAAGATCAAACCAGAGAGTGGGACAGTCAATGACTCGTCCAAGGTAGCACTTGCAGCTGTCGTCAGTGGCAGACTGCAAGTCAAGTTTAATGCGATTCTGTCGCTCAAAGAGACTTTCGTTGTCGTCTGTACTGACGACACCGAGGCTGAAAAACTCATTACCACCACTGCTACGAGATCAGGGATTTATTGTCTTGGCTCTGAGGACCAGGAGAACTGTGTTCCTCAAGAGACTCGACAAGCTCATCACTGCCCAGGCTACCGAAGAAATCAAGTCGTCCATTGAAGCACAGAACCCTTGGGCCAAGGTGGAATTCATTACCAAAATACCCAATGCCCCCTCCATGCTGAAGGTCACCTTCAGTGACCTCAACATGGCAGCCAGAGCTCTTGCTGGGGGACTGGCTTTTCACTACTTCCACATCAATCCAGCCTTCATCGAAGTAGAAAAAATCATCAAATTTCAGTGTTCCTACTGTTACTCATACCTACATACCACCAAAAACTGCCCTGCCAAGAATAAGTTCTGCTCCACCTGCGGCCAAGAAGGTCATGACTTCAAGACGTGCACTACTGCCTCTCCACCTAAATGCTTGAACTGCAAGAATGATCACCATACTCTTGCTGCCAAGTGCCCAACCAGACGAGATATACTTAAGAAACAACTCCAACAGCGAAATAAACCCACTGCATAAGCGACTACATATGCTGCTGTTACCAAGCTTCAAGCAGATACTACCAAGATTCTTCAAGCCACACAAGCTGCATCTACCACTTCTTCGCCAGCTCTTGCTGGCGACTCCACCAAGATTCTTTACTGCATCATGTATTCTCAAGTGCAGAATGTAGCTGAACCTGGTTCCTTCAACACCACCATCAACAAACTCTTCAAGCTAACGTGCCTGGTTTCACATTCCCTGCATCTCCACCTTCCACAGAGATCATAAAATCCACTGCAAATGTCGCCAACATTACCGCTGCTCCACCGCTACCACACCTTCCTCCCGACACAGAGATGGACCAATCAGAGACCACTGAGACGCCGACCGATTCCACCAATGAGAGTCCACCAGCACCTGCTTCCACCTCCGTTACAACGGACCAGTCAAACGCCACCAGCCAAGAAGGTTAAAACACAAGAGCCTTGGGATGCATCCCTACGTACTACCGCCACTCCTTCACAAGAAGTCCACTGCTTGCCTGGTGTATACTTCTACACAACCAACCAGAATGAGAACGCAATGTACACTCCAGAAAAAACCATACCCCCGGCCGGGATTGAACCCGCGGTCATAGAGTCTCAAAACTCCAGCTCGTCGCGTTAGCCACTAGACCAGCTAGCCACAATAAAATTCATCCAACTAGGTATATTTCTACACCATAGGAAGGTTAGCACAGGCACCTCTGTGACCACTTGCATTTGTGGTCACAGAGGTGCCTGTGCTAACCTTCCTATGGTGTAGAAATATACCTAGTTGGATGAATTTTATTGTGGCTAGCTGGTCTAGTGGCTAACGCGACGAGCTGGAGTTTTGAGACTCTATGACCGCGGGTTCAATCCCGGCCGGGGGTATGGTTTATTTGCAATCGTGTCATTACGATTTCTTGAGTCAAGTACACTCCAGAAATTATTCAACACCTCCACAACGGGACAGTCAAGTTCACCTGTGACTCAACTCGATCATTCACCACTGAATCCCTGATCAACCTACTCTCAAAAAGTCACCGCTTTCTGGCACTCGACTACACCACAAGGAAGAAATTCAGGACTCTCCAGAATGGGGCTGCCGAAGACGGTACCCTCATCTAGCAGGACTGTCAATGATCAATCACCGTGAAGGCAAGTTTCCCCAGCACTTTGCTGCATGCTAAAGCTGGGGTGTGGCTCCAAAATGAACCCTGTAATTGCTGCCTCCGCCCTCCTGTGCTGCTGAAGATGCTAAACGAGAAGATACTTCCCACTTGGGGAGTCACCGCAAGACAGAAGAAGTCACCCTCCAACCGGAGGGCCCCAAGAAAGAATACAGAAGAAGGTGAACGACACCCCCCGCCCGAGAGGCCACCGCCGGGTCGCCATCTGGGGAAGTCCCGGGCCGGAAGTACCGGCAAATGCACAACAACAACCTATGCTGTACATTCTACAAGATTGATGGACTGAACACATCGACTCCAGGCTGAGGGACATATTACCTCAAACTCCTCTCCTTACACCTTTCTGCTTTGTATTGGACTGATGATGCCACTGTGTGGCGAAACGTTTCCTCAATAAAGATTCCCATATGTTACATAAGTGTCTCAATCTTCAACTTGTCGGTTTTGAAAACCATTCATCACAAATAAATAGTTGTTGGGCAATTTATGTGAGGATTGAGAAAGACCTGCCTAGTATGGGCCTGTAGGCCTACGGCTGTGCTCTGTTTTTTATGGCTTTATTGCTTACCTATCCTCTAAATTATGGGTTAATTGAGATAGTAAGTTGATGTGGCTTATGAACTGGCTTACCTGGGTTGAATGGAAATGTTAGAAGGCTTCCAACTAAAGGAGATGGGTGTTGAAGGCTTCCATTCACGGCTGAGAGTTGAGGAATTGATGGCTGGGGGTCGTGAGTTGACCTACGGACGTCCTGAGTACTTGTACTCACAAGGGGATACGAAATGGTTATAGGCTGGAACTCTGCACTTGCGCCTGGGCGCTCAATCTGCAATTGTTGAAAGTTCTCAGCTACTGAGGGCAGATAACATAGTTGACCAGCAGTGCTTGCTGTGTCACGGACATGCTGAGTTTGACCACTGTTGTTGTTGCTGCTGCTGCTGCCTGCTGTGTTTCCCGTGAGTGCTGCAGGATGCTGGGCTCCCTGCAGCATCTTGCTGACCACACACTCCTGGCCAGAACCAGGGCCAGGACTCTGGCTCATTGCTGGACTCGACCCGGGCCACTGTGGATGGATGTCATCCCCTTTCCTTGCAGGCTCCAGGGGCCTGGATGCCAGGTGGTTGACTGAGGTGCCATCCACCAGGACGGGAGTCTGGACGGTTGATGGATGGTGAGGAGTGGATGACATCCGCTGATGTAAGCCCTTCTCAAGCCTCATCCTGTTTACCAAACAAATTCACAAAATAAGTGTCTGTCATATACCCCCGCATAACGATTACCTCCGAATGCGACCAATTATGTAAGTGTATTTATGTAAGTGCGTTTGTACGTGTATGTTTGGGGGTCTGAAATGGACTAATCTACTTCACAATATTTCTTATGGGAACAAATTCGGTCAGTACTGGCACCTGAACATACTTCTGGAGTGAAAAAATATCGTTAACCGGGGGTCCACTGTATATATATATATATATATATATATATATATATATATATATATATATATATATATATATATATATATATATATATATATATATTATATATATATATATATATTATATATATATATATATATTATATATATATATATATAATATATATATATTATATATATATATATATATATATATTATATATATAGGGAGTAGAAACACATAGACAACATCTCAGAGCTATATCTCAAATACTTCGTCCAGCTCCCCGACGGCGAGCCGTGTTCCCAAAATGCTGCAGGCATTTACCCTCTGGATTGCAACACTGAGTCTCTGAAAGAGGAAGCTGGCCGCCCTGTGATCCTTGGTTTCTGCGATGAGTTTTTCATCCAGCTCTTTGAGGAACTTTAGAGCACACTTGCCCCATGCTCCAAGTGTCTCCAACCCTACTGGGATGAAGTTATAGCAAAGGGGAAGGTCTTCATATTTGTGGGTCTTCTGGGTCTCCCTGTAGCTGTCAGCTCCACCCCCTTCCACTACGGAGTATGGCAAGTAGGTGCCTGCCAATGTGGCGGCACAGGTGTAGTCCCAGGCAATCTGCTTACCATCCTTCCAGGGTAGCATAGTGGCTCCATCAGGACGCTTTTGACTTCCGTCAGACCTCTGTACTTGGGGTTCCCGTTGAGCTGGGCAACGGGCTGTGGCGAGGCTTCTCTTTATAATGTCATTGATCTCCTCATGTCTGGCATACTTCCCTTCTGATGTGTGACACACGAGACTATGAAGTCCGAATTGATCAGCTGTCGCCCTGCCGCAAATACATCTATGTTCGGCGAGGATGGGGTCGAGTCGAGTGCCCAGAGAGGAACTGGGAACAGCTAAAAGGAAATCTTCTGAATGTGATGCCTTCACCACCAGGAGACGAGCTTTGTCCTTTCCTGAGGCGTTGGTGAGGAATGTGTTGGCGATTTTTTCCATGATCGGTTTATCCCAGTGGGACTGTTTGTGCTCTTTGGGAGGAGCTGGTCTACTGGAGGAGTCTGCAAGGGTGTCCCACCACGCAATTGCTTCAATGAACCTGGGGTCTTGAGCTCCTACCGCACCTCTCAAGCGTTCAGGGACAGTCTCCTTGACTAGCCCACTGGAAGCCAAACACGAGGACAGAAATGCTGGTAAAGCTGCCTGCGTTGCCTTGCGCACCCCTCTACCCCCCAGTCTCACTGGGAGGGTTGCCTGATCCCATTGCTTGTCTTCCAGTGAAAGATTCAGGGCCTTCAGGAAGTGAGTCTTGGCAGAGTAAGACACCTTGTGAGGAAATACAGAGCATTATGGACATCAAGATCTCTTATTCTCTCCTTCATTTTCTTCAGGTCAGTCAGTTTGACCTTGAGGACCGTGTCGATGGCCTGGTGACCCAGTGGTGCTCCCAAGAAGATGCTCTTGGACGGAGTTATAGTAAAGACTTCAGGGAGGATTGTTCACACGGCTCTGATTATTTCCTGGTTCGTTGTGATGATTTCACACTTGGAGGGATTGAGGATGAGTCCCAAGGCTTCTCCCTGTGACTTCACCAGTTGTAGGTCCTCTAACACGGACTCTTCAGTACCTGCCAGAGTGCCAGCATCCAGGTACCAGATGTTGAGCTCTCTGCATAGGCTGGAAGTTAGTTCTCTTACTGCCAATCAGAAGAGAAGTGGAGCGAGTGAATCACCCTGCTGAACACCCTTTGAAGAGGTAATTTTATATTTGCAAAACAAAAGAACTAAGGGGGGTTCCTGTAGCCAGCTGAAATGAAGGGAAAAAAGCTAGGGAACCGATCCCGAACTACTGGCAAGATCACATCTCTTTTCACCATAATAAAAGCATTTCCAAAGTCAAGTTTGACTAACTATGCCCTTGTCTTCCAGTAAGTCCCTGATGTAGGCCCTTGCTGCATGAGCTGCCGCTTCACTGCCCTGAGAGACCCCAAAGCCCAGTTGGTGTGGCTGGAGTAAAGTGGCAGCCTCTAGGCCAATGTTCCTTACTGCTTCTGTGGCAACGAGATGGTGAAGAGTGTTACCAACAGTAATGGGCCTCATTCCCCCATCCTTCTTCAAAGTGCATACAAACATACATACATACATACATACATACATACATACATACATACATACATACATACATACATACTTACATACATACGTACGTACGTACAGGGGGTTTACACACAGGATGTTTACACTCACAGGATGCGGTGTGTGTGTGTGTGTGTGTGGAGCAGAATAGAAGGTCACTTGAAACAGGTGGCTTACTAACCCACCTGGCTTACTAACCCTCCTGGCTTACTAACCCACCTGGCTTACTAAGCCACCTGGCTTACTAACCCTCCTGGCTTACTAACCCTCCTGGCTTACTAACCCACCTGGCTTACTGACCCTCTTGACTTACTAAACCACCTGGCTTACTAACCCTCTTCACTAACCCCCCTGGCTTACTATTCCTTCTCGCTTACTAACCCACCTAGCTTACTAACCCTGGCATACTAACCCACCTGGCTTACTAACCCACCTAGCTTACTAATCCACCTGGCTTACTAACCCACCTGACTTACTAACCCTCCTGGCTTACTAACCCACTTAGCTTACTAACCCACCTGGCTTACTAACCCACCTAGCTTACTAACCCACCTGCCTTACTAACCCACCTGGCTTACTAACCCACCTAGCTTACTAACCCTCCTGGCTTACTAACCCACCTAGCTTACTAACCCACCTGGCTTACTAACCCACCTGGCTTACTAACCCACCTAGCTTACTAACCCACCTAGCTTAGTAACCCACCTGGCTTACTAACCCACCTGGCTTACTAACCCACCTAGCTTACTAACCCTCCTGGCTTACTAACCCACCTAGCTTACTAACCCACCTAGCTTACTAACCCACCTAGCTTACTAACCCACCTAGCTTAGTAACCCACCTAGCTTACTAACCCACCTAGCTTACTAACCCACCTAGCTTAGTAACCCACCTAGCTTACTAACCCACCTAGCTTACTAACCCACCTAGCTTAGTAACCCACCTAGCTTACTAACCCGCCTGGCTTACTAAGCCCAATTAAGCTTAGATTATTGCAACAGAACAAACCACCATAGCACACGACATTTCGCTACTTTTAAGAGCTCTATATAGAGCGAAACATCAGCTATAATTAACGTTTCGCTCAGTTGTAAGTAACCATCTTCACGCTGTTAAGTCTTGATAGTCGATGGTAAGGTCTAAATCTGTCTAACTCGGTCTAATTCTGTCTAACACGGTTTAAATGTATCTAAATCGGTCTAACTCGTTCTAAATTGGTCTAAATCGGTCTAACTCGGTCTAAATCGGTCTAATTCGGTTTAGCTCAGTTTAAATCTGTCTAACTCGGTCTAACTCTATCTAAATCGGACTAACTCGTTTTAAATCGCTCAATATCGGTCTAATTAGGTTTAAAACAGTTTCACTCGTTCTAAATCGGTTTATATCGGTCCAACTCGCTTTAAATCGGTCTAAGACAAATATCACCAACCTTAGTGTAGGGCTGAAGGTCTTGAAGACCAGCCAGAAGACCACAGAGCCAAGCAGCCGAAAAATTCGGTCTAACTCGTTCTAAATCGGTCTAGTTTGTTCTTGGACCAAGGAGAGGGAGCTGGCACTACTAGTGGCACTCGCTGTCTCCCCATCAAGCCTGGCACTAAAGGTTATTCTTGATTTCTAAGCTTATTTAAGCTGCGTCGACAACATCCGCTCTTTACTCAGTTCGTTTTGGCCGGAAATTTGTGATATAGATATATTTACATGTATATATATATTATATATATATATATATATATATTATATATATATATATATATATATATATATATATATATATATCCTGGAGAGGGTTTCGGGGGTCAACTCCCCCTTGGCCCGGTCTGAGACCAGGCTTCCTGGTGTATGGAAACACACCCAATGTTTGTGCCCTTGCCGGGTATCGAACCCGGACCTCAGCGTGTGAAGCGAGAGCTTTTCCTACCAGGCCACGGGCCACTGTTTATTCTACGTAATATATCATATAATCATTGTTTATAGGTTCTAAAAAATACTAATTATGACTATAATAAAAATTAATGACATATTTTTTTATGTATAATAGGAAACTGAGTATTTATGAATTATGCTCAATATATCACCCTAAATGCAGAAAATAAACAGCAGAATGTAAAAATAAATGTGTATTTAACTTAAATACAAATTTTTAATTGAATTAATTGATTTAAAGACCAATAATAAATTTTTTACGACATTTATGAATGCCATTTGTTTTGTCAACACAGCTTGTTCTATTCACTTGACCGATTTCTCTGAAGATATCTTTTAACATGATTAATAGTAGAATTAGTCTATAAATAATGAAATTTTATATTGCTTAAATATGAAAAATGAAAGTTACATTCACTTTTTGTCCAAATAATAAATTTAATTGTAAAATATTTGGAAACGAAATTCGAAGGTAGTCAAATTTATAGTAATCGGAGGAAACTTTCGTGACAATACGCCAGCACCTTATAGGCCACCATGAAGCCTGTTGCTGTTGACTCAGATAGAGACACATTATTCCACTTACTGATATTGATGTACCTCAGAGACACGTGGCAACACTAGGTTGCAACAGTACTCTCATCTAATTGTGGTTGCAGGAGTCATAGCTCCTGGCCCCTCCGATGCCCACCTTCTCACCTCCAAAAACTCACACATCTGCACCTGAAATTAGGAACACGTGGTTCCTAGAAATTAGGAACACGTGGTTCCTAGAATTTTTTTTTAAGTCAGTAACACTCAATATTTGATTGTGGAGTTTATATATATTTATCAGCATCAATTACTTGACCTGAGTAATTTGAGTGATTACGTATATTACCTGGAGTTTACCTGGAGAGAGTTCCGGGGGTCAACGCCCCCGAGGCTCGGTCTGTGACCAGGCCTCCTTTTGGATCAGAGCCTGATCAACGAGGCTGTTACTGCTGACTGCACGCAATCCAACGTACGAGCCACAGACCGACTGGTCAGGTACCGATATTAGGTGCTTGTCCAGTGCCTGCTTGAAGACAGCCAGGGGTCTATTGGTAATCCCAGACTGTCTGACTGACTGACTGACTGACTGACTGACTGACTGACTGACTGACTGACTGACTGACTGACTGACTGACTGACTAACTGACTGACTATTATTATTATAATCAAGGGGGAAGCACTAAACCCGTAGGATTATACAGCGCCTATGGGGGGATGGAAGGCATTCAGGCTTAATTCAGGGAACTGGAGCACAGATCCAACTGGAGCACAGATCCAATTCCCTAGATCAAGAGCCCCTCACCAGCGTCAAGGAGCCTTCCTTGAGGGGAACTGACTGACTAACTAACCAACTAACAAACAAACCAACTAACTAGTTAACCAACTAACTGACTAACTAAATAAGCAGCTAACTAAATAACCAACTAACTAAATACCCAACTAACAAACCAACTAACCAAATAAGCAACTAACTAACTAAATAACCAGCTAACTAACAAACCAACTAACTAAATAACAACTAACAAACCAACTAACTAAATAACCAACTAACAAACCAACTAACTAAATAACCATCTAACAAACCAACTAACTAAATAACCAGCTAACTAACTAAATAACTAACTACCAAACCAACTAACTAAATAACCAACTAACAAACCAACTAACTAAATAACCAACTAACAAACCAACTAACTAAATAACCAACTACTAAATAACCAGATAACTAACAAACCAACTAACTAAATAACTAACTAAATAACCAACTAATTAACTAAATAACCAACTAACAAACCAACTAAGTAACCAACTAACTAACAAACCAACTAACTAAATAACCAACTAACTAACAAAAATGAACTAACTAAATAACCAACTAACTAACTAAATAACCAACTAACCAGCTAACTAACTAACAAAATAACAAAGTTACTGGAATAAAGTTAAATAAGGTAAGTTTTAGCGACCCTTAACAACAACAACAACAACAACAAGAGATCATTGCGACGCAGAGAGAAGCTTCATTACACTATTTTAAACCACGGGTTTATTTACATAAACCAGGGCTGGTTTAAGGTTAAACCGGCTGTTTTAAGTTAAAGTGGATGTTATAAACCGGCACTGGAGTATTATATGAGCTGATGCAGTTGAAAAATAATATGGCGACGAGGGAGAAGGTTCACAGTCTGAGGTTCAACCAGGATCAAGGTGAGTCTTGATCCAAGGTATTGGAGCTGCTCTTTTTCATCCCCTCTTCCTTGGATCAAACCTGATTGTCCCCGTTAGCCCCTGGTCGGCATTCCCCCCTTGTGGGTTTAGCTTTCCCCGTGATTATTATTATTATGATTATGGATTGTGATGCTGGGGAAGGGCTCTTGATTCAAGGAATTGGAGCTATCCTCTTCCTCGGATCAAGCCTCATTGCTTCCCATTCCTGCTTTATTGCTTCTCCCTGAATAATAATAATAATAATAGTGATAATAATAATAATAATAATAATTAGTACTACATAATAGTAATAATAATTATAAATACATAAATAGTAAATAATAATAATAATAATGATAATAGATTTGTAGTAATAATATAATAATAAGAGATTTGTAATAATAATAATAATAATAATAATAATAATTATTATTATTATTTATAATATTCCTTTAATTATCTCACTTGTGTCAGTTTATATTCCCAAGGAATTGGAGCTATCCTCCCCTTCCTTGGATCAAACCTTATTAACCTTCTTCCATCCCCCAGGTGTCATATGACCCTTTGGGTTTAGAGTTTTTCTATGAATGCACAATACTAGGTGTAAAGTCGCACCATCAGTTCACTTATAAAAATAAGATCAGTATCTTTATTGTACATTTTTTTTGCTAATAAAATTGATAAAATGCATTAAAAAATAAATAGGTCTTTTAAAGCGGCATTCATCTTTTGATGTATTTTTTTAATTGTGTTGACGTGCAAATCGTGGTATGTAGAGGAGCTTTATAAGAGAGTTGACTGTATCTCCATATACCGCCTCTTGTAGGTCATTTTAACTCTCTTTGGCATACGGCAGATTCTCCTTGATTTTACCGACGTCAGTTTAGCAGACTTCAGAATTACAGGAGAAAATGGTTCAGAAACGGCAGAGTCCGTTGGTTGCAGATTTATCTGTTGTTACAATTGTGGCTAAGCAATTTCATCCTTATCAACCACCACAGTTGCTGTTGACTCACGAAATCGTAATGACACGATTGCAAACAAACCATAGTTGCTAACTAACTGTTGCTGTTACTGACCACTTGATCCCCCAATTACTTACATCGACAGTTTACTGTATTATGTAACCTGTGTTATACTGACCACTTGATTCTCTTATTAGTTAAAATGACAGTTTACTGCGTTATGTAACTTGTGTTATACTGACCACTTGATTCTCTTATTAGTTAAAACGACAGTTTACTGTATTGTGTAACCTGTGTTATACCGACCACTTGATTCTCTTATTAGTTAAAACGACAGTTTACTGTATTGTGTAACCTGTGTTATACCGACCACTTGATTCCCTTATTAGTTAAAACGACAGTTTACTGTATTGTGTAACCTGTGTTATACCGACCACTTGATTCTCTTATTAGTTAAAACGACAGTTTACTGTATTATGTAACTTGTGTTATACCGACCACTTGATTCCCTTATTAGTTAAAACGACAGTTTACTGTATTATGTAACCTGTGTTATACCGTCCACTTGATTCTCTTATTAGTTAAAACGGCAGTTTACTGTATTGTGTAACTTGTGGTCTCTAAGTGAAATCTGTTAATGATTTTTATTTACATTCATTTACAGATTGTTTTATATGCTGTATGGACTCGGGTGTTCGAATATACAATGTGGAACCTCTCGCCGAGAAGGCGCATTTACGTAAGTTAAGGCTGGAGTAAATTTTTCAGAAAAATTTTGTTAAATATTTACCATTCATAACAGTGGTAGAGCAACCCAAAAAAAGGATTAAAAGTTTTTATAAATACTGTTCAAATTGTACTATTTTTTAATTAATTACCTCTCTTTAGTGTGCATATAATTGTATATATAGGAGGACCCCACTTATACAGCAGGTGGGGTTGTAGGTGGCCCGGTGGCCTGGTGGCCCGGTGGCCTGGTGGTTAAAGCTCCCGCTTCACACACGGAGGTCCCGGGTTCGATTCCCGGCGGGTGGAAACATTTCGACACGTTTCCTTACACCTGTTGTCCTGTTCACCTAGCAGCAAATAGGTACCTGGGTGTTAGTCGACTGGTGTGGGTCGCATCCTGGGGGACAAGATTAAGGACCCCAATGGAAATAAGTTAGACAGTCCTCGATGACGCACTGACTTTCTTGGGTTATCCTGGGTGGCTAACCCTCCGGGGTTAAAAATCCGAACGAAATCTTATCTCTTATCTTATCTTAGGCTATTGCTAACCATACCATACCCCCGGCCGGGATTGAACCCGCGGTCATAGAGTCTCAAAACTCCAGCCCGTCGCGTTAGTTAGTTAGTTAGGTTATTGCTGTAAAGTGAAAATTGCTGTAAAGTGAAAATTGCTGTGAAGTGAAAATTGCTGTAAAGTGAAAATTGCTGTAAAGTGAAAATTGCTGTAAAGTGAAAATTGCTGTAAAGTGAAAATTGCTGTGAAGTGAAAATTGCTGTAAAGTGAAAATTGCTGTAAAGTGAAAATTGCTGTAAAGTGAAAATTGCTGTAAAGTGAAAATTGCTGTAAAATGAAAATTGCTGTAAAGTGAAAATTGCTGTAAAGTGAAACACATCCTTTTTTTATCACTTTCAGATACATATAAAAACCTGATAACATGTTTATAGTATCATATATTAAAGTCTACAATACAGCTAGGCCTACAAAATGCACCTACAATATATACATTACGTACCACAAAGTATTTTCAACCTCAGTTTATAGTGAATAGTGATTATATTTATTGTAGGAAGTCTGAAGAAATGAAGAATAGGTATAAACTGGATAAGAAATCCTATTTAATAGTCAGTGTCTAATTCTTAAGTAGTCTTCGAGCATTAGGACTAGTTTGCCCAATATAAACTGCATGTTATTGGCTTTATTTTGTGTCTAACAATGTTTTATTACAAGTAAACTACATTATTCTTGTACCACGTGAAAAGAAATAGAAATTTGACTTTGAATTTTGAAACTGAATTGTTATATTTATTGTCTTAAGGTTAATCTGCTTATAGAGTTCTCTCTCCGTGTTTTCCGCCGTTTTGTTTTTCCACTGTAAATTTTATGTTAGAGGCGCTATAAGTTAGTTTATGTAGACACAGGTACACATAAATACAGTTATGATATACAGTATAGAGTATCTAGGATAAACTATTGTAGTTTTCTTTAGAGGTAAAAATTTAGTGCATCCTCTTCGGGGCTGGATCACCTGCCATGGTGGCGGGGGACCAACAGCTGTATCTGGTTAAGAATCCAGCAGTCGCAGGTCGGTGCATCATGCCTCTCATATATTACAGTTTTTAAATTACAGCCTCTCCTCACTTAGCGACGTACTCGTTTTCCGGCGCCTCAGACTTACGACAGGCTCTCTGACCAGTATTCATACCTAAATAATGTATATTAGAGCTGATTTTCTCTATTCTGTTTATTCCAATATACAGTACACTACTGTATAAACATTTAAAAATGTACCAGAAATGTTACAAATGGTGCAAAAGTGACATTAAAATATCAAAGATTGTTGACACAAACCCACTACCAGTATAGTGTGCTCCTCGGTTACCGACCTACGCTTAGGAACGGAACCCCACTGTTAAGTGAGGAGAGGCTGTATACAGTGGACCCCCGCATAACGATTACCTCCAAATGCGACCAATTATGTAAGTGTATTTATGTAAGTGCGTTTGTACGTGTATGTTTGGGGGTCTGAAATGGACTAATCTACTTCACAATATTTCTTATGGGAACAAATTCGGTCAGTACTGGCACCTGAACATACTTCTGGAGTGAAAAAATATTGTTAACCGGGGGTCCACTGTATATTGTTTTCACTGATGTATCTGTTGAAGAGGATCCCAGAAGGGGTTCAAAATATACAGATCAGTTAATCTTCTGACTTTCTGTCTTCATGTTGGTTATTATTGAGTATTGATTTAAATGTTTTTTGTCATGATAGGTGAGAGTCTGTTTGGCAGCGTTGGACATGGAGAGATGCTACACCGAACCAATTTGCTGGCGCTGGTGGGCGGAGGGGCAGTGCCAAAGTACGCTGACAACACTGTTCTGATTTATGATGATTGCACGTCAAAGCTGGTCCTTGAGTTTACATTCTCGACCCCAGTATTAGCTGTCCGATTCAGGAAAGACAGGTGAGGTCCTCAGCGACGCGCTAATACTCTAGGGTTAGCCTGGGTGACTAACCCTCCAGGTTAAAAATCCAAACAAATATTATCTTATGCTGGATTTGAGTTTAATTAATTACCTGGACATACATAATAATATATTGTATTTCAAATTTATTATACAGTATGCTCTTTTAAAGCTCATTCATATACAGTAAGCTTTCCTATAGTCTCAAAAGTGCAATTTTTTGTAAATGCGACTGAAGAAGTACTTCCAAAATTAAAGTGTGGTGAAAGGCCTTCATTCTATGTTCTATTAAATTTTGGTTGAACATTTTCAATCTCATTTTACAAAAAAAACTTACAGTATATAGAAGCTTTATAACAGAGATGACTTTATTACTCTAATCTGAATGTTACCTGGTAATGTTACCTGGTAACAGTACCTGGTAATGTTACCTGGTAACAGTACCTGGTAATGTTACCTGGTAACAGTACCTGGTAATGCTAGCTGGTAACAGTACCTAGTAATGTTACCTGGTAACAGTACCTGGTAATATTACCTGGTAACAGTACCTGGTAATATTACCTGGTAACAGTACCTGGTAATGTTACCTGGTAACAGTACCTGGTAATATTACCTGGTAACAGTACCTGGTAATGTTACCTGGTAACAGTACCTGGTAATGTTTCCTGGTAACATTACCTGGTAATATTACCTGGTAACATTGCCTGGTAATATTACCTGGTAACAGTACCTGGTAATGTTACCTGGTAACAGCACCTGGTAATGTTACACAAATAACCTGCACGTAGAAGAGAGGAGCATACGACGACGTTTCGGTCCGACTTGGACCATTTACAAAGTCACACTAACGAAAAGGAGAGGAGGGGTATACAGTATATAGGCAGGAGGTGGTAGTAGTAGTAGTGGAGGTAGAGGGTAGTAGTAGTGGGGAAGGTAGTAAGGAGGAGGAGGAGCCAGTCAAATACAGTGGACCCCCAGTTTACGATCAGCTCCCAATGCGACCAATTATGTAAGTGCGTTTGTATGTGTATGTTTGGGGGTCTGAAATGGACTAATCTAATTTACAATATTCCTTATGGGAACAAATTCGGTCAGTACTGGCACCTGAACATACTTCTGGAATGAAATAATATCGTAAACCGGGGGTCCACTGTACTAAGAAAGGGGAGTACTCCAATGGAGCTGAGGAAAATAGGAGAGATTTAATTTTTTTTTTTTTTTGAGTGAAATCATGTAAATACTAAAAAAAAATTCAAATGCTTGTGTAAATTTTTAAGTAATGTGTCAGCACCAGGAGTCTGTCAAAAATTCACTTCTTGTTGGTGGCTTTCTTTTGTCCTTAACAGTATTTTATAGACTGCAGAAAAGATATAAAATTGTATTGTATTGTATTCCGCCAGATTAGTGGTCGTTTGCCGGCAGCAGATACACGTCTTCTCGTTCCCACACTCGCCTCGGCGACTGTTTACCTGTGAGACACGGGATAATCCCTTGGGATTGTGTGAGGTGTCCCCACTCCCTTCCGCTGACAGACATATACTCTGCTTTCCCGCCCACAAGCTTGGTGCTGCGCAACTTGTGGTGAGTAGTGAAAGAGTGAAGGTGCTCTAAGGTGCTTGTCTGAGCTTATGTGAGTGGAGGCAGGTGGTTTTTATGATTTGATGTGCTGTTGGAGCGTGAGCAGGGTGATATTTATGAGGGGGTTCAGGGAAACTGGTTAGCTGGACTTGAGTCCTGGAGATGGGATGTACAGTGCCTGTACTCTGAAGGATGAGTGATGTTGCAGAACACAGGGTTATTTGAATGGCAGTATCTGTGTACTACTAATGGCAAGACAGCTATTGAATATTTTTTCTTTTTTTTGGAAACCCTAACTTGGCAGTAGTCATCCATTAAAAAAAAAAAAACAGCAGTATTAATAGTACATATACTTTTGACTAAACTTGTTGGCATTCATGTATCCATCATTTTTCAGGATCTTCTAACAACAGAATCAACGGTCTCACAAGCACCACTTACTGTACAAGCGCATCAGAGTGAACTAGCTTGCCTTAGTGTCAACAGCGAAGGCACGCTATTGGCCACAGCATCACACAAAGGTACACTTATTCGAGTGTGGGACACTGCTCGGAGGGTGCTGCTAGCCGAGCTTAGGAGAGGCTCCGACCCAGCTACAGTATACTGGTAAATCATACACAAATGCTCCTTGATTTATGATGGTTCAACTTATTTATTTAATTATTTATTTATTAATTTGAACATGATACAGAGAAGTACAAAAGAATACAGTTAAATGCAGCATGTGAAAGCCACTTATATGCATAGCATTACTGGCAGACTTAAAATTAACTTAAGATTAACTAAGCAATGAAGTATTCAGTGGTAAAACATTATTGTAAACAGATAACAATTAAGCACAAATGAGTATTACAAAAACAGGTCGTATGGTTGCTTGCATTGCTCTACAATCAGTATTTATTTATTTATTTATTTAATTTGAACATGATACAGAGATAAATAACAAAAAAGGCACAATACCGTGACTGGAACGATACACAAATAACCTGCACATAAAAGAGAGAAGCTTACGACGACGTTTCGGTCCGACTTGGACCATTGACAAAGTCACTGTAAGTGTGACTTTGTCAATGGTCCAAGTCGGACCGAAACGTCGTCGTAAGCTTCTCTCTTTTATGTGCGGGTTATTTGTGTATGATACAGAGAAGTACAAGGAATACAATTTTTGAAGTGCAACATTGCAAAAGCAATTACTTAGGAAGTGACACTCAAGATAATTACCCAGCATGCAGCCAGCATAACTTGAATTCAAGTCCTTTCTTGGTTAAATTGATTCTTATTTCAAAAGATGCCATACAGGATAGAGAATTATTATTATTATTACTACTATTAACATTCCTATTATTATTATTACTATTATTATATTATCATCATTATTATTATTATCACCATTAATATTATCATCATTATTATTATTATCACCATTAATATTATCATCATTATTATTATTATCACCATTAATATTATCACCATTACTATTGCTATTATTATTACTGTTACTAATACTTTTACTGATATTATTATTACATAATTATTATCACCGTTAATATTAATATTATTATATTATTATTATTATTATTATTATTGTTATTATTATATCATTATAAAGGGAGGTTAAACACACAATCTTGATAAAATACATGATAGGCCATAGAAGTGTGTGTAGAAATATTGAACATTGCTTTTGTTTCCTGGTTACAGCATCAACTTCAGTGGTGACAGCGAATTCTTGTGTTGCTCCAGTGACAAGGGAACCATCCATATCTTCGCCCTCAAGGACACGCGGTTGAATCGACGCTCAACGTAAGGCATTCCTCCGTGTCGTTTATGTTGATGAATAAGACACGTGTATGACACTTGGGTATACCTGGAGGGGATTTCGTGGGTCGGTGGCCCAGTCTATAACCAGGCCTCGGGTATCTTCATTGTTGAAATGTTTCACAAGCAAGGGTGTAGCGTAAGTGTCTTGTTCATCAGTAAAGATACTCCGGGTGTTACATATGTCTTGTTCATAAACTTGTTGGTATTGTATTATATTAATTATTACATGCAGCAGGCATGTGTGAGTGTATTAGAGAGGAGTGAGTGGATGCAAGTGGTTTTTATGACTTGCTGTGCTGTTGGAGTGCGAGCAAGATGACACTTATGAAGGGATTCAGGGAAACTGGTTGGCTGGACTTGAGTCCTGGAGATGGGAAGTACAGTGCCTCCACTCTGACGGATGGGTGAGGATGTTACAGTGCTGGAGGTGGGAAGTACAGTACCTGTACTCTGATGGATGAGTGGGAACATTACAGTTAGAGAATAATCTGTATTGTGATGTCAGCACACTTTGACAAGACAGCAACAGACTGAATGCTGGTAGATGTGTTTCCTTCCTTGGCTCACCTCATTGAGGTAAAGAAAATAATTCCTTGCTTTTCTTTTTCAGATTTTCCCGTATGGGCTTCCTGGGAGGGTACATGGAGTCACAGTGGGCACTGGCCAACTTTACAGTGCCACCGGAGTGTGCCTGTGTCTGCGCCTTTGGTGCCAACTCTACTGTCTATGGTAAACACTAATTCTTGGGATGTATATGGTTTTGAAAACCCCTAAGTTGAAGAATGAGACACTTGTTCAACATCTGGGAACCTTTATTGTGGAAATGTTTCTCCAGTCAGTGGCTTCTTCAGTCCAATACAGAGTAGAACTGTGGAAGATGAGGAGTGTGAGGTAATCAGTCCCTCAGTCTGGGATTGATGGACCGAACACATTGACTCCAGGCTGAGGAACCGATTACCTCAAACTCCTCCTCATTTTCTTCCGTTGTTCTCTATATTGGACTGAAGAAGCCACTGACTGGTAATCTGTATCCTCAGTTAAGATTCCAATATGTTGCACAAATCTCTCATTCTCCAAATTTAATTATTGTTAGAAATTCTCAAGGGGATTTAACCCTTAAACGGTCCAAATAGATCGACGTTCAAATCCGTAGTGCTCCAAAAGTAGATCTATGTTTTTTTTACATATTTTCAAATATAACAAAAAGAAAATGTAGATAAAAGTTTTTTTTACACATTTTCAAATGCAAAAAAAAAAAAAAGATGATGTACACTTTTTTACGTACTTTCAAATGTTGAAAAAACGTATATATACGTTTGGACCGTTTAAGGGTTAAAAGTCAATTTTCATTGATAATTTTTTATTCCCTATTTTGCCAACAATAGATTTTCAAAATGGGAACCATTTACTTGAGGAGAATTTGCAGTTCATCACACAAATAATCTGCTTGTAGGATAACAATGATTTTTGAGGAGGTGGAGGGGTAAGCCAGTGGAAGGCCTCGGTCAGATGACCAAAAGTTCCAGCTGTGGGTCACCATATATGAGTAAGACCCACATCAGGAAGCACTTGTCCTGTTTCCTGACAAACTTTATACCTACCTGCACTAACTTATGTTGACTCTATGTTCGAATTTGAACCATTAATCATCCACACTGTTAATTTCCGTGTTGATTATGTGTGTATTCTTCCTGTTGTGATATGTTGCCTTTTTGTTTACCTTGCAATTCATTGTTTTTAAATTATCTAGAATGTTTCCATCAAATCTTTGACTGGGCTGTTTGGATCCTGTGCTGGAACATATGATAGCTAACCCTTAAACTCTCCAAACGTAGATTTACGTTGATGTGCGCACAGCTCCGAACGTTGATATACAGTAGGGCCCCACTTATATGGCAGGTTAGATTCCAGGCTACCGCCGTAAAGCGGAAATCGCCGTAAAGTGGAAATTGCTGTAAAGTGGAACACCCTTTTTTTTCCCTTATAAATGCATATAAATACTAGATAACAAGACACTAACATATATTAAGTTAGCAATAGAACCAGGCATCAAAAAATATAAAAAGTGCAATACACACATAGTGCACTCATTACTTACCTTAAAATATTTATAGTCTTAATCTAGGGTGAGATGAGTAGTATTTACTGTAAAAAATCAGTGTGGTATGTATGGTAGTCAGCTGGGCTACCATACCAGGCCATTCCACCCACATATATATTCTATGATATTTAAGCATCCCAGGGCGATAAAATGCATATACAGTTCACTCATTACTTACCTTAAAATATTTGTAATCTTAATGCAGGGTCAGGAGTTATTAAACAAGATAAAACGAATAAATGAGAGAGAGAGAGAGAGAGAATGAGTACATGAGGGAGGACAGGCGCAGAGTTATGTAAACAAAACAGGCGAACACAAGTTTTGTAAACAAAGTGTACACGTCTGGTTTGTGTACAAGTTACATTGTGTACAAGTTGTCTCTACATTGATACGATAGAATAAATAAAGAAGAACACTCCCATTCTCATGTAACACCATTTTTAGAAGAAATGACGCTCTGAGTGAAGGCAATAGAAATAAGTCACTCTGACTTTTTTGGGTTATCCCAGGTTCTGTACACATATGCTGTTATGTATGATAATCTATGTAACTGTATTTGTGTATACCTGAATAAACTTATATACATATGAAAGGAATAATTTTCTACAGTTACCCCCAGTAACACATTTTCTCTTATGTTAAACTAGAGAAAATGTTATTCTTGGCATCACTTGTACAAGTTATCTAGCTACCACATCTCATATTTATGTTTATTTATTCTATTGTTGGGTGTATTTATCATCTTTATATTTATGTATCGTGTTTATTATATAATTTTGAAAAAAAGTATCATGAATGGATTAATGAAAATGTGTATATTAACATAATATACGACATTTAATGAGACTCGGTGATTATTATTATTATTATTATCATTTCTAATATGGCATCATTTGTACAAGTTATCTGGCTGCCACATCTCATATTTATGTTTATTTATTCTATTGTGGGGTGTATTTATCGTCTTTATATGTTATGTATTGTGTTTATTATATAATTTTGAAAAAATATCATAGATGGATTAATGAAAATGTGTATATTAACGTAATATACGACATTTATATGAGACTCGGTGATTATTATTATCATTACTAATATGACGTATCGAGACAAGACACTCTTACTGATTTTAATGTGTACCTGCATGCCAGCTCAGTATGTAAGTTTATTTAGGTACAGGTATACATAAGTATAATTATCAGAGTATATATAAAATATGAAATAACTTTTAAAAACACCTGAAATTTTGGAATTTCCAGACATAATGGAGAGACTTAGTGCTTACGGATCTCACACAGAATGTAAACAAACCAAGGTGGGGCATGGTGACCATATTAGAAAGTCAGGTGGGGGGAGCCGTATAGCGAGTTTTAGTCATAATTTGAAATGACCTTATTAGCGGAACGCCGTAAAGCAAAACGCCATAAAGCGGGGCCCTACTGTACGTCCAATTTTACATGCTTTCAAATGGTGAAAATCAAGGTTGGAGTGCTACGCACATCAACGTAGATCTACGTTTGGACAGCTAAAGGATTAAGAACAAATAACAAAATAACAAAAAAAGGCACAATACCGTGACTGGAACGATACACAAATAACCCGCACATAAAAGAGAGAAGCTTACGACGACGTTTTGGTCCGACTTGGACCGAACAAAGATTATTTATCTAACAAAACATTTCATTTACAAAATAAAACAAGCAGAATGATCATCTCAACCTCTAGTTGCACTACTAGTTTTAGAGAGGCTTAAGTTTGGCCAAAATGTTCTAAGAGGCTTTCTGCATGTTCTAAGAGGCTTTCTGCATGTTCTAAGAGGCTTTCTGCATGTTCTAAGAGGCTTTCTGCATGTTCTAAGGCTTTCTGCATGTTCTAAGAGGCTTTCTGCATGTTCTAAGAGGCTTTCTGCATGTTCTAAGAGGCTTTCTGCATGTACACCTAAATTTCACCCACCTCTGTACAAGCATTGTACCATGCTGAATAAAAAAATTATTCATCTTCTCAGCTATCTGCGTGGACGGCACATTCCACAAGTACGTCTTCAAGGCCGATGGCTGCTGCAACCGTGAGTCCTTTGACGTGTACCTGGACCTGGTCACCGATGAGGAGTTCTGAGTGCTGAGATACCTTGAGTTGCACAGCAGATACCAGCACTTTGCAGGGTTATTAGAGATATACCATGACACAGATATACACAGATATACCAAGACTTACAATACACAGCAAATATACCAAGACTTACTATACACTGCAGATACACAAAGACTTACTATACACAGCAGATATACCAAGACTTACTATACACAACAGATATACCAAGACTTACTATACACAACAGATATACCAAGATTTACTATACACAACAGATATACCAAGATTTACTAAACACAACAGATATACCAAGACTTACTATACACAGCAGATATACCAAGACTTACTATACACAGCAGATATACCAAGACTTACTATACACAACAGATATACCAAGACTTACTATACACAACAGATATACCAAGACTTACTATACACAGCAGATATAAACATTTTTGTGCAGAATTCAGCATTATTTACAGTTTATTATTTAGCATCTTATCACAAGTATATATCGCCATACAAATTGGTGCATGACCCCCAAGGTTTGGTGCTTTCCCGTAAATGTGTGTTATACACACATCATTCTTCGCCAAGAAACACTAAAGCCGTAGGGGTCGTCTAGCATGGCGTTAATGGGAGGTATTCTGGTTTGATCTGAGGAATGGGAAGGTGATCATTAACTAGACTGTTGTACGCTTTTTTTTTCATCCATATTTGAGATAATCACATCTGATCCAAGGAAGAGGAGGCAAGATCAGAGTCCTTGGAACCAGAGCTCTCTCACTGACATCAAGATGTCTCACTTGCAGGAAGCATCAAGTTTAAATTAATGTCTCTCAGACTTAAAACTTAAAGGTAATTAATGTCACTGACTTAAAACTCTTAAATTTAAGGGCAATTAATGTCATTGGCATTATTATTGATGTTATCATCATTGTTAATATTGTTAATAGTAATAATATTTTATTTCAGTTTTTGCATTAATCATCCTTGAAATTAAGGGTAATTAATATGTCTCTGCCTTAAAACTCTTAAAATTGAAAGTTCAACATAACTTTTTTTTTCAGTGAATATAAATTTTTTTCTCTTTTTGGCCATAAAAAGTATTGATCAATATACTGTGAAGTTTTATTGCTAACTTTCATAATACAACATAAACAACACTTACAATGTCTGTACAGTGGAACCCGGGTTTTCGTACGCCCTAGTTTGTATGTAAAACTACAGTGGACCCCCGGTTAACGATATTTTTTCACTCCAGAAGTATGTTCAGGTGCCAGTACTGACCGAATTTGTTCCCATAAGAAATATTGTGAAGTAGATTAGTCCATTTCAGACCCCCAAACATACACGTACAAACGCACTTACATAAATACACTTACATAATTGGTCGCATTCGGAGGTAATCGTTATGCGGGGGTCCACTGTATAGTTATTCTCTATAAAATGTATTTTTTTTTTTAATATTTTTGGGTGTCTGGAATGGATTAATTGGATTTACGTTATTTCTTATGGGAAATATTAACAAAAAATACATTTTATAGAGAATAACTATAGTTTTGCATACAAACTAGGGTGTACGAAAACCCAGGTTCCACTGTACAGACGTTGTAAGTGTTGTTTAGAGCAGAGGTCGGGGAACGGGGATAAATTACCTCAAATGGGGTAAAAATGAAAATCTGTGGGGTAACAAAGCTCAATAAACATAATTAAAACTGCACAAAAAATTATTATTTAACCCCTTCAGGGTCCAAGGCCCAAATCTGAAGTGGTGCCCCAGTGTCCAAGAATTTTCAAAAAAAAAAAATTTGTTATTTTTTCTTATGAAATGGTAGAGAATTTTTTTGTGAAGGTAATAAAACAAAAAGTACGAAATTTGATGGAAAATTGATGAAATTATGCTCTCGCGAATTTTGATGTGTCAGCGATATTTACGAATCGGCGATTTTGCCGACTTTGACTCCCATTTTAGGCCAATTACATTATTCCAGTCAACCAAATTCTTAGCTATTTCACTAGTATTACTTCTATTCTATCGATTGAGCACAAGAAATCGCCAAGTCAACTGTTTCAACTACAAATTAAAGTGATCGGAAATTGTTAATTTGGCCAATTTAACACAAAGTTCAAAATACATGTATTCCAATTTCAAAATAGGGTCCAGAATAAACAATGTAGGTATTCCTGGAACTAAACTAACATTTCCTCTGTTCATTAGTTATGTTTTGAGGCTTTACAAATAAATTCCATTTTGATTTTTTATTCACATAATGAATTTTTATTCACACCAAAAAATAGAAGATTTACTGTTATGCAATACTGTAATAATTGTATAGATATCATCACCATATTTGTGAATGCATATTAGACCCACCAGCTGGCGTGTATTAGACGTGTGAGGTCGTTTGTTTACTCTTGAATATCGGCAAAAATTTAACATTTCTGCTACTTTGAGCTCAGTTTCAAGCCATTTCCAGTGCTAAAACCAATCAAAATCATCTCTATTCCTGTAATATGTCTTCCATTCTATCAAATGAGACCAAGAAATCGCGAATAGAACTATAAAAAACATAGGAAAAACACTGCAAAGTCGCTCTTTTAATCGAAAAATCATGATTTCAGTTTTTTCTCTCATTATACACAGCGTGCTGCAGGATCTGTTTTATGTGGTGCACACATACCACATAGATGTATTCTCTCATATCTAGGCCCAAATGTACCACTCACAGTTTATCAGAGTGAGCTGAGCTCATGATGTAGATCTACGGTTTGGACCTTGAACGTAAAGCCGTAGATCTACGGGACGGACCCTCAAAGGGTTAATAAGCAAGGCAAATTATGGTGCTTTAAGGCAAGTGGCAGCTGGGCCACAGGAGCTGCAGTCCCCCACAGATGCTCACTGCCAGACGTTTGACTTCAACCTTATGCTAAAATAATTTGCAACTGACAGGCCGGACTCGAGTCCTGGAGATGGGAAGTACAGTGCCTGCACTCTGAAGGACGGGTGTTAATGTTGCAGTTTAAAAACTGTAGTGTAAAGCACCCTTCTGGCAAGACAGTGATGGAGTGAATGATGGTGAAAGTTTTTCTTTTTCGGGCCACCCTGCCTTGGTGGGAATCGGCCAGTGTGATAATAAAAAAAAATAAAAAATATTACAGAAAATATCTGTTGTATATTGTTTTCAATGTATTTATAAGCAAATTTTTAATTTTTCTGTTGAAATGAGATAATAATTAAAAATAGAATAAGTTTGTTGCTATACAATAGTATAGGTATTATTGGTACTACGAAACACCACTGTTTATGGTATACTATACACACTCTTCAGCTTGTATGGCTGTATTCTCCATACAGATAGATTCCATAAACTATTCCCACAAGCAGTGGTATTCATTGCGCGGCTCGCAAGCCGCCAATAACAAGATATGCAGGCTAATATTACCATATCTAATTTTTCTCATTTACTATATTGCACTAGCAGCTCAGTACTACTTAATTTAGTTGAGTTACGCTAACTTGCAGTAGCTGCGGCTCTCTCAATCAATGTGTTTAACCGAAGTGGCTCTCTTGCAAAAATTAGTGAATAACATGGCCCACAAGGAAGGTTCCTTGACGCTGGTGAGGGGCTCTTGCTCTAGGGAATTGGATCTGTGCTCCAGTTCCCTGAATTAAGCCTTAATACCTTCCATTCTTCCCCCCCAGGTGCTGTATAATCCTATGGGTTAAGCACTCCCCTTTCATTATATTATTATAATCAAGGGGTAGCACTAATCCCGTAGGATTATACAGCACCTGTGGGGGGATGGAAGGTCTCCAGGCTTAATTCAGGGAACTGGAGCACAGATCCAGTTCCCTAGATCAAGAGCCCCTCACCAGCATCAGGGAACCTTCCTTAAGTAATTGGCAAAGGTGAAGTATTTGAAGATCAGAGACCAGCGAGTGTCAGGAGCATCAGAGGCAGAGTCAGTAAGGCTGATGGGAAGACCAGCGAGTGTCAGGAGCATCAGAGGCAGAGTCATAAGGCTGATGGGAAGACCAGCGAGTGTCAGGAGCATCAGAGGCAGAGTCAGTAAGGCTGATGGGAAGACCAGCGAGTGTCAGGAGCATCAGAGGCAGAGTCAGTAAGGCTGATGGGAAGACCAGCGAGTGTCAGGAGCATCAGAGGCAGTCAGTAAGGCTGATGGGAAGACCAGCAAGTGTCAGGAGCATCAGAGGCAGTCAGTAAGGCTGATGGGAAGACCAGCGAGTATCAGGAGCATCAGAGGCAGTCAGTAAGGCTGATGGGAAGACCAGCAAGTGTCAGGAGCATCAGAGGCAGTCAGTAAGGCTGATGGGAAGACCAGCGAGTATCAGGAGTGTCAGAGGGAGGCAGAGTCAGTAAGGCTGATGGGAAGACCAGCGAGTATCAGGAGCATCAGAGGCAGAGTCAGTAAGGCTGATGGGAAGACCAGCGAGTGTCAGGAGCATCAGAGGCAGAGTCAGTAAGGCTGATGGGAAGACCAGCGAGTATCAGGAGCATCAGAGGCAGAGTCAGTAAGGCTGATGGGAAGACCAGCGAGTGTCAGGAGCATCAGAGGCAGTCAGTAAGGCTGATGGGAAGACCAGCGAGTGTCAGGAGCATCAGAGGCAGAGTCAGTAAGGCTGATGGGAAGACCAGCGAGTGTCAGGAGCGTCAGAGGCAGTCAGTAAGGCTGATGGGAAGACCAGCGAGTATCAGGAGCATCAGAGGCAGAGTCAGTAAGGCTGATGGGAAGACCAGCGAGTGTCAGGAGCGTCAGAGGCAGTCAGTAAGGCTGATGGGAAGACCAGCGAGTGTCAGGAGCATCAGAGGCAGTCAGTAAGGCTGATGGGAAGACCAGCGAGTGTCAGGAGCATCAGAGGCAGAGTCAGTAAGGTTGATGGGAAGTGCCCAAAGGAAAATATAAAAATTCGTAAGTGCTAAACCCACAGGGGTTATACAGCACCTTGGTGATAAGAGAGAAACAGGTTTGATCTGAGGTAGGGAAGGGTAGCTCCAATTCTTTAAATCAAGAGCCCTTCACTATCATAAATGTAATTGACAACATACATCCAAAATTAAATAGCACATATAAAGGCCTTCTTAGCATGAGAGTTATTTTTCAATACACTTTTTCATTCACATTTATGAAAAATTACATCATATAGAGAAGCTTTATAATAATAAAATACCGAGCACTAAGCCCACTAGGTCATAGAGTAGCGATCCTTGTAGGTTTAGCGCTTCATTTTTGATAATAGAGCAGCGAGGATAACAGAGGTAGAGTTAGAAAGCGCTGTGAGGAGTGCTAAGAGAAGTATTATCAGTCTGTAATAAATCAGTTACTGACAAAAAGTCGCAGAGGAGCTTTGTGAGATGACTAGTTTACCGAGGAATATTTTGCCACAAACATCAGCGCTGTATGACCCTTGAGGGTTTACCTCTTAGTTCTGATTGTGACAGTATTATTAGTATAGATAAGAGGACACAAGTGCAACTAATGCCACAATAAAATGTCTCGTTAGTTGGACTCGTGTCATTTTATCCAATACAGTGGACCCCCGCATAACGATTACCTCCGAATGCGACCAATTATGTAAGTGTATTTATGTAAGTGCGTTTGTACGTGTATGTTTGGGGGTCTGAAATGGACTAATCTACTTCACAATATTCCTTATGGGAACAAATTCGGTCAGTACTGGCACCTGAACATACTTCTGGAGTGAAAAAATATCGTTAACCGGGGGTCCACTGCATATTATTGGTAATTCTACCAACATTATTACAATAATAATTTGCCATAAATCTTTTCTTTAGTTCTACAGGAGTGAAGAAGAAATTCATAGTGAAACATTATTATTATAATGGGGGAGCGCTAAACCCATAGGGATTATACAGCGCCTGGGGGGGATGGAAGGTATTCACTCCATTCGGAGAACTGGAGCACAGATCCAATTCCCTAATCAAGAGCCCCTCACCAGCAACAAGGAACCTTCCCTGAGGGGTTATAGTGAAACATTACCTCAATGAATTATCCTGATACTGAGCACATGAGTTATCTTGCAGCTGTGTCCACGTCAGGTTTCATACAGCTGGACTACAACACTGGTAATGTTGTTGTGTACATTAACTAGTGTTGCTGTTTGTTAACCAGTATTGCTGTCTTTGGTAACCAGTGTTGCCATGTTTGTCTCCTAACACGGATCTTTGTCACCAGTTACTTTTATTTTTTTTATTAACACCGACCATTTCCCACCAAGGCAGAGTGGCCCAAAAGAGAAAAACTTTCACCATCATTCACTCCACTGTCTAGCCAGATGTGCACTTACACTACAGTTACAAAACTGCAACATTAACACCCCTCCTTCAGAGTGCAGACACTGTACTTCCCATCTCCAGGACTCGAGTCCGGCCTGCCGGTTTCCCTGAACCCCTTCATAAATGTTACCTTACTTACACTCCAACAGCACATCGAGTCCTAAAAACCATTCTTCTCCATTTGCTCCTGTCTAACACACTCGCCCATACTTGCTGAACTCCAAGCCCCTCACACAACAGTAGTCTTGGAAATTAAAAAACTATTACGTAGTTACCATTATTTTTATTATGACGATGATAACCTGTTCGATGGTTCAACATTCACTGGCCTACTGCACCAAAGTTTTCACCCCATTAAAAAACAAAACATTTATAATGCCCTAAGTTGGTTTGCTACACAGGAGCATAACTCTCAAAAAAAAAAATCCCAGACTACAGTAACTGCATTACCAAACATAAATGTGAAACAACCACACAACAAACTATTACATTTTAGGTGAATATGGCACAACAGAGATCACAATAGAGTGAGGCAGTCAAAACATACTGTGGGAGGGACAGCCTAAAAGAATGCTGTATAATGCAAACTGTTGCAGTGAAAAACATGGCATGTTTAACCCTTAAATGTTCCAAACGTATGTATACGTTTTTTCAACATCTGAAAGTATGTAAAAAAATGTAGATCTTTTTTGTTTTACATTTGAAAATGTGTAAAAAAAACTTTTATCTACTTTTTTTTTATATTTGGAAATATGTAAAAAAAAGTAGACCTACTTTTGTAGCTACGAATTTGAACGTTGATTTGTTTGGACCGTTTAAGGTTTAACACACAGGATGTAAAAAATAAAACTCCGCAGTGTCGTGGGGAAGTTTCCGACTTACAGAGGAGTTACATTCTGGGGTTCAAGATGCACGAGCAAACAGAAGTCTAGCAGGCAAACATTTTGAACCTGGGACCTTGTTCATTCCAGGAACAAAATGTTTGCTTACTAAAATAACCCAAATGTTTGCTCATGAGTCTGTAACCACAACTTGAGGTGTCTGATGTATCAACTTACAAAGTCGGTGTCTTGTATAAACAACAGTACAAACTATGGTCACACACACTGGTACTTCAACTCAGAGTTGTACTGGTTTGTGAGTGTGGACGTGTAACTGATCCTTTGTATGTTTAAAACCTCTATTGTATATTACAAGACATACACACACTTGAATTATGCTCTTTTCATACAGAAATCTTAACCAGCTGCACTGTAGTGATCAAAAGTGCTTTTAGAACAAACGCTACATAAACAAAATAACATATAATACCTAAAAGTTTGATCTCACCAGAAAACCTGTATTGTATACAAGACTATATATACTATGTAATACATGGATTAAGTGCTATATGTTTTCACTGATGAATCTTTGCCTTGGCTATACAGTATTTTAACTGGAGTTTATCTGGCGCCTTTATATACAATATTCAAACAGTATATTATTATTCATTACCAGTGAGCAGTTTGTAAAGCTTTCCTACTCTCTCAGAACTGACCTAAAGTCAAGCTTACTTGCAGGTACAAGTCAACCAGGTTATTACAAGCTGAAGGTCATAACACTGGCAGGCAAGTGGACAAAACACATTAAAACACTTTCACCAAAAACCTACACTTGTAAGAGGAACTTTATAATGATGTTCTGAACCATCCTGGACCGTTGTGGGGATTAAAGTGGCAATACACCTACCATCCGACTTACGACCTGCTCGACATACGGCTACTCGACTTACGACCATGTTTTATATGCCAAATTTCTGGGAAATAAACAAGTGTTTGTGTTGTACACAGTGTTTATCCTAAACCTTACAGTATAAAATACAGTATTAACAGCATAAAAAGTAAAGCAAAATATGAAATACCCAAATAAAATAATAAAATAAAATCATTACAAAAATATGATGTTGATATTCAGTAGTAATATTCGACTTACGTCCATTCTGACTTACGACCAGTTGGTCGGAACTGAGCTCGGTTGTAAGTCGGATGGTACCTTTACAAGGTTTCTCTTCTAAGTGCGGGTAATTGCTGAATTATTCTGGCCATGTTATTGTGACTAAGTCTTTACAGTAAACCCTTGATTTAACACTAAATGATGATTACAGTGGACAGAGGTGAGGTTGTGTTGTCGTAACTGCAGCAATAACAGACAATTTTAAAGCCAACGCACTTTGTTTATAGCTTCCAAATAGACCCATTGGATTCTGTCCCACATTGCCACACTCCATTTAATCAAAATCCTTCACATCAAAACTTACTGTATACACAACAAGCTGTCATCTTGAATATTTCACCAGTGAGTAAAATGTTCAAAATATGTGAAGACTTTGTGCAGGCAATTGTCTTTGTCTGCAGGTTAGTGCAGCTCACAGGCTGCAAATGACCCATTTTTTGAGATTATTCTTAAAGCCCAGCCTCCTGGAGCCACACTTCATCACTATCTGGTCAACCAGGCTGTTCCTGCCTGGTCAAGGTGCACACACTTCCCATACAACTTTCTGGAAATAGTAGCCCAGTAAGGTACGAAGTTATAAGCCACAATACTGAGCAACAGTGAGGAGGATACAGGCTGTTTGATCTCTTAGCTTTAAGCTTAATACGCTTGGCCTGTCAATTCATGAACCATAGTTTGAACCCCTCATCCTTCTGTTTATTCGTTGACACAGTCGCTTATTATGACTTAGTTCTATGATTTAGTGATGTATTGGTTCAGAAAACCGACAAGTTGAAGAACAACACACTCGTGCAACATTTAACAAACTTTATTGAGGAAATGTTTCTCAATAAACTTTCCCAAATACAGTGGTACCTCGGGATACGAGCTTAATTCATTCCAGAAGGCTGTTTGAGTGCCGATACCGAACGAATTTGTTCCCATAAGGAATAATGTAAATTAGATTAATCTGTTTCAGACCCCCAAAAATACACTTACAAAAGCACTTATATAAATACACTTACGTAACTTAGAGTTTTGAGCTGTTCGTATCCCGAGGTACCACTGTATTGCACAAGTGTCTCAGTCCTTGACTTTTACGATTTAATTGAGTGCATACGTGTCGCACGTACACCTCCAGTCAAGAATACTTTACTTAAAGTAAACTGTATGTATATAGACATACACATACCTCTGTGCAATAAGATCACAGTAAACAGGTGATTTCAGAATATGCAAAACAACCACTCTGAAAGAATAGAGAAATTCCAAGCGCTTTCGTGACTACTCACATTATCGTGAGTAGTCACAAAAGCGCTTGGAATTTCTCTATTCTTTCAGAGTGGTTGTTTTGCACATAGCTCTGTATATACATGTACACTATACACCCTTGTGAGGACACACGTATATAAATACCCATTTAAGTGAAGCAACAGCTACACTTAAATGGTAACCTCCAAATCATCTGAAAAATATTATATTAAGGAATGCTAACCGAAGACAGACACAATACCCAAACACATTAACAATTTAAGTAAAAAACATCATTGTATTCAAATCATAGTGAAGAAAATGGGGGGTAATTGTGATCCAAGGAGGAGAGCAGTTCCAATTGCTTGGATCAAGAGCCCTTCACTGGAATGAAGGTATCTCCTTTGAAGGCAAAAACTATAATATATTTGCCTGACTCAATACTTTAAAGCATACACTCTTAAATAATGCAATATATACAAATTTAATATATGGGGAGATCAAAAATAAATACACTAAACTTCCCATATAAAAATGATCCTATGACTCGATAAATACCCAAAAGATCCAACCCTTTGAAATTTAAAAAAACCAGTGTTTTCCCACATGTGCTGCTGTTTCGGCCTTGGTGCTACCTGCGTGTGCGTGCCTGGGTACGTGCAAGTGAACTTTCACACCCCAAAAGAATTGTGCAAGCTGTGGGGAAAAAATTTTTGTTATTTTTAGTTAGAGGGGGGAAAAAACCAAATTTCCTTTGGATCAGAATTTTTAGAGCTCAAAAAGCTTTCCTTCGGAACTATCATTAAAAGTAAATGGAAGTGCCGTCACACCTGTACCTTTAGTTACGTATGCCATCACAGCCTGTGACCTGATGTACTGTATTTCCACACAGCCTGGACCTGATTACTGTAGTGCCAGTCCCAGCCTGTACCTGTAGTTACTGTAGGCCGCCCCCCGTACCTTATGTACTGTAGTGCCAGCCACAGCCTGTAACCTGTAGTGTACGTGTGCCACCCAGGGGAACCTTAGTTCTTAGGGCCAGCCACACCTGTAACCGTAGTGTCTGAGTGCCACCCCAAAATCCCCGTAACCTGTAATGACTTATGCCAGCCCCAGCCTGTAACCTGTAGTGTACATGTGCCGCCCAGCCGTAACCTTAGGGACTTATGCCAGCCCCAGCCTAACCTGTAGGGTACTGTTGCCCGCCCACCCCAACCTGTATTACTTATGCCGCCCAGCCGTAACCTGTAGGTACTGTAGTGCCAGCCCGCCCTTTAACCTGTATGTACTTGGCCAGCCCCAGCCTTTCCTGTAGTGTACTGAAGTGCCAGCCACTGCCTGGAACCTGTAGTGATCTGTAATGCTAGCCACAGCCTGTAACCTGTAGTGTACTGTAGTGCCAGTCACAGGCTGTAACCTGTAGTGTACTGTAGTGCCAGCCACAGCCTGTAACCTGTAGTGTACTGTAGTGCCAGCCACAGCCTGTAACCTGTAGTGTACTGTAGTGCCAGCCACAACCTGTAACCTGTAGTGTACTGTAGTGCCAGCCACAACCTGTAACCTGTAGTGTACTGTAATGCCAGCCACAGCCTGTAACCTGTAGTGAATTTATAATTAATTTGTAGGTGCAGTATACTGTAGGATAGATTATTATAATCATAACCAAGTGGTAAAAATATAAGAAACTGTAGGATAGAGGTGTTTTGGTTGTAACTCGTCATCGTGGATTACTTTGTAGTGTAGGTGCGTCTCTGGCAAGACAGTGATGGAGTGAGTGATGATGAAGGTGTTTCTTCTTTTTCGGGTCACCCGGCCTCAGTGGGAAACAGTTGATGTGTTAGTAAATAATAAAATAAAAAAGTGAGCTGTCATAACACTCCTCTAAGTACAGCGGGGGCGTTGACCCCCGAAACTCTCTCCAGGTAAACTCCAGGTAAACTCCAGGACCCCCGGTTAACGATATTTTTTCACTCCAGAAGTATGTTCAGGTGCCAGTACTGACCGAATTTGTTCCCATAAGGAATATTGTGAAGTAGATTAGTCCATTTCAGACCCCCAAACATACACGTACAAACGCACTTACATAAATACACTTACATAATTGGTCGCATTCGGAGGTGATCGTTATGCGGGGGTCCACTGTAATGTGATTTTTTTGTGGATGTAACTTTTCAGTTTGTCCCAAATTTAATAGCCCATACCATGAAGGCGTTTCCGAGTGCTATGTGAATTTGGATGTACCGTCTCAGTTACAAAAATAATATATAGCAAGAGCTTTATGAGAGAGATTACTTTAAAATCAATTTTATTAAATACTTGTATGATTTCATATGGGTTATCATGTCTCCATTTCTCCTATCAGTTAAAAAGGGTGTTTTCAAGAGTATACGTACGATGCAAACTTGGTCGTATAATCAGCATAAAATCATCTCATATCTAAGTGATGACAGGAGAGTAAAAAGAAATTTATAACCATCAAACCTTCCAACTACAGTGGACCCCCGGTTTACGATCAGCTCCCAATGCGACCAATTATATTTTTTTTATTTTTATTATCACACCGGCCGATTCCCACCAAGGCAGGGTGGCCCGAAAAAGAAAAACTTTCACCATCATTCACTCCATCACTGTCTTGCCAGAAGGGTGCTTTACACTACAGTTTTTAAACTGCAACATTAACACCCCTCCTTCAGAGTGCAGGCACTGTACTTCCCATCTCCAGGACTCAAGTCCGGCCTGCCGGTTTCCCTGAATCCCTTCATAAATGTTACTTTGCTCACACTCCAACAGCACGTCAAGTATTAAAAACCATTTGTCTCCATTCACTCCTATCAAACACGCTCACGCATGCCTGCTGGAAGTCCAAGCCCCTCGCACACAAAACCTCCTTTACCCCCTCCCTCCAACCCTTCCTAGGCCGACCCCTACCCCGCCTTCCTTCCACTACAGACTGATACACTCTTGAAGTCATTCTGTTTCGCTCCATTCTCTCTACATGTCCGAACCACCTCAACAACCCTTCCTCAGCCCTCTGGACAACAGTTTTGGTAATCCCGCACCTCCTCCTAACTTCCAAACTACGAATTCTCTGCATTATATTCACACCACACATTGCCCTCAGACATGACATCTCCACTGCCTCCAGCCTTCTCCTCGCTGCAACATTCATCACCCACGCTTCACACCCATATAAGAGCGTTGGTAAAACTATACTCTCATACATTCCCCTCTTTGCCTCCAAGGACAAAGTTCTTTGTCTCCACAGACTCCTAAGTGCACCACTCGCTCTTTTTCCCTCATCAATTCTATGATTCACCTCATCTTTCATAGACCCATCCGCTGACACGTCCACTCCCAAATATCTGAATACGTTCACCTCCTCCATACTCTCTCCCTCCAATCTGATATTCAATCTTTCATCACCTAATCTTTTTGTTATCCTCATAACCTTACTCTTTCCTGTATTCACCTTTAATTTTCTTCTTTTGCACACCCTACCAAATTCATCCACCAATCTCTATGTAAGTGCGTTTGTATGTGTATGTTTGGGGGTCTGAAATGGACTAATCTAATTCACAATATTCCTTATGGGAACAAATTCGTTCAGTACTGGCACCTGAACATACTTCTGGAATGAAATAATATCGTAAACCGAGGGTCCACTGTACTACAGTGGAATCTCAGTACTCTAACAAAGCTCAGTACTCGACCAAACAAACAAAACCTGCCAAAACTTCGCTGTTAACTATCTCATGTTTCTTCACATTTTTTGATGTTTTGTATATTATTTGTATAAACAAGTCACCATGGGGCCTACGAACATTAGTGATAACAGCTAACTAAAAATAAAATTGGTTGGGAAGAATTTGTTCAATACTCAAATGGATCAGCACTCGAACAGCTTTCTGGAATGAATTAAGTTCGAGTACCGAGATTCCACTGTGTATTCAACTCAAGTATAAAAAAATAAGTCTCCCAGTAGAAGGTAGACTACCAGAAATGTGACTCAGTGAGAGAACTTTTTGCGCAAATGTTCGTAGACTTTTGGAGGGAGGGAGTGGTGTTAGTACTGAAGTGACTAAGGTAGTAGAATTTCAAAGAGGCAAGAGATATACAGGGAACAGTTATCATCAATCTTCAGAATAAAGTGACTTACAGGACTGACGACACCATACAAATTGCAATATACCTGGAGGGTGTTACGGGGATCAACGCCCCCACGGCCCAGTCCATGACCAGGCTGCGTAGTACAGGCCAGGTAGTACACAAATCCATTTTACATAACTATTGGTTCCCAGATACAAAAAGTAAGTAAAAAATCGCTCAAGCAGACACTTTTTCTTCAATAAAAGTATAGTTTAAATTTATGACTTAAAAGAAAGTGGTGTGATAGAGAATTTTGTTCATAGCGAGTGTCTCATTCAACATGTGTTGCAACAGTTCCATTCCCAGTGCAGTACCGCATGTATTGGAACATTCTTACTCCAAGTATTGTGCGTACCGTGACAGTTTTGTTGTGAATGCTGTGTGCGTGGTGACCTTTTTACTCCCCGTATGTTCTGCAATCGTTTGGTTGAATTACTAGTAGAAATAGAGCACTGAACCAAAATGAACTCAAATATAGTGAACCTGCATGACGTGAGAGATTACTGGGATATATTACAAAGATGGATCAACAATTACAATTAATGGAATGTACAAAAACAACAAAACTATGAACTTATACCTAAGATAAAAGGAGAAATAAATCTATTCAAAGTTACAACAGTTATATAACAAAATTAAAATATATTAGAAATGTGACTTTGTAACAACATTGGCAGAATTACCGAAGTAGAAGTGCACATGCACGTAATGAGGTTTTTTACCGACATAATACACAAACTTCCCACACATAGATTGAAATTTATGACGACGTTTTGGTCCAACCTGGACCATTACTGGCTAATGACCAGTTACACTAATTGGTGACACTTGGACCATTAACTAGTAATGCTGGCTAACGGTACAAGTCGGACCGAGATGTTGCCTTAAGTCACAGTCTATGTGCGGGTTGTGTGTTGTTCCAGTCATGGTATCGTGCCTTTTTTATTCTTTACTGCAACAATGTTTCACTCTCCAGGAGCCGGACAAAGCTCCTGGAGAGTGAAATGTTGCCACAATAAAATATCTCGTCACTTACACATAACCCCTTTTTACCTAACAAAGTGTTGCTTTATGAACATCTGACCAACTAATTAGAAAATCAAGAAAACAGTTTAGTATTAATGAATATATAGAATTATATACTGACCATAAGGGTAATCTGCAAGAATAATCCACATTAAGCAGTATGAAAACAAGTATTTGCAGCCTAGCTACAGACCCTCGTCACCTCTACAGCCTCTAGTTAGACCGGAAATATGTCTATTGTTTTTATATTGCTGAATGTTGCTTATCATTATAGATTACTGTACATTGGTATCATTTTCAAATACTGACTCTCATTTATAAATAATAAATTACATAATAGGTCAATACCCACATGTTCACGGAAATGAGTGATAGGTTGTCCGTATAGGTCGACTTTCAACTGAGGTCCTCTTAAGCAGATCTGCTGACGAGGACCTCAGGTGGGGGTCAAAATATTCAAACCTAAAACTGTTTTTTCCGTCTCACTGACACGTGTTCATTACACTTTGATGCACCAAAAATAAATTACATGATAAAGCACAAGTAACATGAAGACAGACGTAAGGCGTAGAACAAACTGTTACTGGGAGAACATTTTCCTCTGCGGAGAACTTCATTTTTTCACGACAAATTGCTTGCAAATAGTACGGTGATAATGACAAACTTTGTAAAAGAACAACTGTGTACAGTCGAGGACATTTATTAAAGGCAACATTTCACCACAAGTAGCTTCACTGGTCCTAGTTACTTGGACTTTACACAAGTATTCTTTTCCACGAAGTAAAATGCTGTCCCAAGAAGAGTATGCATTACAATCTACACCTTTTCCTCCATACACATCGAACCTATGCCATTTTATTCATCAAAAAAACAAAGGATGTTTAATATGGGATGCACCAAGAATATTTTGATATAAATTACTGAGAGGCCTATGTTAAATACACCTACCATCCAACTTACGACCTGCTCGACTTTTGACCACTCGACTTTTGACCACTCGACTTTGACCACTCGACTTATGACCGTGTTTTTTATTCCAAATTTCTGGGAAATAAACAAGTATTTGTGTTGTACACAGTGTTTATCCTAAACCTTACAGTATAAAATACAGTACTAACAACATAAAAAGTAAAGTAAAACATGAAATACCAAAATAAAACAATAAAATAAAGTCATTACAAAAATGTTTTGTTGATATTCAGTAGTAAAGTTCGACTTACGACCATTTCTCGGAACCGGACTTGGTCGTAAGTCAGATGGTAGGTGTATTCCATGAGGATAATATAATGTTGGGTGGCAAGACTTCTTAACAAATATGGTAGGAAGAGCAAACATTTCTCTGACTCAGTGTACAGCTGTATCAAATGAAGACAAGGAGTAACTTATAATAAATGATATATAACACTAAGCTCCATGGGGAAGCGGAACAGAATTCTTCCTCCATAAGCCATGCGTATTGTAAGAGGCGACTAAAATGCTGGGATTAAGGGGATAGTAACCCCTTTTCCTTTACAATTACTTAATTTAAAGAGAAACGCAGGGGTCGCCCTGCCTTGGTGGGATATGGCCGGTTCGTCGAAGAAAAAAAACTGGTTCAGAGAACCGACAAGTTGATGACCGAGACTCTTGTGCAACACTTGGGTATCTTTACTGTGGAAATGGTTTGCCAATAAGAGCTTCCTCAGTCTGGTGCCAAGATGAATGGTGGAAGATGAGGAGTTTGGGGTAATCATTCCCTTAGCCTGAACACATCGGTTCAAGGCTGAAGGACTGATTACCTCAAACTCCTCATCTTCCATCATTCATCTCTGTGCCAGACTGAGGAAGCCACTTGTTGAAATGTTTCCACAACAAAGGTACCCAAGTGTGAACAAGTATCTCAATCATCAGTCTCTTTATTGGTGAAATAGGTACCTACTGTCGTACATGTGTCTTACTCATCGCATGGAGTGGCACTACCTGACATTATGTACAGAAACAGGTGAGGTAACAAAAGAGGTTAGCTTTCATGTGTAGCTGTCAGGTGTGTGGAGACCAGTGCCACCTGTATGGCACTCCACTCCACACACCCCACAACTATAGATGGTGCAATCTAACCTCTCCTCTTGTCAGCCCACCAATGTTTGTATACAGATGTTCTTCATTTTATGCTGGTTTGACTTACACTATATTTCGAATTTACAATGATACAATAGCGACACACATTCAGTGGCACTACTCCCATGTATTAAGGAGATAAAGCTCTACACTGAGCAAAACAATGTTATCAATAAATAAGGATCTGCTCTAAATGATGTCTTTTTAAGCTCATATAATATAATGACAACAGGCGATGGTTTACCACCATATCATTGTGTACTGGCACTCGGTATTTGCCTTATAATTAAATTGGTTTCAAGTGTATCAATATGTTTTTTCACTTCACACTTTAAATAACAAAAAAAGGCACAATACCGTGACTGGAACGATACACAAATAACCCGCACATAAAAGAGAGAAGCTTACGACGACGTTTTGGTCCAACTTGGACCATTTACAAAGTCGGACCGAAACGTCGTCGTAAGCTTCTCTCTTTTATGTGAGGGTTATTTGTGTTTCACACTTTAAAACATCACAGCTTCAAACATTATCATATTCCAGGAAGGTTAAAGCCCATAAGGGTCATAAAGAGCTTGGGGAATAGGTGGTAATCAGGTTTAATCCGAGGGAAGGGAGGGTAGTTCTGATTCTCTAAATCAAGAACTCTTCATTAGCATCAAGGCATTCTGCCCTTGAAGGGACAGCTTAAAAGAGCATGAACAAAGCTATATTATTTAACAAAGGTTCAGCTATGTTAATTTTCAAGAGCTACAGTGTGAGCACCCATCAATGCATTTTGTGTGTCATAGGACCTAGTGCTGTTATCACAAAGTTACTAAGTACAGGAGGCCTCAAAATTACAAGAACATGTAGCCCCTGGTTTGTGACAGCCCCTACATTATGACAGCCCCTGTTTTATGCTAGCCCTCTGTATTTATGGCTATTTTATACTGGCAAATAGCCCCCAAAATTAAATTCTATGGTAGGAATTGGGTCTTACCATAACTTGTGAGAGAACAGATGGCGATGGCTCTCTCAGAATCAATTAAGTTGCAAGCACATGGAGTTGCATGTAAGCTGCAGTCCTGATTTTGCAACTTGCTAACGAATTGCATTCCTGCTGTTTCAAGTTACAAAACAAAGTTGTTTACATAGAAAACAACAATACAAACAATGGTTGTGTATCAAACATGTTCCTATCAGCAGCTCAGAGGTTGTACAACTAACCAGTTCCTAAACGAGTCGTTTTTAAGTAAAAATACGTGTAAAATAGTTGCCAGGAATAAGGTGCTAGTAACCCCTTCCCCTTTTTACTAAATGTAAAAAGAGAAAAACTATTTTTTCTTTTTTTGGGGGGACACTTGGCCTCGGTGGGAGACGACCGGCATGCAGGAAAAAAAAAAAAGTGTAAATTAGAGCTTTTGTAAATTGAAGACCTCCTGTATTAGCACTTTCATAAATGTATTTATCAAATTCTATAAGATACATACAAATTTTACCATACACATGTATTCTTTGGAGAAGATTTTAAATGCTATTTGTGATTGCATCGTCATGTTTATAAATTCAAGCAGCAGACATTAAAAAAGTTTGTGCATGAGATACACCCGACAATAAATAGAAATATACACATCACAACTCATCCACAATTTCGGAGAAACCTTACAAGACGCTTTAAAATGCCGAAGACAGCTCCCAGTCGAAACTGTGGGTTGTGAGTGGTTCCAGCCACGGCACTGTGACTTTTATTCTCCATAAATATACATATTTCTGATACACTTTCTGAAGCATAAACAACAAATAATAATACAATATATGCAAAATAATTCCAAAATATGCACACACGAATTAATACACATTATAAAAATAAAATCAACTAACTTATTTTTGGTGCTCTCAGGCAAAGAATTATTTATAATCTGTATATAAACTCTAGGTTACAAGCCTCACAAAAATACCATAAAGCTTGGACCTTACAGTAGATCAGAGTAGGATATCTTAAGGATAACCGGATATCACAAGATGAGCTTTCTATTGCTGCGGTGTCAACTCATTCCAAGGTCTTCAGAAAACTGAGGTATTTTGGCAGCCATTGATATTTTATACTGATCATAATCGACTAGCTTTGTGAACCCCCATGCGAGCTTATGTAAAAGTGTCTACATGACAACATAAGATAACGAGCCATCGAGGGGTGGAGGATAATAGCGTGTTCGGTGAAACAGCAGTACCCAAGTCGATTGTCAAGAATATCTAGTACCACTTCTCTATCACTCGCAACTAATACATTTTAATATGGCAATGTTTCACTCTCCAGGAGTTTTGTCAAGCCATTACAAGGCTTCTGGAAAGTGAAACGTTGCCATATTAAAATACCATATTAGCTGCACATGTCTGCCTTTACCTAACATATTTTTGATAATTCCACTAACATTATTACACTTCTCTATCATTTCTTTAAGGGGATCGTCGATGGGTATTGCAAATTTCAACAGTTACCTGCTAATTTTGCCAACTTTTGTTTTATGTTTCACACAGCGCTGAGAGTTAATTTTAAAAACAAAATTTCATTCAAACCTGAGCAATAGTTTAGGCCTTTTTCTCTCTTTTTTTAATTTTAGCTTTGTTGCGGGTGTATTTACTTAACCCTCGAATATTTAGGTATGAAAGAAATACTCAACTCACACAGCTCAATGCAAAATATTACTGTAGTAAATAATACTTTAATATATAGTAAGATATTATAGTAAGATATTATAGTAAGATATCACCCTGCCTCGGTGGGAGACGGCCGACTTGTTGAAAAAAAAAAAAAAAAAAAAAAATTAACCAGAGGCATATTAGCAACCAGCATAAAATATTAAGTGCATCCCTGACAGGAAGAATGAATTCCACAATTTATCACTCCCGTTAAACGTAAATCTTCTGACATTATGTTATGTAGAAATGACTGAAAAATTAGTGGTATAGGAAAATGAAAATTCTCCTCATTAATAATTTAAAAAAAGAAAAATTATGCCCTTATATCAGGAAAACAGTTATTTCTCCCATTTTATTCCATAAAGCAAATTTTTTCTACTGTATCAATGATAGGATATAGCAACAAGTGTTTTAATAAGATAATACACAGTTTATGGCATTTTACTGCAGAGACATTTTATCCAGCAGGAACTACCAGTCGATGAAGTCTCTGGTGGTCAAAACATCTCAATAAACTGGCATGAACCACATGTTGTCTTATTCACATGCCTTAATGTGCCTGGTGCGACTAATATAAGTTTATATTATGTACAGTGGTGCTATTTGGAAATGGGTAAATAAGGTAGCTTGGTCCCTCACCTGAACGACTCTCTACCTCCCTAAGAGGGTGGCAAAGATAAGTCACCAACTGATTCACCTGAACGACTCTCTACCTCCCTAAGAGGGTGGCAAAGGTAAGTCACCAATTGATTCACCTGAACGACTCTCTACCTCCCTAAGAGGGTGGCAAAGATAAGTCACCAACTGATTCACCTGAACGACTCTCTACCTCCCTAAGAGGGTGGCAAAGATAAGTCACCAACTGATTCACCTGAACGACTCTCTACCTCCCTAAGAGGGTGGCAAAGGTAAGTCACCAACTGATTCACCTGAACGACTCTCTACCTCCCTAAGAGGGTGGCAAAGGTAAGTCACCAACTGATTCACCTGAACGACTCTCTACCTCCCTAAGAGGGTGGCAAAGGTAAGTCACCAATTGATTCACCTGAACGACTCTCTACCTCCCTAAGAGGGTGGCAAAGGTAAGTCACCAACTGATTCACCAGAACGACTCTACCTCCCTAAGGTCAGCAATGATACGTTGCCAATTGATTCTGCTTCCTTCTTCACGACGAAACAGTAATGAAAAACTATTCTGATTTGAGCAGTGGTTTTGATTATATATATTTACTCTTGCTTTTGTAATTTTTCAAAAATTGTGTATTATCATAAGAACATAAGAAAGAAGGAACACTGCAGCAGGTCTACTGGCCTATGCGAGGCAGGTCCAAGTTACCTCCCGGCTTAAACCAATGACCCACCTAGCCAGGTCACAGCACATCCACTTAAGGAAGGAGCACAGCATCAGACCTATTATCATAATCCTTGCACGTCCAATCATCAAATACACAACCCGAATATTGATGCTGGTTGAGCCACGGAATGGGTGGAGGGTTGAACCCACAGAAAGACCCACTTGCTGTAGGTTTAAACCGCATCTTTGTTTGCAGTTGCATTAGGATTTTGTGAAGATATTGATGCTGAGTATCATGTAAAATGAGGATAGACTGACAGTGAATGCATTATAATAAATAAAACGTTCGTAAGTAGCAACGTTCAAAATACAAAGTGTATCATACAAGTCATACAACAGGAAACAACAATCAACATCATGCAACTCGTACAACAGGAAACAACATCATCCTTATACAATAGGGAACAACAATCATCCTCATACAATAGGGAACAACTTTCATCCTCATACAAAAGGGAACAACAATCATCCTCATTCAACAGGGAAGACAATCAACCTCATACAAATCATGCAACAGAGAACAATCATCCTCATACAATAGGGAACAACAATCATCCTCATACAACAGGGAAACAATCAACCTTATACAAATCATACAACAGGGAACAACAATCAACCAGTCCTTATGCTGCTCACAGAATAGGTAAAGACATGCACACAGCAAGCTTTTAATAACAACAATGTGTTGTGTAAAACTCAATCACAAAAATTGGCTAAAACTTCACAAAATCAATCGTTGCCATAACAAGGCTCTGTATGTATGCCCTGAGATCCATCCTGTCACCATATTACCCTCGTAACTAATACTCCTGCGTCACACTGTTATGTCCATGACATACTCTTATTTCTTACGGCTGTGAGATCCCGTAAATACTATACAGTACTTACATATCAAATAAATTTTATATACAATATTTTAACAATAATAATACTGAAATGTACGATATTTAAGTTAATCTAGATTAGGTAGATCATGTACTAGCACCAACCAAATTTAGTTAATAATACATGTCAAGATTTTTTTTTTTTTTTTGTATATAAAATTCTTTTGATAAAATGTTAGCTCTCAGCTACCTGTAAGTAATATTTCACTTGCCAGACATATGTAACAATGTGCTTAACAATATGCAAACAGACAAAATTATTTACAGACATTATTTCTTAGTCCTCAGCAGGATCTGAACCTGCAAACTTGGCATCAGAGTACGCAGTACTTTATCCACATCTGGAGTCTAGCTTGTGGATAAAGTACTGTGTACTCTGATGCCGAGTTTGCAGGTTCAAATCCTATTGTGGACCGAGAGATAATGTACGTAAACAACATATCTTAGAAGAACAACAATAAGCTCAAATTTTTTTAATACGTATATGAATATTGCCTTTAAGGGGTTAGTAACCCCTCTTCTGTATAAATTATTAAATGTAAAAAGAGGGAAAACTTTTGTCTCTTCTTTTTCAGATCAGCCTGCCTTGGAGGGAGACGGCCAGCGTTTTGAAAAAAAAAATATTGCCTTGCGCCCTTGGGAGAGTCTATGTTTTATAATTCAACATTCACATTTACATTACATCTTTTTACAGGTGTGAATACCTAAACGAAAAAAATAATGCCAGTTTCTACATTTTTCACATTTTCTCGCAAGTGACCAATGGACGACCCCCTTAATGAGGACTATATTCAGTACAAAAAAGCTACCTTGAACCTCTTCCTCGCAGGGTTGAATAATTAAATTTTCACATATACTGTCGTGACTTACATTTGAGTAGAAACAGTTGTTCACAAAGAGCTATGAGTTGTACAATTCTGATGGAGCTTGGCTCAAGGTTAACTTGACTAATAATCTGCCTTGTCTAAGTTAATATACAAAATTTACAATACCACAATCAAGACCCACTTCTGACTAGTGTACTGCTGTTTATTGAGCTATTACTGACCAGTGAACCCGTAACAACGAGGGTATTTATTATGCTAATGTCCAGAGACGTTGACATGCTGAAGGAACGACATAGGGCGTGATCGCGTTTGTCGCCCCAACCACCATTACCTTTATGCTTCTTAACCTGAAAAAAGAAAAGGTGTGTTACCAGCATTCACTTTCCTGCTCATAGCAAAGCATACAAAACAAATATTAGCTAGCAGCAGCCCATACTGTAGAATAAACTTCATTGGAATGTTTTCAGTTAGGAGAGCCCTGCACGTACTGCACCCTCTTTTTGGTGTTACACGTTCTCACTGGTTTCAAACTGAACCATTGTTCATTATCCAGTGGGTGGAATAATGACTCTAATGAGAGTCAAAGAACACATGGAACACCGAAAAGAGGTGCTGTATTTGTGGGGTCCTCCTGTATTAAAAAAAGCCGTTTCCTACCAAAGAAAAATTCCGCCCCTTCACTCATTCAATCACTGTCTTGCCAAAAGCGTGCTGACATCAAGTTCTAAGTGTCCTCCAAAATGCAATATCCTTCGCCTCTCTTAAAAAGGAAATGTCTTAATAAAAGCTTGTTCTGCTACATATTTGAGTTTAGAGGCTTGAGCATCTAGCAGGCTTGTGGGTGAGTTTTAACAGGAGTGAATGGAGACAAGTGGTTTTTAATGGATGTGCTGTTGGAGTGTGAGCAAAGTAACTTATGAAAAGATTCAGGGAAACCAGTCAGCCGAATTTGATCCCTGGAGGTGGAGAGTACAGCACCTGCACCCTGAAGGAAGGATGGGGATGTTGTGGTTGGAGAGTAACATTAATTATGTCAGCACACTTCTGGAAAAACAAAGATAGAATAAATGATGGTGAATAAGCTTTCTTCTTTGGGTTACACTACCCTGGTGGACATGACCACTAGCATAAAAAAAAAAACAATCATAAGAAATATGGAAAGCAAAAGCATGATCACCTGTTGCTTGTCTTCCCACTATTTTCTCTTTCTTTAATTATCACACAGCTCAGCAACCACCAGGCAATAAAACCTGATGGAAGAGTTATGATGCAGAGTAGAAATATTGCCATTATTAGAAGACTGAAATAAATGGGATGAAACAGTGATGTTTAGAAGTGCTTGAGTTATATTAATTGAAAGCCGTGTTGCTGACAAATTGCTACTCAGCCAAAAAATTATGTAAAGTAGCAGGCTGTTGTTGGGGCCCCAGGTGGGATGAAAGCTGGCTATGTTTTCCTTTTTAACACACAGCAGTCTCCCCCCCCAAAAAAAAAAGAAAAAAAATCACCATCATTCATTTATTTGCCAACTCGCCAAAAGTGTGACGACATCACAGTCTGGACGACTCTCCAAGTCCAAGTCGGACCGAAACGTCGTCGTAAGCTTCTCTCTTTTATGTGCAGGTTATTTGTGTATCGTTCCAGTCACGGTATTGTGCCTTTTTGTTATTTAAAAAAATAACTTACAGCATACAACACTGTTTCACTGTATGAAATTAATAAATGATACCTTCTTTGGAGGAGTGTGCACGACCACAAGTTGCCGTGGAAAGAGTGTACGTTGACCAGCTTGCAATGCTCGATGTACCTTGACGAGAACAGCACGGGAACTGCAATCCTTTTTTTTATGGTGCACACCACTGAGGAAAAAAAAAATCACATTAAAAGCCATTTACTGAAACTACAGCACAAATAATAGCTCTGCTCCTGCAACAAGCAACATGAAATCACATCATCTTCTTTCAAGAAACCGGCCATATCTCACCGAAGCAGGGTGACCCAAAAAGAAAAACAAAAGTTTATCTTTTTAACTTTAGTAACGTATACAGGAGAAGGAGTTACTAGCCCCTTGCTCCCGGTATTTTAGTCGCCCTTACAACATGCATGGCTTACGGAGGAAGAATTCTGTTCCACTTCCCCATGGAGAATAATATTGCATATAGGTAATTTTTTAACACACCAGCCATCTCCCGCTGAAGCAGGGTGACCTGAAAAGAAAAACAAAAGTTTTTCTTCTTACATTCAGTAATTTATACAGGAGAAGGTGTTACTAGCCCCATGCTCTCGGCATTTTAACTGCCTTTTACAACACGTATGGCAATATCTGTAAATTTTTTAACTCTATTCCTTCATTTAGAAGGAATTGATTTGAGTGGGACTTGCACATGAGTTAATAGGGTTGCTAAAGCTTATTCCTTGGGCTGGGCAAATATTTTTGTTAGTCGTTTTGGGTTGAGAAGAACCTTCCTAGTATGGGCCAGTAAGCCTGCTGCAGTGTTCCTCCTTCATGTTTCCACCAATGTAGGGCAACTCAGAGAAAGAAATATATTCAACATCATTCAATTGCTGTCTTCTAAGAGATGTACGTATATCACAACTAAAACAACTGGAATTATTAACTAGCTTTTTCAGGGCTTTATAAAAACGACTTCTAAACTTTAACATGATGACAAGGGTAGGTAAACATTCATGAAGTGATTTTCTTGCTCACAATAATTGACAGATAACCGAGAGTTGCATGGTATGGTTAATTTATTTATACAATAGGAAGGTTAGTATAGGCACCATTGTGACCACAAATGCGAGTTTTTACAGACAAATCTCCCGCCAGAGTAGTAATGAAATGTTATTTAATAAATGCAAAACAAAATACTGAAGAATACAACATAAGGCAACTCACGAAATTGTAAAAACACGATTGCAAGCAAACCAAGGTATGGGTGGGGTTTCGAACCCATGTCCTGAAGTTCTACATCTCACTCACCATGGGTTCACACCCCACCCATTCCGTGGCTCGTCAATACGAGGAAGAACATGAGCTAAGCACACCGTTTTCAATTCGCATAATCAATGACTACATGATACAGTTCTTGGCTTACCATTCTCCAATGTGGAAGACTCGCGGTGCACGGAGTACTAGGGTGTGGAGCTTCTGCGCGAGACAGGCGTTGCTCACATGTAGCAGCGACCAGTCCCAGTTGTAGTCGTCGTGGTCGCAAAACTTCTCACTGCAAGCTTTGATTTGTTGCCACACACTTTGGTTGAAGGCGAACCCCATGTTGTGCTTCGATGACACCCACTGTGTTACCTCAACCTGCAATATTCTTATATTGTGCAACAAGGACACCCACTGATTTACTTCAACCTGCAATATTCTTATACTGTGCAACAAGGACACCCACTGAGTTACTTCAACCTGCAATATTCTTACATTGTGCAACAAGGACACCCACAGAGTTACTTCAACCTGCAATATTCTTACATTGTGCAACAAGGACACCCACAGAGTTACTTCAACCTGCAATATTCTTACATTGTGCAACAAGGACACCCACAGAGTTACTTCAACCTGCAATATTCTTATATTGTGCAACAAGGACACCCACTGAGTTACTTCGACCTGCAATAATTTTTTTTTTTAACACATCGGCCATTTACCACCAAGGCAGGGTGACCCAAAAAGAAAAGCTCAAAAAGAAAGTAAAAAACTCTCATCATCATCTAACACTTTCACCATCACTCACACATAATCACTGTATGCAGCACCAATTTGGAACCCACACCTGGTCAAGCACATCAAGACATTAAAGAAAGCACAAAGGTTTGCAACAAGGCTAGTTCAGGAGCTCAGGGGAATGTTGTATGAAGAAAGGTTGAGGGAAATCGGACTGATGACACTGGAGGACAGGAGGGTCAGGGGAGACATGATAATGACATACAAAATACTGCGTGGAATAGATAAGGTGGACAGAGACAGGATGTTCCAGAGATGGGACACAGAAACAATGGGTCACAATTGGAAGTTGAAGACTCAGATGAGTCACAGGGATGTTAGGAAGTATTTCTTCAGTCATAGGGTTGTCAGGAAGTGGAACAGCCTAGCAAGTGATGTAGTGGAGGCAGGAACCATACATAGCTTTAAGACAAGGTATGACAAAGCTCAGGCAGCAGAGAGAGAGAGAGAGAGAGGACCTAGTAGCAGTCAGCGAAGAGGCGGGACCAGGAGCTGAGTCTTGATCCCTGCAACCACAATTAGGTGAGTACTGTCTTTGCAGAAGTGCTCAGATATGACAGTTTAGAAGTCCCTCCAAACTGCCAATATCCCAAACCCCTCCTTTAAAGTGCAGGCATTGTACCTCCCATTTCCAGGACTCAAGTCCGGCTAACCAGTTTCCATGAATCCCTTCATAAAATATTACCCTTCTCAAGTTATTTGCATATAAAACAACAGTATAATGGATGATTGTTTCACACATTCATAATGCAGCTCAACGATTAAAAAATGACTGCTTAACTTCCCAGTTTGTAAACCTTCACGCATGTAACTTGAGGCGTCTGCAAGCTGGAAACCTCCCACAGAAACCCTAATGGCAATATCTAATTAGATCTTCTTCTCAAAACTCATGAAACTGTAAAAACACGACTGAGAAGGAACCATGCAACGGGTGGGGTTTGAAACCATGGCTAGCGAGTCATAAAATTCATAGGCCAGCCACTGGGCCAGCTGGCTTCAATAAGATTCATCCAACTAGGTATATTTCTATACACCATAGGGAGGTTAGCATGGGCCACCACTGTGACCACAAATGAAAGCTTTTACAAATGAATCTCACTTGCCACGAGTTCAAACCCTACCCATTCCATGGTTTCTGCCTGTCAAACACTACCTTTTTAGCATCAGTGTGGAAGTTGTAATTCTTGAGATAGTTTCCCAACGTAATGAGCGAACACTTGCTGCAGGCGCGAGGGATGGCGGCCGCCAGAAGTCGCAACATGTGCAAGAAGTCCTCAGCAACATAGTGGTCCTCCTCCAAGAACAGAACTAACCCTGTGTGGTTCTTAAGAATCCACACATCATCAAAAATCCTGAAATTTTTATTCAATGTTATTTGTAGGCAACCAGGAATACAAAACAAAAGTAAGACCATTGGGTAAAAGGACACAAGTATAAATAATGTGACATTTTATTGTGGCAATGTTTCGCTCTCCAGGAGTTTTGTCAAGCTTCCCACCGAGGCAAGGTAACCCAAAAAGAAAGAAAAACCCAAAAATAAAGAAAAATCTTTTGTCCTCATTCAACATTTTCACCATCACTCATACATAATCAGTCTTTGCACAGGCACTCAGATATGACAGTTTAGACATCCCTTCAAACTGCCAATATCCTAAACCCCTGCTTCAAAGTGCAGGCACTGTACTTCCCATTTCCAGGACTCAAGTCTGGCTAACTGGTTTCCCTGAATCCCTTCACAAAATATTACCCTGCTCACACTCCAACAGTTTATCAGGTCCCAAAAACCATTTGTCTCCATTCCTTCCTATCTAACAAGCTCATGCATGCTTGCTGTAAGTCCAAGCCCCTCGCCCACAAAACCTCCTTTATCCCCTCCCTCCAACCTTTTCGGGGACAACCCCTACCCCGCTTTTCTTCCCCAATAGATTTACATGCTCTCCAAGTCATTCTACCTTGTTCCATTCTCTCTAAATGACCGAACCATCTCAACAGCCCTCTAATACTTTTAGTAACTCCACACCTCCTAATTTTCTTATTATATTTAGTAATTTATACATTAGAAGGAGTTACTAGCACCTTGCTGCCAGTATTTTAGTAATTTATACAAGATATTCAGGGAAACCAGTTGGCTGGACTTGAATCCTGGAGATGGGAAGTACAGTGCTGGCATTCTGAAGGAGGTGTGGGGATACTTGCAATTTTGAACTGTAGTATCAATGCCCCTCTGGCTAGACAGTGATGGAGTAAGTGATGGCGATGGTGTTTCTTCCTTTTTTTTTGGCTACCCCACCTTGGTTGGAAAATGGTCAGTGTGTTAAAAAATGACATATCCATTATATATATCCGTTAATAGTTGCCAAGATCATGGCCACCACAGACAATAATATTCTACTCACTTGTTGGCTTTCCACCACCAGTGATGTTTAGTTTGTGTGAAGCGAGCCTCTCGGTAATGCTTATACAGGTCTGGCGTACCAACACATTTACTCTCTGCAGCTCTGAAAATAGAGACATAAAAAAAGGTAAATAATCATATTAGAGCAATGAGTAATCCACACTTTAGTCCTATGGGTTAAAATAACGGAATAACCCCATTACAAAGTGATGCAACAAATATTTTCAGTCAAGTCGGAATATGGTTGTGACCCGACAAGTGATTATGAAAGACACGTCTAGCAAATAGAAATCTTCTTTTATTAAAATCCATAAGTATTCCAGGACCCCAATACAGGGGTTCAAGAACCCAATCAGGGCACATAAATTGACATTGCCTCTAGCCAATAAGGGTACTGTCTGTAATCCTCAAGCACCAATCAGAGAGTCCTACTCCTTCCCAAGGGAAGGGAGGAGTCAAGACATGAAGCAGTGTAGTTCAAGACTTACGAGACAGTGGTTTCAATTTTTATACAAACTGCTCATACGTAGGAATAATGACTGGCTGCACTTTCAAAAACTCATAAAAATCAATGAAAATTATGACAAAAGTCATAAGAGCAAAATGGTCTTATAAAAGGTTAATTTATAACACAAAAGAAGAGCATCCAAATCCCTCCAGTATTTGGATGACTGAAAACCTCAGTTAACATTTTACCTGAAAGAGATTTTATCAAGTACTATAAGAGAATATATGTCAATACATGAAGCAGTTGGCAGGCAATAGTACTGTCGGGTACACATCCACACTCGCGTCTCCCTTGTCGGAGTTCATAGGTTCCAGCCTGAAGCCTTAAGCCCAATATTGAACTGGTTAGCTAGACTCGAGTCCTGGAAATGGGAGGTACAATGCCTGCACTTTACAGGAGGGGTTTGGGATATTGGCAGTTTGGAGGGACTTCTAAATTGTCGTACCTGAGCGCCTCTGCAAAGACAGTGATTATGTATGAGTGAGGTGAAAGTATTTTTCTTTTTTCGGAATTTCTTTCTTTTTGGGTCACTCTGCCTAGGTGGGAGACGAAGAACATGTTAAAAAAAAAAATATGAAGCAGTGTAGTGTTTTTATTTATTATTATCACACTGGCGGATTCCCACCAAGGCAGGGTGGCCCGAAAAAGAAAAACTTTCACCATCATTCACTCCATCACTGTCTTGCCAGAAGGGTGCTTTACACTACAGTTTTTAAACTGCAACATTAACACCCCTCCTTCAGAGTGCAGGCACTGTACTTCCCATCTCCAGGACTCAAGTCCGGCCTGCCGGTTTCCCTGAATCCCTTCATAAATGTAGTGGCAGTGTAGTGGTAGTGGTCAAACTAGTAATAGTAGTAGTAGTTGTGGTAAGATCCACTTGAGGAAGCAGGTCAACTATGAAGTGGGTTAATGCAGTATTATTACATTCACTGGGCGTTCTAAACCCATAGGGGTCACACAGCACCCAGGAAGAACGGAAGGCATTTAAGCTTGATTGAAGGAATTAGAACACAAGTCCAATTCCTTGGATCAAAAGTCTTATTTCTGGAGGACGTTTTTTTTTTAGTTTTCTTGGTTTTATATGTACTCACCTATTTGTGGTTGCAGGGGTCAAGTCTTAACTCCTGGACCCAAGTTTTAACTTGTATGTTGTGTTGTGTGTACACGTGCATGTGCAGTTTGTGTGAGTTTTGTGTGCACATTTTGTGTGCATGAGTGCACACAAAATGCATGCAGGCATGTTTCGTGTGTATGCATTTTGTGTTCAACTGCCTTACTAGGTTACTGATCCACCATTACTCACTCCTCTGGCTTCGTGTCCCTTGGACAGTCTCCGGGCGATTCTCCAGGGAAGCTGTTTGGGTGCGTCTGCAGAGAATGAGGGTAGAAAATCTGCATAACCTACCGAAAAGAAAATCACGTTTAACATTATGACTCACGAAATCATCATAAAGCGACTGCAAACAGACCAGGAAAAGGGTGGGGTTTCAAACCCATGGCAAGCAAGTCGTGAGTTTTATGACTCACCTGCCATTGGTTCAAACCCCACCCGTTCCCTGGTTTATTTTGAACAATGTTTGAATTATTAAATCTGACAGTACTGCGTCTTTTAAAAATTATATTAATGCTGGTTCTTTCTCTTTTTTTAATACATATGAATTTATAATTTACGTCATAAACACCTGCCAGCAGGTTCCAAAACTGGCCTGTAAGCAATAGAATTAATCTGCCTGAAATGCTTATGACTGTTAGCGGCTTTGTTTGTGCATGACAAACCACTGGACCCCCGGTTTACGATATTATTTCAGCCCAGAAGTATGTTCAGGTGCCAGTACTGAATGAATTTGTTCCCAGAAGGAATACTGTGAATTAGATTAGTCCATTTCAGACCCCCAAACATACACATACAAACGCACTTACAAAAATACACTTACATAACTGGTCGCATTGGGAGCTGATCGTAAAGCAGGGGTCCACTGTACTTTATTACACATAAACTACACATTGTACTGTGTAAAGCAATAAAGAATTTGATTTGATTTTATAATTGGATAATTCCTAACATATCCAGGATCGTACCTGTGTACATCTAAGTTATACCTAAAGTATACCTAAATTATACCAAAATTATTCCTTAATTATACATGCAGAGAAGATCAGACAAGTCTTAATTCTGTGAATTAACCACTACAGTACAGTATTTTAACTAATGTGTACAGAGGGGATCAGGAGTCTAACCATATAAATTAACCACAATGGTCTAATAATACACAAAGGAACAGACAGAAGCCTAACCACTATAGTGCTATATCTAATGAATACACAAAATTACAGCAAGGAGCCTAGCTCTATTAACTAAGCACTATTGTTATATACACAGAAAGAAATACAGTGGACCCCCGGTTTACGATATTATTTCATTCCAGAAGTATGTTCAGGTGCCATTACTGAACGAATTTGTTCCCATAAGGAACATTGTGAATTAGATTAGTCCATTTCAGACCCCCAAACATACAAGTACAAACGCACTTACATAAATACACTTACATAATTGGTCGCATTGGGAGCTGATCGTAAAGCAGGGGTCCACCGTATACAGTGTGACCCCCATATCAGCTGTTTCAGTTATCCGCAGTTTGCTGTGGCCAGAAAATAACCTTTAATTTTGCTTAATAATGGCACCAAAATGCAAAAGTATCGATGGTGAAAGCTCTTCAAAGCCTAAGAGAAGCCCATCAGTGAAAGTGAGAGAATTGTTTCACTTATTGTGCATAATTTGTCAATTAAACTTTATAATATGTCTACCTGGAGGGCATTCCGGGGATCAACGCCCCCGCGTCCCAGTCCACGACCAGGCCTCCCAGTGGATCAGGGCCTGATCAACGAGGCTGTTACTGCTAGCCGCACGCAATCCAATGTATGAACCACAGCCCGGCTGATCTGGTACCGTCTCATACATAGGATTCGCTACTATCCATGGTTTCGGTATCCACGGCAGGTCGTTGGAATGTATCCCCCAAAGATACAGGGAGGTCCCATTGTATTTAGCTTAAAAGTGATTTCTTAAATACAAACTAAAATTTTTATAAATCTTAAAGGTCTATTCAAGCATCTTCAGCTCGGACAAAATCACTGTCTGATCCTCTGAGTGCACAAAAAATACACAAGGTCAAGAAAAAAGCCACAAAACGAAGATGTACAAATAACACGACCATCTCACCTTACAAAAGTCAATAGTCGTGATCAACTGATTGATGTCCTCATCAAAATAATCATGCGAAAATATCAGAAGCACAGAATCAATGTCTCGGGCCTGGGCAAGAGAGACAATTAAATGCCGTAAATACTCCAGCCTATTGTGCACCTGAAACGGAAAAAATTCCTAAGTACATAAATGAAAAATTAATTAAATTATAGAATAAAACAGGCACAATACTGTGACTGAAACAATACATAAATAATCTTCACATAGCAGACTTGGAACTCATGACGTTTTGGTCCAACTCAGACCATTAACTATTAAAGTAGGTTGGAATAGCTTGCAGCTTCTTAGGGCATTTATAATAATACTAATATTAGAATAATAATCATCTTTATTTCTACAAGCACATGTACATATATATAGAAAACCCCTTGTTATGCAAAGCAAATTGGGCAAATTAGATCAATTTTGTCGCAGGATGCAACCCACACCAGTCAACTAACACCCAGGTATCCATTTTACTGATGGGTGAACACTGGACAGCAGATATCTTAAGGAAACATCCAAATGTTTTCCAGCTGCACTGGGGATCAACCCAGAGACCCCAGTGTGTGAGTTGAGTGCACCAGCGATACCTTATTGATATACAAGGCATTTATTGAATGATGGTGAAAGTGTTTCTTTCTTTTTTGGGTCACCCTACCTCGACAGGAGACAACCAGCATGTTAAAAAAAATTAAAATTTTGGTGAAAAATCAGCCACTATCATCAGGATTCATTTCTGGACTATGATATAACACTGTAAACCCTCCACATAATGGACTAACTGTAAGAGTGAATGGCCAGTAATAGCAATTGTGGTCAATATTCCCTCTCCTAGCACTGGACGGCCAGGCTCGATATGGCGTATGCTGTCAGTGGCCCTGAAACTCCAGGAGGAGGAGGAGGAGGGAAGAGGAGGAGGAAGAGGAGAGGAGGAAGGAGGAGGGAGGAGAGGAAGAGGAGAGGAGAGGAGGAGGAGGAGAGAGGTAGGAGGAGAGGAGGGAGGAGGAGGAGGGAGGAGGAGAGGGAGGAGGAGGAGGAGGAGAGGAGAGGAGGAGAGGAGGAGAGAAGGAGGAGGAGAAGGAGGAGGAGAAGGAGGAGGAAGGGAGGAGGAGGAGGAAGGAGGAGGAGGAGAAGGAGGAGGAGGGAGGAGGAGAAGGAGGAGGAGAAGGAGGAGAGGAAGGAGGAGGAAAGAGGAGGAAGGAGGAGGAAAGGAGGAGGAAAAGGAGGAGAGAGGAGGAAGGAGAGGAGGAGAGAGGAGAGAGGAGGGAGGAGGAGGAGAAGAGGAGGAGTAGAGGAGGAGGAGAGAGGGAGCGGGAGTGAGGAGGAGAAGGAGGAGAGGAGGAGGAGAAGGAGGAGAAGGAGGAGGATAGGAGGGAAGGAGGAGGTGAAGGAGGAGGAGAGCGAGGAGGAGAGGATGGAGGAGAGGAGGAGGTGCAGGAGGAGGGAAGAGGGATGGAGGGAGAAGGTAGGAGAGAAGGGAGGAGAAGGAGGAGGATGAGAGGGAGAGGAGGATGGAGGAGGAGAGGAGGAGAGGAGTTAGGGAGGAGGAAAGGAGGAGGAGAGGAGGAGGAGAAGGAGGAGGGAAGGAGGAGGAGGAGGAGAGGGGAGGAGGAGGGGAGGAGGAGAAGGAGGAGAAGGAGGAGGAGAAGTGAGGAGAGGAGGAGGGAAGGAGGATGAAGAGGAGAGAGAAGGGGAGGAGAAGGAGGAGGAGAAGGGGCGGGAAGGGTAGAGAAGGAGGAGAGGAGTGAGAGAGTCGACGGAGCAGAGTAGGAGGTGCAGAAGGAGGAGAGGAGAAGGAGAAGGGCAAGGGAGGAGGAAAGCAGAGAAGAAGATCTGTTTTTCTCTGACTAACATGCTCTCATCTCGTCTGCTGCATGTCCATTCCCCTTTACCAATCTCCTTATAAACCACACCCCCCTCCCTCCATACCCTTCCTAGGATGACCCCTACCCCCCCTCCCTCCCACCCTTTCGTCCAAATCTTATGATGGTTGGTAGTAACACATACCTTAAAAGACACCAAAACCATAGTAGCGCATTTTTTTTTTTTTTTGCAGGAGCTATAACCCTTAAACTGTCCAAACGTAGATCTACGTTTTTTCAACATTTGAAACTATGTAAAAAAAGTAATCTACTTTTCTTTTTTTACATTTGAAAAAGTGTAAAAAAACTTTGATCTACGTTTTTTTTGTTATATTTGAAAATACGTATATGTAAAAAAAACATAGATCTACTTTTGGAACACTACGCATGTGAATGTAGATCTGCTTGGGCAGTTTAAGGGTTAATATGCATAATATTTACAAGAGCCAGCATGTAAGCTGCTTTCTTTTACATATAGTTAGTAAGAAAGTACAGTGGAACCTCAAAAATCGAACTGCTCCCAACACTACCAATTACGTAACTGTATTTTTGTAAGTGCTTTTATAAGTGTATTTTTAAGGGTCTGAAATGGACTAATCTAATTTACATTATTCCTGATGGGAATAAACTCATTCGGTAAAGGCACTCGAACAGACTTCTGGACCGAAGAAAGTTCGATATTTGAGGTTCCACTGTACATATACACAAATAACCCGCACATAGAAGAGAGGAGCTTACGACGACGTTTCGATCCGACTTGGACCATTTACAAAGTCACACTAACAAGAAGTGTATTTGTGTATCGTTCCAGTCACGGTATTGTGCCTTTTTTTTGTTATTTAGTAAGCTTATCCAGGTATACATAAATACAGTTACATACATAGATTATCATACATAGCAGCACATGTGTAGAGAACCTGGGATAGTCCAAAAAAAGTCAAACAAAGTGACTTATTTCCATGGGGTTTACATGTTTATTACAGTATATGTTTATTACGTGTTTATTACATGTAAACTACATTTTGTATACTGCAAAAAGAAATAAAGTTGTTTGCTTGTTTGTTTTATATAATACAAACCTGAACAGCTATAACAATAGTATCAGGTTGTACCGGACCAAACAATTCTTCGTTCAAAACAGTTTCGTTGCCACTGCGGAGTTGGATCTGCTCCTGTATCTCCAATATTTGCTCTGGGGTTAGTTTGGGGGCAGTGGAGGAACTAGAGGGTTGTGTCTTGGACTGAAAAAAAAATCAATTTTTATATTTTGATATTGGAAATGGTAATGCATACTTAATTTGCATCAGGTACCTGGAATGTCACTTTTTATGTATGGTGAGATTCACGTTTCTGAACCCCAGTGAGATTCATGTACAGTGGACCCCCGCTTAACGATCACCTCCAAATGCGACCAATTATGTAAGTGTATTTATGTAAGTGCGTTTGTACGTGTATGTTTGGGGGTCTGAAATGGACTAATCTACTTCACAATATTCCTTATGGGAACAAATTCGGTCAGTACTGGCACCTGAACATACTTCTGGAATGAAAAAATATCGTTAACCGGGGGTCCACTGTATTCACCCTAAACTCAGTAATGACATTAATCAACAAAGATTTATGTAGACAGATTAAATTTTAAGTAAGGCAAAGCATTCTCAAAATCCTGATGAAGTTCAACACTAAAATCTCCTCTTCCCCCAAAAAAAAATCAGATTATCAGACTGAATGCACTCTTTCAGGAGAGAAAACAATGGAGTGGAAATTTTAAGGCAGGTACAATACAACATTGAAATAAAAATCTTGTTAGTGAAGCCTTGAGTAAAATGCCGAGCTCAAATTTTTAAGGAGGAAATAATAAATGCATTGTACATTGTCAAAAACAATTACGGTGGACCCCCGGTTAACGATATTTTTCACTCCAGAAGTATGTTCAGGTGCCAGTACTGACCGAATTTGTTCCCATAAGAAATATTGTGAAGTAGATTAGTCCATTTCAGACCCCCAAACATACACGTACAAACGCACTTACATAAATACACTTACATAATTGGTCACATGCGAAGGTAATCGTTATGCGGGGGTCCACTGTACAATGATACCCGAGTTTCATACAGCTCCCAACTCGAACAATTATGTAAGTGTATTATTGTAAGTGTTTTTGTAAGTGTACTTTTGGGGGTCTGAAACAGACTGATCTAATTTATATTATTCCTTAGGGGAACAAATCCGTTCAGTAACGGCACTTGAACAGCCTTCTGGAACGAATTATGTACGAAACTCGGGGTACCACTGTACAAGACTTAGCTTCAACACTTGGAGAGTATAACTGGTATACAATACTGACAAGTTGATGTGCAACAATTTGGTATCTTAATGTCAAAACTTTTGCCTGTGTGTCAAACTTCTTCAGACAAACAAAGGTTATTATAACACTGAAGACAGTACAAGTGGAAAGGTAAACTTTAAGGTGATTACTTCCTCTGCCCTCATGCAAGGTAGTCAGTCTCTATGCCTAAAACTGAGGCACGAGATTTATGTATTTATTGAGTTAGAAGTGAGATGGAGATGATGCAACTCTTGATAACACAATTGCAAACAAACTTGGCCAGCTGGCCAAGTGGTTAATGCACTGTCCTGGAGTTTCAGAACTAACTTGCCATGAGTTCAAATCCCACCCATTCTGTGATTTTTCCTGGATACGAAACCACAGATGAGCAGGAACTATTAGTGGATGTCAAGAATACTATACGGTTGTTAGAAATAGAATTTGAAACACAGAAAACAAAAAATCAAGAATAGTCTATATAAAATTGAAGCATTGGTGGTGAATGCTGCAGCAAGGGAAAGGCTGAAGGCAGTGTAGGTGTCATGTCCGAGGGAATAAGCTTATACTTCCAAGGGCCTTTCCTTAGTTACAGTTCACTAGCATTAAAAATTTGAAGCTAATCAGACGAGGTATTCTGAATCTATAAACAAAAACCTTGGGAGAAAAAAATTCTCTTAACCCTTTGACTGTCGCGGCCGTACATATACGTCTTACGAGGTACCATGTTTGACGTATATTTACTTATAAATTCTAGCGGCTTCAAATCAAGCAGGAGAAAGCTGGTAGGCCCACATGTGAGAGAATGAGACTGTGTGGTTAGTGTGCACCATATAAAAAAAATCCTGGAGCACGCAGTGCATAATGAGAAAAAAAACTCCGACCGTTTTTTTTAATTAAAATGCCAATTTTGTGGTCTATTTTCGTATTGTATTTATGGTTGTATTCTCGTTTTCTTGGTCTCATTTGATAGAATGGAAAACATATTATAGAAATAGAGGTGATTTTGATTGATTTTACTATAAAAAGAACCTAGTAATGGAGCTCAAAGTAGGGGAAATGTTTGATTTTTGCCAATGTTCAAAAGTAAACAAATGATGCCATTGTCCAGTAAATGTCCAACTAGCCATTCCAATATGCAGTCATGAATGGGTTATGTTATTTATACAATTATTACAATATTGCAGTAGTCTGCATAATAGTAAGTCTTCTATTTTTTGTTTGAATAAAAATTCAAAATAGAAAGCAAGAGTAATATCAGAGGGGCCTGGAGATGTGACTGATGAGCAAAGAAAATGTTATTTTAGAGCCAGGAATGTCTGCACTGTTCATTCTGGACCTTATTTTGAAATTGTCATATTTTTAATTTTTCGTGAAATTGGCCAAATTGCAAATTTCTGACCACATTATTAGGTAGTTGAAATCGGTAAGTGGGCAGTTTCTTGTACTCAATCGATAGAAAAAATGGAGTTCTAATGAAATAGCTATGAGTTTGGGCGATTGGAACAATGGAATTAGCCGAAAATAGGGCTCAAAGTGGGCGAAATCACCGATTTGTAAACAGCGCCGAGGTCGTTAACTTCGCGAGAGCGTAATTCCGTCAGTTTTCCATCAAATTTCGTTTTTTTTGGTGTCATTACAATCGGGAAAAGATTCTCTATCATTTCATAAGAAAAAATTATTATTTTTTTTTTTTAAATTTTGCGACACCAGGAGACACCTCAGGATTGGGGGTTGCGGCAGTCAAAGGGTTAACCATTTAAAAGTATCCCTTCAGGGATACTTTTAAAGGCTTGGTTATAGATATGTAAAATACATGCAAATCTATCAATTATTATTGCATTCATAGAGGGGAGCCCTAGACACATAGGGGTTACACAGCAACTTAGGGAATGGAAGGTATTCAGGCTTGATTAAAGGAATTGAAGCACAGGTATAATTCCTAAGATCAAGAGCCCCTCACCATTACAAAGGAACCTGGATGGAAAAATTGACACAAGTGCGGCACAAAGCGATTCTTTATTCACAAAAGGATCATATTATACTGCATCTATTTTTCCACAGTCTCGGTATTTTATAAATTTTATCTACCGAGGAACCTTCCTCGAGAGGAGCAGGTCTATTAACAGGGCAGTGATTCTTAGTGCAGGAAAAAGCCATACCTAACCTGGTATTTGAAATGTAATACAAAATCCAGTTGCACCTTTAGGAATTTTGAAGTAGGACTTCGCTGGAAGCTGAGCGCCGGGTCCAGCTCGGGAGTTTCTCGGGCACTACCTCCGAAGGTCGACTGTGGGTCGTGTGGTAGTGGAGGGAGTGCAAGTTGTAGCCAGGCTACACACAGCAGTACTACTACACCCACCACCCGTACTGCTCGGGCCCACCCTCCACCACGCATCACCAACCACACTCCTGAAAATTAGGCATTAATTACAAGTACAGGTGTTTCCTCGCTTTACAACGGTTTGACTTGCCGTATTTCAACTTTACGCTCGTGCAATGTACTGTAAAACAACTTTTTCTGTACAGTACCTTTGCCTTTGATATACCTTTCATGAGTTTCAAGAGTCTTATTACTCCAGGAGCCCAGCCATGGGCCAAGCTCGTCTGGTGTTAGCCTGGTCAAGCAGGCTGTTGCTGCTGGTGGCCCACTGGTGGCTAAAGCTCTCGCTTCACACAGCGAGTGTCCGGGTTCGATTCCCGGTGAGGGTAGAAACATTGGGCGTGTTTCTTTACACCGGCTGTCTACGTTCCCCATCAGTAAGATGCGTACCTGGGAGTTAGTTAGCTGGTGTGAGTTGCATCCTGGGACAAAACTGACATAATTTGCGGGAAATGCTCAGCATAACAAGCGGCTTTCTATGTAGTGGTATGTCACTGATGTCAGCTATGGTCTGTATACATTATCCACTTTCCTCCTGAAGACATCTACACTTGTTCCAGCAGTGTTTCTGATATCTTCTGTTCAGACGCTGAACAATCTGGAGCCACGAATGTTAATACAGAGTTCTGTACATTACCTGATAGGATAACCTTGTATCCAGTTATTAAGTTTTCAATACTTATATTTACTGTAATTATTTAATTATTTCGTGACAATAGTTATTTATTTACCATGTATTCTCAACTTACGATGGGTTCATCGGTTTATGACCCCATCGTAAGTCGAGCAGCACCTACAGTAACACTCCATATAATGAACTATTAAAAGTGTATTATCCAGTGTACATTATATAGGAATAATGTTAAAAACAATAAAACAAAACCATTTAAGTGATTTATAGTAAAAACTTAATATAGCACTGTATACAGTTTACAAATACACTGCAAACAAGCCAGTCACAGCAAACAAGCCAGTCACAGCAAACAAGCCAGTCACAGCAAACAAGCCAGTCACAGCAAACAAGCCAGTCACAGCAAACAAGCCAGTCACAGCAAACAAGCCAGTACAGCAAACAAGCCAGTCACAGCAAACAAGCCAGTCACAGCAAACAAGCCAGTCACAGCAAACAAGCCAGTCACAGCAAACAAGAGCCAGTCACTGCAAACAAGAGCCAGTCACAGCAAACAAGAGCCAGTCACAGCAAACAAGAGCCAGTCACAGCAAACAAGAGCCAGTCACTGCAAACAAGAGCCAGTCACTACAAACAAGAGCCAGTCACTACAAACAATAGCCAGTCACAGCAAACAAGCCAGTCACAGCAAACAAGAGCCAGTCACTGCAAAGAAGAGCCAGTCACAGTAAACAAGCCAGTCACAGCAAACAAGAGCCAGTCACTGCAAACAAGAGCCAGTCACTGCAAACAAGAGCCAGTCACAGCAAACAAGAGCCAGTCACAGCAAACAATCCAGTCACAGCAAACAAGCCAGTCACAGCAAACAAGAGCCAGACACAACAAGAGCCAGACACAACAAACAAGAGCCAGACACAACAAGAGCCAGACACAATAAACAAGAGCCAGACACAACAAGAGCCAGACACAACAAGAGTCAGACACAACAAACAAGAACCAGACACAACAAGAGCCAGACACAACAAGAGCCAGATACAAGAGCCAGGACTCAACAAACAAGAGCCAGACACAACAACAAGAGCAGACACAACAAACAAGAGCCAGACACAACAAACAAGAGCCAGACAACAACACAAGAGCCAGACACAACAAACAAGAGCCAGACACAACAAGAACCAGACACAACAAACAAGAGCCAGACACAACAAACAAGAGCCAGACACAACAAACAAGAGCCGACACAACAAACAAGAGCCAGACACAACAAACAAGAGCCAGACACACAAACAAGAGCCAGACACAACAAACAAGAGCCAGACACAACAACAAGAGCCAGACACAACAAACAAGAGCCAGACACAAACAAGACCAGACACAACAAGAACCAGACACAACAAACAAGAGCCAGACACAAACAAGAGCCAGACACAACAAACAAGAGCCAGACACACAAACAAGAACCAGACAACAAACAAGAGCCAGACACAACAAACAAGAGCCAGACACAACAAACAAGAGCCAGACACAACAAGAGCCAGACACAACAAACAAGAGCCAGACACAACAACAAAAAAGCAGAAGACACACAAACAACAAGAGCCAGACACAACAAGAGCCAGACACGACAAACAAGAGCCAGACACAACAAGAGCCAGACACAACAAACAAGAGCCAGACACAACAAACAAGAGCCAGACACAACAAGAGCCAGACACAACAAACAAGAGCCAGACACAACAAACAAGAGCCAGACACAACAAGAGCCAGACACAACAAACAAGAGCCAGACACAACAAACAAGAGCCAGACACAACAAACAAGAGCCAGACACAACAAGAGCCAGACACAACAAACAAGAGCCAGACACAACAAACAAGAGCCAGACACAACAAACAAGAGCCAGACACAACAAACAAGAGCCAGACACAACAAACAAGAGCCAGCCCACAACAAACAAGAGCCAGACAAAACAAACAAGAGCCAGACACAACAAACAAGAGCCAGACACAACAAACAAGAGCCAGAACACAAGAGCCAGACACAACAAACAAGAGCCAGACACAACAAGAGCCAGAACACAACAAGAGCCAGACACAACAAACAAGGAGCCAGACACAAGAGCCAGACATAACAAGAGCCAGACACAACAAGAGCCAGACACAACAAGAGCCAGACACAACAAGAGCCAGACACAACAAGAGCCAGACACAACAAACAAGAGCCAGACACAAGAGCCAGACATAAACAAGAGCCAGACACAACAAGAGCCAGACACAACAAGAGCCAGACACAACAAACAAGAGCCAGACACAACAAACAAGAGCCAGACACAACAAACAAGAGCCAGACACAACAAACAAGAGCCAGACACAACAAACAAGAGCCAGACACAAGAGCCAGACACAACAAACAAGAGCCAGACACAAGAGCCAGACACAACAAGAGCCAGACACAAACAAACAAGAGCCAGACACAACAAACAAGAGCCAGACACAAGAGCCAGACACAACAAACAAGAGCCAGACACAAGAGCCAGACACAACAAGAGCCAGACACAACAAGAGCCAGACACAACAAACAAGAGCCAGACACAACAAGAGCCAGACACAACAAACAAGAGCCAGACACAACAAGAGCCAGACACAACAAACAAGAGCCAGACACAACAAACAAAAAGCCAGACAAACAAGAGCCAGACACAACAAACAAGAGCCAGACACAACAAACAAGAGCCAGACACAACAAACAAGAGCCGGACACAACAAACAAGAGCCAGACACAACAAGAGCCAGACACAACAAGAGCCAGACACAACAAACAAGAGCCAGACACAACAAGAGCCAGACACAACAAACAAGAGCCAGACACAACAAGAGCCAGACACAACAAACAAAGAGCCAGACACAACAAACAAGAGCCAGACACAACAAGAGCCAGACACAACAAACAAGAAGCCAGACACAAACAAACAAGAGCCAGACACAACAAACAAGAGCCAGACACAACAAACAAGAGCCAGACACAACAAACAAGAGCCAGACACAACAAACAAGAGCCGACACAACAAGAGCCAGACACAACAAACAAGAGCCAGACACAACAAACAAGAGCCAGACACAACAAGAGCCAGACACAACAAACAAGAGCCAGACACAACAAACAAGAGCCAGCCCACAACAAACAAGAGCCGGACACAACAAACAAGAGCCAGACACAACAAGAGCCAGACACAACAAGAGCCAGACACAAACAAGAGCCAGACACAACAAACAAGAGCCAGACACAACAAACAAGAGCCAGACACAAGAGCCAGACACAAAAAACAAGAGCCAGACACAAGAGCCAGACACAACAAGAGCCAGACACAAACAAGAGCCAGACACAAACAAACAAGAGCCAGACACAACAAGAGCCAGACACAACAAACAAGAGCCAGACACAACAAGAGCCAGACACAACAAACAAGAGCCAGACACAACAAACAAGAGCCAGACACAACAAGAGCCAGACACAACAAACAAGAGCCAGACACAACAAACAAGAGCCAGACACAACAAACAAGAGCCGGACACAACAAACAAGAGCCAGACACAACAAGAGCCAGACACAACAAGAGCCAGACACAACAAACAAGAGCCAGACACAACAAGAGCCAGACACAACAAACAAGAGTCAGACACAACAAGAGCCAGACACAACAAACAAGAGCCAGACACAACAAACAAGAGCCAGACACAACAAGAGCCAGACACAACAAACAAGAGCCAGACACAACAAACAAGAGCCAGACACAACAAGAGCCAGACACAACAAACAAGAGCCAGACACAACAAACAAGAGCCAGACACAACAAACAAGAGCCAGACACAACAAACAAGAGCCAGACACAACAAGAGCCAGACACAACAAACAAGAGCCAGAACACAACAAACAAGAGCCAGACACAACAAGAGCCAGACACAACAAACAAGAGCCAGACACAACAAACAAAGAGCAGACACAACAAACAAGAGCCGGACACAACAAACAAGAGCCAGACACAACAAGAGCCAGACACAACAAGAGCCAGACACAACAAGAGCCAGACACAACAAGAGCCAGAAACCCACCTCAGTACACATGTGAAGACACACACACACAAGTGGTACACATGTGTACACGCTCCAGGTGTACATGACTGGCGTGTGTACCACTCATCACCACTGATATTACTACGTGGGGATAATATTAGTACGTGGGGGGTAATATTAGTACGTGGGGGGTAATATTAGTGGCGCTGGTGGGGTAATATCAGGTTAAATAAGGTGTAATAACCAGGGCGACCCTCCCTCTCCCCCCTCAACGTAAACAACACTAATAATATCTCTAATTTATTTAGCTCTATTTCTACTTATTTATCCTTGTTAATATATAAATTATTTACTAATAATTTGTGTTGGTATTTTTGTGTAAAGCGCTAAAGCTTTATGGGTTGTAATTAATATTTTAGGCTCGATCCTCTTTTTTTTTACTCTCTCTTTCTCTCTCTCCTTTTCTTTATTTACCATTATTAATAGATAAATTATTTACTCTTAAATAGTGTCAGTATTTTATATAAAGCACTAAACCCCTATGGGTCACTGAAGAATATTTTAGGCTCGATACCCCGGCCTCTATATATCTTCATTTAATCTCATTAATACATAAATTATTTACTGTTCATTAGCATTGTTATATATAAATGAAGCACTAAACCCCTGTGGGCGATTTAAAAAAATGTTTCAGGCTCGATCCTCCGTCTTCTCTCTCTCTCTCTCTCTCTCTCTCTCTCTCTCTCTCTCTCTCTCTCTCTCTCTCTCCTTCTCTCTCTCTCTCTCCTCTCCTCTCTCTCTCTCTCTCTCTCTCTCTCTCTCTCTCTCTCTCCCTATTTAACCTTATTAACAAGTAAATTCTTTACTCTTAATTAATATTTTATTTTAAATAAAGCACTAAACTCGTGTGGTCTCCCAGGTCCCGTGGCCTGGTGGCAAAAGCTCTCCCTGCACACGGTGAGGGTCTGGGTTCGATTCCCGGCGAGGGTATCGGCAGTCTTAGCAAGAAATGCTTCTCCCTGTGCAATAACACACACACACACACACACACGGGGCCAGGAGCTAAGACTCGACCCCTGCAATCACAAATAGGTGAGTACACACACACACACACACACACACAAGCTCAGGAAGCATAGAGAGGGAGAGTGACCTAGTAGCGATCAGTGAAGAGGCGGGGCCAGGAGCTGAGTCTCGACCTATGCAACCACAATTAGGTGAGTACACACAATTCCAATATACCTTTTGTCCCCCTCGTCAGCTGCAAATAAGTCCCCTTGTCTGGCTTTTTATGGGTTATTATACATAAGCAGTACATGTCTATACATATGTTGCTATGTATGATAATCTATGTAACTGTATTTGTGTATACCTGAATAAACTTACTGTATGGCAGTTGTAGTTAAAGAGAGGCGTAGAGAGAGAGAGAGAGAGAGTATGCTAATGTAAGGAAGCTGTGGGATGATATCTGCTGGCATCCTTGTGTTCACACCACTATCATCACTTATCTTGTTACTATTTCAGGGGGAAACTGGTTCATTCTTGAACCCGTTATTGTGACTACTGAGGTTCATTCTTGTGTCTCTGTGACTGCTGAGGTTAATGTGTCTCTGTGACTGCTGAGGTTAATGTGTCTCTGTGACTGCTGAGGTTAATGTGTCTCTGTGACTGCTGAGGTTAATGTGTCTGTGTGACTGCTGAGGTTAATGTGTCTCTGTGACTGCTGAGGTTAATGTGTCTGTGTGACTGCTGAGGTTAATGTGTCTCTGTGACTGCTGAGATTAATGTGTCTCTGTGACTGCTGAGGCTAATGTGTCTCTGTGACTGCTGAGGTTAGTGTGTCTCTGTGACTGCTGAGATTAATGTGTCTCTGTGACTGCTGAGATTAATGTGTCTCTGTGACTGCTGAGACTAATGTGTCTCTGTGACTGCTGAGGTTAATGTGTCTCTGTGACTGCTGAGGCTAATGTGTCTATGTGACTTCTTGGGGTCCATCCATGAATTCATTATGTACCTCTGTAATAGTCTGACTACTAAGGCCCAGTCCCTGAACCCATTATGTACCTCTGTAATTGTCTGACTACCGCAGACTATTCTTGGGAACGGTTGACGTCCCTGTACTTCCTGGAACGTAGGCGAGAAAGGTACATGACAATATCCACTTGGAAAATCCTAGAGGGGCAAGTTCCAAGCCTACACATGGAAATCACTCCCTACGAAAGCAAAAGACTCGGCAGGTGGTGCAACATTCCCTCAATGAAAAGCAGGGGCCCCACGAGTACACTAAGAGATAACACAACAAGTGTCGGGGACCCAAGACTGTTCAACTGCCTCCCAGCATACATAAGGGGGATTACCAATAGACCCCTGACTATCTTCAAGACCCCTGGTGGTCTTTAAGACCAATGGCTGTCTTCAAGCCCCCTGGTTGTCTTCAAGACCCCTGGTTGTCTTCAAGCCCCCTTGCTGTCTTCAAGACCCATGGCTGTCTTCAAGACCCCTGGCTGTCTTCAAGACCCTTGGCTGTCTTCAAAAACCCTGGCTGTCTTCAAGACCCCTGACTGTCTTCAAGACCCCTGGGTGTCTTCAAAACCCCTGGCTGTCTTCAAGAACCCTGGCTGTCTTCAAGACCCCTGGTTGTCTTCAAGACCCCTGGTTGTCTTCAAGACCACTGGCTGTCTTCAAGACTCCTGACTGTCTTCAAGACCCCTGGCTGTCTTCAAGATCCTTGACTGTCTTCAAGACCCCTGGCTGTCTTCAAGACTTCTGACTGTCTTCAAGACCCCTGGCTGTCTTCAAGACCCCTGGTTGTCTTCAAGACCCCTGACTGTCTTCAAGACCCCTGGCTGTCTTCAAGACCTCTGGCTGTCCTCAAGACCCCTGGCTGTCTTCAAGACCCCTGGCTGTCTTCAAGACCTCTGGCTGTCCTCAAGACCCCTGGCTGTCTTCAAGACCCCTGGCTGTCCTCAAGACCCCTGGCTGTCTTCAAGACCCCTGGCTGTCCTCAAGACCCCTGGCTGTCTTCAAGACCCCTGGTTGTCTTCAAGACCCCTGACTGTCTTCAAGAGGGAGCTGGACAGACACCTAAAGTCAGCACATGATCAGCCGGGTTGGTTAGTTGGTACGTTGGTTAACTTGTGAACATCAGTAACAGCCTGCTTGACCAGGTCCTGATCCACCGCGAGGCCTGGTCATGGACCGGGTCGCGGGGGCGCTGACCCCCAGAACAACCTCCAGGTATAACAACAAGAACAAGACAAGAGCTGAAAACCGGCTCCATTTTGACACTCCGCGGACAATTCTTTAACGGCTGTAGTTGGAAACCGGTTACTGAACTCAGTAATTAAGTAAGTTTATTTAGATATAGGTACACATAAATAAAGGTACATAATTATCATACATATCAGCATGTGTAGATTACCTAAGATACACATAAGTACAATTATTGCACATAGTAATATATGTAAATTACCTAAGATAATAAACAAATTAAAGTAATTGATTTCCATTGAGGTCATTGTAATATCTTGCTCTTTAAATCCTAGCTGTAAGATACAGTAGAAATGTCAAGATAATAAACTTTGAAACTAAGTAAGGCAATGGTATGACAATCACTTGTCATATAATGACGCCATAAAAGATATTCATTGGAGAAGCCAAGTTCAGTGTCTCAAAAATCAAAGATTCAGATGTTAATTTTGACATAAGATAAGATAAGATAAGATTTCGTTCGGATTTTTAACCCCGGAGGGTTAGCCACCCAGGATAACCCAAGAAAGTCAGTGCGTCATCGAGGACTGTCTAACTTATTTCCATTGTGGTCCTTAATCTTGTCCCCCAGGATGCGACCCACACCAGTCGACTAACACCCAGGTACCTATTTGCTGCTAGGTGAACAGGACAACAGGTGTAAGGAAACGTGTCGAAATGTTTCCACCCGCCGGGAATCGAACCCGGGCCCTCCGTGTGTGAAGCGGGAGCTTTAGCCACCAGGCCACCGGGCCACCAGGCCACCGGGCCACCGAGCCACACTACATCTTAGTATTATTATTATTATTATTATTATTATAATCAAGGGGGAAGTGCTAAACCCGGAGGATTATACAGCGCCTGGGGGGGGGATGTGGAAGGCATTCAGGCTTAATTCGGGGAACTGGAGCACAGATCCAATTCCCTAAATCAAGAGCCCCTCAGCAATATCAAGGAACCTTCCCTGAGGGGACAATATTGAGTAACTTTTAAGGAACTGGTAGTGATCAGGTACGGTGTGTCTGGTTAATTTTGGGTGATGAGGTGATTTCTTATCAGGGGCTCTGGAGTTTACCTGGAGTTCCGGGGGTCAACGCCCCCGCGGCTCGGTCTGTGACCAGGCCTCCTGGTGGATCAGAGCCTGATCATCCAGGCTGTTGCTGCTGGCTGCACGCAAACCAACGTACGAGCCACAGCCCGGCTGGTCAGGTACCGACTTTAGGTGCTTGTCCAGTGCCAGCTTGAAGACTGCCAGGGGTCTGTTGGTAATCCCCCTGTTGGTAATCCTCTGGTGGCCTGGGTGCTGTATAGCCCTTGTGGTTTAGCGCTTCTTTTTCTTATTATAATAATAATCTGGTGGGTAAAGGTCTGGTTTCACACGGCGAGTGTCCGGGTTCGATTCCCAGCCAGGGTAGATACATTGGACGTGTTACTTTCCACCTGTTGTCTATATTCACCTAGCAGTAAAATAGGTACCTGGGTGTTAATCGACTAGTGTGGGTCGCATTCTGGGACACTGACCTAATTTGCCAGAAAGGTTCAGCATAGTTTAGTTTAATATGTTTATTATGCACCCCATACCCATCCTGTGGGCGGTAGTCAAAAGATTACAGAGGTACATAATTGGTCCAGGGACTGGACTCCAAAGTTTTGATAGCTGAGCAAGTTACAGAGGTAATGAATTCACAATTTACAAAGGTAATGAACTCACAAATTACAAAGGTAATGAACTCCAGGTAGGTCTAGTCACAATCATGACAAGTTACAAAGGTATTTACAGATTACAGAGGTACGTAATGGATCCAGGGACTGGGCCCCAAAGTTTGGATGGCTGAACTAGGTACAAGGTAATGGTTCAGCATAACAAGGGGGCTTTCATGTGCATAGAATTTTTGTATACAGAGATGAACACTGTCTCGTATTATGGTTGTGTTCTGTTATAGTTATTAAGGAGGAGTTTGCGAGGAGGGTTTACATTAGAGTATAGTGTTCTGTGTATGTAGTAACCACAATGATAAGTGTGGATGTTCTGTATACATATTTAGCAAGTTAAGACTATTGAAAAGAGGTGGAGTGTGTTGCCTAATGCAGGAGTTAGTAATCAATCGCACTGCAGCCTTTTGTTGGGTTATTAAAGGTTTAAGGTGATTTGCTGTGGGTCAGCCCCATGCACAAGTACCATAGGTGAGGTACAAAGCTAGAAGACCCCAGTGGAAATAAGTAACTGTGTCTGACTTTTTTGGGTTATCCCAGGTTCTCTACACATATGCTGCTATGTAGGATAATTCTATGTAACTGTATTTGTGTATACCTGAATAAACTTACTTACTTACTTACTTAAGAGCTGATTGGGGTACATAGTACCGTATCTTTGAAAGGTTGCCTTCTGTTTTGGAGACTTTCCTGGAAATTTGTTGCATTTCTGTCTGAAATTTGAGATTGCAGTCAAGGTGGAGACCTAGAAATTTGCTCTCTGTCTCTCTCGAGATAGGTGAACCATTTAAAGCTGTTTCTAAAAAGTATGAAGCAGGTTTTGTCTTTATTGAGAGTAAGTTTGTTGGTAATCATCCAAGCAGATATTTTTAGCAGTTTAGTATTTACTGTGTCTGTTGTGACCGGGTGTGGAAGTGTGAATTGCTCATTACTCTATTATTTGTTCATGATCGTAGCCATGTATAAACGTAAGTAACGATACTTACAGGATTCATTACTTTTGTAACCTGTGAGTTCGTTACCTCTGTAACTTGCTCAGCTATCAAAACTTTGGGGGCCCAGTCCCTGGACCCATTATGTACCTCTGTAATCTGTAAATACCTTTGTAACTTGACATGATTGTGACCAGACCTACCTGGAGTTCATTACCTTTGTAAATTGTGAGTTCATTACCTCTGTAACTTGCTCAGCTATCAAAACTTTGGAGTCCAGTCCCTGGACCCATTATGTACCTCTGTAATCTTTTGACTACCGCCCACAGGATGGGTCTGGGGTGACTACCGCCCACAGGATGGATCTGGGGTGACTACCGCCCACAGGATGGGTCTGGGGTGACTACCGCCCACAGGATGGATCTGGGGTGACTACCGCCCACAGGATGGGTCTGGGGTGACTACCGCCCACAGGATGGGTCTGGGGTGACTACCGCCCACAGGATGGGTCTGGGGTGACCACCGCCCACAGGATGGGTCTGGGGTGCATAATAAACATATTAAACTAACTGTGTCTGTTAATATGGTTGAGTTTGGGTGAGAGAAGACATAAGTTGTGTCATCTGCAAATAAAATGTGTTTAAGGAGATTAGATGCGTTTGGTACCTGGAGTTTACCTGGAGAGAGAGTTCTGGGGGTCAACGCCCCCGCGGCCCGTGACGAGGCCTCGTGGTGGATCAGGGCCTGATCAACCAGTCTATTACTGCTGGTTACACGCAATCCAACGTACGAACCACAGCCCGGCTGGTCAGGTCATTGATATAAATGAGAAACAGAAGTGGGCCAAAGACACTCCCCTGAGGGACTCCAACAAGAACAAGTTGTGTAGTGAAACAGACTCCATTTATGTATACATACTGAGTTCCACACATGTGCAACATCTGGGTATCTTTATTGTAGACGTTTCGCCAACCAGTGGCTTTATCAATACAAATTCTATGTCCTAGAATTTGTATTGATAAAGCCACTGGTTGGCGAAACGTCTACAATAAAGATACCCAGATGTTGCACATGTGTCTTACTCTCATCTTGTCGGTATTATATACCATTCGTACACATACTGAGTTCCATTGCTAAGATAAGATTTTAGGTAATCGAGAGAGTGTCTTCTGACCCCACAATGTTCAAGTTTTTGGTGAAAAAGGTCATAGTCAACGTATCAAAAGCTTTACATGAGTCTATAAACAGTCCCAGGGGAAATTAATTTTTCTCGAGTGCAGAGTATATTAGTTCAAACATATATATAATAGCATCATTAGTATATTTCTTTTCGGTCTGAACCCAAACTGACAAAGGTTGAGTATTTTGTGGGATACTAAGTAGGAGTAGACTTGTTTGTGTAGTAATTTTTCGAGGATTTTAGATAAGTAAGTAAGTAAGTAAGTAGGGGCAGGTTTGACATAGGTCTATAATTGTTCAGTTCAGCTGGATCACCTCCTTTGAGGAACAGGTGACTTGCTTGCTTGCTTACTTGCTTATTAAGTAACTAGCTTACTTATTAAGTAACTAGCTTACTTATTAAGTAATTAAGTTAATTATTAAGTAACTAGCTTACTTATTAAGTAACTAGGTTACTTTTTAAGTAACTAAGTTACTTATTAAGTAACTAGCTTACTTATTAAGTAACTAAGTTACTTATTAAGTAACTAGCTTACTTATTAAGTAACTAAGGTTACTTATTAAGTAACTAGGTTACTTATTAAGTAACTAGCTTACTTATTAAGTAAAAGTTAATTATTAAGTAACTAGCTTACTTATTAAGTAACTAGGTTACTTTTTAAGTAACTAAGTTACTTATTAAGTAACTAGCTTACTTATTAAGTAACTAAGTTACTTATTAAGTAACTAGCTTACTTATTAAGTAACTAGGTTACTTATTAAGTAACTAGGTTACTTATTAAGTAACTAGCTTACTTATTAAGTAACTAGCTTGCTTATTAAGTAACTAGGTTATTTATTAAGTAACTTGTTACTTATTAAGTAACTAGGTTACTTATTAAGTAACTGGTTACTTATTAAGTAACTAGGTTACTTATTAAGTAACTGGTTACTTATTAAGTAACTAGGTTACTTATTAAGTAACTGGTTACTTATTAAGTAACTGGTTACTTATTAAGTAACTAGGTTACTTATTAAGTAACTGGTTACTTATTAAGTAACTAGTTACTTATTAAGTAACTAGTTACTTATTAAGTAACTGTTACTTATTAAGTATAGTACTATAAGTAAGTAATGTCGTACTAGTAACAGTCTATGTAAGTAAGTAGTAAGTCATAAGTAAGTAAATAAGTAACAGTAAGTAAGTCAGTAAGTAAGTAAGTAAGTAAGTAAGTAAGTAAGTAAGTAAGTAAGTAAGTAAGTAAGTAGGTAAGTCAGTAAGTAAGTAAATAAGTAAGCAAGTAAGTAAGTAAGTAAGTCAGTAAGTAAGTAAGTAAGTAAGTAAGTAAGTAAGTAAGTAAGTAAGTAAGTAAGTAAGTAAGTAAGTAAGTAAGTACGTAAGTAAGTAAGTAAATAAGTAAGTAAGTAAGCCGTCACTGGTCCTTATAAACCAACAACAGAAACTTACTAATACGTCACTACTCACTTATTTACTCACGTATTTGTGGCTGCTGGGGTTGATTTACAGCTCCTGGTCCCTCCTCTTCAGTTGAAGTTGTTCGTTGTATGTCGGGTGTGTTGTATTTTTTATTATCTTCTGTTGTATTTTATCATTTATGTTGTATTTTATTACATGTATTTTATCACATGTTGTATTTTATCACATGTTGTATTTTATCACATGTTGTATTTCATCACATATTGTATTTTATCACATATTGTATATCACATGTTGTATTTTATCACATGTATTTTATCACATGTATTTCATCACATATTGTATTTTATCACATATTGTATTTTATCACATATTGTATTTTATCACATATTGTATTTTATCACATATTGTATTTTATCACATATTGTATTTTATCACATATTGTATTTTATCACATATTGTATTTTATCACATATTGTATTTTATCACATGTTGTATTTTATCACATATTGTATTTTATCACATATTGTATTTTATCACATATTGTATTTTATCACATATTGTATTTCATCACATATTGTATTTTATCACATATTGTATTTTATCACATATTGTATTTTATCACATATTGTATTTTATCACATATTGTATTTTATGGCATATTGTATTTCATCACATATTGTATTTCATCACATATTGTATTTTATCGCATATTGTATTTTATCGCATATTGTATTTTATCACATATTGTATTTTATCACATATTGTATTTTATCACATATTGTATTTTATCACATGTTGTATTTTATCACATATTGTATTTTATCACATATTGTATTTTATCACATATTGTATTTTATCACATGTTGTATTCCATCACATGTTGTATTTTCATGACCTTCCGTTGTTTTCCGTTGTTGTTCCAGGTACAATATGCTGGAGAAAATAGAAAAACGACAACTGGTTCAAGGTATTCCCATCGCCATCTCGATCCTGGTGCGATCTCCGATAAGTTGGTCGGAGGACAACAAAATTGCCGTCATAACACAGCTCGGCACATACGTCTTCGTGAGTACTGTTGTGGCACTTTGTCTTTAATCGTCGTTATGCGATACTGTACTTGTGTACTACCCGGAGTCGTTAGTCGACTGGTGTGGGTCGACTGGGTGTTAGTCGACTGGTGTGGGTTGCATCCTGGGTGTTAGTTGACTGGTGTGGGTTGCATCCTGGGTGTTAGTTGACTGGTGTGGGTTGCATCCTGGGTGTTAGTTGACTGGTGTGGGTCGCATCCTGGGTGTTAGTGGACTGGTGTGGGTTGCATCCTGGGTGTTAGTTGACTGGTGTGGGTGGCATCCTGGGTGTTAGTTGACTGGTGTGGGTTGCATCCTGGGTGTTAGATGACTGGTGTGGGTGGCATCCTGGGTGTTAGTCGACTGGTGTGGGTCGCATCCTGGGGGACAAGATTGAGGACCCAATGGAAATAAGTTAGACAGTCCTCGATGACGCACTGACTTTCTTGGGTTATCCTGGGTGGCTAACCCTCCGGGGTTAAAAATCCAAAGAAAATCTTATCTTATGTGTTAGCAGTGGTTGTAGTAAGGGTGGTACATCAGTCGTATAAGATTGATGGACTGAACACATTGACTCAGGCTGAGGGACTGATTACCCCAAACTCCTCCTCATCTTCCACCATTTCTCTGCATTGGACTGAAGAAGCTGCTGGCTGATGAAACGTAACCAGAATAAAGGTTCCCGAGTGTTACACAAGTGTCTTATTTATCATCTTTTCGTTTTTCTAAACCGTTTATTCCGGACAATTTTTTATCCCAGGAAGGTATGTTCAGATTACATTACTAATCATAACCTTATTTATAAAATTAAATTGTCTGGGAAAAAAATAGAAGACAAAGATGGGCAAAATGCAGCAGTAAATAACGTTCTCTTTGGCCTTTCATCTTTCTCATTATATATTACACCTACCATCCGACTTACGACCGAGTTCGGTTCTGAGAAACCGGTCGTAAGTCGAAATGGTCGTAAGTTGAACTTTACTAGTGAATATCAACAAAGCATTTTTGTAATGACTTTATTTTATTGTTTTATTTTGGTATTTCATGTTTTACTTTACTTTTTATGCTGTTAATACTGTATTTTGTACTGTAAGGTTTAGGATAAACACTGTGTACAAGACAAATACTTGTTTATTTCCCAGAAATTTGGCATAAAAAACACGGTTGTAAGTCGAGTGGTCGTAAGTCGAGCAGGTCGTAAGTTGGATGGTAGGTGTATTTAATTCCCTTTTTATCTCTTGGTTAACCCTTAAGCTGTCCAAACGTAAATCTACGTTCGTTTGTGTAGCGCTCCGAACGTAGATCTACTTTTTTTTTTACATTCTCTCTTATGGGGAAAATCAAAGTCGGAGCGCTACGCGTGAAAGCGTAGATCTACGTTTGGATAGTTTAAGGGTTAAGATTTGAGAGCGAAATCTTCAGGTGTTGAGTGCTCAATACGTACTTTCAAACCAAGGACCCCAACGGAAATACGTCAGTTTGTCTTGACTTTTTTTGGATTATCGTAGGTAATTGATACTGTGTATGATAATTTTACTTGTGTGTACCTGTACCTAATCTTAGAAGTAAAATCTTAGAAGTAAATCATAGAAGTAAATCTTAGAAGTAAATCGTCGAAGTAAATCTTAGAAGTAAATCGTAGAAGTAAATCTTAGAAGTAAATCTTCAGTTTAACTGACTAATGGGGCTGGGGAGGGGATTATTGTCCAAATATCCACTAAATCAGATTAATGTTAAAAAAAATCAGAAAATGTGCTAAAGCAGTACTCTACTGTACACCTAATATAGTACTGTACAAACAGTTTACAGATGTGTTGCAATGAACATTAAAATTAAATTTGTTAAAAGTACAGTTTACCCGGTGGATTTTGTCTTGTTTGAGAAGTTCATTATATCGAGGTCCGTTATATCGAGGGTTCATTGTATTAATAAATTTATTTACATTTTTTGAAAATGCTTAAAAAACCCTCAAGCAATGTAAAAAGTATGACAAAAATTAATGTTTTTTTCAGGCTGTAATTTGTCTCTGTTTTGATAGGATATTGTAAGTGGATCCAAATGTTGTACTGTTGATGACAGTGAAGAAAAGGCACTTGTAGAAAAAACTTATATTGCTAAAGATTTTGCTCTGTGTACAGCATTATCACGACTTGATAAAGCTCTATACGTAACAAATTGTTGTGTCGTTTTTCTTCACAGCTCTAAATGTTGATGGAAAACATCGTTCTCAAATATATTATGTAACTGTAACTGTTGCATTTCTTATATTGTTACAATACACTGTCACTGCTGAAGAATGTTAGCATTCATACTTAAACAAAAAAATAAGAATGGAGGAACACTGCATCAGGCCTACTGGCCCATACTAGGCATGTCTCACTCAGAACCAACCATTTCTACCCATCCACTTGTTCAGCCTTTTCCCAAAGGTTCCCAAGAATTAGCTTCAGTATCTCAGATACTAATCAAACCCAGCAGTCCTTCTAACTCATATATTTGTCCAATCTCTCTTTAAAGCTACCCAAGGTCTTAGCTTCTCTTAGCCTACTTGGCACATTGTTCCACTGTATTAAGAAAGCTTATTGTGGCTTGATGTGGTATTTCTTTCATGCAGTGTTTCTTTCACAGGCAAGCTGAGCAGACAAAGATCTCTGCTTCATCAGCAGACATTGCTTCCTTCACAACTGTTATTGACTGAGAAGTTTTAGTGAGACAATACAAAGGCTGGTGTACCTTGTATTGGATGACTCATTCTTGGTGAAGTTGTACATTTAACCTTGAACAAAGTTGAAGTGCACTCATGGGAAGATGAATTTGATCAAAATGGATGACTATAAATTGAAATTAAGTCATTTTATATTATTCTTTATGATTGTGTCATCAGTTTCGGGTGACAACATAACTGATCTGGTTTTTGGGGGCACTGCCAAGTACTTGCCCGCAGCCTTCGGTGACTTCAACTCGGATAAGTTAACAGACTTGTTCGTGATCACGGAAGATGGGAAAACCATGAAGGTGCTCATCTCTCATAATGAGAGGCCTCTTCTACGTGAGCTAGAGTCTGGCACTGCGCCAGCATGTACCTACGAATCACTCAACATCAAGAGCCTAGTGCCTGGTGATTTTGATGGAAATGGCGAAATGGATGTGCTCCTTGTGTCGTTCAACAAGAGTGTATCGCCGCTTTACCAGGTGTTTGTTCTCTGGGGAAACACACGTAATCTGACACTAGAGTGTGGCTCAGAACTGGAGCCATTGCTGAACGTGTCGGGACAACCGCTAGTCATGGACGTTAATGGAGATATGATTCCAGATTTGTTTGGGGAAGATGAGACATACAACAGAACATTTTGGATATTTGGCCCCGACAGACTGCCGCCGAAGGCTGAACCAATGATAGGACGTAATGGTACTCTTCCTAGGCTTAAACAACCCAGTTCGCACGCATTTGTTGATCTTGACAGTGACCTAGCTTCTGACCTCTGGGTCACTGCTAAGGACCACTTCGAGATCTGGAGTGTTTCAGACGGTATTTACGTTCTTGATAAGACTATTAGTCCATTGAAAGAAATGGAAATTATTGGCCAAGCATCATTTGCAGATGTGGACTTAAATGGAGATATTGAAGTGATAGTTCCAGTTTGCAAAGATAAACAGTGCAAAAGCAGTACTGTGTTTGTTTATGACTTTGAAACGGGTTGGGTGGAGCTAGACCTTAATTTTATGGACCCAAAAGGAAAAACGTGGGGTTATCCTCCAGAGGCGGACAAATCCTACAGGTACACCGACACAATCACTCTGCGTCTTGGTGATTTTAATCTGGATGGTTACCCTGACTTCCTCGTTACTCTTCGTGATTCAGATAAACTGGACAAGAAAGTTCAGGTGGTTCTGATGGAAAATGTCGAGTGTCAGGACTCCAAGTGCAAGCACAGTCGGAAGTTCGTGCCCAAGTGGGACGTGTTCAAGGACTTTGGTAGCACTGTGTTGGGCACATTCTGTGACTTCGAGGAGGATGGCACACTGGACGTCCTTCTAGTTTGTAAGGCAGAGGATGGAACATATCACCTTAGCGTCTACAAGGATGCTCTCCAGTATGATGCTGTTTTTGTCAAAGTGAGTATCCTAAAAGTTTTAACCTTAGGCTTAACATAATAAGATTCGTATTTACCTTCAAATTTGATAGATAAAGAAAGGCTAATAAGGGCAGGAAATGGTCAGAAGATTAAATTCATGAGGCAAGAGAATGAAAATATGATTATTTTGCTAATTCCTAGAGGAGAACTTTTATAAATTTATGTAAATTTATTATATTGTAAGGAATTGTATGTTGTGTTGATTTTCCTTTACAATCATACATAATCATACTGTATTAAGAGGCATTTACAGTGACATATTTGTTAAATGTTTCTTGCATCTTAGGTACTGATCCCTACTGGTAGATGTTATGGTAGTGACTGTCAGCTGCTAAAAATACCCTATGGCACTAACCAACCCGGCCCTTCCATCACGTACTCCATAACTACTGCGGCAGGAGGCACTCAGCGCTCCAGAGCCACTCAACTCTCTCAGAGTGCCCACTATGCTCTTCAGCTCCCATACACCGTGTTTGGTTTAGGGCGCAACTGGAATTTTGTAGAGGTGATGGAAGTTGGGATCCCGAAAGGAAACATATCCCGGACGCTGACCAGCAGCTTCACACAGATCATCCCAAACTCCCAGTTGATTGTGATCCCATATCCTATGGAATATCCTGACCGCTGGGTGAGCAAGCTCTTCATAACCCCCAGCAAGGCCATGCTCATGACTGCCGGGGCACTCGTCGGCACCTGCCTCTTCGTGGCTGCCATCATCGGCATTCTTCACCACCGAGAGAAGCAGCAAGATAAGAGAGAAAAGCAACAGGATGCCCACAAGTTCCACTTTGATGCCATGTAATTGTGAACTCGTGACCACAGAAGATAAAGTTAAACCATACCACGGGCGGGGATAGAACCCGTGATCAGAGAGTCGTAAAACTCCAGACCAACATGCTAGCTACTGGGCCAGCTGGCTAGCCGCCCATGGTATGTTTTTTGCAATCGTGTCACTACGATTTCATGAGTCATGAAGATAAAAGTTAGTCAGGCAGTGTAAATCTTCTAGGAAAATCTTAAACAGACATGAACTTGTGGTGAGGAAAAGTGACATGTTGTAGAACAAGGTTATGTGGAAAAAAGACATGCACCGTTCAGGACATTTATTAGAGAAAGCATTTTGCCACAAACGACTTCTTTAATCCATTATTAAGGTTATATTTGTTTACTCTGTGTAGAGCTTGACAAAGCTTGACAAAGCTCTACACAGAGTGAAATGTGTCATCAAAAGCAGCATTCAACATCTTTACTGTTGTTGATGGTATGCCATTTGGATCCAACTTATGATTGAACATTAATTTTAAATTAAGACACACGTGGAATACTTGGGAATCATTATTTTCAAAATGTTTCACCTGCCCATCAGGCTCCTTCAGATGAATGCATGCTGCGGACACATCGGTAGTGAAGATACTCAGGTGTTGCACGTGTCTTATTCGTCAACTTGTCGGTGTTGTGTAACATCAATAATATATTAATTTGTAAACCTTAACAGGAGATAGTATGAGAATATTGATAAATTGTAGAAGATAAACACATAATTTTTTTTCTAACACAACAGCCGTCTCCCACTGCGGCAGGGCGACCCGAAAATGAAGATACAGTATGTAGTTTTCTTCTATCTTTTACATTTATTGATAAGATAAACACAGTCATTAATTGGAAAAGTCATGCAGATATTTTACTTGTATGATGGATAAGGAGGGAATATATAGGCCTGTGCCATTCTATATAACTTTTCTCTAGGTATTTTTCATTGACTTGTACAGGCGAATTATTGTCTGAATAAGATTACCAATTAATATCTTTGTGTCTTTCTCATCTGGATTAATTTGAAAGATGAGCTGCACAAGCCAGAGATGTGTAATGTTGCACCATTATTATAGTGTATGTTTTTGTAGTCATTACAGTGTAGTATCCAGTAACTATACAGGAGAGAGCTATGTATTCTTAATGACTCTTGTTTAGTTGATATGCCTTAAACCTCATTAACCCGTAAACGGTCCAAGCAGATCTACGTTCACATGTGTAGCGCTACACAAGCAGATCTACGTTCACATGTGTAGCGCTACACAAGCAGATCTACGTTCACATGTGTAGCGCTACACAAGTAGATCTACGTTCACATGTGTAGCGCTACACAAGCAGATCTACGTTCACATGTGTAGCGCTACACAAGCAGATCTACGTTCACGTGTAGCGCTACACAAGCAGATCTACGTTCACATGTGTAGCGCTACACAAGCAGATCTACGTTCACATGTGTAGCGCTACACAAGCAGATCTACGTTCACATGTGTAGCGCTACACAAGCAGATCATCTAAGTTTTTTTACATATTTTAAAATATAACAAAAAAAAAAAAGTTGATCAAAGTTTTTTTTACAAATTTTCAAATGTAAAAAAACAAAAAGAAGATCTACTTTTTTTACATACTTTCAAATGTTGAAAAAACGTATATATACGTTTGGACCGTTTACGGGTTAACAAACTGCTATGTATTGTAAACCTGAATCAGCATTAAGAGCAAACTTAGAAATCTTTTATTGAATCACAGAAATGCTGTTTTTATGAGCCACAGAAAGTTTCACTAAAGCAGAAACCTGGTATGTGGAACTCTTTCACTAAATTAGAAATGCGAAACTTTTTTTTGCTTTTGAACACACCGGCCGCCCCCCGCTGAGGCTGGGTGACCTCAAAAGAAAAACGACCGTTTTTCCTTAAATGTGAACCTTGTGTAATGTTAGATCATGGCTGTGAGTGCTGTGAGGAGGGTCGGGAAGTTATTATAGTCATTAAGCATAATAAATAAGAAAGATTAGTTAAAAAATTGAGAGGTCATGTGGAGCATGTTATTAAGGTATCCATTTTATTGGTGGATTGAGCCCTCGATGTATCGAATCTTGATTTAATGAACTTTGGAAATACAGTGGAACCTCAAATATCAAACTTTCTTCGGTCCAGAAGTCTGTTCGAGTGCCTTTACTGAATGAATTTATTCCCATCAGTAATGTAAATTAGATTAGTCCATTTCAGACCCTTAAAAATACACTTATAAAAGCACTTACAAAAATACACTTACATAATTGGTTGTGTTGGGAGCAGTTCGATTTTTGAGGTTCCACTGTACAGGGTAAAATCTGCTGGGTCAGTTGATTCAGAAACAACAAAGTCCATTGTGCAACATGTGTCACATGTGCAACATGTGTCACATGTGCAACATGTGTCACATGTGCAACATGTGCACATGTACAACGTGTGTCACATGTGCAACATCTGGGTATCTTTACTTTGCAGATGTTTTTCCCACAGTGGCTTTATTAATGCAATACAAAGACATAATGTGAAGACTGTAGAACTATACACAGCAGACAGTGGAAGATGAGGTAATCAGTTTCTCAGCCTAGGAGCAGGTGAAGAGCACCCTAGTTTTGAAGACTCAAGCGCAGGCAGGAAGATTGATGTTTTGTAAACGGGAGTCAGAGAATGTGCAGCAGATGAGGACATTGTTACTGGTAGGCAGGATGCCCCAGTGGAAGTAGGTGATTCCCAAAAGTTGCACCGGGAATAGGTAAGTAGGTTGTGGTGATGTCCTCTGTATCAAGATGCCAGTTGGCATCACCACAACCTACTTACCTATTCCTCTTGGGCATGATCTACTTCCACTGGGGCATCCTGCCTACCAGTAACAATATCTTCGTCTGCTGCACATCCTCTGACATCAGTATATAAACATAAATCTTCCTGCTTATGCTTCAGAATCTTCAAGACTACTGTGCTCTTCACCTGCTCATAGCCTGAGGGACTGAAACACTGTCTGCTGTATGTATATAATTCTACAGTCTTCATATTATGTCCTTGTATTGTATTAAAAAAGCCACTGGATGATGAAACATCTACAAAGTAAAGATACCCGGTTGTTGCACATGTGTCTAAGTCATCACGTTGGTATTGTATACCATTGATATACAGTTGATCCCCACATAACGATCAGCTCTCAACTCGACCAATTACGTAAGTGTATTTTTGTAAGTGCTTTTGTAGGTGTATTTTTGGGGGCTGGAAACGGACTAATCTAATTCACAATATTTCTTAAGGGAACAAATTCGGTCTATAACGGCACCCAAACAGACTTCTGGATTGAAATAATATCATTATGCGGGGGTCCACTGTACAAAACAATCTTACCTCTATTCACACAATTGCCATTACTGACCATCTGCTTTGCCCTGTTAGTCCGCTAAACCGAGGGTTCATGTTTCAACCCAGTCATGGCTGCATAACAGTGATAATAATAATAATATAATAATAATATCTTTATTTCTACAAGTACATGTACAAGGTATACAGACCATAGCTGACATCAATGACATACTACTATATAAAAAGCCACTTGTTATGCAGAGCATTTCCCGCAAATTAGGTCAATTTGGTCCCAGGATGCGACCCACACCAGTCGACTAACACCCAGGTACCTATTTTATACTGATGGGTGAACAGGGATAGCAGGTGTCTTATGGAAACACGTCCTAATGTTATCTATCCGTACCGGGGATTCAAACTCCTGACCTCAGTGTGTGAACTGAGTGTGCTAGCGATCGAGCTACGGGACACCTGTTTATTTGTTTATCTGTTTATTTGATGCTGGTGGACCCCCATGTGGGTTTAGTGCTTGATAGACTAGCCAAAAAAAAAAAATAGTATTATTGGAGTCAAATCGACTTCTTTATTATGTATATAAGTTAGAAATGTACGCTTTTGCATAGCATAATATTGTTTATTGAGAGAATTTAAAAACTGATTATGATAATTATAGATTATTTTGATAAGCTGATTTATACGATCTCTTCGTAGTCTATAGAATTAATACCGAGGCCAAAGAAAAAAACATTTGCAGATAATCACAAAAGGACAAGATTTATTGTAAAGATTTTGCTCTGGACAGCCTTTGTAATTTCTAAACTTAACAAGGTTTGTCCTGGGTGAGACGATTTATATATCAAGAAATGAACTTGGGTTAAGTTGTAATGAGCAGCTGTCAATGAATGAAAAGGATTCTTCTGTTTATTCATCGACTTGTATATTACAACTTAACCCTTTAACTGTTGAAACGTAGATCTACGTTCATGTGCGTAGCGCTCCAACCTTTATTTTCTCCATTTGAAAGCATGTAAAAAACGTAGATCTATGTTCGGAGCGGTACGCGCGTGAACGTAGATCTACGTTTGAACAGTTTAAGGGTTGTTTTGAGTTTATAGATGATGTGGCCTTGAGGGGGCAAGAATTGATCTACTGCTAAAGCTCCTGGGCTGAAAAGAGGATTTCATTTGGGTTACAGTTGGTGCCGCCGACAATGTAATACAGTAATTCCTCGACTTACAAACATATTGAGAATCTTCTATATTGTGTATAATATCATAATTGGTTTAGAAAGACACGTAAGCAAACACTATAACATATTTATTAGAAAACGTTTCGGTCCTGGGACCTTGATCACTTCTAAATATGTTATAGTGTTTGCTTACGTGTCTTTCTAAACCAACTTGTCGGTATTTATTACCAAGGTTTATACCAATATCATAATTATAACATTGTTGCATATACAGGTACCATCCGACTTACAACCGAGCTCGGTTCCGACCAACTGGTCGTAAGTCAAAATGGACGTAAGTCGAATATTACTACTGAATATCAACATCATATTTTTGTAATGATTTTATTTTGTTGTTTTATTTGGGTATTTCATATTTTGCTTTACTTTTTATACTGTTAGTACTGTATTTTATACTGTAAGGTTTAGGATAAACACTGTGTACAACACAAACACTTGCTTATTTCCCAAAAATTTGGCATAGAAAACATGGTCGTAAATCGAATGGTCATATGTCGAGCAGGTCGTAAGTCGGATGGTGGGTGTATGTATCATTATAATACAGTGGGACCTCGGAATTGGAATTTTTTTTGTTCCAGAAGGCTGTTCATGTGCCGATACCAAACGAATTTGTTCCCATAAGGAATAATGCAAATCAGATTAATCCATTTCAAACCCCCAAAAATACACTGACAGAGGCACTTACATAAATACACTTACATAATTGTTCGAGTTTTGAGCTGTTCATATCCCGCGGTACCACTGCATCATCATTATTATACACAATTCAGGAGGTCCCCAACGTGTTAGTCAGTCGACGACTCGCTGTACAGTAAGTATTAGTTCTGATGCCTCTCTGTTAGAAGCCCAGTGGCTGAGACAGCACAGCATCGGACTATTGATTTACAGACTGCGGATTAAACCCCTTGTCCATCCTTATGTTTATTCATATTAAAAAATGTTTATCTGTCATTGTGTATACAGTCAGCACTTAGTAAACGCCTCTATTTGGTAAAATTTTTCATAAATGCAATTGAAATCTTGCATTATAAATTGAATAGCACATATATGAAGGCCTTTCCACACGTTAATTAATTTTACGTGTACAGTGGACCCTCGCTTAACGATCACCTCCCAATGTGACCAATTATGTAAGTGTATTTATGTAAATGCATTTGTACGTGTATGTTTGGGGGTCTGAAATGGACTAATCTACTTCACAATATTCCTTATGGGAATAAATTCGGTCAGTACTGGCACCTGAACATACTTCTGGAATGAAAAAATATCGTTAACCAGGGGTCCACTGTACTTTTTCAAATCGCATTTACAAAAAATTATATTGTACGGAGGAACTTCACATGAGAGCTGACTGAAGACTGAGTCATATATCTGTGTGTATACATTACAGGTGCCCCTCAACTAACAATGGGTTATGTTTTGACGAACCCGTCCTAAGTCGAAACTATCGTGAGTCGAATATGAATATGACATGCTAAATAAATAAACAGCTACTGTCACTGTATAATTAAACAAATAATTTCTGTAATTAACCAAATAGCAATATTGAAAACTAAATAAATAAATACAAGGTTGGGACTTGCCGCCTTCATGCTGGGTAATTATCGTAAGTTTCATCTCCAAAGTAATTCTTTTTGCACCATCGTAAAGTCAAAATATCTTAAGTCAAACCATTGTAAGTTGAGGAGGACCTGTAGTACACTGCTTTAGTGATTAAAATATTCCTGATGTGTACAGGTGATGTGCAGCCTAAATAACCCTTGTGCTTGCTGTTCATAGTTTGTTCTCTGGATGATTTATAAAGATTTTTTCCCATTTTTTAAGGCACCTTTATTTAGTTTTGTGTTGATATAATTGCACCATTTTGCTACAATTTATGTACAGTGTACCCTGGATAAAACAGATGTTTATATAATGTACTTCGAAAATACGGAACAAAATCCACTGGGTCATTTGATTCAAAAACAGACAAATCCATTGGCTACAGAATTGACTGTTATTGTTATAATTAGTTGTTATAATTAAGATAAAATAATTACTTCACCATGGTCATATTCACCAGTTGTCGGCTTCTCCTTATAAGTCCATTATATCGAAGGTTTATTGTAATATATTCTCTCTCTCCTCGTGTTTTAGGTTCTATAGAAGAAAACGATAAATTTGCTAATTTTTCAAGCAACTTCAATTGTTGTTGATTGAAAATCAAGCTGCATTTTTTACAGTCAGTTCAGAACTGCGAATGGTTAACCATGCATTTTTTTCCGCATCATCTGTCTCCCACCAAGTTGAGGTGACTCCCCCCCCCCCCAAAAAAAAAAGAAAGAAATACATTCACCATCATTTGTGCAAGAATTAGATTCGGAACTTTTAAATTAGCCAAGCTTGTTTTGATGTTTGCATTGAGAGTGCGTGTGTTAGAGGAAGTAAGGGGTGAGATACTTTTGTCTGTGTAGTGCTTAATGAAGCTGTAAACAGTGAGGCATTGTTGCAAACAATTTTGTTTGTAGAGCTTAATGAAGCTCTGAACAGAATGAAACATTGCCATATACAATTTTGTCTGTGTAGAGCTTGATGAAGCTCGAAACAGAGTGAAATAGTGTTGCAAATAATTTTCTCCTTGTAGGGCATCCACAACCCCAGAAGCTGACATCAGGGGTGCACAGTTTTTTTTTTTTTTGTGGCCATAGACATCAGGGGTGCACAGTGTTTTTTTGTGGCTATAGACATCAGGGGTGCACAGTGGTTTTTTTGTGGCTATAGACATCAGGGGTGCACAGTGGTTTTTTTGTGGCCGTAGACATCAGGGGTGCACAGTGGTTTTTTTGTGGCCGTAGACATCAGGGGTGCACAGTGGTTTTTTTGTGGCTATAGACATCAGAGGTGCACAGTGGTTTTTTTTGTGGCTATAGACATCAGGGGTGCACAGTGGTTTTTTTGTGGCTATAGACATCAGGGGTGCACAGTGGTTTTTTTGTGGCTATAGACATCAGGGGTGCACAGTGGTTTTTTTGTGGCCGTAGACATCAGGGGTGCACAGTGGTTTTTTTGTGGCCGTAGACATCAGGGGTGCACAGTGGTTTTTTTGTGGCCGTAGACATCAGGGGTGCACAGTGGTTTTTTTGTGGCTATAGACATCAGAGGTGCACAGTGGTTTTTTTTGTGGCTATAGACATCAGGGGTGCACAGTGGTTTTTTTTGTGGCTATAGACATCAGAGGTGCACAGTGGTTTTTTTTGTGGCTATAGACATCAGGGGTGCACAGTGGTTTTTTTTGTGGCCATAGACATCAGGGGTGCACAGTGGTTTTTTGTGGCCATAGACATCAGGGGTGCACAGTGGTTTTTTTGTGGCCATAGACATCAGGGGTGCACAGTGGACCATACCCCCGGCCAGGATTGAACCCGCGGTCATAGAGTCTCAAAACTCCAGCCCGTCGCGTTAGCCACTATGACCGCGGGTTCAATCCCGGCCGGGGGTATGGTTTATTTGCAATCGTGTCATTACGATTTCTTGAGTCGTGCACAGTGGTTTTTTTGTGGCCATAGACATCAGGGGTGCACAGTGCACCTTTAGCACTCATTCCAACAAGGTTAACCCTTAAATGGTCCAAACGTATATATACGTTTTTTTCAACATCTGAAAGTACGTAAAAAATGTAGATCTTTTTTTTTTGTTTTACATGTGAAAACGTGTAAAAAAACTTTTATCTACATTTTTTTTGTTATATTTGAAAATATGTAAAAAAAAGTAGATCTACTTTTGTAGCTACGAATTTGAACGTCGATCTGTTTATACCGTTTAAGGGTTAAATCAAGGCATAAATATTTGCAAAGTAGAAATTGTAAGGAGCACCTCCTACCACAATGCAATACCGCATCGTTTATTGTCATGCATTTGTGTGATTATCATATTCTTTACAAATTTTTATTTTACCATCTCTACATAGACAGTGACTCTGGCTGAGATTGATTTTGTTTCCCGTCGTTATAACAAAACGATGATAAGCGAGGACTTACTGTACACCATTTTGATTCGTGTATTGTGCACTCGACCACTCTGCAAGGGAATGTGCCTTGATGTTGGTGAAGGTCTCTTGATTCATGGAATTATAGCTGCCTTTCCCTTGGATCAAATCTGATTATTTCCTGTTCCTCCAGGAGATGTATTGCCCCTGTGGTTTTAGTGCTTCCTCATGAATACGATAATGTTTTGTGTAAGTATATATGGAGAGATATATGGACAGTAGGTACAGTACAGTAACCTTTCTTTATGAAACCCCTTTACATAGTGTTATTTTTTTAATTGCGATTGAAAAAGTACGTATATCCAAAATTGATTAGCGCCTGTAAAAAAGTTTATAATACACACTGTTCAGTTTTGGATCCGCTTTTTTCAGTCGCATTAACATAAATGTCACACTATTCTATAAAGAAAGCTTTTTAAAAGGCCTTACTGAAAAGTTTTTTTCTCCCTCTTGTGTCCTAAATTCTCTTTTCAGAATTTGGTCTTATGAAAATGTAAAATAAATTGACCAACTCAGTCTTTTAATTTGTATTCTCATTTGCAAATAAAATTATTATTGGCATTTTTAATAGTATTATTTATTATTAAGATTGTGAGACAACAGTATTGTACTGGCACACCTCACTGATGCCGCTAGTTAGGTTCCAGACCTTTGCCGTAAAGCTGGTATCGCCGTAAAGTGAATCACAAAACAAGACAAAAAACAAAAGTTTATTTCTCTGCAGAAGTTACAATGTATGTTTACATAATTTGATTGGTACAAAGAAAACCACTATCATACTCTATTATTAATATGAGGCAGCCAATTTTTTTAGTAGGCATAGAAAAGCCTAAAAACATTTACACTATTATTTATTAAGTGTGCAGTAGCACTAGGCTTTAAAACAATGCAAAGGTAAAATTTAATGTAGTATTTTGAAAATTGGCAAAAACCATCTTGGAAGCAAGGCGAGTACTAAAAAAATAAATATGATTATAATTGAAGAGTGCCATATGAATGAAGCATTCTAAATCGAGTGCTGTATTGACGAGTATGTTAGCTCAACAGCCTTATGCTGTGTGACCCTTATGGGTATAGTTCTTAGGTTTAATTGTAATAATAATCAACAGCCTAGTACCAGAGATGGGATCTCCATTGATTTGTCCAAGATTAAGATTATCTCAGCATGATACAATGTTTGTACAGAGGTGAATGACATTTAGGCATTCATGCAAAAAAGACCCTTAACCCAACTGTCCAAATGTAGATCTATGTAAACCATACCCCCGGCCGGGATTGAACCCGGGTCATAGAGTTCAAAACTCCAGCCGTCGCGACGGGCTGGAGTTTTGAGACTCTATGACCGCGGGTTCAATCCGGCCGGGGTATGGTTTATTTGCAATCGTGTCATTACGATTTCTTAAGTCAGTAGATCTATGTTTTATTTTTCCTGCCTCCAAATTTGGCATGATTGGCCAGAGATGCCTGGTCAGTATAGAATGGGTCTTAACACTCATTGTGTACAGTATTAAAAAAATTTGGGACCACTTAGTACCTTGTGGGAGCACCAGTTCAATTGAGCGCCAGCTAGAGCAAATAGCATGGCAAACACCAGGGACTCACTGATGTCATGTCGCATTAACACTTCCCTTTTAAGAGGAAAGTGATGGATGTGGCCACAAGTGGTTGAGGAAATATCAAAAACCTCGATAATAACCCATGTGTAACATTTGTGCAACATCCTTTCATTTTTGATACCACTGGTAGTGTCATCCTGCCAGAATGTCCTATAACCTATGCCCTAAGCAAAGGGAAACAATTCTGGAGCGTGTAATACATATTTGGCAGGCTGGCTGGCTGGCTGGCTGGCTGGCTGGCTGGCTGGCCAGCTGGCTGGTTGGCTGGCTGGCTGGCTGGCTGACTGACTTCGGCTGTCTGTGCATCTGTCTCTGTATCTCTGTCTATATCTCTGTCTATACCTCTGTCTATCTCTATGTCTGTCTCTATCTCTGTCTCTCTATCTACATGTACACATAAGTACAGTTATTATAGAGGGTGTCCACAAAAACACTCCCTGACTTCAAACGGTTATAATATGTAACTTTACTGTAATAATCTTTCACAGTTAGTAGCTTCAGATGCAAGATTTCATTCAGTTTCATGTGGTATAGGGTAGCATTAAAGGCACTTAATGTGCACCCCTCTGGTTGCTTAGCAAACATCGATGTGATAGTCCAGTTCGGTCCAGATGCTCTGCAGCATATCTGGAGTTATCATGCGAACTGCTTCAGTGATCAAAATTTTCAGCTCCTCCAGGGTTGCAGGTGGTGGTGGTACATAAACTGTGCTCTTCACGTACCTGCAAAGAAAGAAGTCACAAACAGTTAGGTCCGGTGACCTTGCAGGCCACATGTTTTCTTAAACACAAAGAAAGCCACTAACATACATGAGTATTTCAGACAGACTAATACTGATGCTTACACACTGAAAACTATACATGGCATATTAACATAATGTGAGCACATTCCATGTTTTAATGGCTGTGAGGATTACAGATGCAGTGGAATCTCGGCACTTTAACAATTCGGTATTCGAACGCTTTGGTAAAAAAATTGCTCGGTAGTCGACATTTGCTCGGTAGTCGTGTTTGCTTGGCACTCAGCCAAACAAACACGACCTGCCAGAACTTTGCTGTAAACTATTTTGTGTTTCTTTGCATTTTTTGGTGTTTTTTTATATTGTATAAATAACTCAACATGGAGCCTACGAAGATTAGTGATAAGTCAACCAAAAAGAAAACTGGTTGGGAAAAATTCGTACAGTACTTGGACAACCTTCTGGAAAGAATTAAGTTCGAGGGCCGAGGTTCCACTGTATTAAGAATAAGATTATATTGTTTTCGATATGGTAGTGACAGCGAAAATATGGATATATAGTTTTCACGTTTTTCTAGGTGAATTCTAGCTACAGGAGTGTGGAAACATGCCCTATGGTTCCACTCGCCTAAAGTCAGTCAAATTCAGATTTTATGTGGTACAAAAATAATATAGTTTATGAAGAACAAAAACACAGTACCATGACTAGAATAATGCATAAATAACCCACGCATAGGAGAAAGAAACTTGTGACGACATTTCGGTCTGACTTGGACCATTAACCCTTAAACTGTCCAAACGTAGATCTACGTTCACGTGTGTAGCACTCCAACCTTGATTTTCCCCATTTGAAAGCATGTAAAAAATGTAGATCTACGTTCGGAGCCTCCCGCATGTGGACGTAGATCTATGTTTGGACAGTTTAAGGGCTAGCTAGTCACACTAACTAGTTACACTAACTAGTAACACTAGTCATGCTAACAACTAATATAATCGTATTTTTCTCCTATGTGTGGGTTATTTGCATAATGTACCTTACGTGTAACAAATTAGTGTTAGGCACAAAAGAAAGCCAAAAGCATGCATATATTGATCCTAGGGATCAAACCCTGGTCCTCCGAGTTACTGCTTTCCCAGGTGAGTCTTGTCGGGCATCTGGTGCCCTCGTACCTTCCTCTTTGGGTATTATGTGTGTATGTATATTGGTATCCCCAGGAGCTGATACTGTGCCCGGAGGAATGTAGCCCAGCAGTGATGTTCAGTCGATCCTTCATCCCTCCACCCAGTGAGCCATCCCCCTACAGTGATACAGGTATTGTACTGTGTAGTGCTGTATAACCCTTGTAGGTTTAATGCTTCTTTTTGATTATAATAATAATATACCCTGTGTAACTGCAGTGATACAGGTATTGATGTATCCTTCAGCAGGTATTGATGTATCCTTCAGCAGGTATTGATGTATCTTGAGCTGGTATTCACACGTTTCCCCTGAGCAGGTATTGACGTCAAGAACCTGGTGATACATGTGGAGCGCACCAGTGGCCATGCATTGATGCTTGACAACATACTGTCATCGACGCAGCGCGTCAGGGCGGAGCAGGATCCTCGCAACATGCGCAACACTTCACCCGCTATGCCTGGAGGGGATACCAATCACCTGGGATACCGTCGGGGAGAGTGGTCTCCCTGCGGTGTTGGTTTACAGGGAAGGTAAGTTGCCTGGTCTAGGACCAGGTTATGGGGAGGAGAATGGTCACTATATGACAGTATACTAAACTACCTGGTCTGGGACCAGATTATGAAGAAGTGAATTGTCTCCATATAAAAATAATAATAATAATAATAATAATAATAATAATAATAATAATAATAATAATAATAAATGTTTATTTTCTTTCAAAGCTTACAATGTGTTGTTTATGTATTTTAAAATGTTAATTACGAGGATGGCCTCTAGCATGTCTAGGCATTTCAGGCAGACTAATCCGTAATTGCTACTCATAATTGGCACAGGTTATGAAGCAGTACATTTTAATATATCTAACAGTGTACTACATAAACTACCTGGTCTGGGACCAGATTGTGGGGCCATTGACCCCTTAAAACATCCTTTAGGTATCCTTCAAGTACCTAGTCTACCTATAGTCTTGTAGTCTACCTGTAGTCTACGTACAGTCTAATTACCTCTCATTCTCTGTGTGCTAAATAACATCTATTGGTTTATTGACGTGAAGAAATATAGGGCTCAAACTGTGGTGCTGAGAGGTAGCAGTCCGACGACTGTATCAATGAGCCATGAAGCTTACAATAAGAAGCTCTTTGGCACAGTGTCGAGCCTGCTACTTGAGGAATTAGACACGTGCAGCATCTGGTTATCTTTGTAGGTGTTTTGCCAACCAGTGGCTTTATCAGTACACGGACATAATGTGAAGAAATATATACAAAAGATGGAGTAATCAGTCCCTCAGCCATGGAGTTGGTGAAGATCACCGTAGTCTTGGAAGATACCCAGATGTTGCACATGTGTCTAATTCCTCATCTTGCTGGTATTGTATACCATTTATGTGCAGCCTGCTACATGCTAGGACCATGTTTTGAGTCTCCATCCATTTTTTCTTTTATTCACTGACATGTGTTTACTATTACTTACCTGAGTTTATCCGCAGGTGTCTGCTGACCCTGGCAACCCATGACCAGAGAGTGTTCATCGTTGGCTTAAATGGCCGACATTGGGAGATTTTGTGGGATGTCTCTGCTCGGTGGCACCAACATGTCTCCTTCAACAACTGGGCGGCTGTTTCGTCAGTACCAGGCGCCTCCCAGCTGGAGAAATACACGGCTCGCATGCACATGTTGGCTACTGCTGGTCAGTGTTCACTTTCCCTGTGTTGTTACACAAGAAAGATATCAGTGTTCTTCTTCCAGTCTTCCTCCAACTCCCTTAAAAAATAATTACTCATCTTTTAGGTAGAGGTCATTTTGATAAGGGCCTGACTTGTATCGACCAGTAGGCCTTCTGCAGTGTTCCTCCATTCTTATGTTCTTATGTTGTCCCATTATATTGTTACTGTAGCTAAGGTAACATTTATGAGGGAATTCATGGAAACCTGTTTGCCAGACTTAAGTCTTGGAGGTGGGAAGTACAGTGCCTGCATTCTGAAGGGTAGACATGTGTTGCAGTTTTTAAGCTAGTGTCAGAATGCCTCTGGCAAGACAGTGATGTAGTGAGTGATGGTGAAAGCGTTTCTTCTTCGAGTCGCCCTGCCTCTGTGGGAAACGGCTGATGTGTCAACAAACCTAAGTAATTTGCCATATCTTCACCATCTCTAGTCAATCACCGAACAAAACTGAATGAATATCATTGAATCAGCTTGAAATAATAAATCATACTTTTAAAATTGTACCAATAGTTCATTAGCTACCTTATTGTACATGTAACTCTATTTAACTGCATAAGAAATCCTACTTAATAGGGTTTAGGCATCAACAAACTTGTGTGGGCATGTTAGATCAGAGTGAATGGAGACAAACCACAGAATGGGTGGTGTTTGAAACTGTGGCATGCAAAGAGTACGTAACCTTTATTCGGCGCATGTACACACCCTCATTTACAGGCTATCTCCCCCAACCAGCGAACCAGGTTGCTAAGAGTTGATGATGGGGCCCCGTCGTTCAACTAGTGACCAGGTTCTAGCCAATAAGAAGATGGTTTTGGCAATCGCAGAGGTTATGTGGGTACCGCTCTCCTGTCTGCCCTTGTCATTCCCATTCTAGAGCTGGTTGAAGCACGGTCTGCTATCTTGTGGCTTCTATTTCTGCCTTGCTTACCGTGGAGTGCACTATACTTATCACTGTACATAGTGTACATATTGCTGTTCTAAATTGGTGAAGGATAATATAAGTCTAAACTTTTTCTGCTGTGTTTATTTTGCTCCCATTACACCCGGGATAACAGGCCATTTGGATTCCTGGGTTGTAATAGAAACCATGGCAAGTGGGTGGTAAAACTCCAGCAGTGCATGAACCACTGGGCCAGATGGCTACAGTAAGAGTCATCCAACTAGGTATATTTATACACCATAGGGAGGTTAGCATGGGCCACCACTGTGACCACAAATGCAAGTTTTAACAGATGAATCTTCCACCAGCGTGGCTATGACAGACTCCAGCTCAAGTCCTCTCAAAGCTGTCATCATGACTTACGAAATCGTAATAACACACTGCAAATGAACCATGGTTCTAACCTCACCCGTACCATGATTTGTTTACAGTCGTGTTATTACGATTTCATGAATCGTGACAAATGGAGACTAGCTTTATTTTGTTGGTTTAATGTGCTGTTGAAATGCAAGCAAGGTAACATTCATGAAAGGATGCAGGGGTACCCATTTAGCTGGACTTACACACAGCCTACACATAGAAGAAAGAAACATATGGTAACGTTTTGGTCTGACTTGGACCATTAATTAGACTGAAATGTCATCAGAAGTTTTTTTCTTCTGTGTGCAGATTATTTGTGTAACATTCCAGTCACGGTATTGTGACTATTCTTTCCAGCTGGACTTAGTCCTGGAGGCAGGAAATGCCCCGGCATTATAGTGGCTTTCTCTGCACTTAACAAATCAAAATTGTAATTACACATTGTAACCTTTGCAAAGAAATAAACTCTTTATTCTATATTTATTCTTTATACAGTACCTGAAGTATAAAGGAGGATTGAGTATATTGCAGTGTGGAATAGTGATACCTTCACTCTTCTGGCAAGACGGATGCTGACTGAATGATGGTGGAAATACAGTGGACCCCCGCATAACGATGGCATCACATAGCGATTATTTCGCATACCGCTTACTTTAATTGCAAAAATTTTGCCTCACATACCGCTTAAAAACCCGCTTACCGATTTTCGTCCGAGACGCGTCCAATGTGCGGCCTGAGCCACGCTCACATGTTCCGCCGGTGGCATTGTTTACCAGCCAGCCTCCGCGGTAACATCCAAGCATACAATCGGAATATTTCGTATTATTACAGTGTTTTCGGTGCTTTTTCTGGAAAATAAGTGACCATGGGCCCCAAGAAAGCTTCTAGTGCCAACCCTACAGCAATAAGGGTGAGAATTACAATAGAGATGAAGAAAAAGATCATTGATAAGTATGAAAGTGGAGTGCATGTCTCTGAGCTGGCCAGGTTGTATAATAAACACCCAATCAACCATCGCTACTATTGTGGTACAGCTGCTGTGCTGCTGCACTGTCAGCTGCTGCTGCTGCTGCAACTGTCAGCTGCTGCTGCTGCTGTAGCACCGTTGTTGGTGTGGCTTATTGAGAATACCAAGAAACAATTAACCCCAGAGGATTTGCCACCCAGGATAACCCAAAAAGTCAGTGTCATCGAAGACTGTCTAACTTATTTCCATTGGGTCCTTAATCTTGTCTCCCAGGATGCAACCCACACAAGTCGACAAAACACCCAGGTGAACAGGGAAAAATGCCTGAACTAGTTGCTCATATTGGTGAATTTAAAGCCAGCAAAGGTTGTTTGAGAGTTTAAGAATCGTAGTGGCATACACAGTGTGATAAGGCCTGTTCTAGAAGAAAATGCCAACAGGACCTACAGTACTACAGGAGAAAAGGCACTCCCAGGACACAGTGTCTCATCAGTCATTGCTGCATCTTCAATAAGGTAAGTGTCATTTATTCTTCATTTAGTAGAGTAGTACATGCACAATATATACTGTGCATGTACTACTCTACTATTGTGCATGTATCTCTTCTCTTGTGTGTGGGAAAATGTATATTTCATGTGGTAAAATTTTTTTTTTCATACTTTTGGGTGTCTTGCACGGATTAATTTTATTTCCATTATTTCTTATGGGGAAAATTCATTCGCATAACGATTATTTCGCATAACAATTACCCCTCTTGCACGGATTAAAATCGTTAACCGGGGGTCCACTGTACAGTGGTCCCCCCGGTTAATGATATTTTTTCATTCCAGAAGTATGTTCAGGTGCCAGTACTGACCAAATTTGTTCCCATAAGGAATATTGTGAAGTAGATTAGTCCATTTCAGACCCCCAAACATGCACGTACAAACGCACTTACATAAATACACTTAAATAATTGGTCGCATTGGGAGGTGATTGTTAAGCGGGGTCCACTGTATTTCCTTGTTTTCGGTCACTCTGCTTTGGTGGGAGATGGCCGGCATGGTGAAAAGAAATTAATATTAATTGCATTTACGTACATAGGTTTCAGTCTAACTGAAAAATTAGATTTATATGTTTGCATTCCTGTGATATTTTGTGGCCAATTTTGAGGATTCTGCAGTAACAGCCCAGTGTGAAGCCACAGCTAAAAAATGATACACCTAATAATAATAATCATAATAATAATAAAAATAATAATAATACAGCCTCTCCTTACTTAACAACGGAGTTCTGTTCCTAAGACCACATCAGTAAACGAATTCGTCACTAAGTGAGAAGCACGTTATAATAGTGGGTTTGTGTCAACAATCTTTGATATTGTCTTAATGTCACCTTTGCACCATTTATAACATTTCTGGTATATTTTTAAATGTTTATACAGTAGTATACTGTATATTGTAATAAACAGAATTGAGGAAATCAGCTCTAATATACATTATTTAGGTATGCATATTGGTCAGAGAGCCCATTGCAAGTCCAAGTCGTCGGTAAACGAGTACGCCGCTAAGTGAGGAGAAGCTGTATTAATAATAATCATCTTCATTTCTACAGGTACATGATACAACTTATACAGTACTAGCTGATGTCAGTGACATACTATATAGAAAGCCTCTGGTTACGCAGAGCATTTTCTGCAATTTAGGTTAATTTTGTCCTCCAGGATGTGACCCACACCAGTCAACTAACACATAGGTACCTACTTACTGCTAGGTGAACAGTGACAGCAGGTGTCTTAAAGAAATACGCCCCCAGTGTTTCCACCCATGCTGTGGATTGAACCACGGACCTCATTATGTGAGCTGAGTGTTCTACCAACCCAGTTACAGGATGTATTTTATATTACTACGTTGCATGACAACTTGTAACAGGACGCGTATCACAAGAAGCCTTTCTTGGTCTAGATAAAGATCTACACACAGCAAAACTTGAGATAAAATTGTACACAGCAAAACTTGACTTAATAAAGCAGTACACAGAGCAAAACTTGACTTGATAAAACTGTGCACAGAGAAATTTTTCCCCCATAAACTTTTACTCCGAGGATTTTCTTCATTTATGCCGGTAATACGCCACATAAACCCAGCTAAGAGTCACTACTTTATACATTACCAGAGTTTCAGTGGACCCCTGTGCACGAAGATGAGGACGGCAAGTGTAGCATGTTAATCGTGATGACGGTAGGCGGCCACGCAGTCTTCTGGCGAATACCAGCAAATTTCACTGGTGCAGAGGATGTCAGAATCATGGCAGTCAAGGAGACTGATATGCACCATATTTCAGCACTACACTGGTGTGTTGTCACCGACAAAACTGGTAGGTGAAGATGCTTGTCTCGTTTTATTACAGTAAACTGTCATAAATCTATTAAATGCGATATTTTTTGTAGTTGCAATTGAAGAAGTGCTTTCTAAAATAATTAAGATCTACTATGAACACCCTTTCTCATACTAATCAGTTTTGGATGTTTTCAATGAACCAGCCACATCCCACCGAGGCAGGGTGACCCAAAAAGAAAAACAAAAGTGTCTCTTTTTAAATTTAGTAATGCATACAGGAGAAGGTGTTACAAGCGCCTAGCTCCCGGCATTTTGGTTGCCTCTTACAACACTCATGGCTTATGGAGGAAGAATTCTGTTCTACTTCCCCATGGAGAGAAAGCAGAAATGTCAAAGTTTCTTTCAAGTATAATGCAATATCTTTATTTACTACCAGTACATGTCCAGACCATAGCTGACATCAATGACATACTACCATATAGAAAGCCGCTTGTTATGCTGAGCATTTCCCGCAAATTAGATCAGTTTTGTCTCGGGATGCGACCCACACCAGTCCACTAACACCCAGGTACCCATTTTAAACTGATGGGTGAACAGGGACAGGGAGAGCAGGTGTCTTACGGACACACGTCCCTAATGTTTTTCAGCCGTACCAGAGGAGATTCGAACCCCGACCTCAGTGTGTGAGCTGAGTGCGCTAGCATTTCAGGCAGCCATAAGACTACCTTAAGACTACTGACAGCATTTAGTTACTTTTTTTATTTGCATATTCTGATATACTCTTTATAACATTTAATTTTTTTTTAACACAGTGTGACATAAGCAATAGTTAATATTGAAATGGAATTATTTATTCACAAAGGTAGAGTGAATTGTAGAATAAAATGCACGTATTGTCTTTAGCTGTGCACTCTTTAGAGTGCAGATATTACAGTCTAATGTAGACACAGTGCGGTATATAGTTAGGTCTTGATTTGTGCTAGTTGATGTAGTGCGAATTTCGTATCAATGCAAAATTAATTAATGCTAGTTTTTTCCAAAACTCTTCAAAACGTGCACAAAAATTGCATATAATTTGAATGATACGACCACTCCACAGGATTCATTATTCGCACTAATCGAACCCTAGCTGTAATACATTTTTTATTGACTGTTTTACCCTTATTAACTATATTTTACCCCCACAGTTAGCTTAATCAGGTCAGAAACAAATCTTTTTGAAACTTGATGATGCCCACTGTGTGGGTGAAATGTAGTCAATAAAGAATCACATTATACAGCCTCTCCGTAGTCAATAAAGAATCACATTATACAGCCTCTTCGTAGTCAATAAAGAATCACATTACACAGCCTCTCCGTAGTCAATAAAGAATCACATTATACAGCCTCTCCATAGTCAATAAAGAATCACATTATACAGCCTCTCCGTAGTCAATAAAGAATCACATTATACAGCCTCTCTGTAGTCAATAAAGAATTACATTATACAGCCTCTCCGTAGTCAATAAAGAATCACATTATACAGCCTCTCTGTAGTCAATAAAGAATCACATTATACAGCCTCTCCTCACTTAGTGACATACTACTTGTTTACTGACGACTCGGACTTACGACGGGCTCTCTGACCAGTGTGCATACCTGAATAATGTATATTAGAGCTTCCTTCCTTTATTCTGTTTATTACAATATACAGTACACTACTGTAAGTGAGGAGAGGCTGTATACAAAACATAGGTACCTACTTAGTGCTCAGTGAACAAGGGTGTCAGGTGTAACGAAAGTCGCTCAGTATTTCCACTTGTCCTTGGTTCAAGCCCTGGTCCTTTGCTTGTGCATAAGATAAAGCTGCTGTATGACTGAATAAATCTGATTAGTGTTTTAGAGGAGCAAAAAACTTGTAGTCGTGATGATCGTCTGAACTGTGGTGTCAACACACTTCCGGCAAGACGGTGACAGAGTAAATGTGGTTCCTTTTTTGGGGGACCACCTTCCCTTCATGGGAGACGTCTGGTCTATTAAAAAAATGTGACTGTTGTTACTGAGAGTTATACTGAATGTCATCTGATGTACAAAATAGTACCTATAATATATAATGTACAGAATAGTACCTATAATATATAATGTACAGAATAGTACCTATAATATATAATGTACAGAATAGTACCTATAATATATAATGTACAGAATAGTACCTATAATATATAATGTACAGATAGTACCTATAATATATAATGTACAGAATAGTACCTATAATATATAATGTACAGAATAGTACCTATAATATATAATGTACAGAATAGTACCTATAATATATAATGTACAGAATAGTACCTATAAACTTACTAGACTATAACTCAACTAAATTCTTCTTATGATCACATATATGATATGACATTGTAGTCTTAAGTTAGACTTAAATTTGTATGTAATGATCTACATAACTTGCCACTTTCAACATGCATTTAGAATATACTCAGTAGTTATAATCATAACCATAATTTTAAAAGTGTTGGAGGAGTAAGCCAGTGGAAGGCCTCAGTCAGATGACTAAAAGCTCCAGCTGTGGGTCATCATATGACTAAGACCCGCATCAGGAAATACTTGTCCTATTTCCTGACTAACCTTACCTTACCTGATCAATCTGATGTTACCTTACCTTACCTTACCTTACCTAACCTTGCCTAACCTTACCTTACCTTACCTTACCTTAACTAACCTAACCTAACCTAACCTAACCTAAACTAACCTAACCTAACCTAACCTAACCTAACCTAACATGCACTCAACTGTCATACATTACTGCATAAACAGTGTATCATATTCATCTGAACTTGTATTGTATTGTATATTTTAGGGTACCTGACCACGGGCACTACTAGTGGACTGGTGAAAATATTTTATTGTCAGTTCAAGGAAGACGATGTTCTTCTGACGGACTTGGGTCTTGTTTATGATACCAAAGACAGGTAAGTTTGGTGTATCTTCTGTTTTCCTCATTTTCATTTGTATCAAGATAGGAAATGAATGTGTAGGAATTTAAAATGTGTTGTATTTTCTTTGCCAGTTATAATACTCTGTGTTTACTGGTGTTAAATTAGACAGGAGTGCAGGCAAGTGGTTTTTGTGATTTGATGTGCTGTTGGAGTGTGAGCAAGGTAATGTTTATGAAGGGATTCAGGGATACCAATTAGCTGGACTTGAGTTTTGGAGATGGGAAGTACAGTGTCTGCACTCTGAAGGAGGGGTAGAGGTGGGAAGTATAGTGTCTGCACTCTGAAGGAGGGGTAGAGGTGGGAAGTACAGTGTCTGCACTCTGAAGGAGGGGTAGAGGTGGGAAGTATAGTGTCTGCACTCTGAAGGAGGGGTTGAGGTGGGAAGTACAGTGTCTGCACTCTGAAGGAGGGGTAGAGGTGGGAAGTACAGTGTCTGCACTCTGAAGGAGGGGTAGAGGTAGGAAGTATAGTGTCTGCACTCTGAAGGAGGGGTAGAGGTGGGAAGTACAGTGTCTGCACTCTGAAGGAGGGGTAGAGGTGGGAAGTATAGTGTCTGCACTCTGAAGGAGGGGTAGAGGTGGGAAGTATAGTGTCTGCACTCTGAAGGAGGGGTAGAGGTGGGAAGTACAGTGTCTGCACTCTGAAGGAGGGGTTGAGGTGGGAAGTACAGTGTCTGCACTCTGAAGGAGGGGTGGAGGTGGGAAGTACAGTGTCTGCACTCTGAAGGAGTGGTAGAGGTGGGAAGTACAGCATCTGCACTCTGAAGGAGGGGTAGAGGTGGGAAGTACAGTGTCTGCACTCTGAAGGAGGGGTTGAGGTGGGAAGTACAGTGTCTGCACTCTGAAGGAGTGGTAGAGGTGGGAAGTATAGTGTCTGCACTCTGAAGGAGGGGTTGAGGTGGGAATTACAGTGTCTGCACTCTGAAGGAGGGGTTGAGGTGGGAAGTACAGTGTCTGCACTCTGAAGGAGGGGTTGAGATGGGAAGTACAGCGTCTGCACTCTGAAGGAGGGGTTGAGGTGGGAAGTATAGTGTCTGCACTCTGAAGGAGTGGTAGAGGTGGGAAGTATAGTGTCTGCACTCTGAAGGAGGGGTTGAGGTGGGAATTACAGTGTCTGCACTCTGATGGAGGGGTAGAGGTGGGAAGTATAGTGTCTGCACTCTGAAGGAGGGGTAGAGGTGGGAAGTACAGTGTCTGCACTCTGAAGGAGGGGTGGAAATATTTTCAGTTTTGAACTGTAGTGTATGCATGCCTCTGGCAAGACAATGGCAGAGTGAGTGATGGTGAAAGTGTTTCTTTTTTTTTTAGGGTCACTCTGTTTTGGTGGGAAATGGCCAATGTGTTAAAAATAATAATACGTAATCATGAGACGTTTCTGGCAAGAGTGATAGAATGAATGATGGTGAATGTGTTTCCTCTTTTTGGGGTCATCCTATCTCAGTGGGAGATGACTGGAGTGTTAAAAATTTTTGTATACCCATCTTTACACAATAAACTAATATTTTTTTCAACACACTGGCTGCATCCCACCAAGGCAGGGTGACCTGAAAAGAAAAACGTAAGGTTTTTCTTTTTACATTTAGTAATTTATACAGAAGATGTTACTAGCCCCTTGCTTCCTGCATTTTAGTCGCTTCTCTTCCACTTCCTCATGGATAATACACTTATCTTCATTTTGATATTTGTACAGAATGCACATCAACCATATGCGTTTATCCTGCGTGACGAGTGACCAATACCTTCTACTGGTCGCTAAACATAACATGTTGCTGGCATTCACCCTCACCCTGATGCCAGACCACCTTGCTGTCAACAACACCTGCTTTAGCTACGCCGGAAAGTTGGCAATTTCAGGTATGTTGTGGCAGACGCTGTTACAGGACAGCCTCACGTATAAAACACTTTTCTGTGTTTAATGTTTTTTTGGTTTCAAATTGAGCCATTATTCATTGTGTGCCACGTGCTGGCGATTGTCTCTGGCACGTGGAACAACGACTCAATTGAAAGCCAACGAAAACGTGGCTCTCTAAATGTGGGGACCTTCCTGTTCTTCATATTCTTACCTTGAGAGTGTTATCCACCAAGGCAAGGTGACCCAAGGTCTTACCTTGATGGCTGTCATCCACCATGGCAGGGTGGCATGAGGTCTTACCTTGATGACTGTCATCCACCAAAGCAGGGTGACCCAAGGTCTTACCTTGATGGCTGTCATCCACCAAGGAAGGGTGACCCAAAGTTGTACCTTGAAGGTGTCATCCACCAAGGCAGGATGACCCAAGGTTGTACCTTGAGGGTGTCATCCACCAAGGCAGGGTGACCCAAGATTGTATCTTGAGGGTGTCATCCACCAAGGCAGGATGACCCGAGGTTGTACCTTGAGGGTGTCATCCACCAAGGCAGGATGACCCGAGGTTGTACCTTGAGGGTGTCATCCACCAAGGCAGGATGACCCAAGGTTGTACCTTGAGGGTGTCATCCACCAAGGCAGGATGACCCGAGGTTGTACCTTGAGGGTGTCATCCACCAAGGCAGGATGACCGAGGTTGTACCTTGAGGGTGTCATCCACCAAGGCAGGATGACCCAAGGTTGTACCTTGAGGGTGTCATCCACCAAGGCAGGATGACCCGAGGTTGTACCTTGAGGGTGTCATCCACCAATTCAGGGTGACACAAGGAGGAGATCACACTAAACATCATTCTTTCACTGTCTTACAGTTATGTATAATTTTCTGGAATTGGAGAAACCCATCTGGAGACAAAATAAATATGCACAGCAGGATTATTTATGATAGAGATTATTATATTAAGTAATACAGAGGGGATTATTTATGAAGTAAATAGAGGGATTATTTATGAAGTGAATAGAGGGATTATTTATGAAGTGAATAGAGGGATTATTTATGAAGTAAATAGAGGGATTATTTATGAAGTAAATAGAGGGATTATTTATGAAGTGAATAGAGGGATTATTTATGAAGTAAATAGAGGGATTATTTATGAAGTGAATAGAGGGATTATTTATGAAGTAAATAGAGGGATTATTTATGAAGTGAATAGAGGGATTATTTATGAAGTGAATAGAGGATTATTTTATTACATCAATATAATAAAGTTGGTAGAATTACCGACAATATGTAAAGTAAAAGGACACAAGTGCAACTAATGTGACATTTTATTGTGGCAACGTTTCGCTCTCCAGGAGCTTTATCAAGCCGTTACAAACAATACATGGACACAGAGGGTATATATAGGCTCAGAGTGAGGTGCAATACTAGTGGTAGTAGTAGTAGTAGTAGTGATATAAGTAGTAGTAGTAGTAACACAATATGTTAGAACAATTAACTTGCACATGAGTAAAAGGATATAAAAGCTATTACTTGGGAAACATAAAAATAGGTTAGACAAATATTTCTATTGGAGGCTGGATAGAGGCAGCTTGTTTCAGTGTTCATTCTCTGTAATGTGCTTGTGTAGTATTAAGAGGAGAGACTATGTGATGGCAGGGTTTACTGTTTTCAGGAGGATTCTTGCTAAGACTTCAGAGATGGTAAAGCTGCCTTTGTTTTGTTTAATTGTATTAGAAACAGCTATTAGTGAAGATTCAAGGCACTTGTGTCTGCGGAAATTAGTTTCTTTGATCACTAGTCGGGCGTCCCTGAACTTCGTGAAATGATTGGTGTAATTTCGGTGTTGTATACAGGCGTTGTTCAAGTTATCGTTCCTACATGCGTAAATGTGTTCGTTGAGGTAGGTGTCGAGATTTCTTGCTGTTTCACCTACATAAATCTTATCGCAGCCTCCACAGGGTATAGTGTAAATCCCTGCGTTGACTGGTTCGTGGTGCTTGGATTTTGTTCTGCAAGAAAAGAGCCCTTCAGATCATTAATTCTCCATGCACCAACACCACTCCCAACAAAGTTAGAATTCTTCCCAACAGCCAGGTTGCACTGAACGTTTCTAAAGTACTTTCACAAGCTAACACCAGAGTCGCCATCGCTTCCAGCACTTTGATAAAGGATCTAACCAGAACAAAATCCAAGCACCACGAACCAGTCAACGCAGGGGTTTACACTATACCCTGTGGAGGCTGCAACAAGATTTATATAGGTTAAACAGCAAGAAACCACGACACTTGCCTCAATGAACACATTTACGCATGTAGGAATGATAACTTGAACAACGTCTGTGTAAAACCCCCAAAATTCCACCATCATTCATAAATTTCAGGGACGCCCAATAGTGACAAAAAACTAATTTCCGCAGACGCAAGGTTTTGAATCTCACTAATACTGTTTCTAATACAATTAAAAAAAACAAAGGCACTTTACCACCCTTGAAGTCTTAGTAAGAATCCCCTGAAAACAGTAAACCCTGCCACACATATCTCTCCTGTTAATATACAAAAAGCCTTTCAGAGAATGAACACTGAAAAAAGGCCTCTATCAGCCTCCAATAGAAATATTTGTCTAACCTTTTTTTATTTTTCCCAAGAATAGCTTTTATATCCTTTTACTCATGGCAAGTTAATTGTTCTAACAATTTGTTACCACTACACTACTTTTTCATATACTATACTACTACCACTATATTGCACCTCCTCGGGCCTATATTCCCTCTTGTCCATGTTTGTTTGAAAGGGCTTGATAAAGCTCCTGGAGAGCGAAACGTTGCCACAATAAAATGTCACATTAGTTGCACTTGTGTCCTTTTACTTTATTACATCAGTAATAGAGGATTATTTTATAAATAAGAGATTATTTTTGTCACATTATTGAGGAAAGCTCTAAACTCACAGCAGTGACTTAGCTCCTGGGGAGTGGAGGTAGTCGAGTTTGATCCAGGGATGGGAAGAATAGCTCCAATTCTCTGGATTAAGAGTCCTTCACCAGCATCAGTCATCAGAGAAATGACTGTTAAATGTTTTTTGGCGCATCCGCAAGGAAGAAACTTTCACATTGTTTCGAGAGTTTTACTACTACCGAACCCCGGCCATGTTTGTATACAAAGGAATATAATAGCTGAGTGTACATACCCAACTTTTTAACCCTTTAAAAAGGTCCAAAGAGAATAACTTTAAAATTTCGTAGCTAAAAAAGTAGATCTACTTTTTTTACATATTTTCAAATATAAAAAAAAAAAAGTAGATAAATTTTTTTTACACGTTTTCAAAGTAAAAAAAAAAAGAAGATCAAAATTTTTATTAATACTTTAGATGTTGAAAAAACGTAATATCGTTTGCCCTTTTTAAAGGGTTAAAGTCCCCCTTTTATATTTTTTTTGATATCTTTTTGTACGATGTTTTGGTGATCTGTGGCCCTAGATTTTGAAAGTGTTCCCTTTTTGTGCCCGCGCACTCTTCTTTTAAAAGGGGATGGAGACTTTTTTAAACTTTTTGAACTTAGTGTCGTCCCCTTTGGCAAGACATGATGGAGTGAGTGATGATGAATGTTTCTTTTTTTTTTAGGTCACTTTGCCCCCGATGGAAAAAACCAGCGTGTTTAAAAATAAAAATAACATAACTGTGTTGCAGGTTTGTGCTCTTTAAAACCAAGAAAGTGTACATGGCATGAAAGCGGCCTGTCAAACATGTCCCCCTTAAAAATTTTCCCCGGATGGCTCACTCTCCTGGAGGAGCCGGCGCTGTCTTTCCCCCGGAGGGCGTCTCGTACAAGGACTCATGACATCCCCCAATAAGACACTTTGGGTATTTTTGGAAACGTTTTATTTCATGGTAACCGTTTTTTTTAGTAATCAAAAAGTTATCCTTGATACGGGACTAACATTGTAACCCATTACAGCCTCGCCTCACAACTACTGGTCTTTTGGAAGCTTTTTTCCTCAGCAAAGTCGTTTAAAAATACCGCCATTCTTTGGGAAGGATCCCGGAACTATCAAAAAGTTGATAAGTGTTTGTTGAAAGTCCTGGACTGCCTGAGGGGCTTTAAGGATGTATGTCTACCTTTAGACCACCAGGCAAGACTAATACTCAAAATGTACTTGTTTACTGACAACTTGGACTTACGACGAGCTCTCTGACCAGTATGCATACCTAAATAATTATTTGAGTGATTTTTCCCCTATTTTGTTTATTAACAAAATACATACACTACTTATAAACATTTAAAAATATACTAAAAATATTATACATGGTGCAAAGGCGACATTAAAACATTATCAAAGATGGATGACACAAACCCCCTACCATTATAGTATGCTCCTTGCTTACAACGAATTTTTTACCAAAGTGGGCTTAGGAACGAAATCCATCGTTAATGAGGAAGCTGTACTTAGAGTTACCCTTTTATAAGGGGTAATAGGAAATTTCTGAGTGTCAGTTAAAAAGACAATTTATTGTGACTTTGTAAATTGTCCATGAGGACTAAAAAATTTTCGTTGTTTCTTCATGTTAAGTTATTTGTTATTTAGGGAGTTTTTTGGGAACCTGTTTCTTTTCGGTTAAAACCCCGATATTAGGGGGGACTAATGGGTTTCTCTATGCAGTTAAAACAAATAATTTTGAAAATTTCAGACAGAGTATAAAGTATGAAAATCCACTTAATTCGTTCACGCAATTTACAGATCGATACACTATGACAAACATTGAAAAAATAAAACATTAAAACTACAATTTGCACGTGGATTTTGTGAAATTTAATTTTTTTTTATTTTCATGACCAAACAAATAAGTTACAGTAGAAATTTTTTATTTTATATCAGTGGGGCCCCCGGGTTAAGAAAATTTTTTATTCCCGTATATGTTCAGGTGCAGTACTGCCGAAATTTTTTCCCATAAGAATATTGTGAAGTGATTAGTCCATTTTCAGACCCCCAAAAACACGTACAAACGCACTTTCATAAATACACTTTCTAATTGGCGCATTTGGAGGGGTCGTTTAAGGGGGGCCACTGTATTATGTACTTAAAAAAAATGTTTACAAATTATAACAAAAATTATGCAATGCATTCTGCTTTTTTGAAGTTTTGTTCAGCATGCCTTTATATCAAGGATTTACTGTATTTCTGTATCAATTTTATTCTGTATTTTATGGATATAGTTTTTTTTTTTTAGATTTTTAATTGTAATGGTTTGTGAATCCTGACAACTTGGAATATATTAATTATTTGCAGTGTAGGAAACTACGTAAATATTATGACTGTTTTTGAGGGAAGGTTCTCTAGGGCTGGTGAGAGGCTTTTGCTCCATGAACTGTAAACAATAATTTACACGGTTTAGAAACTTGTCATCCTTGTAAATTTTTATTGATAAGGTTCTAAATACTGCAATAAAGTGGTTTATTTAATCTATGTTGGTCTAGGGCAGGGTTATTCACTAATTTTTGCAAGAGAGCCACTTCGGTTAAACACATTGATTGAGAGAGCCGCAGCTTCTGCAAGTTAGTGTAACTCAACTAAATTAAGTAGTACTGAGCTGCTAGTGCAATATAGTTAATGAGAAAAAGTAGACATGAGCCGTGAATTGAGTCATCGCGAGCCTCTGGCGGCTCGCAAGCCACACAATGAATACCACTGGTCTAGGGGAAAGCAGTGTTTTGTGTTTTTACGAGTACACCAGGTCTAGATTACTACTAGAATCCCTTGAATGAGCACACAACAGTAGACCCCCCCATAATCTGGCGGTAGATACGCTCCAAGACCTACCACAGATACCCAAAACTGTGGATAGTAGCGAACCCAATATTTAAGAAATTTTTTACATACATACATACCTATGATAAAGTTTTATTTTATTATTATCACACCGGCCGAATCCCACCAAGGGCAGGGTGGGCCCGAAAAAGAAAAACTTTTCACCATCATTCACTCCACACTGCTTGCCAGAAAGGGTGCTTTACACACAGTTTTTAAACTGCAACATTAACACCCCTCCTTCCAAGAGTGCAGGCAACTGTACTTTTCCCATCTCCCAGGACTTCAAGTCCGGCCTTCCGGTTTCCCTGAATCCCTTCATAAATGATTACTGTTGCTCACACTCCAACATCACGTCATATTAAAAACCATTTGTCTCCATTCACTCCTATCAAAACACGCTCACAGATGCATGCCTGCTGGAGTCCAAGCCCCCTCTCGACACAAAACCTCCTTACCCCTCCCTCCACCCCTTCCCCCTAGGCCACCCCTACCCCGCCTTCCTTCCACTACAGACTGAATACACTCTTGAAGTCATACTGTGTCGCTCCATTTCTCTTTCTCCATGCCCAAACCACCTCAAAAACCCTTCCTCACCTCTGGAAAACATTTTGGAAATCCCGCACCTCCTCCTAACTCCAAACTACGAATTCCTGCATTATTTTCACACCACACATGCCCTCAACAACACCCTCCACGCCTCCGCCTTCTCCTCGCTGCAACTTTCACACCCACGCTTCACACCCATATAAGACTTGGTAAAACTATACCTCATACTTTCCCCCTCTTGCCTCCAAGGACAAATTCTTTGTCCCCACAACCCTAAGTGCACCACTCACTCTTTTTCCCTCATCAATTCATATTCCCCTATCTTTCATAACCCTCCGCTGACATTCCACCCCCAAAATCTGAAACTTCACCTCCCCATACTCTCTCCCCCAAACTGATATCAATCTTTCATCACCTAATCTTTTTGTTTTCCTCATAAAACCTTTCCTTTCCTGATTCACCTTTTAAATTTTTTTCTTTTGCACACCCTAAACCCAAAATTTTCCCCAAACTCTGCAACTTCCTTTCAGAATCTCCAAGAGCACAGGTCATCGGCAAAGAGCAGCTGTGACAACTCCCACTTTGTGGATTCTTTATCTTTTTAAATCCACGCCTCTTGCCAAACCCTGCATTTACTTCCTTTCAACCCCATCTATAAATATATTAAACAACCACGGTACATCACACATCCTTTTCAAAGGCCACTTTTACTGGGAAAAAAAAATTTTCCCCTTTCCACATACCTAAATTGAGCCTCACATCCCGAAAAAATCTCACTGCTTTCAGTAACCACCTCCTACACCATACACTTGCAACACTGCCCCATTGCCCCCCCAAAACCCCCTGTCATACGCCTTTTTCCAAAACCAAAACCCCAAAGAAAATCTTTCCTTATCTAAAACTTTCACTTATATGTTTCACGTAAACCCCTGGTCCACACACCCCCCCTTTCCCAAAGCCTCCTTTTCACTGCATCCTATTCTCCTCTTTCTCTTAATTCTTTTAATTATAACCTACCATACACTTTACCAGGTACACTCAACAACTTATCCCCCTATAATTTTTTTCACTCTCTTTTTTCCCCTTTTCCTTTATCAAAGGACTATGCATCTCTCTGCCAATCCCCAGGGACCTTACCCTCTTCCTACTTTATTTAAAAAATTGACCAACCACTCCCAAAAATATATCCCCCACCTGCTTTTAACATTTTTATCTTTTTCCCATCAATCCCCGGCTGCCTTACCCCCTTTCATTTTACCTACTGCCTCACGAACTTCCCCCACACTCACAACTGGCTCTTCCTCACTTCCCCCCCCCCTACAAGATTTTTTCCTCCTTGCCCCATACCCCAAATCACAGCTTCCCCCACTTCATCCCAAAATTTAACAATTCCCAAAAACCTTCCATCTTTCCCAATCCTCTAAACCCCTCCATTTAAAATTTTTCCCCCCCTATTTTTAACTGACAAATCCATTTTTTTTCTCTAAAAGGGTTTTTTTAACTTGGGTTTTTTTTAAACTCAAAACCCCAAAAATTTTTTTTATTTTCAACAAAAATTTTTGATAACAACTCAAAACCCCCTCTCCATTTGCCTCCTTTTTACATTGCTTTTACCACCCTTTTAACTCTCCCCTTTTTTCTCCATATTTCCCCTTCCCTCCTTTCAAACACTTTCCCACATTGTAAAAACTTTTCATACAACTTTTTTTTCCCTTACTACTCTCTTTACCCTCCCTCATTCCACCCAAACCGCCCCCTTCCCTCCTGCAACCCACTTTCCTTAACCCCCAAACTTCTGCTGAAAAACTCTTTAAAACTACATTTTTAAAAACCCACCCCCTACCTCTTCGACCCCCTTTCCTATGCTCTCTTAGCCCATCTAAACCTCCCAAAAGCTTTTTTTATTTTACCCTAAAAAACCTCCTCTTTTAGTTTTTACACAGTAAGTTGAAATTAAACACTTTTTTTTACTTTGGGGAAACACTTCCTATAAAGCTTTGAAAAACTTACCATCACTAAAATTTTTTGGGACTTTGGTGTCATTTTTTTAAACAAATTAAGGGTTTTTTCCAGGGCAGGTAAAACCCCGTTTTATCAGAAACCCGGTAACTGGATCTGCAGATACGGCGGCCTTTAAGGGGAAATTTTAATTACGTATGTGTAATTTTTTGCACTAAAAAAAAATTTGCAATATTGGAACCCAGACAATCGAGACCTGACTGAAAAGCGTCTATTTTAAATTAAACTCTTTTGGGATTTTTTTCCCTTGTCCTTTCTCTTTTCTTAAGTAAAATTTTCTGCTTGAAAAAAGTCTGCACAAATCAAAGAAAAAGTTTTTGGGTTTTCAGAGTTTTCTTTCATCCTTTCCCATTGGGAACTCTTGGGAAATTTTTTTTTCTGGTCAGAGTGATTTTGGGCCCCTACGATCACCGGGTGGCGGGGCCCCCCACAGATCATATAAACCAATGGGCGCTCCTCAAAGAAAGTACCGATTGTCCTTTGGAGTGAAAGGCGCTTTATACCAATGCTGATGTGCTGGAGAGTTTGAGGTTAGTGCTGAAGATGCGCACTTTCTATAAGTTTTTCAGATGATAATAATAATAATAATAATGATAATAATAATAATAATACCTAGGTAGTAGGCTGGTAGACAACAACCACCCAGGGAGGTACTACCGTCCTGTGGTAGTAGGTTGGTTGACAACAACCACCCAGGGAGGTACTACCGTCCTGTGGTAGTAGGTTGGTTGACAACAACCACCCAGGGAGGTACTACTGTCCTGTGGTAGTAGGTTGGTAGACAACAACCACTCAGGAAGGTACTACTGTCCTGTGGTAGTAGGTTGGTAGACAACAACCACCCAGGGAGGTACTACCGTCCTGTGGTAGTAGGTTGGTAGACAGCAACCGCCCAGGGAGGTACTACCGTCCTGTGGTAGTAGGTTGGTAGACAACAACCACCCAGGGAGGTACTACCATCCTGTGGTAGTAGGTTGGTAGACAACAACCACCCAGGGAGGTACTACCGTCCTGTGGTAGTAGGTTGGTAGACAACAACCACCCAGGGAGGTACTACCGTCCTGCCAAGTGAGTGTAAAACGAAAGCCTGTAATTGTTTTACATGATGGTAGGATTGCTGGTGTCCATTTTTCTGTCTCATAAACATGCAAGGTTTCAGGTACGTCTTGCTACTTCTACTTACACTTAGGTCACACTACACATACATGTACAAGCATATATATACACACCCCTCTGGGTTTTCTTCTATTTTCTTTCTAGTTCTTATTCTTGTTTATTTCCTCTTACCTCCATGGGGAAGTGGAACAGAATTCTTCCTCCGTAAGTCATGCGTGTTGTAAGAGGTGACTAAAATGCTGGGAGCAAGGGGCTAGTAACCCCTTCTCCTGTATGTATTACTAAATGTAAAAGGAGAAACTTTCGTTTTTCCTTTTGGGCCACCCCGCCTCGGTGGGATACGGCCGGTGTGTTGAAAGAATAATAATAATAATAATAATAATAATAATAATAATATTTCTTTTATTCATCATATATTCCACATCCTTTTTCTTTTGTATCCATTTCAAATAAACCGTATTTATTTCATAATTTATTAATTTTCTAACATATTAACTACCTCTCACCAAGGTAGAGTGACTCAAAGAAGGTAACACATCGACCATTATTCACTCTATAGCTGTCTTGCCATAAGTGTGCAGATATTGCATTTCAGATGCCCCTCTTGAGTTCATCGTGCCCCTGTCAAGTTCATCGTGCCCCTGTCGAGTTCATCGTGCCCCTGTCGAGTTCATCGTGCCCCTCTCGAGTTCATTGTGCCCCTCTCGAGTTTGTCGTGCCCCTCTTGAGTTCATCGTGCCCCTCTCGAGTTCATCGTGCCCATCTTGAGTTCATCGTGCCCCTCTTGAGTTCATCGTGCCCCTCTCGAGTTCATCGTGCCCCTCTTGAGTTTATTGTGCCCCTCTCAAGTTCATCATGCCCCTCTCGAGTTCATTGTGCCCACCCTGCATCTTGCAGAGTGCAGACACTGCAGTTCCACCTTCAAGACTCGAGCCTGGCTAAGCGGTATATCCGAATCCTTCATAAATATTGCACTGCAATAGCACGTCAAATCCTCTGAACCACTTGTCTACACTTACTCCAATCTATTATACTTGCATGCCAGAGGCTAAAATTTTGTACAGCATATAAAATTAAAAATATTAGACTATTTATTTATTTATTTAGTAATTTGAGCATACATACAGAGGTACAAAAAAATACAGGTAAGAGCAGCATGCCAAAGCCACTTGTATGCATAGCATTACGGGCTGGCTTAAAATTAACTTAAGATTAACTAAGCAATGATGTAATCAGTGATAAAACATTATTGTAAACAGATAACAATAAAGCACAAATGAGTATTACAAAGACAGGTCATATGGTTGCTTGCATTGCTGTACATTCAGTAGAATGGAATATTCTGTTAGGTAGTGTATTTAAAAAAATAACAAAGTTAGATTGGGTCTTAGGTTTAACATTTATGTGATATAATTGTGAGAAACGTTTAAGATATACAATTTATAAGGTTCAGTTATTTAGTATTTATTTGGTTTTGAGTGAGTAAGTGAACTTTGAGAAGAGACTTGAATTTATAAACAGGTAGTGTTTCTTTTATATTTACAGGTAATGAATTCCAGATTTTAGGGCCTTTTATGTGCATTGAGTTTTTGTATAGCGTGAGATGGACACGAGGAACATCAAAGAGTGATCTGTGCCTTTTGTTTTGGTCATGTGTTCTGTTGAGGGTTTGGCAAGGAGATGTTGAGGGGAGGGTTAATATCAGAGTTAAGTGTTCTATGTATGTAAATAGGTGCAGTAATAAGTATGGAATGTTTTGTATGGTGAGTAGGTTTAGAGTTTTGAATATTGGTGGAGTGTGCTGCCTGTAGTGGGAATTTGTTATCATTCTGACTGCAGCCTTTTGTTGGGTAATTAGTGGTCTGAGATGGTTAATTGTTGTTGAGCCCCATGCACAAATTCCATAGGTGAGATAGGGGTAAATAAGAGAGTGATATAGGGCCAGGAGGGCTGACTGTGGAACATAGTACCGTATCTTCGATAGTATGCCCACTGTCTTGGAAATTTTCTTAGAAATTTGTTGTATATGTGTATGAAATTTGAGTCTATTATCAAGGTGGATTCCTAAGAATTTTCCCTCTGTTAGCTTTGTGATAGGTGATCCGTTTATCATTATGTTAAGAGGGACATCTGTAGCTCTGTTACCAAACTGAATGAAGTAGGTTTTGTCAATGTTTAGTGTAAGTTTGTTAGTCCTCATCCAGGTAGATATTTTCTGTAATTCGGTATTTACAGTATTGGCTAGCATGACTGGGCTCGGGTGAGAGAAGACGTATGTAGTGTCATCTGCAAATAGTGTGGGTTTGAGTAATTGCGAAGCATTTGGTAGGTCATTTATGTATAGGAGAAAGAGAAGAGGGCCAAGGACACTTCCCTGTGGGACACCAACTGTAATTGGTTGTGCAGAAGAGTTTGCCCCATTTGCATACACATATTGGCTTCTGTTGCTGAGGTATGACTTGAGGTAGTTGAGGGAGTGCCCTCTTATACCATAGTGTGACAATTTTATGTGGAGCAAGTCATGGTCATCTGTATCAAAAGCTTTACGTAAGTCAATGAAGATCCCCAGTGGGACTTCTTTTTTCTCTATTGCAGTGTATATATGTTCTAGCATGTGTATAATAGCATCATTAGTATTTTTAATAGGCCTGAATCCAAATTGGCAGGGGTTGAGTATGTTTTGGGAGATGAGGTAGGAGTAGATTCATTTATGAATTAATTTTTCGAAGATTTTTGAGAGAGGGTGTAAGTTGGATATTGGCCTATAATTACATGTATTCAACTTTGTTTGGTCTCCTCCTTTATGGATCAGGGTGACCCTTGCTATTTTGAGAACTGTAGGGAAGGTAGAGGATTCAATGGATTTGTTAAAGAGTGTTGCAATGATTGGTGATAGTACTTGTGACACTTTTTTGTATATAAAGGGTGGTAAGGTACTTAAATCTCCTGCCTTGTTTTTTAGTGCGTTGATAATAAGGGAGACTTCGTATGGGTTAGTCGGAGCTAGGAACAGTGTGTTCGGGTAGTTGCCAGTGAGGTAGTCATTTGGTGGGGTATCTGAGCTTGGGATTTTATTGGCAAGGTTTTGTCCTATAGTGGAGAAGAAATCATTGAGTCTGTTTGCTGTTTCTGTTGGTGGGAGTTGGGGTTCATCTGATTTTGCTAATTTTATTTCGCTATTTCGTGACATCTTTTTTGTTCCTAGAATTTCTGATAGGGTTTTCCAGGTCTTTTTTATATCACCTCATAAGTTGGATAATTGTTCTCATAATACAATTTTTTTGCCCTTTTTATCAGGCTGGTTAGGACTGACGAGTAACGTTTTGTTTGGTCTCTGGTTATGTGGCCCATTCTGTACTGTTTTTCATATCGGTGTTTTGTATTTATGGATTTGAGGATGCTGGGTGTTAGCCAGGGACTGTTCAGTCTCTTAGCTGTCATCTGTTTAGTTTTTTTAGGGCAGTGCTTGTTATAGAGGTATTGGGTCTTTTTTAGAAAATTATTAATACATTCGTCAATATCTGTATAGATTTCTAGCTCAGTGTGCCAGTCAATGTTTGTTACAGCTGCTGTGAAGTTATTAATGCTTGAAATTTTTTTGCATCATCTTAATAATTTAATAGACAATTGTACTGTAAATTCTCAATTTAAGAGACCTCAGTTGTTTTTAACACATTGGCCATTTTCCACCAAGGTAGGGTGGCCCAAAAAAGAAGAAACACTTTCACCATCACTCACTCTATCACTGTTTTGCCAGAGGGGCACAGATACTACAGTCGAAAACTGCAAATATCCCCACCTCTCCTTCATGATACAATCCTCAGGGTCAGTTGATTTGGAAGCAATGGACAGAGCTCATCATTTACCCAAGTTTCTGTTATTGTTACAATCACGGCAAAAAATTCCATCTTTCTCCACCACAATCACCATTATTGGCCGCTCGCTTTCAACTCCCATTAGTCTTATAAATCAAGCGTTTATTGTACAGGTGTTCCTTGACTTACATTGGTTCGACTCATGATATTTTGCCTTTATGATGGTGCAAAAGCAATTATTTTGAAGATGGAACTTGAGATAATTTACCCAGTATGAAGGCGGCAAGTCCCTAACTTGTATTCATTTATTTACTTTTCAGTAGTGGTATTTAGTTACAGTAATTATTTGATTACTTATTTAGTGACAGTAGTTACTTATTTACTTATATACATGTATTTGTCGCATCATATTCATATTTGACTTATGATAGTTTTTGACTTACGATGGGTTCATTAGAAAGTAACCCCATTGTAAGTCAAAGAACACCTGTATGTCTAAACTATGTTTTCATTTGATAGAATTTTATCATGCAAGGAGGGATGGTCACCTATGACCCCAGTACAAGTCAACGAAATTCCTGAGTTTCCTCTGCGACTGCTCAAAGTGCACTACTGGCTGACCAAGATCTTCAGGAGCACCAACATAACAGAACACAGAACGCTGGAATTAACGGTAAACTGTCTGCCGTTTCTCTCACTAATGTTGGGACACAAAATAAAACGGCACAATACCATGACTGGAGCAATACACAAATAACGCCTGCATATGAGAAAGTAATTATGTCGATGTTTCGGTCTGATATGGACGAGTTACTTGTTCATGTTGGACCAAAAAGTCGTCATAAGTTTCATTCTCCTATGTGCGGGCTATTTGTGCAATATTGAGATATGATGGTGGAATATACTGACAGTATGTAAACAAGATACAGTATGTGGCTTATGGCATTTTAGTTTATGAAGACTTTTGCAAATTCAACCTGTATTGAGCATTTTTTTTTCAACGCACCGACTGTCTCCCAAGACAGGGTGACCTGATAAAGAAGTAATGGTTTCATAAAGTTTTTCTCCTTTTTATATTTAGTAATTTATACAGGAGAATGGGTGGACAGGAGAGCAATGTGACAGATGTTGCAAATGTACGGAATAGGTGATAAGTTACTGAAAGCAGTGAAGAGTTTTTATGAGGATAGTGAGACTCAGGGTAGGAGAGAGAGAGATTATTTTCCAGTAAAAGTAGGCCTTAGACAGGAATGTGTGATGTCACCATGGTTGTTCAATATATATACAGTGGACCCCCGGTTTACGATCAGCTCCCAATGCGACCAATTATGTAAGTGTATTTATGTAAGTGCGTTTGTATGTGTATGTTTGGGGGTCTGAAATGGACTAATCTAATTCACAATATTCCTTATGGGAACAAATTCGGTCAGTACTGGCACCTGAACATACTTCTGGAATGAAATAATATCGTAAACTGGGGGTCCACTGTATAGATGGAGTTGTAAGAGAATTAAATGCTCGGGTGTTGGCATGAGTGTGCTTTAAATTAAAGAATCTAATGACCAATGTGTGGAAGTTGTCCTGCTAAAGTTGCTTTGTGCGGATGACAACTGTGCTTTTGGGAATATTTGAAGACCCCGTTGCAGACGGGTAGGATGTTGTAAAAGAAGGAAATTAAAAGTGAACTAGGACAGAACTAGTGATGAGGGTCGCAACTATATTTATTAATGACAGGATTGGATATCAGATTGAGGAGAGGTATGGAGAGTGAACCATTGCCACCAATAAAATGTCACATTAGTTGCACTTGTGTCCTTTTACTTTATATTGACTATGACCAGGACTCTGCTGCCTTGACTATGACCAGGACTCTGCTACCCTGACTATGACCAGGACTCTGCTACCCTGACTATGACCAGGACTCTACTATCTTGACTATGACCAGGACTCTGCTGCCTTGACTATGACCAGGGCTCTGTGCCTTGACTATGACCAGGGTTATTACCCTGACTATAATCAGGACTCTTACCTTGATGCTATAACCAAGACCATTACCTTGGCAGAATGAGGTGGAGCACAATTTGCAGACAGCCATACTGGAGCACTGGATCATCGATACCCTCAGCCGATTCATTACCACTGATGTGTCATCGCAGCCGCTCATGTTGCTGTCGCTCTCTCTCATGTGCGAGTGGATCATGAAGAATGGCAGTGAGAACGACAAAGACATGGCCGAGGTTAGTGTCGAGAACATTTTAAACGAAGGTTTGAGGCATTTTAAGACATATTTGAAATTTGAGCAATGATATTCATATGATTAAGAGCTATTTCCCTTATTTTTTGAAAAATAGTTTTTTAAAATTAAAAAAAAAAGATTAGTCAGCCATGTTATTGTTTTGTAAACATTGTTTTCATGGTGATGGGCTCTTGATCTAAGGGAATGAAGCAAGCCTTTCCTTCCCAAGACCAGACTTAATTGCCTCTCATTTCCTGGGCACCTCTGTGACCTCTCTGGGTTTAATTGCTTACATGTTTAAGCAATTATTCTGTAATTTGCTCCTTCAAGGGGGTACGGCCCTGATGTGTATACATGTAAATTGGGTCATTTCTAAGCTGGGCGACGCTCAGCTTAATGACTGGTCTCTGTTGTTGGCAACACGAGGCTCAGGATGACCATTATCATATCTTTTGAAACATTTGGGTTTTTTAATCCTTTGACTGTTTCGGTCATATATATATGTCTTCTTAGGTACCATGTTTGACATATATATACAGTGGACCCCCGCTTAACGATCACCTCCAAATGCGACCAATTATGTAAGTGTATTTATGTAAGTGCGTTTGTACGTGTATGTTTGGGGGTCTGAAATGGACTAATCTACTTCACAATATTCCTTATGGGAAAAAATTCGGTCACTACTGGCACCTGAACATACTACTGGAATGAAAAAAGTTCGTTAACCGGGGGTCCACTGTACTCATAAATTCTAGCGGCTTCAAATCAAGCAGGAGAAAGCTGGTAGGCCCACATGTGAGAGAATGGGTCTGTGTGGTCAGTGTGCACCATATAAAAAAAATCCTGGAGCATGCAGTGCATAATGAGAAAAAAAAAAACTCTGACTTTTTTTTTTAATTAAAATGCCAACTTTGTGGTCTATTTTCGTATAGTATTTATGGTTGTATTCTCGTTTTTTTTGCTCTCATTTGATAGAATGTAAAACATATTATAGAAATAGAGGTGATTTTGATTGATTTTACTAAAAAAAAACCCCTGAAAGGAGCTAAAAGTAGGGAAATGTTTGTTTTTCCCAAATGTTCAAAAAAAAAAAGATGCCTTTGTCCAAAAATGTCCAATACCCTTAAATATGCGTCTGATGGGTTGATGTTATTTATACAATTATTACAAATATTGCAGTAGTCGATAATAGTAAGTCTTCTTTTTTTGTTTGAAAAAAAATTTCAAAATAGAAACAAGAGTAACTCAGAGGGGCCTGGAGTTGACTGAGGGCGAAAATTTATTTTGAGTAGGAATTTTTTTGATTGTTCATTTGGACCTTTTTTTGAAAATTGTCATATTTTTTTTTTTTTTCATGAAATTGGCCAAATTGAAAATTTTCTGACCACATTATTGGTATTGAAATCGGTAAATGGGCATTTCTTGTACTCAATTGATGGGAAAAAAGGGATTTCTAAAAAAATAGCTATGAGTTTGGTCGATGGAAAAAGGAATTTACCCAAAAAATGGGGCTCAAAGGGGGCGAAATCGCGTTTTTGTAATATCGTGAGGTCGCTAACTTCCGAGAGCGTAATTCCATCAGTTTTCCTCAAATTTCATTTTTTTTTGGTACCTTTCTCAAATGCCCAAACCCCTCAACAACCCCCCTCTTCACCCTTGACTAATCTTTTATTAACTCCAAACCTTCTCCTAATTTCCACACCCCGAATTTTTATAATATTTACACCACACATTCCCTTAAAAGGGACATCCCCAACCCGCGGGAGGGGGTTGGGGAGGGGAGACCCTTTCTAAGGGAATTGTGGGTAATATTATCAGAAATTCGGAGTTGGAAATTAGGAGAAGGTGTGGAGTTAATAAAAGTATTAGTCAGAGGGCTGAAGGGGGGTTGTTAGGGGGTTTTGGGCATTTAGAGAGAATGGATAAAAGTAGAATGAATGGAGAGCTTTTTAAATTGTGGGGAAGGAAGGCGGGGTGGGGGTTGTCCTTAAAAAAGGTTGGAAGGGGGGGAAAGGATTTTTTGGGGGTGAGGGGCTTGGCTTCAGGGGGGTGCATGAGCGTGTTTGTAGGAGTGAATGGGGACCATGGTATTTGGGACCTAGATCTTTGGAGTGTGAGCGGGTAATTTTAGTAAAAGGGATTAAAGGGGAAACCAGTTATTTTTTATAGCCGGATTTGATCCGGGAAAAGGGAAGTCAATCCCCCCTTAAAGGGGGGGTTTGGGATTTGGCATTTGGGGGATATTTGGATTTTTTTTTAAGTTTCTTTAACTGTTGTTTTCTGAGCACCTGCAAAAAAAGTGATTTGTGTGATGTGGTGAAAAAGTGTTGAAAATGAGAAAGTATTTTTTTTTTGGGGGTTTTCTTTTTGGGTCCCCCTGCCTCGGGGGAGACGCCCGATTTTTAAAAAAAAAAAAAAAAAATAGTAGTAATAATAATGCATAAAAAGAGGGTAACAAAATCAAGTACAGACTCACGAAATCTAACGACACGAATGTAAACAAACTATACCGGGATTTCAAACTTGTATATTAGTTGTTTTTTATAATTTTTTTAGCATGAATGGGCCCTTTGTGCTCGAGCTCAGGGGTAGAGCATTTTATTTACAAAAAAAAAGATGGGGGAACATATGGGTAAATGGGTTACATATAACTAATTAGTTCCTGGGTTTTAGTCGGGTGCTGTGATTATGTCTGGGTAAGGTGAGATATAGGGAGAATCTTCCATTCTCTAGGCACGTCTGCCATGGGTTTTAGCAGTTCCCAAAAGAATAATAAGTACTGGTAAAAACAGATGAGGATGAAAAGGTAACATGAAGGAATTCGGGAAACCGTTAGGTGGACTTGGTCGGGGGGGGAATACAGTGCTGTACCTGAAGGTGAGTGGGGATTTTTACGTTCGGAGGAGGAGCAGTGTCTGCACTCTGAAGGTAGGAGGATTTTTTCAGTTCTGGAGGTGGAAGTAATGCCTGCACCCTGAAGGTGGGTGGTGAATTTAAAAGTTGAAGGTGGGTGGTAAAAATTTTAAATTTAAAGGATGGGTTAAAGTTAAGTTCAGAAAGTCACTGAACTGTGATGTCACACACCTTAGCAAAAGCAGTTCCCTGAATGATTACAAAAAGTGTTTCCTTTTTTTGGGGGGAACTCTCCCTCAGAAAACTATCAGGGTTAAAAAATACAGTTGATTGTGTTTTTGCAGATATTCTAAGCAAAGGGGACAGTGAAGCGGGAGATGTGTTTGGTGTTCATGAATCTGTCCAGTAGTTTCCCCTCACAATGGCGGTGCAAGAATGGTAAGACTATTTCAAGTTTTTTTGTATTTTCCTCTTTTTTGTTTCACAACCCCACTTGTGAAGTAGCATGGGGTCAATGGGCCACCGGGAGCAACACCCGGGTTTTGACCAGCAAGCCCAGAGGGCCCTGGTCCTCCCAGCATTGGGTAAAACACTCTGGGAACTTAGGGGTGTATCAAAGATGTGGGTCGCTAAATATTTGGGAGGCCTGATTTTCACCTCACTAATTTTTTTAAACAATCCCCCATTTCCCACCAAGGCAGGGTGCCCACCAAGGAGGGTGACCCCCAAGGCAGGGTGACCCCCAAAGGGGGGGTGCCCCAAGCGGGTGACTCCCAAGGCAGGGTGACCACCAAGGGGGGTACCACCAAGGCAGGGTGACTGCCAAGGCAGGGTGCCCCCCCCCCCCAGGGAGGGTGACCACCGGGGCAGGGTGCCCCACAAGGCGGGGTGACCACCAGGGGGGGTGACTGCCAAGGCAGGGTGACTGCCAAGGCGGGGTGACCACCAAGGCAGGGTGCTCCCAAGGCAGGGTGACCACCAAGGCGGGTGACCCCCAAGGCGGGTGACCACCAAGGCAGGGTGACCAACAAGGCAGGGTGACAACAACAGGTACCACCAAGGCGGGTGACCACCAAGGCGGGGGACTCCCAAGGGCAGGGTGCACCAAGGGGGGTGACTCCCAAAGGCAGGGTGACCCCCAGGCAGGGGACCCCCAAGGAGGGTGACCACCAGGAGGGTGAGCCAAGGCAGAGTGACCACCTAGGCGGGGGCCCCACCAAGGCGGGGACCACCAAGGCGGGGTGCTGCCAAGGCAGGGTGACCAACAAGGCAGGTACTGCCAAGGCAGGGTGACCACCGGGCGGGTGACCCCCAAAGGCGGGTGACTGCCAAGGCAGGGTGCCCCCAAGGGCAGGGTGACTGTCAAGGCGGGTGCCACCAAGGCGGGGTGACGTAAAGGGCGGGGTGACCCCAAAGCGGGGTGACTCCCAAGGCAGGGTGACCACCAAGGCAGGTGACCACCAAGGCGGGTGACCACCAATGCAGGGTGATGCCAAGGCAGGGTACCACCAAGGCAGGGTGATCCAGGCGGGGGTGACCAAAAGGGCCCGGGTGACTCCCAAAGGCGGGTGACTCCCAAGGGGGTGACCCCCTGGCAGGGTGCCCACCGGGGGGGGGTGACCACCAAGGGGGGTGCCCCGAAAAGGAAAAAACACTTGCACCATCTCCACCCCTTTCACTGTTTTGCCAGGGAGTGCTGTATGCAGTTCAAAAATTGCAAATATCCTTGTTCCCAGTTTTTAGATTTATGCAAGAAAGATATTACAGCATTTTTGCTCCCCGCATTTTAGTCGCCTTTTTCCCAAAAATGTGGGTTACAGAAGAATTGTTTTCCCTTCCCCAAGAGAAAAATTTCAGGGTACCCCCCAGTTTTGGCCATAAAATTTGTTCCAGAAAAGGCTGTTCGAGTGCGTTACTAAGAATTTGTTCCCATAAGGGTTATGTAAATTAGATTAGTCTATTTTAACCCCCCAAAATACATTTCAAAAAACCCCAAAAAATAAAACACTTACTAATTGTTTTAGTTGGGGGGGGAGAAAATCGGGGTCCAAATGTACGTGGACCCCCGGTTTAAAAAACTTTTTTCATTCCCTTTTATGTTCGGTGCCATAGACCGAATTTTTCCATAAAGGATATTGTGAAGTGATTAGTCCATTTTAGACCCCCCCAAAAATACACGACAAAAAGCACTTACATAAATACACTTCATAATTGGTCGCATTTTGGGGGATCGTTAAGCGGGGGGCCACTGTATATTCACCCCATTATAAAAATTTATAGAGGGTAAGGCTGTCGCAATTAGGAGGGGCATCCTATGCTGTGTTGGAAACACACTTCTGGCAAGACGCAATTAAATGAATGATGTGAATCATTTCCTTTTTTTTCTGGGGTAACCCTAACCAGGAAGATAGCCACTGCATTAATTTTGATAAAACTGCTTTTATTCAGAGAATACACAAAAACCCCTCGTAAATTCTCTCTTTTATGTGGGGTTATTTTTGTATGTTCCCCTCACGGTTTGTGCCTTTTTTTGTTATTCAGGAATAATATGCGTTTTGTTCCTCCTGCGGTCACACTTTCCACGTTGTTGCCTTTGTCTGCCTGAGCCCCCAAAATGCTCTGTCCCAAAAAAAACCCGGTGTTTTCACATAAAGATGCAGTCTAAGACTATTGTAATTTTTTTCAAAATTTGTAGTAGGCTTGATTCTGGGGGTTGGAAAAAATGGTGCCCTTTGTGAAGGAGAGTGGGGAAAGTTATAGTTTGGGGGTGGGAAAAACAGTGTTGTACTTGAAAGGAGGGGGGGATTTACAGTACTGGAGGTGAGAATAAAAGTGCTGTACTCTGAAGGAGAGAGGGATGTTAAGTTCTGGAGGTGGGAAGTATAATGGTTCACTCTGAAGGGTGGGGGGAATATTTCAACCTGGGGGTGGAAGTACATGCCTGCACTCTGAAGGATGGTGAGGATGTAGCAATTAGAGGATCATTTGTTGTAATGTTGGTACCTCGGCAAGACTTCTGTTGAAGAGGTTGATTATGTGTTCCTTTATGGGGCTCCTACCTTGGGGGGAGAGGCTATTGTGTTAAAAAATTGTATTTAAAAACTAAAGTGTGGTTTTTTTCCATATTTGTTATTAAATTTTAATTCTTTCTCATTTCTGCGTTTTTAGTTTGGAGAATGGTTGACCCGCATTTCTGTGATGGTTCATGGTTGAGGGAAAGGGGGGGGAGCCAACTGCGGAAATAAAAGCAACAGCAGAAGTAATACATCACGGAAAATAATAGCAAAGCGGAAGTAATAGCAACCGCAGAAGTAATAGCAACGCAGAAATAAAAAAACGCAAAGTAATACAACAGCGGAAGTAATAGAAAATGTGGAAATAATAGCAACGGGAAGTAAAAGCAACGCAGAAGTAATACAACAGCGGGGTAAAAAACGCAGAAGTAATCAACAGCAAAGTAATGCAAAAGCAGAAGTAATCAACAGCGGAAGTAATAAAAAACATGGAAAATAAAAGCAACAGCGGAAGTAAAGCAACAGCAGAGTAATACAACAGCGGAAAAAATAAACAGCAGAAGTAATACAACGCAGAAGTAATAGCAACAGCAGAAATAAACAAACGGGAAGTAATAGCAAAGCAAGTAATAAACACGGAAGTAATAGCAACAGCGGAAGTAATAGCAACGCAGAAGTATACAACAGCAAAGTAATAGCAAAAGCAGAAAATAATAGCAACAGTGGGAAATAATAGCAACAGCAGAAGTAATACAACAGCGGAAGTAATAGCAACAGCAAATAATACAACCGGAAGTTAGCAAAATAATAACCAAAAAGCAATCCACCATCATCCCTTGAAAACTATAAAGTCGAAATAGGAAACAATACATTAATGTGACTAGCTGCTATCGCCACATTCTTTTAGGTACAGGGACGAAGGAGAGCTGACGGCTTCATGTGTGAACATCGCCACCCCAAAAAGGAATACAGTGGCCCCCGGTTAAGATATTTTTCACCCAGAAATTGTTAGGGGCCAGTATGACCGAATTTGTTCCATAAGGAATATTGTGAATAGATTAGTCCATTTCAGACCCCGGGGTTTAACGATATTTTTTTTACTCCCGAATATGTTCAGGTGCCCGTTTTGACCGAATTTGTTCCCATGAGGAAAATTGTGAATAGATTAGTCCATTCAAAACCCCCAAAATACAGTACAAAAACCCCTTTCATAAATACCTTATAATTGGTCGCATCGGGGGTGATGTTATGTGGGGGGTCCACTGTTTTTCTAGCTTAGTTCTGATTTATTTAAAATTTTTTTAAATTTGTAATTAAATTAGGGGGTTTTTATTTTTAACCCCTAAAAGTCCCAAACGATCTCGTTCACATGTGTAGCGCTACAAAAGTGGATTACTTTTTTTTCAATTTTCAAATATAACAAAAAAAAAGTACGTAGATCAAAGTTTTTTTTTTCAAATTTTTAAAAGAAAAAAAAAAAAAAGAAGATCTACTTTTTTTACATCTTTCAAATGTTGAAAAAACGTAATATCGTTTGGGCCGTTTACGGGAAATCAGTGTTGTCTGGCCCTGGTGGGTTTAGCAATTAGTTTTGGGTTTTTAATAATAAAAGGGTTTTTGACCTCTGCTAGAGTTAAAACCCCAAAGTCTATTAGCAAAAATATCAGTGGGCCCCCGCATAACGACACCTCTGAATGCGACCAATTTAAGTATATTATGTAAATGGTTTGTACGGTATGTTTGGGGGTCTGAAAGGGGCTAATCTACTTCAAATATTTTCTTTTGGAAAAAAATTTGGTCAGTACGGCACCCGAACAACTTTGGAGTGAAAAAAAATCGTTAAAAGGGGGGCCCGTTTATGTCAGTATATACAGTCTCCATTATATGTACAGTGGTACCCCGAGTTTCGGCCACCTCCCAACTTTAACATTTATGTAACTGTATTATTATTAGTGTTTTGTAAGTGTATTTTTGAGGGTCTGAAATAGACTGATCTAATTGCATTATTCCTTACGGGAACAAATTCGTTCAGTAACGGCACTCGAACAGCCTTCTGGAACAAATTATGGTCAAAAACTCTGGGTTCCATTGTATCTCAAAATGTATAATAGCACTGAGTACAGTGAACCCCCCGCCTAACGATATTATTTCAATCCAGAATCTGTTTGGGTGCCGTTATAGACCGAATTTGTTCCCATAAGAAATATTGTGAATTAGATTAGTCCATTTCAGACCCCCAAAAATACACCTACAAAAGCACTTACAAAAATACACTTACATAATTGGTCGAGTTGGGAGCTGATTGTTAGACGGGGGTCCACTGTATATCCACCAGGTTTTGATATACAACAAAAAAATGTATTGTTGTGCTACAAGTGATGTATTATTGTATATTTTTTTTTTTTCAAGGAACTTTCTTTATCCCACCGAGGCAGAGTGATTTAAAAAAAACAAAAGTTTCTCTTATATTTTGTAATTTTACGGGAAAAGTAAAATTTATGTTACGTATATAATATGTAAAAAATTTGAGATCATTAAATATTTAAATAGTGTATTTTTTTGAATTTTGACGACCTTTTATATAAATTTTACAATAACGTTTTTGTAAATTTTAAAGCTTAGCGTGACGTCAGCGTGCCTCGTTGTCCCGGTTTTTCTCTTGTTTTCACGGTCGCTCTTACGTGCAACTTTAATTTGTGCATCAATCCTATACGATACTCCCCTAGCGCCTGAACCAACTTGGGGGGAAAAGCATTATATACGGGTCAAAAAAGGAAATTAGGGGCATTACCTACCCCAGAGTTTACTGCCAGGGGGAATCATAGGCCCTTTTTTCCCTTGAAAAAAATAATAAAAATTTGAATTTGGTAAGGAAAGAAAGTCTCCCTAAAGCATTGAGTATAATAGTGTATATGTAACTACAGTGGCCCCCTTATATTGAGATAAAGGCTAATTTTCATTTAAAAACAGGGAATTTGTAAATAAGTATAACCCATAGAGGCAGTGCCAGAAGCGCCAAAAAACTTACACAGGCAGCTGTTTTTAATAATTTCCTGGCTTGCTAGGTACTCGCATAAATCTAGTGATCCCCATGAATGCAGATACGTGTTGTAGTACAACAAAAACCAGTATTAAAAGGGGATTTAGTGGAGGGAGTGACTTTCTTAGTTTCTTTTTCTTGAAATACCAACGTCTGGAATTTCATATAACCTTAGTTCCCAGGGGCCCGAAATATAACAACGGAAGAAATTATTACACAAAAAAAGCGCCTTTCCTCAAAATTTGCCCAGCCCAACTTGGGATAATATGCATTTTATTGTGGTGGAGAGGAAAAAAAAAAATAAAAAGCCAATACAGCGTTTGATAAACAAAGAGGGCTGACGTCATTGTAGGAGCTGCCAATATCACCCCCTCTTCAACACGCAAGTTATATTTTTGTACAGTCAAATCAAAATATTACTCGGGTAAAATTTTCCAGTAGATCCTTCATGTTTAGCTAAACACCGCCCTATTTTTTAAATAAGGACCACTGATCAGAGCAGATCGAGGCCCAACCCTTGAGGTCCAAACCCGGGAGGTTTCAAACTTTTTCTTTGGACAATAAAGAGACTGTAAAGGGATGGGTTTGTAGGCGCCCTTATAAACACAAACAAAAAAAATCAGGAACGTGAGGGTAAGCTGTCCAATATACAAAAAGAGTTAGAAACAGAAATACAAATAGCTAGAGCTTCATTTAAAGGGTTTTTAAATAAATTCAAGGGGTTGCATAGAATTCAGTAATAAACCTTTCACCTTTATAAGCTGTGTGTTCTGTGGTCAGTCAAACAAACGGGCTTCCCATGGTAAATTTCATTTTTTGGAAATTGGTGTCACGCCCTTGTGCAGAATCCCAAACTACTAAAAGCAGTATAAAACGAAATGTTTTTGGGTATGCCCAAATGAGGAAAATCTTGACAAAAAACAAAAGGGGTATAAAAGAGGACAACATCAAAGCTGCTTCATAGAAACCGGAAGCTTTCTCAACAGATGGGAACAAAAAAAGTCGGGGCTGAAGGGTACTCCCCTTGATACGGGCCATGTAGTCAAAAACTTTAAGGCTGGAGGTGATGTCCTGGTAGTCAGTAAATGTGGGGCTGATAGTCTGTCCTGGGAGACAGTAATGGTAAAGGGGGGTCTGTCCTGGGGACAGAAAGGTGAAGCTGGAAAACTGTCCTGGGAACGTAAGGGGGAAGCTGGAGTTTTGCCGGGTAGTCGGGAATTAACCGGGAAGGGAATCATATAATGACCTCAAAGAAACAGGAGCCATAGGGGGGAAACAATTGTAGTCAAAGATAAGAAAAAACCAATATTGCAAACAAAAAACCGCAGGAAATAGCAAAAAAGGGGACTCCAAATAGCAATAGTGAGATAAATTACCAAAAACAACGGGTTTGGGAGCTCCATTTTTGGGTGCTGGGAGGATGGGAAAAAGACGGGGAAACATGCACCAACGGGGAAAATCAGTCACAAAACCCCAAGGCAAAGGGAAACCCAAGTGTGCACATACTAGCACTTGGTATCTGCTGGCAGGGGAAACTGGAAAAACAGATGGACATGCACTAAAACCACCCTAAAAAAATGTCAGCATAGAAAAACAGGAAATCCCAAACTCCCTTTTCCTTAAGTTTTTTCACCCTAAAAAGTTTTACCTTTTCATACGGGAAAGACTGTGCTATAACTTAAATTCCCGGGCATACCTTAAGGGGGGACAAAAAGAACAAAACACCAGGCCTGGGAAAACCTGGGTAGCCACAGACACTCAAAGGAGAGGTTTTTTAGTGCCGGAAGGAAAAAAAACGGCAGGAAAGGGCAAAAATCGTACACCAAAATCCATCATTCCTGAGGGGAACCCCAAGTCGGGGGCCCCCACCCCAAAAACCAAAGATACAGATACTAATGCCGGAAAAAAAATCCCCCCCCAGTACCAACAAAACCCCCAGTCCCGATAACATTCTTCTTTGCAAATATACGGGTCTAAACCCACAACAAAAACAAAAACCTTTCATCCTGGACTGTTTGCAGAGGCAAAGGCAATTTTCCGGGGCTTTCACTGAGACCCACAAAAAGATCCTTGGACAACGAAATATGGCCCCCAGGTTAAAACCCATACAATGTGACAGATGAACAGCAAAAGGGGGGGTTTTTGGCCCTGTACTTTGCGAGTCACTTTTTGCACAAACTGTTAATGCCTCAAATGACGTAGGGGAAGTTTTAGCAGTAAAGGTCGAGAACCAAAACCTAGTCATTGTGGGTCTCAAGCCTCCGGATGCAACTTCCCAAAATTTCCAGGAACACTGTTAAAAATTGACCACTGCCCTGGAAAATCTTCCATCCTGCACCCAACTTTTGCTCCGGGGGGATTTTCAAATTAAGGGACCTAAAATGGAGGAAATTTGCAAATAATATTTTTGCAGAAAAACACCAGGGGGCCTCTGATAAAAAATCACACTCAACGAGCTTTTAAAACTGCACAAAATTCAATTTAAAAAACCCGCAAAAAAAAGACCCCACTAGACGGAGAATACACAGACTCAATTCATAACAATGAATTATAAAAATGTCACCCTTCAAAAACAATATACCAGATCACAACATAAATTTAGGGTTTAGACATTTTGCGTGGAGCCCCAACCGACAAAATGAATATACGAGGGAGCATTCACCAAATTCAACTTCAAAACAAAAACATAAAGTGGGACCCAAATAAACCAAGTCCTAACCGATATAAAGGGGGGAAAATACTAACAACACAACCCAAACTTATGCCTAGAAAAATTAACCGGGGCACCGATGTAGCAAAGGGTTATTTCCCCAAGAAAAAGGAGGAGTAGATGTAAAATAGAAAGAACAGGGGCCCCCTTTACAGGCGACGGGGAAAAAAATAACAAGCGGCAAAAAAAGGTCAATATATCGAAATGGGGCGGGGGACACTGGTCAGAGAAATAGCAAGCCGAACTTAAGCTAAAAAATCCTTTGGAGTCAGGAATCGCGGGAAGAACTAAAGCCATAAAAGAAAACGAAAGAAACCCAAAGTATTTTTCCCTATGCCAAACAAAATGAGAACAACTCCAGTATTTGGGGGCCCCCACTTTAAAAAAGATGGGTCCTACACAGAGACAGCAAGGGAAATGAGTGAGTACCAACCCAAAGATCCGTTTTTAGCAAAGGGCCCTAACCCCGATGGAGTCGAAATCAAAAAAGAATTTTTTATGAGAGAGCCCCAAAATTTTATTAACACAAGCCATCCCATGTTATCCTGCCCCAAAGATTCGCGGGGATAAATAATGCCCAGCACTCTGCCCCGGCCAGACTCTGGAATCTGGTTCATCAAGAATGCAAAAAGCCCCTATCACGAGCCTTTTCCATCCTAGGAGAGGGAGCATGGGCACGGGGTCTCCCCCAGTTACTAAAAACAACAACATAGCCCCCCTCCACAAGGGGGGAGTAAAACAACACAAAGAACTACAGACCAATAGCACTAACATCCCATATCATAAAAATCTTTGAAAAGGGTCCTAAAAGCAAGATCACCAAGCATTTTGAAACCCATCATTACACAACCCAGGGCAAATGGGTTTGAACAGGTCCTCCCCGTCTGTCTCAACTATTGGGCCACTCGACAAGGTCCAAATCACTAAAACAAAAAGAATGCAGATTAATATAACAACTTTGCAAAGCCCCTTTGACAATTGACCCTGGCGTAAAAGCGCACAAAATGCGTGCTAAAGGGAAAAACAGGAAAAATCGGTCATGGATCTAAATTTCCTCACTAAAAGAACAAGGAGTAGCATAACAGAGAAATCCCAGGGAGGGTACGGTAAAAAACTCTGTTCCCCAAAGGCACAGTACCCCGCCCCATCTTTTTTCCTCATCCTTAATCCGACATAACAAGATGTCAGCCACAGCACCGTGTTTCCTTTGCAATGACACCCCAATCGCAGACAGTGTTTTCCATTTTCAGACACTGCAAAGCTCCAGGCAACATCAACCAAATCTTTCGTGGGCTGCAAAAAAAAATTGAAGTTCAAGTGGAAATTTCAATTACTCAATATGGGAAACATGAGGGAAATTTAAAACGTCATAAGTACAAACAAAATTTTGGCCACAAAATAAACGAAACACCAAAGTCAAAGACCTGGGGTGTCATTTTGGGAGGGTCTCACCTTCAAGGACCTAACATTGTATCAATCGCATCTGCTAGAAAAATGACAGGATGGAAATGAGAACCTTAAAAAAGGGAGGCCAAGCCCCTGATGACACTCTTTAGGTCCTTGTTCATCAGGCTGGGAAAATTGCTGCACACTAACAGACCTTTCAGGGAGGTGAAATTGCCACCCAAAAAATGTACAGAGAACTTTTACGGCACGCATAACGGGGATAAAAACCCTCAATTATTTGGGGGCGCTTTTGAGGTTCCTAAACCTGTATTCCCCCAACCAGGAGGGGGAGATACATGTTATATACACCTTTAAAATCCTAAGGGACTGTACCGAAATTGCACCGAAAAACACTCATTACGAAAGCAAAAGACTTGGGAACGATCACCTCCCCCCAAGAAAAGCGGGGGTTTCCCAGCACTTTAAGAGACCATACAATAATGTCAGGGGCCCGAGACTGTTCAACGCCTCCCAGCAACATAAGGGGGGGTTACCAACAGACCCCTGGCAGTTTCAAAACTGGATGGACAAGCACCAAAGTCAGTTTCCGGATCACCGGGGTGTACCTATGTTGGTTTGCGTGCAGCCAGCAGAACGCCCGGTTGACAGGCTGTGATCCACCAGGGGGCCTGGTCTCAACCGGCCCGGGGGGTTACCCCCGGAAAATCTCTCCAGTAAATCCAGGTATGACACTTTCAATACACTGTATATACTTGAGTGTCCCAAATACAAAAAAATCAATACCTTTAGTCCCACTTTTAAAACAATCTTTTATTCCTTTATAAGGGGAGGAGAAATTATTAAGGAGAAATTAAGGTATTGGGGGGTTGAAGGAATGTTGTGAGGAACTGTTAAAAGAATGAAGATAGGGGAAACTTGGGTTTTATGTATTGGCCCAGGGGGTTTAACATTTTGTAGGGGGTGAGGAAAAGCCAGTTGTGAGTGTGGGGGGGAAATTATGAGGGAGTGGGTAGAAGAAAAAGGGTGAACAGCTGGGTTGATGGGATGAAGACAGAAATGTTTAAAAACAGGTGGGGATATATTCTGGAGTGGTTACTGCTTTTATTTAAAAAAGATGGAGAAGGTAAGGTACCCAGGGATTGGGAGAGAGCATGCATAGTTCCTTTGTATAAAGGCAAAGGGGATAAAAGAGATGCAAAAATTATAGGGGAAAAAATCTGTTGGTATACCTGGTAAAGGGATGGTAGAGTTATTATTTAAAAATTAAAAGGGGGCAGATGTGTAGGCCAAGTGTATAGTGAAACATAGGTGAACAGTATTTAGTTTAGGATAAAGATGTTTTTATGGCATTTATGGATTTGGAAAAGGCGTATGACAGGGTGGATAGGGGGGCAATGTGGCAGATGTTGCAGGTGTATGGTGTAGGAGGTAGGTTACTGAAAGCAGTGAAGAGTTTTTACGAGGATAGTGAGGCTCAAGTTAAAGTATGTAGGAAAGAGGGAGATTATTTCCCAGTAAAAGTAGGCCTTAGACAAGGATGTGTGATGTCACTGTGGTTGTTTAATATATTTATAGATGGGGTTGTAAGAGAAGTGATGCTGGGGTGTTGGCAAGAGGTGTGGGGTTAAAAGATAATCACACATAAAGTGGGAGTTGTCACAGTTGCTCTTTGCTGATGACACTGTGCTCTTGGGAGATTCTGAAGAGAAGTTGCGGAGGTTGGTGGATGAATTTGGTAGGGTATGTAAGAGAAGGAAATTAAAAGTGAATACAGGAAAGAGTAAGATTATGAGGATAACAAAAAAATTAGGTGATGAAAGATTGGATATCAGATTGGAGGGAGAGAGTATGGAGGAGGTGAATGTATTCAGATATTTGGGAGTGGACTCCCCTCAAGGGAGGTTCCTTGATGCTGGTGAGGGGCTCTTGATCTTGGGAATTGAACCTGTGTTCCAATTCCCTGAAATGAGCCCGAACGCCTTCTATCCTCTCCCCTTACAGGCACTGTATAACCCCCATGGGTTCAGTGCTTCCCCATGATTATAATAATAACTGGGAGTGGATGTGTCAGCAGATGAGTTCAAGAAAGATGAGGTGAATCACAGAACTGACGAGGGGAAAAAGGCGAGTGTTGCACTGAGGAGTCGGTGGAGACAAAGAACTTTGTCTATGGAAGCAAAGATGGGAATGTATGAGAGTATAGTTATACCAACGTTCTTATATGTGTGTGAAACATAGGTAGTGAATCCGGCAAGTCAGTGGTGGAGTGAATGATGATGAAAGTGTTTTTTTTTTGGGTCACTGTACCTTGGTGGGAAACGGCCATTGAGTTAGTAATGTAATAAAAAATATTCTTGATATAGTCCCATTTATAAAACAATCATATATTCTTGACATCATTATAACCTTCTAGTGAGGGACTTTAATCCTGGTGAAGGGCTCTTGATTCGAGGAACCAGACCTTCCCTTCCATCAGATCGAACCTGATTTAAGCCCATTGCTGTAAAATAACCAAAACAATAACTTAACCTCGCAAATTGTCTTTAAAAAAAGTTGTGAAAAAAATACCTGTCACAGGAGAGGCCATAAAAGAGGTCCCAAAGAGATCACAGGAGAGGTATCAGAAGAGGTCACAAGGGATGTCCCAGGAGAGAGCACAAAAGATCGAAAGAGACATCACAGATCACACGAGAGGTCACAGGAAAAGTCAGCAGGGAGTAAGTTTATTCAGATATACACAAATACAGTTACATAGATTGTCATACATAGCAGCATATGTGTAGATTATCTAGGATAACCCCAAAAAAGTCAAAGTGGCCACAAAGAGGCCACAGTAAAGGTTATGAGAGATCACAGCAGAGGTCACAGCAGACATCAACCAAATCTTCAAATGGGCCACAGAACACAATACGAAGTTCAATGAAGACAAATTTCAATTACTCCGCTAAGGAAAACTTTAGGAAATAAAAAATATCTCAGAGTATAAAACAGATTTCAACCACACAACAGAGTGAGACATAATGTGAAGGACCTGGGAGTGACAATGTCAGAGGATTTCACTTTCAAAGATCACAACAATGTATCTACCACATCCGCTACAAAAATTATAGAATGGATAATGAGAAATTTCAAAACTAGGGATGGATAATGAGAACCTTCAAAACTTGGGATGGATAATGAGAACCTTCAAAACTAGGGATGGATAATGAGAACCTTCAAAACTAGGGATAGATAATGAGAACCTTCAAAACTAGGGATGCCAAGCCCACGATGATTCTCTTCAAATTGCTTGTTCTCTCTAGGCTGGAATATTGCTGTATACTAACTGCTCCCTTCAAGGCAGGCATAATTGCAGACCTGGAGAATGTACAGAGAGCTTTCACAGCACACATAAGTACGATAAGGCAACTAAATTACTGGGAACAGCTGAAGTCCCTTGATTTGTACTCCCTGGAATGCAGGTGACAGAGATACATAATAATATACACTTGGAAAACCCCAGAGTTATTAGTACCAAACTTGCACACTGAAATCACTCCCTACGAAAGCAAAAGACTCGGCAGGTGATGCAACATTCCCCTTATAGAGAATAAACTTTGAATTTGAATTTGAATTTGAATGACAAGCAGGGGCTCCACGAGCACACTAAGAGACAAAGCAATAAGTGTCAAGGGACCAAGACTGTTCAACTGCCTCCCAGCATACATAGGGAGATTACCAATAGACCCCTGGTTGTCTTCAAGACCCCTGGCTGTCTTCAAGACCCCTGGTTGTCTTCAAGACCCCTGGCTGTCTTCAAGACCCCTGGCTGTCTCAAGACCCCTGGTTTGTCTTCAAGACCCTGGCTGTCTTCAAGACCCCTGGTTGTCTTCAAGACCCCTGGCTGTCTTCAAGACCCCTGGTTGTCTTCAAGACCCCTGGCTGTCTTCAAGACCCCTGGCTGTCTTCAAGACCCCTGGCTGTCTTCAAGACCCCTGGTTGTCATCAAGACTCCTGGCTGTCGTCAAGACCCCTGGCTGTCATCAAGACCCCTGGCTGTCTTCAAAACCCCTGGTTGTCATCAAGACTCCTGGCTGTCTTCAAGACCCCTGGCTGTCTTCAAGACCCCTGGTTGTCATCAAGACTCCTGGCTGTCTTCAAGACCCCTGGCTGTCTTCAAGACGGAGCTGAGCAGACACGTAAAGTCAGTACCTGACCAACCGGGCTGTGGTTCCTGCGTTGATTTACGTGTAGCCAGCAGTAACAACCTGGTTGATTAGACCTTGATCCACCGCAAGGCCTGGTCTCAGACCGGGCACTGGGGGCCATTAACCCCACAAATCCTTTCCAGGTATCGATGTCAGAATGATTTATTCACACTTGGTCTCTGGCACTGTCTGACTCATGCGGTTTTAGCGCTTCTTTGCTGATTATTGTAATTAAGGACGAGGTGAAGTCTGACAGAAAGTAGGTCAGTAAGAAGTTTAATTAAAAGAAGTTAATTCTCCTGAGGACATGAGAAGAGAGAGAGAGAGAGAGAGAGAGAGAGAGAGAGAGAGAGAGAGAGAGAGAGAGAGAGAGAGAGAGAGAGAGAGAGAGAGAGAGAGAGAGAGAGAGAGAGAGAGAGAGAGAAGAGAGAGAGAGAAGAAATTTTTTCAGAGTCTGCCACCAAAGTTGCTAGTTTACTGTGTACCCCCATATCCATCCTGTGATGGTAGCACAAGAACATACACAATAGGCCTATTTTTCCTAGGCCTCAAAAGGGTTAGCAGGAGAATATCTGGATTTACATCTGCAGTTCACTTTATCTTGTTACAAGCAAATTTAGGAAATATACTAATATATCTGGTATCTTACCAAGCCTGGCTACTACAACATCAGTCAGTCTGTGTCTGTCAGACTGTCAGATTCATAACATCATAGTGGGTTTATAGGTAAGATAAGATAAGATTTTCGTTCGGATTTTTAACCCCGGAGGGTTAGCCACCCAGGATAACCCAAGAAAGTCAGTGCGTCATCGAGGACTGTCTAACTTATTTCCATTGTGGTCCTTAATCTTGTCCCCCAGGATGCGACCCACACAGTCGACTAACACCCAGGTACCTATTTGCTGCTAGGTGAACAGGACAACAGGTGTACGGAAACGTGTCGATATGTTTCCACCCGCCGGGGATCGAACCCGGGCCCTCCGTGTGTGAAGCGGGAGCTTTAGCCACCAGGCCACTCAGACTTCTAACTATTCCTACAACAATCACCTTCATTAATTCACTTCTCTCCTAATATTATTCTAATGCTAGACACAGATAAAACCAAGTTATATTCCACATTCTCCTTCTGGGTACTCTTCCTGGCTAACATATCAACTTTATCATGAACGAGTAATCCAATGTGTGATGGCATCCGTAATTTTAATTTAATATGTTTATTATGCATCCCAGACCCATCCTGTGGGCGGTAGTCACCCCAGACCCATCCTGGGGGGGCGGTAGTCCCCCAGACCCATCCTGTGGGGTGGTAGTCACCCCAGACCCATCCTGTGGGTGGTAGTCATCCCAGACCCATCCTGTGGGCGGTAGTCACCCCAGACCCAATTCCTGTGGGTGGTAGTCACCCCAGACCCATCCTGTGGGCGGTAGTCATCCCAGACCCATCCTGTGGGCGGTAGTCATCCCAGACCCATCCTGTGGGCGGTAGTCACCCCAGACCCATTCCTGTGGGCGTAGTCATCCCAGACCCATCCTGTGGGCGGTAGTCACCCCAGACCCATCCTGTGGGCGGTAGTCACCCCAGACCCATCCTGTGGGTGGTAGTCACCCCAGACCCATCCTGTGGGCGGTAGTCACCCCAGACCCATCCTGTGGGCGGTAGTCACCCCAGAACCATCCTGTGGGTGGTAGTCACCCCAGACCCATCCTGTGGGTGGTAGTCACCCCAGACCCATCCTGTGGGCGGTAGTCACCCCAGACCCATCCGTTGGGTGGTAGTCACCACAGACCCATCCTGTGGGCGGTAGTCACACCCAGACCCATCCTGTGGGTGGTAGTCACCCCAGACCCATCCTGTGGGCGGTAGTCACCCCAGACCCATCCTGTGGGCGGTAGTCACCCCAGACTCATCCTGTGGGTGGTAGTCACCCCAGACCCATCCTGTGGGCGGTAGTCACCCCAGACCCATCCTGTGGGTGGTAGTCACCCCAGACCCATCCTGTGGGCGGTAGTCACCCCAGACCCATCCTGTGGGTGGTAGTCACCCCAGACCCATCCTGTGGGTGGTAGCCACCCCAGACCCATCCTGTGGGCGGTAGTCACCCCCAGACCCATCCTGTGGGCGGTAGTCACCCAGACCCATCCTGTGGGGCGGTAGTCACCCCCAGACCCATCCTGTGGGTGGTAGTCACCCCAGACCCATCCTGTGGGTGGTAGTCACCCCAGACCCATCCTGTGGCTGGTAGTCACCCCAGACCCATCCTGTGGGTGGTAGTCACCCCAGACCCATCCTGTGGGCAGTAGCCACCACAGACCCATCCTGTGGGTGGTAGTCACCCCAGACCCATCCTGTGGGGCGGTAGTCACCCCAGACCCATCCTGTGGGTGGTAGTCAAAAGATTACAGAGGACGTAATGGGTCCAGGGACTGGGCCCCCAAAGTTTTGGTAGCTGAGGCAAGTTACAAAGGTAATGAACTCACAAGTTACAAGGTATGAATCCAGTAAGAATGGTTACTTACGTCTATACAAGGGTACAATCATGAACAAATTATAGAGTAATGAGCAATTCACACTTCCACACCCGGTCACAACTGTAGTGAGTTATTGGTGCAAATATTGATTGTTGAGACACACCCATAGCAATTGTATATTAAATTGCCTATTCCCTGTTTTTTGAGTGTCTGTACCTGGCTTCTCCAATGAGCATGTTATTGGAGTCATTATGTGAGTCAAGAGCCTTCAGTGATGATTAGAAATGTAATGCTCAGTATCAGGGTATATAACAAATTCAACCACACATAGAGCTGAAATAATGTGAAGGACCTGGGAGTGATAATGTCAGAGGATCTCACTTTCAAAGATCACAATAATGTATCTACCATATCTGCTAGGAAAATGAAAGGATGGATAATGAGAACCTTCAAAACAAGGGATGGATAATGAGAACCTTCAAAACAAGGGATGGATAATGAGAACCTTCAAAACAAGGGACGCCAAGCTCATTACGATTCTTTTTAAATCGCTTGTTCACTCTAGTCTGGAATGCTGCTGTACACTAACGGCCCCCTTCAAGGCTGGTGACATTGCTGACCTGGAGAATGCACAGAGAATTTTCACAGCACACATAAGTACGATAAAGCACCTAAATTACTGGGAACAGTTGTACTCTCTGGAACGCAATTAAGAAAGATACATGATAATATACTTTGAAAATCCTAGAGGGAATAAACCCTAATCTGCACACGAGAATCACTCCCTGCGAAAGCAAAAGGCTCGACAGGAGATGCAACGTCCTCCCAAAATGAAAAGAGACAACACAATAAGTGTCAGGGGCCCAAGATTGTTTAACTGCCTCCCAGCATACATAAGGGGGATTACCAATAGACCCCTGGCTGTCTTCAAGACCCCTGGCTGTCTTCAAGACCCCTGACTGTCTTCAAGACCTCTGGCTGTCTTCAAGACTCCTAGCTGTCTTCAAGACCCCTAGTTGTCTTCAAAACCCCTGGCTGTCTTCAAGACCCCTGGCTGTCTTCAAGACCCCTGGCTGTCTTCAAGATCCCTAGCTGTCTTCAAGACCTCAGGCTGTCTTCCGTCTTCAAGACCCCTGGCTGTCTTCCGTCTTCAAGACCCCTGGCTGTCTTCAAGACCCCCGGCTGTCTTCAAGACCCCTGGCTGTCTTCAAGACCCCTAGCTGTCTGCAAGACCCCTGGCTGTCTTCAAGACCCCTGGCTGTCTTCAAGACCCCTAGCTGTCCTCAAGACCCCTAGCTGTCTTCAAAACCCCTGGCTGTCTTCAAGATCCCTGGCTGTCTTCACGACTCTTAGCTGTCTTCAAGATCCCTGGCTGTCTTCAAGACCCCTGGCTGTCTTCAAGACCCCTAGCTGTCTTCACGACCCTTAGCTGTCTTCAAGACCCCTAGCTGTCTTCAAAACCCCTGGCTGTCTTCACGACCCTTGGCTGTCTTCACGACCCCAGGCTGTCTTCAAGACCCCTGGCTGTCTTCAAGACCCCTGGCTGTCTTCAAGACCCCTGGCTGTCTTCAAGACCCCTGGCTGTCTTCAAGACCCCTGGCTGTCTTCAAGACCCCTGGCTGTCTTCAAGACCCCTGGTTGTCTTCAAGACCCCTGGTTGTCTTCAAGACCCCTGGTTGTCTTCAAGACCCCTGGCTGTCTTCAAGACTCCTGGTTGTCTTCAAGACCCCTGGTTGTCTTCAAGACCCCTGGCTGTCTTCAAGACCCCTGGTTGCCTTCAAGACCCCTGGTTGTCTTCAAGACCCCTGGTTGTCTTCAAGACCCTGGTTGTCTTCAAGACCCCTGGTTGTCTTCAAGACCCCTGGTTGTCTTCAAGACCCCTGGCTGTCTTCAAGACCCCTGGTTGTCTTCAAGACCCCTGGTTGTCTTCAAGACCCCTGGTTGTCTTCAAGACCCCTGGCTGTCTTCAAGACCCCTGGTTGTCTTCAAGACCCCTGGTTGTCTTCAAGACCCCTGGCTGTCTTCAAGACCTCTGGTTGCCTTCAAGACCCCTGGCTGTCTTCAAGACCCCTGGTTGTCTTCAAGACCCCTGGTTGTCTTCAAGACCCCTGGTTGTCTTCAAGACCCCTGGCTGTCTTCAAGACCTCTGGTTGCCTTCAAGACCCCTGGCTGTCTTCAAGACCCCTGGTTGTCTTCAAGACCCCTGGTTGTCTTCAAGACCCCTGGTTGTCTTCAAGACCCCTGGTTGTCTTCAAGACCACAGACACATAAAGTCAGTACCTAACCAGCCGAGTTGTGGTTCTCACCTCGGTCTGCCTACAGCCAGCAGTACCAACCTGGTTGACCAGACCTTGGTCCACCACGAAGCCTGGTCACAGCCCGGGGTCGAGGGGGTGTTGACCCCAACCCTCCTCCAGGTATACCCCAGGTATATATTTACACGCCATTTTAATCACGCAACTTAAGACATACAGAGTGAAAGCCACTTATGATTCAACACCAGCAACACCAGCAACACCAGCAACACCAGCAACACCAGCAACACCAGCAACGCCAGCAACGCCAGCAACACCAGCAACACCAGCAACACCAGCAACACCAGCAACACCAGCAACACCAGCAACATCAGCAGCACCAGCAACACCAGCAACACCGCAACACCAGCAACGCCAGCAACACCAGCAACACCAGCAACACCAGCAACACCAGCAACACCAGCAACATCAGCAGCACCAGCAACACCAATAACACCAGCAACACCAGCAACACCAGCAACACCAGCAACACCAGCAACACCAGCAACACCAACAACACCAGCAACACCAGCAACGCCAGCAACGCCAGCAACACCAGCAACACCAGCAACACCAGCAACATCAGCAGCACCAGCAACACCAATAACACCAGCAACACCAGCACAACACCAGCAACACCAGCAACAGCAGCAACATCAGCAACATCAGCAACACCAGCAACACCAGCAACAGCAGCAACATCAGCAACACCAGCAACAGCAGCAACACCAGCAACTCCTGCACCACCAGCACCAACCAGCACCACCAGCAACACCAGCAACACCAGCAACACCAGCAACACCAACAACACCAGCAACACCAGCAACACCAGCAACACCAGCAACACCAGCAACACCAACAACACCAGCACCACCAGCAACACCAGCAACACCAGCAACACCAGCAACACCAACAACATCAGCAACACCAGCAACATCAGCAACATCAGCAACACCAGCAACATCAGCAACATCAGCAACATCAGCAACATCAGCAACATCAGCAACACCAGCAACACCAGCAACACCAGCAACACCAGCAACTCCTGCACCACCAGCAACTCCAGCAACACCAGCAACACCAGCAACACCAGCAACACCAGCAACACCAGCAACACCAGCAACACCAGCAACACCAGCAACACCAGCAACTCTGCACCACCAGCAACACCAACAACACCAGCAACACCAGCAACACCAGCAACACCAGCAACACCAGCAACACCAGCAACACCAGCAACTCCTGCACCACCAGCAACACCAACAACACCAGCAACACCAACAACACCAGCAACTCCTGCACCACCAGCAACACTAGCAACACCAGCAACACCAGCAACACCAACAACACCAGCAACATCAGCAACATCAGCAACACCAGCAACACCAGCAACACCAGCAACACCAGCAACTCCTGCACCATCAGCACCACCAGCAACTCCAGCAACACCAGCAACACCAGCAACACCAGCAACACCAACAAACACCAACAACACCAGCAACACCAGCAACACCAACAACACCAGCAACACCAGCAACACCAGCAACTCCTGCACCACCAGCACCACCAGCAACACCAGCAACACCAGCAACACCAGCAACACCAACACCACCAGCAACACCAACAACACCAACAACACCAGCAACACCAGCAACACCAACAACACCAGCAACACCAGCAACACCAACAACACCAACAACACCAGCAACACCAGCAACACCAACAACACCAGCAACACCAGCAACACCAGCAACACCAGCAACACCAGCAACACCAGCAACACCAACAACACCAGCAACACGAGCACCACCAGCAACACCAGCAACACCAGCAACACCAGCAACACCAGCAACACCAGCAACACCAGCAACGCCAGCAACGCCAGCAACACCAGCAACACCAGCAACACCAGCAACACTAGCAACGCCAGCAACGCCAGCAACGCCAGCAACACCAGCAACACCAGCAACACCAGCAACACCAGCAACACCAACAACACCAGCAACACCAGCAACACCAGCAACACCAGCACCACCAGCAACACCAGCAACACCAGCACCACCAGCACCACCAGCACCACCAGCAACACCAGCAACACCAGCAACACCAGCAACACCAGCAATACCAGCAACACCAGCAACACCAGCAACACCAGCAACACCAGCAACGCCAGCAACGCCAGCAACGCCAGCAACGCCAGCAACACCAGCAACACCAGCAACACCAGCAACGCCAGCAACGCCAGCAACACCAGCAACACCAGCAACACCAGCAACACCAGCAACACCAGCAACACCAGCAACACCAGCAACTCCTGCACCACCAGCACCACCAGCAACACCAGCAACACCAACAACACCAACAACACCAGCAACACCAACAACACCAACAACACCAACAACACCAACAACACCAACAACACCAACAACACCAACAACACCAACAACACCAGCAACACCAGCAACACCAACAACACCAGCAACACCAACAACACCAGCACCACCAGCACAACCAGCAACACCAGCAACACCTGCACCACCAGCACCACCAGCACCACCAGCAACACCAACAACACCAGCACCACCAGCAACACCAGCAACACCAGCAACACCAGCAACACCAGCAACACCAGCAACACCAGCAACACCAGCAACACCAGCAACACCAGCACCACCAGCAACACCAACAACACCAGCACCACCAGCAACACCAGCAACACCAGCAACACCAGCAACACCAGCAACACCAGCAACACCAGCAACACCAGCAACACCAGCAACACAATGTCCCCTTACACCAAACTTTAAAAAT